>RJWH01000045.1:0-600000 GCA_004363575.1 Solenodon paradoxus
ATTTTGTACTGGAACCTGCTCCTCCTCATTGCTGTTATTCACCAGCGCTGTGGGCCCTTTGTGTGGGCCTGTTGCTTCTTAGTCAATGCAGGTTGCTGGTATGGCAGACCCCCTTTCTGCCACCACACTGCACTACCGATGAAATATTTCTCTGACATCCTAAACATGTTTCCCTCCTTGTATTGTTACTTGCATTCTTGCTTGGTTTCTGCATCCATTTTATCTCCTCTCGCCTAGAGGATTAAAGCTTCACATGTTACTCCAGTCCAGGTCACTGAACTGTCATTACAATCCCCTGGGTGAAGGACACTTGTCACCCCTGTTCCAACCTCTAGTTTAGAGTCTTCTGTATAATCTTTGTATAATCCTCAAAGCTATAAATCAGCTTGAGGATCAAGAGGAGGAAATGTCATAGAAGAGCTTTTCCCTCTCCACATTCAAAACAGTCTGCCAGGAATTTTCCATAGTACTAGGGAGACTATTGCTATGTCCTATTATATTGAACAAGGACAAATAAGCATCCTTCCCTACTCTGCAACTATACTTAACTAATAAGAGTTGGCAGTAGAAACCACACACAACCAAGGAGGTGAATCTTTACCTCAGAGTATAAAAGAAGCTTTCCTAAACCCCCCATCACTCAGCTTTGGGTAACAATACCCCTGAGTGATCACCAGTGCTCGCAATAAAGTGCTTTTCTCTAATTTAATTGCACAACACTCCGTCTTCTCATTGTCTGGAGGCTCTGCCATAGCAGACTAATTGCCTTCATTCCTGCCTGTACCTTTCTTTTACAAAAATTTCCAAGTGTTAATTCCTGCTTTCTTCAAATGTTTTTTATAGCAAAAGAAACCTCAAAGCATTTTAAAAAACTTGAGTGGGAGAAGATATTCACAACATTAGACAAGGGGTTAATATCCAAAATACATATTTAAAAAACCTCCAACATGTCAACAACAATTTAAAAATGGGTAGGCAGGCATGCCCTGGTGGAGTAGTGCTTTGGTCTGCCAACCTTGGCCAGACTCAGTCCACATATTTCTCAAGGACCTGGTTTCTGTCCTAACGTCAAAGGGAGCAACCAACATGAGTAAAGAAATAAAATAATTTTTTCCTCTTCTTTCTTACTGCTTGCATGATCACTGTCATTCTTGCCTGTACATTTCCTTTAAAAAATGTGCAGAAGATCTGAATAGACATTCTCCGAAGAAGACATGCAGGGGGCTCAATAGTCACATAAAAAATATTCATCATCACTTATAATTAAGGAAATGCATATCAACACCTCACACACATGATAACTGCCTATAACAAAAAACTGGAAGCAGCAATTGTTGGGAAGAATAAAATAAATAAATAAATAATAAATAAATAAAAGGAAAATCTCTTGCACTATTGGTGGGAGCATAAATTAGTGTGCAACCTTTAAAATACTGTGGAGATTCTTCAGTGATTTTAAAGTAAAATTAACATTCTGTCCAGCAATGACACACAAACATACACACACATATGAAGAATATAGAAACAGCAATCCAAAAAGATACACATCCCTGTGTTACAGGAATATTCATAGTAACCATGATATGAAATCAGCTTAAATGGAGATAGATATTTGACCAAAGTAAACGTTAAAATAATATGATACTAAATCCCAAACCTCATTTTATCACACACTTTAAATTGCTAAAGTTTACAGCATATGAATTATATCTGAATAAATCACACACATGAGCACACATACACTCATGTGTATGCACACACAAGCAAGAGAAGAGAAAATATTTAAGAAATGCAAAGAGCCAAAATATGAAGATTTTTGAGAATCAATAGCCTGGGACATTTAGCTCTTGTTCAATCGCTCTTAGGTAGGGATCGCCTACTTCCTACAATTGTCTCCTTGATCCAAATGTTATAGTTGGAATTTGTCTACTCCAAAAGCTAGCAGCTTTTGGAAGAATCCTAACAATCATCATCTTAAAATCTCAGGAATTCAAATATTATTTGAGTCATTTTAGCTGAAAGATTTTAATCTGAGAATTTATGCACTGGATTTTAATGCTGTGCTAGCTATTAGCACTGCTGAATGAAGGCTTTTGCATAAGAGTTTTAGGGCTAGAATTTTCTTTTTTAATAGTGATATTTATTATTTCCTTAGTTCACAATGCTAAATTCCTTTTAGGATGTTGAAATTTCATCTCGATGTATACTTTGCAAATACCTACCACCAAATTTCCTGTGTATCTTACCACCAACTTTTCTCCTTACTCCCCATAAACAATCCTGAACCGTGGTATTTTTATTGGGTTTTTATGCTCGTTTGCTTCATCATATTACGAATATGAGTGAAATACAGAAGTCCTATATTTCTCTTTTTCTTTCTGACATATTTCACTTGACATTATCCCTTCCAGTTCCATCCAGATTGTTGCAAAGGGTACAGTTTTATTTATTTTTTTTAATAATGACATAGAATCCCATTATGTGTATGTACCATGGTTTCTTTATACGTTCATCTATTAATAGGCAATTAGGTTGCTTACATGCCTTAGCTATGGTGAATTGTGCTGCTATGAACATAAGGGTACATGCAGATGGTTGTTGTTTTTCCTGATTAGAGATTTTGTATCCTCTGAGAATAAAAGTAGGAGTGGGATTGCAGGATCAAATGGTTAATCCATAGTTAAAAGTTTGAGGAATTTCATACATTTTTCCAAAGACTTTGCACCAATTTACATACCCACTAATAGTGTAGGAGGGTTCGTTTTTCTCCACAGACACTCCAACACTTGTTATTTGCAGTCTTTTTGATATAGGCACTTCTCATTAGTGTGAGAAGAATCTCACTATAGTTTTTAATCTGCATTTCTCTAATGATGAGTGATACAGAACATTTTTTTAGGTGTCTGTGAGCAATCTGTGTATCTTCTATAGATAGGTCTGTAATGAGTTCTTTTTGCCATTTTTTGAGTGGCTCATGTTATTTTTATTGTTGAGATGAATAGATCTGTATATTTTAGACATTATGTTTTTATCAGATATATTGTGTGTGAATATCTTATCCAGTTTGGTGGGCTATCTTTTTGTTTTAGTGGTGGTTTCTTTTGCTGTGAATATTTTCAGTTTGATGTAGCACCAATTGTTAAGTTTTGCTTTGGTTTCTTTTACAGTACTGCTCCTGTCTAAAGACCTCCTTAAGGTTGAGGTCATGGAGTGTTTTCCACACATTTTGTGTTAGGTATGAGCAATAATGAGTAATAGGGTTTCCTTTTTTGCAGGTATCTTTCCAGTTTTCCCAATATTATTTATTGAATAGAATTTCCTTCCACAATTGTATGCTCTTGGCAGCTTTGTTATAGACTAATTGTCCATATAGGTGTGGTTTTATGTCTGGTTTGTCAGTCTGATTCCACTGATCGGTGTATCTATTTCTGTTTCTCTATCATGTAGTTTTGATGACAATAACTCTGCAGTATAGTTGGAAGTCCTGAACTGTGATTCATTCGCTGTTCCTTTGTTGTGTTTTTAATAGAATTGGCTATTAGAAGCCATTTTTGACTCCATGAAAAACATTAGTATTATTTGCTCCATTCCTTGAAAACTATCCCTGAGATTAATATATATGTACATATATGTGTGTGTGTATATATATATTAGTATTTTGTTGCAGTGCTGTGTTTTACAATTAAAATTAACTCATATGCATAGGTTTCCCATATGTGCAGTTACCCCATTTCTCAGATATATATCAATACAACCTACCATCCACCGTATCACCAAGTGTTCTCCATCATTGCTCAGTGTAATCCACCACCACTTGTCTCCGACAAGTCCCATTCCCATTTGGTAACCTTACTTCTATTGCGACTATCAAAGAGTTTGTTTTGTTTTGTCTGTTCTTTGTCTATTCATATGCCAGCTTTGGTGATATCATATGGCATCTATCTTTCTTTTGACTTATTTCACTTAGCATAATCCCCTCTAATTTTATCCATGTTGATTCAAATGACATAATTTCATGTCTTCTTAGGGCTGTGTAGTATTATTACATTGTGTATATATGCCACGTCTTTAACCAATCATCGGACATTGGTTACGTAGGTAGTTTCCAATTCTTAGCTATTATGAATAGGATGCTCCCATTAACATGGAGTGCATAAATCTCTTAAATTAGTGTTTTGGTCATTTGGATAAATACCCAGAAGTGGGATGGTGGGATCATAAGAGATTTCCATCTTCAACTTTTGAGCAATCTCCATACATTTTCCATAGAGGTTGCACAAATTTGCACTCCCAACTAATAGTATAAAATTGATCTACAAATTCTTGCCAACACATGTAGTCTCCAGACTTTTGGATAACTGACAGTCTCTCAGGTATGTGAGGTTTTTTTGTTTTGTTTTTGATTTGTATTACCCTGAAAGTCAGTGAGCAGGAAAATCTTTTCATGTTCCCATTGGCCATCTATATATCCTTTTCAGAAAGATCTCTCGAATTCCTCTTCCCATTTTTGATTGGATTGCCTGTTTTTCTGTTATAGAATTTTGTGAGTTCTTTGTATATTTTGTATATTAAGCCCTTGTGAGAAATATTGAATACAGCTACCTTCTCTGACTTAGTAGCTTTTCTTTATGTTTCTTTATGTTTCGGTGATGTTGGTTTCACTCTGAAGAAGAATTTTAGTTTGATGTAGTCCCAATATTTTTTTGTTTTCGTTTCCTTGATGCTGGAGTTGAGTTCCCAAAGGCTACTGTGAGACTAGTGTCAAAGAATGTCTTTCCTACATTGTCTTCCAAGAATTTTATTGTTTCCAGACTTATGACCAAGTCTCTAGTCTATTTTGACTTAATTTTTGTGAATGATATTAGGGAGTGGTTTAGCTTCATTCTTTTGCATGTAGGTGTCCAGTTATTACAACACCATGTATCAAAGAGACTTCCTTTCTCTTATTTTTTTTGCTCCTTTGCTATATAGATTGACTGTATGTGAGTGAGCCAGTTTTGGTGATTCAATTCTATTCCACTGAACTGTACTCAGTTATTATTCTAGTACCATATCATTTTGATCACTATCAATCTGCAGTATATTTCAATGTCTGGGAGTGTAAGCCCTTCATATTTTTTTCTTATAATTGCTTTGGCTATTCAGGGTCTTTTGTTGTGATTTACAACTTTTATGAATTTTTGTTTATTTCCAGGAAATAAGCCTGTGGGATTTTAATTATGATTGCATTAAATCTGTATATTGCTTTAGGTAAGATGACCAAGATGACAATTTTAGCATTATTGATTCTTCCCAAACATGAGAAGAGTGCCTTTCCATCTCTTTGTATCCTTCTCTGTTTCAAAGAAGGACTTGTACTTTTCATAATATAGGTCTTTCACCCCCTTTATTAAGTGTTTTCCAAGATATTTGATTATATTTACTACTGTTTTTCTATTTAGTTTTCTTCTAGTATGCTGTCTGCATGCATAATGGAATTTTTGAGCAATGATTTTGTAACCTGCCATTTTACTGTATCTCGATTATTTATAGAAGTTTTTTTTCACCGAGTTTAGGGTTTTCAATATAATCATATCATCTGAAATAATGATAGTTTTACTTCCATCTTTCCAATTTGGATTCCTTTTATTTCTCTTTAAAGTTTTTTTGTCTAATTGGTCTGGCTAAGACCTCCAGTACAATCTTAAATAGCAATGGTGAGAGTAGACAGCTTTGCCTTGTTCTTGACCTCAGAAAATTATTTCAATTTTTCGGCATTGACTATGATGTTTGTTGTGTGTTTATAATACATGGCCTTTATTATGTTGAGATATGTACCTTCCATTATATTTTATGCAGCGTTTTTTAAATCAAAAATAGGTGTTGTCAAAAGCTTTCTCTGCATCTATTGATCATGTATTTTTCTCCTTGTTCTTATTGATATGTTGTATTACATTAATATACTTGCATATGTTGAACCATCCTTGCATTCCTTGTATATGATGGATGATCTTTTTGATGCATTGTTAGATTCAGTTTAGTAATATCTTTTGAACATTTTTGCATCAATGTTCATTAAAGATATTGGTCTGTAATTTTATTTTCGGTGATATATCCATTAACTTTTGGTATCAGTGTGATAGTAGCCTCATAGAAATTATTTGGGAGTCTTCTCCATTCTTTAATTTTTTGGAATAGTTTGAGAAGAATCAATATTACTTCTCTAAAAGTTTGTTAGATCTCATTAGTGAAGTCATCTTTCTTTGGTTTTTATTTTTAAGGAGACATAAATATCTCTTTAGTTCTTTGCTTGCGATTGTTTTGCTCAGGTGTGCCAATTCTACAGGTTAATTCTTGGCTCACTTTTTTTCTAAAAATCTGTTCGTTTCCTTGAGACTCTCCACTCTGTTGGCTAGAGGTCTTTATAGTACTCCTTTATGATGTTTTCTGTTTCTGTGGTCTGTTGTAATTTCTTCCCTTTCATTTCTGATACTAGTTATGAAAATTATCACTCTTTATATTAGTGATTCTAGAAGTGGATTTTTTTTTAAAGAGGAAACTTTTGATTTCATTGATATTCTTAATTTTATTTTCTATCTCATTCATTTCTGCCTGGATTTTCATCATTTTCTTTTTTCTACTGATATGTCTCTTTATTGCTCTTTTTTTTCTAGTTGTTTTAAGTATAGGGTTAGATTGTTTATTTGTGATTTTTCTTGTTTCTTGAGGTATGACTGGATTGCAATGAACTTCCCTCTAGCAATGGCTTTGTTGCATCTCATTGATTCTGGTAAATTGTGTCTTAATTCTCATTTGTTTTGAAGTATTTTTCAAAATATATTCCTCCTTGATTTCCTCTTTTAACCAAGAGTCATTCAGAAGCATATTGATTAGTCTCCAATTAAATTGTGGTCTTCCAGCTCTATTTTTGTGGTTGATTTCTAGTTTCAACTATTGTGGTCAGGGAAGATTCTTGGTCTGGTTTCAATCTTTGTAAATTTGTTGACATGTTTTGTGTTTGGAACTTTCCTTGAGAATGTTCCATGCTCATTTGAGAAGAAATTAAACTCTGTAGTCATTTATCAACTGTTCAGTATGTGTTTATTAGACTTAACTGTTCCAAATGGTCATTTAAAGTTGCTTTTACCATGTTATTTTTTTTGCCTGGTTTATCTATTCACTGTTACAAGTGGGGTGTTGAAGTCTCCTACTATTATTATGCTGCTGTCAATGTCTCTCATCAGCTCTAATAAATTGCTTAATATATTTTGATGCTCCTTCATTTGATACATATATTTTTTATAAGCATTATGTCTTCTTTCTGGATTGAACCCTTAATCACTATATAATAACTATCTCTGTCTTTTGGGATGCTTTTTACTTGGAAGTCTGCTTTATCTGATATAGCATGATTTTTCCCGCTTTTTTTATTTTTTGGTTGTCATTAGACTTTGTCTTCCAAACATTGACTTTGAAAATTGTTTATCTTTGTTATTTAGTATTTGATTTACAAATTTTATTCTTTAATTTAATTTTTATTATTGTTGAAGTGACACTGCATTTTGACATTAAATTATTTTGAGGTGTATATAATGGTATTTTTACATTTATGTATAGCATAGTTGGTTTACCAGTATTCTCCCCCTTTTTTCTCCCTTCATTTACAGTTAATTCCCTTCATCCTATTTCCCCTACCTCTACCCCAACACTTTGGTACCCCCTGATTTGCTTTTTTGTCTCCCATCCCTAAGATTCCATAGTTGTTTGTGTTCTCTCTCTCTCCCCACTTTCAGTGTTATTTAATTTAGACATTCATTTGTTTTACATATCATATGAGTACTATCATACAATATCTGTCCTCCTTCTGGTTTATATCACTAAGCATAATTTTCTCCAAGTCCATCCATGTTGTTGCAAATGGCAAGATCTCTCCCTTTTGATGACTGCATTGTATTCTATTGTGTTTATGTACCACATTTTCTTTATCCACTCCTAGTTGGTGGGCATTTAGGTAGTTTTCAGCTCTCAGCTATTGTAAATTGTCCTGCAATGAATATGGGGGTGAAGATATATCTCTGGATTAGCGTTTTTGTGATTTTAGGGTAAATGCCTAGTAAGGGAATAACTGAACCATCTGAAATTTTTATTCTCAATTCTTTGATGATTCTCCGTATTGCTTTTCATAATGGTTGCACCAATTTACATTCCCACCAACAGTGAATTATACTTCCTTTTTCTCCACATCCTCTCCAGCACTTATTGTTTCCCTTTCTTTTAGATAATAACCATTCTTAATAGTGTGAGGTGATATCTCATTGTTGTTTTGATTTGCATTTCCCTGATGGCAAGAGAAGTAGAGCATCTTTTCATGAGCCTGTTGGACATTTATATGTCTTCCTTGGAGAGGTGACTACTAAGGTCATTAGCCTATTTTTTATTGGACTGCTAGTATTTTTGTTCAATTTTATGAGTTCTTTGTATAACTTAGATATTAACCCCTTATTCAAGTTATGAAAGGCAAATTATCTTTCACATTTAGTTGAATGCCTTTTTGTTTTTATGCATATTTCTTTTGACGAGTAAAAACTTTTTAGTTTTATGTAATCCCGTTTATTTTGGATTTTATTTGACTTGTGATGTGAGTAGAGTTGCCAAAGATATCTCTTAAGTTTATGTCCAATAATGTTTTGCCTCCATTCTCTTCTACGTATTTGGTAATTCTAATCCTATGTCTAGGTCTTTAATCCACTTTGAGTTGATTTTTGTGTATGGTGTTAGGTAGTGGTCTAGTTTTAACCTTTTGAATGTGACTGCACAGTTCTCCCAGCACCATTTATTAAAGAGACTGTCCTTGCCTTGTTATACATTTTTGGCTCCTTTGTCAAAAATTAGATGTCCAAATATATATGCGGATTTATTTCTGGGTTTTCAATTCTGTTCCACTGATCTGCCTTTCTATTCTTATACCAGTACCATGATGTTTTAATTATTACTGCTTTCTAGTAGACTTTGTAGGGAGTATGGAGCATGACTCTTCTGTTGATGGCTTTTTTCTTGAGAATTGTTCCCGCTATCCTGGGTTGTTTGTTATTCCAAATAAATTGCATTATTTTTGTGTTTTATGTCTGTGAATAATTCTTTGGAATTTCGTTGGGGATAGCACCGAATCTGTATTTTACCTTAGAAAGCATGGCCATTTTGATTATCTTGATTCTTCCAATCTATAAGCATGGAATATTTTTCCATTTCTTTGTGTCGTCTTGTATTCCTTTTAGCAATGTCCTATAATTTTCATAATAAAGGTCCTTAACTCCTTTGGTTAAGTTTATTCCAAGGCATTTCATTTTTTTGCATGCAATTGTAAATGATAATGCTTTCTTCACTTCTTTTTCTGTATTTTTATTGTTGGCATACAGAAATGTGACAGATTTTTCAATATTAATTTTGTAGCCTTCCACTTTACTCTATTTGCTTATTATTTCTAGTAGCTTTTTTACTTGAATATTTGGGTTTTTTATGTATATTATGTCATCTGCAAAAAGTGATAGTTTCACTTCTTCCTTTCCTATTTAGATATCTTTTATATCTTTTTCTTGTCTAATTGCATTGGGCAGGATCTTCACCAATATCTTGAATAGTAATAGTGAGAGTGGACATGCTTGTCTTGTCCCTGATCTTGGAGGCAAAGTTTTCAGTTTTCCTCCATTGAGTACAGTGTTGGCTGTGCGCTTTTCATAAATAAACTTTACTGTGTTGAAGCACATTCCTTCTATACCTATTTTTGGAGGGTTTTTAACGTGAAAGTGTGTCGAATCTTGTCAAATGCTGTTTCTGCATCTATTGAGATGATCATACTTTTTTTGTTCTTTTTATTATACAGTGCATCACCTTTATTGATTTTCATATGTCAAACCATTCTTTCATCACTGGGAATAAATCCCACTTGATCATGGAGTATGATTCACTTTATATGTTGTTGAATTCTGTTTGCTTTTGTTTTGTTGAGAATTAAGGATATCGATCTGTAATTCTCTTTTTGGGTGCTGTCTTTATCTGGTCATGTAATGAGTTTAATATTGGTGTCATAAAAAGTGTCTGGAAGTTTTACATCTTCAGTTTTTTTGAATAGCTTAAGGATTGGTTTTAATTCTTCTTTGAATGCTTTGTAGAATTCGCTGGTGAAACCGTCTGGTCCAAGGCTTTTGTTTTGGGGAAGATTTTAGATCGCTGTGTCAGTTTCCTTGCTCTGATCTGTTGTTCATTATTTCTAGTTCTTCTTGGTTTATTTTTGGCATGTTGTGCATTTCCAGGAATGTGTTCATTTCTTCTAGGCTATCCAGTTTGCTGCCATATAGTCGTAAATAGTGTTCTCTTATAGTCCTCTGTATTTCTGTTGTATCAATTGTGATTATTCCTCTTTCATTTCTGATTCTATTTGTTTGTGTTTTCTCTCTCTTTTTTGTGAGTCTGGCTAGTGGCCTATTTTGTTTATTTTTTCAAAAAAAACCCTTTGGTTTCATTGATTTTTGAATAGTCATTCTGATTTCTAGTTCATTGATTTCTGCCCCAATCTTTATTATTTCTTCTTATAGGATTAGGCTTCTGTTTTTCTTCTCTTTCTAGTTCCTTTGGGTGATAGTTTAGGTTTATTATTTGTGATTCTTCTTGTTTTCTGAGGTAGTGTTGTATCACTATAAATTTCCCTCTTATTGCTGCATCCCATAGATTCTGATACATCATGTCTTCATTTTCATTTGATTTCAGTGTGTTTTAAATGTTTTCCTTAATTTCCTCCTTTACCCAATGACTGTTCAACAATATGTTGTTTATTCCCCCACTCTTTTGTGGTTTTCCTTTCCTTCCTCTTTCGGTTGATCTCTAGTTTGATGCCATTTTGAACTGAAAAGATGTGAGATATCATTTCAAACTTTGAAAATTTATTGAGACTTTTTTTGTGTCCCAACATATGATCTATTCTTGAGACTATTCCATTAGCATTTGAGAAGAATGCGTAGTCTATAGTTTTGGGATGGAGTACTCTATATATGCCTATTTGGTCCAGCTCTTCTATTTTGTTATTTAAAGATCTTGTTTCTTTGTTGATTCTCTGTCTAGGTGATCTGTCTTTTACCAAAAGAATAAAGGAGGAGAATTGGAGTCCCTTAGTATTATTTTGTTGCTGTCAATTTTTCTATGTAGATACGTTAATATTTGGGTGCTCCTTTATTTGGTGCCTAAATGTTAATAAGTTTTGAGTCTTTTTGTAGTATTGATCCCTTAACAATTATATAATGTCCACCTTTATTTTTTAAATTTTTCTTTGGTTGAAGGACTACTTTACCTGATATGAGTATAGCCATTTCTACTCTTTTGGACTTGGCATTAACTTGGAGTACTGTTCTCCATCTGTCCACTTTAAGCCTTTGCTTGTCTCTTGAGCTAAGATGAGTTTCTTGCAGACAACATATAGTTGGATTTTCCTTCTTAATACATTTAGCCATTCTGTGCCTTTTGACTGGTGAGTTCAATCATTTTATATTTGCAGTAATTATTGACATTTGAGAACTTGCTGCCATTTTGATTTTTGTTTTCTGGTTATGCTGATGTATTTGTTACTTTGTTATGTTTCTGTAAAATTTTTATTCTTTGTTTTAGTAGAGCCTCTTTTAACATTTTCTGTAGAGGAGGTGTCATGGTTGCAAACTCTCTCAGCTTTTGCTTGTTGGGAAAAACCTTTATTTCTCCCTCAAATTTGAGACAGACTTTTGCAGGATATAGTATTGTTGGCTGACACTTTTCATCTTATAGTTTTTGAAAACATTTCATTCTCTTCTAGCCTGCAGAGTTTCTGCTGAGAAGTCTGATATTAATCTGATAAGAATGTCTGTGTATGTTATCTGCCTTTTTCCCCTGGCTATCTTTAGAATTCTTTCTTTGAATTGAATTTTTGATAGTTTGACAATTTTATGTCTTGGTGCAGGTGTTTTTAATTTTTTAATTTTTAATTTATTTATTTTTTAGGATTTATATAGTTGGGTGTTCTGTTGGCATTATTGACCTGTATGTTTGTTTCTTGTTCTAGGTTTGGGAAGTTTTCAGCAATTATTTCCTTGAATATGCTCTCTGTTCCCTTTTTCTCTTCACCTTCTGGGGTACCCAATATTCTAATGTTGCCTTTCCTGATGGTGTCAGATAGTTTTCTCCTTGCTTCTTCATTTTTTTTTGTATATAATTTGTCTTCTTTTTCTTGGCTTCTTTCTGCATTACTATCCTCTGTGTCACTAACCCTTTCCTCCGTTTGGGCTAGTCTATTTCCATAGCTTTCCATATTCATAGTTTCATGAATAATCTACTTTAAGTTCTGTATTTCTGTTAGTTATTTTTTTTTCTGTAGAGCTTTAATCTCAGTCTTTTGCTGCCTAATTATTTATTTAAGATTTTTGCTTTTCTATTAATTCTCTGAATTTCTTTATGATTACAGACTTAAATTATTTATCTGTTAAAGAGAACCATTCTTTCGTGTCTTCAGAGTTAATTTCTGATGATCTGTAATTTTATAGTGATTCCATTTCTTGAGGTTTCCAGGGTATGTTGTGTTTTTCTTCTCTCTCTCTCTCTTTTTTTTAGCCGCCCTATGATTTGGCATCTTGTCGCTCTATTGCTATTTTTTTTCCCTGCCACAGGGCACTCTAGTTTTTTTCATTTTGTATTGTTGGCTTTTACAGACATCCTAAATGTATTCTGCTGTGTCAGGGAGTGATGATGGCTGCTGGGTGGAGAATGGGTGTGGGTGGTGGTGGCGATCTGGGTGCATGTAACTTTTGCAGCCTGATTGGAGGGAGGTAGACTTGTTTTATTAATAGAATCATGCTGGCTTGGGCTATGTGACTCCAGCCTGCTCTTTGTGATTAGGTCCCTTGTATTCACTAAACCATCAGGATCAAGTCCTCCCCACAAGTTGCTTCTCCAGGGTCTTAGTCACTTGATCCCAAGTCCTAAGAGGCCTGAGCCCCAGGGTGTGTGGTGGGAGGTAAAGCACCTGTATGCTCCTGTTCTTTCTTCCCCAATCTTCTCCTTCTGGGCTTTTTCTAGCCAAAAGTTCTCTAGCAGAAACAAAGAAAACCCTCACCTCCTCACTGAGACCCAGGCTTGCCTCTCCTGTCTGTCTCAATTCATGTCAATAGAGATTAGCGGGGCTGCTTCTGCAGTTTTTACCAGAGAAGAGCAAGGTGACAACAGGGTACCTGCTGCTGCTGAAAGCCCAGGTTGGTGGGGGGGTTGTCTGCTGGAGGTCAGAGTGACTGCTCTACACTCTCTTGAGTATGCTAATGTGGCCCATGCTTCAGCTGCTGGCAATCAAGGACAAACATGTGCTCTTTTACCACTGAACTTCCCTTTCCAGAGCTCCCCTTTCCTGCTGAAGTCTCAGTTGAATTGATACGCCTCTCATCTCCCTGTAGGACCAGCAGTTAGACTCTTTCTGTTCTGATTTTTCTGGCTGTTGTCAAAGCAAGAAGTGTGTTGGCTCTGAAAACCTGGGTGTTTTGTGTACGTGTTTTTTTCTTTTTGTGCAGTGTTTCAGTGCCCATTTTCCATAGATACCATCTTTACTCCTCTCTTGTTTATCTTTTGAAAGAATGTGAGTTTTCTGAATGCAGCAGGTTTTGTTTACGCTTTTTAGTTCATTCAGCCACCCCATGTAATTTTATTGGTGACTTCAACCCATTAATGTTTAGGGAAATTAGTGATATGTAGCAGTTTATTGCCATTTTGTAACTTTTCTTCTGTGTATTGTTACAGACCGTGCCTTTTTCTCTTTCTCTGCTCATGTGAGTTGGGTCTTGATATATTCTGATTATTTTCTTTTTTTGTTTCTTTCTTTGCTTTTTCCCTTGAGAAGTGTTTTGTATTTACCCTGAAGTTAGTGATGCAGGAACAGCATAACTTGCAATCTGCAGGGCATTATGCAGGTGTATGAATAGTGGACTAACTAGAAAAACCTGAAAGAGAGCCAGGGGGATCTCAGCTTAGCAACCTACATGTAGCACACACCCCTAGATATGCAGTTTCTCTCCAGTTTACTTGGACACACTTAAGGTCCCTAACCCTTCTCATATATATATATATACACACACACACATATACACACACACACACACACACACACATATATATATATATATATATACACACACACACACACAAAATCCATCTTGTCTGTGAGTGAGAGGCAGGCAGCTTAGGTCCTGCACCTACACAAATGTGCATTCTCTTGCTATAACCTTAACTAGTCATTTCTGCTTCTAATAAACTCACTGTGTGTTCCTGCCCACTGACCCTCTCTCCAAGAATTATTCCTAGAGAAACTCAGCATCTCGTCAGCATATCTCAGCTCCCTACCCACCTCATCAGTTAACATTAAGAATTCTTTATTAATTGCCTATTTTTATTTAAAAGCAGATTAGTCTTACACTCATTTTAACCAACCTCATTTTCATTCTCCTCTCTTCCTACCCACTTTTTTATATTTTGTTGTCTTCCTGTTTTTAAGTGGCATTTCTTTACACTTTATGAAGCATCCTTTAGCATATTTTTGTAGAACTGGGTTTTTGGTGATGAATTCCTTTAATTTTTGCTTTTCTGAAAATATTTTAATTATCCCCTCAGTTCTAAATGATCTAAATAATCATGCAAGGTACAGCATCCTACAATGAAAATCCATTTCTTTCAGCACTTTGAATATATCATCCTGACCTGTAGCCTTTCAGTTGAGTAATCCACTGACAATCTCCTGTGGACTCCTTTATATGTGACTCATTTTTCTTTAGCTGTTTTTAAGATTCTTTGTTATGTTTTTTGACATTTTGGTGACTATGTGATTTAGTGTAGGTTGATTTGATTTCTTTTGTTTGGACTTCTTTGAAGTTCCTGGGTCTGGAATCTTGTTTTTTTCCTCAGGTTAGGGAAATTCTCAGCTATTATTTCTTCAAATATAATTTCTGCCCCCTTTTCTCTCTCTTCTACTTCTGGGAACCCTCTGATGTGAATGTGGTTCCTTTGGATATTATCTCATAGGTTTTAAATGCTATCTTCATTTCTTTTCATTCTGTTTTCTCTTTGATTGTTTGCTTGAGTGCCTTACCTATCTTCTAGCTCACTGATTCTGCTGAAAATTTCATCCACCCTATTTAAGTTATTGTATTGAGTTTTTTAGTTAAGCTATCGTGTTCTTCATTCCTTTGACATCTTTCTTCATTTCTTCTCTTTTATTTCACTATTGTTTCTTGATTTCCATGAGTATTTTTATCACTGTTACCATAGATTCATCCTTAGGGAGTTTTTATTAATCTGCTGTGTTCAGGTTTTCCCCTGAGGTTTTATTGGATCCATCATTTAGTGTATATTTCACTATGACTTGACTCTTTTTTGCATTCTTTTTATATTCTTGTGGTACAGATGTCCCCTCAGCGATGGGCTTTTATAGTGTATTGACTTGCACTGAATAAGCCTGTATCTTGGTTTGAACAGTGGGAATTCTTGAGTTTTGTGGCATCACCACTGCTTAGAGTTGTTGAAGTTCCCATTTGAACTCTGCATTGGGATCTGAGAGTCAACCTCTAGGGATGGAGTTTCTCTGGGGGGGTGCAGAGCAGTCCCCCAGTGTCAGTGTTCTGAACAGCAGCAACCTCCTTGTCAGTAGCCCAGAATCAGTAGTCAGGCTGAAGTTCTGCCTCTACCAACAAGGTGGCACTAGTAGATAGCATTGAAGCTTCTTCCCTTCTAGAAGACTCATTTCTTTAAGTCCGGAGGCAAAATTTTTAGGGGGTGAGGTCTTGTGTCTCTGACACAATATGATGGGAGAGCATGGGAGTGGGAGATTCTCCTAGCTGACTTCTGGTTATGGCAGTGTCCTGGGTAATTTCTCTTCAAGAGTTTTTGTTCAATTCCACCAGAGCACTGGTCCTCCTTCCACCCTGTGCCAAGATTCTCTGTCCTGGCTCTGTGTGTTTGTCCAATTTAGCATGCTCTCTGCTATTGGAGGAGCTCCTTTGGGTATCCAGTCATTCTTGAGTCTCCACCCCTTCTGCCAAGACCCAAATCCTGAAGCTGCCATGTAGCTCTGAACCCTAACATTTTTGCCTAGTCTTTGTGGTCATCATTGCTGCTCTGGTTTCTTTAACCTCAAAGCTTGCTTTTCCTCAGTGTCTGTATCTGGAAAACAGATGATTCCCATTGTTCTGTGGGAAGGAGGCAAGACTCATGCCAACAAGTTGACCATTTTGATTCTCTCTTCCCTGGGATTTTGATGGGAATTGCAATTAGCTTATATATTGCTATGGGTAGAATAGCCATGTCTATTATTCAGATTCTTCCAATTCATGAATATGGGATGTTTTTCCATCTCTTTCTGACTTCTATTTATTTTTCATTATAAAATTTTTTTTTATCTCCTTTGTTTAGTTAATTCCAAGGTATTTGAACTCTCTTGGTACTATTGTGAATGGGATTTATTTCTTAATTTCTGAATTCTCTACTTCATTATTTTCATATAGGAATGCTACTGATTTTTGTGTGATTTTATGCCCTGCCAATTTTCTGTATTTATTGTTTCTAGTTGTTTGTGTGGTGTCTTTAGGGTTTTATACATATGGTATTATGTCATCTGCAAATAATGATAGCTTTATTTCTTTTTTTCCTCTTTTGATTCTTTTAATGTCCTTTTATTGTCTTATTGCTATGGCCAAGACTTGCAGAACTATGTTGAATGGTAGTAGTGATAGTGGGCAACCTCGTCTTATGCCACATCTTACGGGAAAGGCTCAAGTTTTTCACCTTTGATTATGATGCTGACTGTTATACATTGCTTCTATTATGTTGATGTATGTGCTTTCTGTTTCTATTTTAGCAAAAGATTTTAACATGAATGGGTGTTGAATGCTTGTCAAATGTTTCTATTGCTTATATTGAGTGGGTCATGTCATTTTTGATGTTCACTTTGTTCATGATGTCAATGAAATCAATCACATTGATTGATTTGCATACATTGAGATATTCTTTCATCCTTGGAATAAATCTCACTTGACTGTGGTATATATATTAATGTGCTGTTGACTTGTCTTTGCCAGGATTTTGTTGAGGATTTTTGCATCTATATTCATTAACAATAATGGTCTGAAGTTTTTTCTTTTGTTTTGTTTTGTTTGTTTTTTGGTCCTGTCTTTGTCTAATTTTGGAAGCAGGGTTATACCGGCTTCATAGAATGCATTTGTAGCTTTCCCTTTTCCTCAACTTTGTGCAAGAGGCTAAGGATGATGGGGATTAGCTCTTTGAATGATTGGTAGAATTTACCAGTGAAGCCATTGGTCTTGGGCTTTTATTTGGGGGAAGATTGTTTTCATTACAACTTTAATATTTGCTCTTGTGATTGGTCTGTTTATGTTGTCTATGTCTTCTGATTCAGTTCTAGAAGATTGTAGGATTGTAGAAACCTGTCCATTTCTTCATAGTTGACAAATTTAATAGTATATATGCATTCATAGTAGTCTCTCATGATCTTTTTTATTTTGTGATGTCAGTTGTGTCACACTTCTTTCATTTCTAATTTTTGTTATTAGAGTTTTCTTGCTCTTTTTGTATTGTGAGTCTTGCTAAGGGTATATCAATTTTATTTTTTTCAAATAATCATCTTTGGAATTCATTAATCATTTGTATGGTCTTGCTGTTTTCAATTTCATATATTTCTGCTCTGATTTTTATTGTTTCATTTCTTCAGCTGATTTTTTGTTTGTTTTGATTGGTATTCCTTTTCTATTTCCCTCAGGTGTGGGTAGATATTTAATTTGGGCTCTTTCTTGGTGTCTGATGTGTTTTTGTGTAGTTATGAACTTTGCTCTCAGAACTCCTTTTGCCACTCCTTATACAAACTAGTAGTCACCTCTAAATTTTCATCAGCTTCCAGGTAAGACTTAGTTTCATTGATGATCATGTTTTCCACTCCACATCTTTGTGGGTTTTCTAGTTTTGTTCTATTTATTTCTAGTTTATTTCTAGTTTTACCCTTTTGTGGTAAGATTAGATGCTTTCTATAGTTTCAATTTTGTTACACTTATTGAGATTTGTTTTGTATTCTGAAATGTGGTCTATCATTGAGAATGTTCCATGAGCATTTGAGAAGAAAGTATATTCTTTTTTGTTGTGGTAGAATGCCCTATATGTGTCTGTTAGGTTCACCTGTTTTAGTGTTTCAATCAGGGCCCTTGCTTCTTTGTTGGTTTTCTGCATGAATGATCTATTGACGTTAGCGAAGTGTCGAAGTTTCCTGCTGTCATTGTATTACTGTTAGTGTCTGCCTTTAGCTCTGTCAGTATTTGTTTTATATATTTAAATCTCCTTTGTTGGTATGTATATTGTTGATGATGATTTCATCTTGATGAATTATTCCCTTGACCATAATGTAGTATCCATCCTTGCCTTATGATACCATTTTTAATTAGAAGTTTACTTTCTCTGATAATGGTATTGCAGTCCCTGGTTTCTTTTCATCATAGCTCTTTTGATATATTTTTCCATAGTCCTAATTTTCACCTATGTTTATCTTTGCATTTGATTTGAATTTCTTGTAGGCATAATATTGATTTGTTCTGTTTTTTTATATATCCAGTCACTCTATATCCTTTGATTGTTGAGTTCAATCAATTCACATTTAGGGTAATGAATGATATGCAGAGTTTTATTATTATTCTTTGAGTCATTTTTTCTGTTAGTTTTCTCCACCTGTTACTCCAGTTCCCACTTATTTTGCCTTTTCATTTGGCTGGTATTCAGTGTCTGTTCTGTCAGTTTTGTCTAATTCCCAGCTGTGTATCTCTTTAGATTTAGGTTTTGTGCCTGTCCCATGCGTTGACTCCATCTGTACTGCTCTATGCCTTTGTTTTAATAGCTGATGATATATAATATATGTGTGTACATACATATGTATATATATGATATCTGCTTTTCTTTTCCATTTTACTTTATTGTTTTTATTGTTATCTCCTATTCGTCTCATATTTGTCCCTGCTTTTGTTTTCCTGTTTATAGCCATTATCAAGGCTTGGCGAATCTTTTGTTTTTGTTTTCCCTGTTGTATGGCCCCTTTTCAAGATTTCTTGAAATATAGGCTTGGTGATGGATAATCCCATTAAATTTTTGTCATTGAAGTCCTTCAGTTCTCCATCATATTTAAAAGATATTTTTTCATGGTAGAATATTCTTGTCTGGTTTTTGGCTTTTAATACTTTGAAAACATCTACTCACTCCTGGCCTATAGGGTTTCTGCTGAGAAGTCATGATATCCTGATGGATGTGCTGTTGAAGGTTATGTTTTTTTCTTTTCTCTAATAGGTTTGAGTAGCTTTCCTTTGCCTTTTGCTAATTTTACTATGATGTGTTTGGATGTATGTGTGCTTACATTTATAAATTTCAATGTTCTCTCTGCTTCTTGAAACTCTGTGGCTACTCTTTGTGAAAGGTGTGGGAAACTCTTTGCTATTACTTATTAAATAGCTTTCTATACCTTTCCCCTTAACCTATCTTCCTGGAGCACTTATGATCCTCATATTTATTCTTCCCATAGTGTTTAATATTTCTCATAAAGTTTCATCATTTTTCCTCAGTCTTATTTCTTCTCTTCTGAGAGGGTCACCTCTAATTTCTTGTCTTCAATTCCCGATATTAGTCCTCTGTATGATTGAGTCTGTTTATGAAGCTTTCCATGTTTACTTTTAATTTCTTGACTGTATCTTTCATAGCTAACATTTCTGTTAGTACTTCATGTTCTCAATCACTTTGGTGATGTGTTTCTTATGATTTGTTACTTTTCTGAGATCTTCCAATTGCATTTTTGTAGTTTTATGCACCTCTTGCATCTCATTTCAGTTTTTTATAATTATTGTTTTGAACTCTATCTGTTAGGTTGTCCCAGTCCATATCTATGGAGTTCTTCACTGGTGTGCTCTTGCAATCTTCTTCTGAGTAATTCGAATTTTCTTTGACATTGGTTTTGTCATAGCTTTCTTTTTGCCTTGAGTTCAGTACTGTGGCTTTCCTTTTCTTTTACTTGATATTTCTTCCTTCTTTGGGTTAGGATGAGGGGATGTATTCTGCATTTCAGGTGGAGAGAGGGACATGCATAAGCCTGCAGTTTCTTGGCCATTTGTGCTGTACACATGCTGAGGGGCATGGAGAGCTCACTTTCTCAACAGACATGCAGGTGCACACAGACCTGTGGTCTCCCCCTGTGGTCTCCAGGTCAGCTGAGGAGTGCGTTCAAGTCCCAGAGTTAGGAAAGTGAGCTTTCCCAGCTAGAGTTTTCTCAGTTCTCTTTCAGATCACCATTTCTTTAGCTTAATATGACAAAAAAAATATTTTTAGAAAGATTATAAGGAACTGTTGCCAGGCCTGTAGAGTTTAAAGTTGGTAATTTTATTTCAGTTCCTTGAGTATTTGACCTTGTTTTCTTGCAATAGATTGGAGTCTAGAATTAGAAGTGCTATCCTGGATGTGTATGTAGGCTAGTTTGTTACTAAAGTATAAAGGATGAGTCAATGAACCACAAAGAAATTAACAGCATTGCTATTAAAGTCATGGCAATGTCCTTAGGCAAAGGAATTTTAAAGGTTTTTAAGAGCTTTTCTCATTTTAGTTCTGAAATACTAATTTCCACATCTCTTAAATACTGAAACTGATATGAAAAATGAAATTTCTGAGTTTTAAGAAATTTTAAGGATTTTTCTAAGTCTTTTTAGTGACAGTTCTGGTGAAATCATTATTCTTGTCACGAAATATGGATTACGAATCTGAAAGTTGGGAACACAAAATCAAGTAAATTTTTGTTACATCATAACTAAATCTCAGGAAAGAAAATATTCAATTCATTCTGAAAAATAAAAAAATAATAATCCAAGCATATTTAATACCTAGTGAGTGGGTAATTGTCATTCCAATATGTTCAAAAATCACTGAAATCTAGTCTCTTGTTCAGGTGTCATTTTTATAGGTTTTTCTGTATCATGTTCATGACAGATGAGATATATAACTTTAGTAAATCTTCACAAAAATTCTTTTTTAAAAGATTAAGAATATTTGTTCCTTTTAGTGGTTAATAATTTTATGTAAATAAAAATTAAGGTACCGCTTGAGGGTCTCTGGTCCTACTAAACAGTCATCATGAAAATATCTTCAATTTATTCTTCTATTTGTTATTCACAGTCAAATTTTCCACCATATCTCTTTTCTGATTCAGCAGTGAGTTGTTGGATTTCAGTAATTAACCTCTATGAGCTTTAACAAATACTTAGCATCTGGGTTCATGGACTAGGATCTTATTAAGAATCATTATCCACCATAATAATGGTCAGCAGTATCACTTCTTCTAGACTTCATGCTATCTCCTTTCTGTATAAGATTCTGTCTTTAAAACTGTCATCAACTTAGGTAAGATTAGAGCATTTAAGTGTTGTTTGACATTTTGGTCTTCTAAATCAGGGTTCTTGATGAGCTCAAGAATGCATGATATTTCTAAAAACATCCTAAACTTTGGATCATTTCAATAGCATACCTATTATAAGTATACATATTAGCCTCTTATCTCTAGTTGTCAAGGTTTAACAAGTAAAAGGATGTATACCATTTGTCCAATTATTATCTCTGGTATGGGGTGAGGTGGGTTCTGTCACACATATCCTGCCTGATATGTTTCTGTTTCAGACCAAATAAAATTTAATATAGCTTTTCTAGAAGAGAGGTAATCTCTGGGGCCTAGATATTTCTTGGGTAGAGGCTAAGGAGTAATGAATTTCCCCCTTTGGTAATAGAATAAAATAATAGATAGAAAATAATAGCATTTCTTAGGTACTATGCCTACTTGATATGTTGTGCAAATCTGGAACAAAATGTGCACATCATGAGAAAACATTAGGCAGAAGGCAGAACCAAGTGGTCAGAAGCTTGTACTAGCTTAGCTGACCTTATTATTGTGCTTTAAGCCAAGCAGATCAGCTTTTGATGCTGACACTAGAAATACTGTGGTAAATTCTGTCTCAGATATGTTCCAGGAAACAGACTACTCAAGCATAAATAGCTAGAAAATCTTAGGATAATTAGTAGGCTAGGAAGGGAAGTTGTGGAGAGGGGTTTCTGAAGAACAAGTTTTAACTTACAAAATGCCTGCCAATGTTGAGATTCATAAGAAAGAAGTTAGTGAAAATTTGGTTGAGCCATTGAAAGTTCAAAAAACACTGAGAATTCATTTTTGTGTTCTGTTAATAACTGGCTTATGAGCGATTTAAAAGCCTCATACTCAGTTGCAATAAAGGAATTTGCCTTCTTTAGATATATCTGAGATAACATACCTAGTTTGTAACTTTGAAAATGTCATGCCTTCTAAAATGTTCTTGGAACTCCCCTCTTCTTTAGAAACATAGATTATCCACATACTAGATAAGAATAGAATTTCAGGCAAGTTTAGGATCGTTCAGATTCTAATTAAAGATTCTTAAAACAGGACAGTGTATTGGTAAATGCCTGAGATCTAATGCCCAGGTATATTTCTGGTTTTCTAATGAAAATGTAAATAGCTGTCTAGAGACATTAAGAATGCAGAACAGAACTACAACTGGAAAACATGCAATCATAAAGTGACCTAAAATGAAACTGCCTTTGGTTCCACTGGTATATATAAAGCAATCATATATTTATGATTCCAAGACCATGTTCAAATACATATCCTATCACATGACATTTCAGCTATGAAACTAAGAGTACGACATTAATTGGTACAAAGTATGATGAGTATGTTTGCTCTTAGACTTTTAACTTTTGGTTTTACACTTCCTTGAGCTTCAAGTAAGAGGACATTGTACAGCCTTGGTTGTTAGAGATTTGAATAGACCATTCTGAGCTTAATTAATCTTCTGCAGATACTATGTACATGTATGTGTGTGTGTGTACAAATTGTATCCAAGGAATACAGCATATCAAACATCTTCAATTTAAAATTGATTTAAATATTGAATCTAAATCATAAGTACTGAAAAGTTAATATGCAAATTATCTGTGACCTACTTAAAAGAGGAGACCTCAAGGATTTCAAAGAAAAGCCAATGAAAGGAGATTTATTTGGCAATATTAATTGTGCAATAGATTACTTCATATTAATTTAGAAAGAGAATGAAAAAAATTCTCTCAGCTAAATATCCAAGGGTGGTGGTGGCTGACTGTAATATCAACTGTAGATGAATGTTAGACATACTCTCCTGGACTGACACCAAAAGATACAGTTTGTGTAACTGTGACACAGGTTGAGTTGATTTTAGAGCACCATATTAATGTTTATTAATATTTAGATAAATTTCTCTTTTGGATATATAATGGATATATATTAGGGATAAAATGAAATAACATGCATTTGCTTTCTCAACAGATTATTGACTTTTAAATCACTAGAATGACTATCAGTGTAATCTGTTGATCAAACAATGCTATTTATTAAGTATACAGCATATAAGGGACAACAGTAGTTTCTTTTAAAAGGAATGAGATGTCAAGAAAGAAATGTATAAAGTCTTGGAAACTAGTTTTAAATAGACTAGGTATATATTTATAAAGTCAAAAACTATCAGTCAGAGTAGTCAGCTGAGGCTAGAAACTTTTATCCTTAAATTCGTATATGGTTACATAAAAGTGGAAAGTTGAAAGGATTTATAGTTAAGTATAAGGAGGTAATTACTGTTTTATAATTTAACTTAATTCTTACCAATTGTATCTACTTCCCAAAGCATATTTTAAATTTACCTATGCCAGTAGCCAGAACAAAGGCAGTTAATAACTCCATTCTTAAAACAGTTTCTTGCCTTAGCGTTGTGTGACTTCACACTTAACCTGAGAATCTTATCACCATTTGTTCTGACTCCATCTCCTCTAAACTATTTCAAGTAGCAATTGGAGCATATTATTGTTCTTTTATATAATGCCTTTATTTCAGAATTGGATTTGCCTTTCATGGGGACCTCTTTCAAGATAGTGAAAAATAACTTAGCAATGTATTCACATGGTCTTATGGTTTTGAGAACTTTACTAAAATAAGATTTTTTTAAACCTTTATTGAATAATCTTTGTCTTTTGTCACTGTTTTCCTCCACCAATCCTCTTCTACCAGAAGAGGTTTCAAGAGTAACTATGCATGTATTTTTTTTAGGTTTCAGTTAAGGAGTAAATTATGTTAATTTCATTTAAAATTTTAAATTTATCTTTTTGACAGTGGTGCAGAGACTAAAATCCAGTTAAGGGAAAGTTAAGTTTCAAAAATACTGATTTTCTGCAATTTGAACCCATTTTGGAATATTTTAAAAACTCAGGTAGCAAACTACAGATTCCTGTTTTCAATTTAAATGAAGGATAATTCCTTTGTCATACTTAAATTTATAATAAAATATTCAGTAAAAGGAATATTATATGAAACAGCAACAATAAAGATTGTCATTAAAATCAATTGACATTATTCTAACTTCAAGTAGTAAATTGCAACAATAATTTTTCATGTCATGTTAAAGATAGTAATAATTAAAAGGAAAAATGCATTTCATGTTAATGTAAGGAATTTGCTTTTGTTTTATAATCTAATTAATTAAAGGAAGAAAATCATATGACCACAAAATTCTGCTATTGACAAAGATAAAGCAAAACACATGATACAGTCCTTGCAGTAAAAGCATCGATCACAAATTGGTTAATGAAATTTGTCAATTCAAGGAGTATCTAAAATTTATCACTGTAGAAAAGTAGTAAATATTGATCTGTGTATCTCCAGATCTGTTTTTCACCCATAACTACATGCCTGACCTACTGGCAACTTCAGCCAAGTTGTTGTCTGTTCCAATTTATGATAATGAAATAAAGACCATTGGGAGATGGGATTAGCGAAAACTAGGTAAAGCATTTTTAACTCTTCAAAAATGATAGATATTTTATATTCTCTCAGGGATTTTATAATTGCTGGTTTAACTAGTTTCTGTTCTAGTTAAATTGTAAGCAGTAAAGAAACTTTTTTGTATCCCATACGCAGTATGTTTTTGGTTTTCTGAGCTATACAGCCATTGTTATGTAAAAGCAATGACACAATATGTAAATAAGCAAGTTTGGCTGTATGCCAATAAAACTTAACTCATGAACACTGAAACTTGAACAGTATAGTTTTTATGTCACAAAATATTATTTTTGAAAATATTTTGGCTATTTAAAAATGTGAAAAAAAAAACAATCTTAGCTTGTGAGTCATTCAAAACCAGGCAGACAATAGATTTAATCTGTGAGCCATGATTTGACAACATCTACAGCAGGACAAACTAATGAGCTAAATATATATTAAGTGAAATATATATTACAAATGAAAATTTAGACTTCTCTGATATTTTATACTTCATTTGAAACATTTGAAAAACATTTGAAATTTCTTTACATTTGAAAACAATCCTGAAAATTATAAATAAAAACTGATGAAGATAAAATAAATTATTTTTTAAGTTTCTTAGCCATCTCTTAGAGAAAATTGTATAAAATGTTGTCATATGAACATGTGGTTAAAAGAGTATGTATCCAAAACGATATGTGGAGAACTGATATAATAGCATATTAGATAGTTACTTAATAGAAAATACCTTTTTGGATTTATGATGTTTGTGGTATTTAATTCAATACTCAAAAATGATCATTAGTGTGAGTTCTAAATAATTTCTAAATAAATATCTGTTCTAATATTCTGTTTATTTTCAATATTCACACTAATACTTAATTTTTTATTTATAATTATATATTCCTTTCTTAGAGGGACCTCCATATGTATAAAAGATTCAGGCATAACAAAATCTGTATCAATCTTTACTCTATAGATGATTTCATCCAAGTATGCATTTATAAAAATATGTATCTTTTTATACTTCCAAAATTTGTATTGCTAATCTTGACTTTGTTCTAAAATCCAGATACGTACATTTTATAGTATTTGTGACTATTTGAGGAGGAAATGAAGCAGGTTAACGGAGGATCATTTCTGGAATTAATTTATTATGCCAAGTAAAATAATAAAATGGAGAGAACTGGAGAGTATGAAATGATGTCCAGTTCAAAGAAAGTATGCTTATACTAATAAGAAAACTAGAGAAAGAAAGAAGCAAGAATAACTACCAAGAGCACCACACACAAGTTAATAATAGTTTGGGTAGTAGGTTATACAGCATATTATGTCAAGGCCAATATGACCTCAATACTCTCTATGACTAGCTCCCTGGATTCCTCCCTGAACCAAATAGACAGTTACAGTTGTATGCCATGGATACAGACTGTTCGGGGGGCAAAGGGCTTAGGATGAGGGGACTGAAATTCAGGATAATGGTATGTGAAAGCATTAGAATCTAAATATAAGATACTTAGAATGGAAAATGTATTTGACTACCCTGTTTCTAGAAGTCCTCTAGGGTCTGGGAATACTGCCCCCTTGATGTCATCATTCATTCTGAAAAATTGTTAACTTTCACAAAATGTTTAGGAGCCTAATTACATCCTTAATTTGCATAACTCTATGGGACAAATTTATAATCTGATCTAGTACTGGGATTTTTACAAAAAACAAGGGTTTTGATAGACTCCAGAATTTTGTGAAGGATGTTAAACAAGAGCTAAACAGGAGGGCACCATACTTGAGTGATTAAGTCAAAAGAATGGGTCCACCAAGAAAGCAGGTACTACAGGAGCAGAGGATTTTGCAGGAGTTTTCCTGACCATCATCAAGTCTAACCTTCCCATCCTATTTGCGTAACCCTCAGAATGCTTGAGTTTCTAAAACACAGAAGGACATGGCAAAAGGGAGAGACTATGTCACCAGTATCCTTCAAGTTCTGTTCTGAGAAGTCCTGTATCGGTTTGCTAGGGCTTCTATAATAAAATACCAGTGATTGGGTGGTTTAAACAACAAAAATTTATTTTCTTCAGATTTTAGAAGTTTTAAGTCCAAGATCAAATTGACGGCAGATTTATTTTATTCTGAGGTCTCTTTCCTAGGCTTATAGATGAACAATTTCAACCTGTATCCTCACATGGTCATCCCTCAGCCTGTTTTGTCTATGTCGAAATTTCCCCTTCTTATAAAGACACTAGTCATACTGGCTTAGGACCCACACCAATGACTCCATTTTAATGTAATTACCTCTTCATTAGCCAAATAAGGTCACATTCTTAAGTACTGGAGGTGTAAGTTTGACATATCTTGGGAAATGGAGGACACAACCGATCTCATAATAACTCCCTCTAAAAAAGCAGGAAACGTAAATTAGATAAACCTTTCTTGCCGGGTAGAATGGAAAAGCAGCAGTAGAAAATGTGACAGTAGAGAAGTCTATGGATATGGGCAGTTTTGGATTAGCCATTCATGGAAAGCAAGCACACACAATGACTTCATGGACAGTAAAGAGATCATAGCTCAAACCCCAGGAGTTCAAAAATTCTGGACATGGTACATCAGGATTAAGACATTTGGAAGCAACTCTGTTCACACTGATATTTCTACTTCCCAACTTCTTCTGGAGAGAATAATGGAGTAGGAATATCAAAAAAACAAGGTTTCTAACAATCAAGTAAGCAAGATACTCAGAGCACTGAGATTTGTGGTATACTATAAGTGCAACATGTTTGTATTAGGGTTGACACTGT
The DNA here is from genome assembly GCA_004363575.1 of Solenodon paradoxus. NCBI lineage: Eukaryota > Metazoa > Chordata > Mammalia > Eulipotyphla > Solenodontidae > Solenodon > Solenodon paradoxus. The sequence goes on from RJWH01000045.1 coordinate 27,721, forward strand.
CACCTTGGGCACACTTTTCCATGTACTTCGACCTTCAATTCTCATTTATGAAAAAATAGATTGTTATTGATTCCTTCAATCTGAAAACTTTGTTATTAAGATTCCCTCAGTCTGCAAAATTTATGATGCAATACCCTATTTATAACAATAAAATAGGTATAAAGAAAACAACTATCCCAGAAATTGCAGCGGTCTCCCCTAGCTATATAATCCAGTAAGAGAACTAGACAACTAGCAAGCTGTATTTTATATTATTTTAAGTCAAGTAACTGTATAGAGGCATCTGCATGAATTGTGTCTGTACACTAAATTTTAACAGCATTGTACAAATATGTAACTAAAGTGACACTCAAGATTACTTTTTGTGATATAATTCTTAACAAAAAAAGATGTGTATGGTTGCCACCTGTGTTCAAAGATAACATTACTCATTTCTGATGATTCTATAAAACACCCAAAATGAAACACAAAGACAATAACCACTCTCTTTTGTGTCATCAAGCATCTGCCAAATTGGTAATGACAACAAGCACTTGGAACAACTGAAGTTACTGAAGCAAAAAAGACCTTAATTAGCACTGTTCTATTATCTCGAAATCTCTGAAAAAAACAGAAGTTTTTATGTGATCTCTCCTGATCTACAAATTGTCATATTGGTTTTTCAAATTAAAGCATCATTTGAAAACACACATTATTTTACTATCCACAGCAAATCTGGAAGTAGCCAGTGCTGCAAGCAGAGGTGTTTATGTGTGCATCCAGCAGGCAGTCAAACTGCCGGGGCAATAGGCCCAGCAGGCAAAGTTCTTTAGCAGTAAATACCACCCTCGTCCCCACAGGGAAAATGTCCTGGCAGCAGGAACAGAATCATGCTCTCCCCACACTACCCCATCTGATTCTATCATTACTTCATTCTTGCCACTTGGAAAGCCACAGTTGGCACTTTGAAAATGCCTTTCATTTCATTTATCTTTAATAAAGATGTCCTCCAAATATTAGCAAATTAAATCAAATATAAATTTGGTTACACTTAGTGCAGCTATTTGCTGGAATATAAGCATATGATATATATTTATTCGAACACCAACAATTCTCTACATTATTCATTTTTTTACCTTTCATTGCCTCATTGATGTGATTTATTAAATATTGTACAAGCCCAGATGTACCACCAAAATAAAACTCATTTTTACTGATTGAAGACATTGACCTATTAAACAATTTAAAAAATAGACGATCTGGTTTAATTGCTTTTTTCTTTTGAAAAGATTTGGCATACTCAAGTGCAGGTGTATAGAGGAAAGAATGACCCTCTTGGATGTAGGTGAAATCTATGTGGGTATATATCCATTACCCTGGAAATGACTGTTCCTGTAAAACTGGTAGAGGAATTTCTTACTATTCTCCACAGGATTTGTATTTATTCTTTTCTGTATAGTTTCAAATGTTGTCATTTCCTGGAATCTACGTAACTTTTTTTCATACACGCTTCCCACTTTGATTTTCCCTAAATCAGTCTAGGTGTTTCAATGGCAGCAATAGTGGTAGTGGAGAAGAAGATTGGGGCTCCAAGTCCTCCCTTCCATTCTGCCCTAATTCCTATCTTCCTTTCCATGCCTGGTATTCACAGAGCCCTCTCCATTACCTCTCTGTCTCCAATACAACCTGCTCCTGATTCCACCTTTCTTTATTCCAGTCCTTAAAAAAAATAACATGTAGACTCAAACAAAATCTGAATTCCTCTGAAATCAAGAACATAATTTCTGATGTTATTTTTATTGTCATTCTAATAGATGTATGACTGCCACATACACGTGTCTTCACTTTTCCGATGAGATCTAAAGAGAAGGAAGGAGGAGAGGACAAACTCTGTTGTAACCAACAGAAAATAAATCCTCACTTACTAAAAGGTGTGCAAAACCATAAAGAAGCAACAAACTCTGGTTTCTTTGGAAAGTGTCACTGAGTGCTGGTTCTGAGGAGGTCATGAGCCCAGTCTTACCTGACCAGAGGCTTGTTCACAACAGCTCACGGTCCCACAGAAATATTTCAAAATATAGGGAGAACATGGAGATTATTTGACAAAAAAAATATGACCTACATTTTTATGCTGGTCCAGAAATAAAATCATTACATACAATATGATTTCAGTGAGAAAATATTCTTAAAAAGCTACCTTTGGGCCATACCTCATTTTTAAGTTGACAGTTGGCTGTGTACGACTAATCATATACAGTACCAGGTAGTGTGTAGTGATCAGAACAAACAGGATCTTAACCCCCTCTGGGAAAGGAGAGGGTACAAGTGTCCTTTCATGCAGCCAGAATAAGTTGATGCAACTCCAGGTAACTTGGAAGAAGAAAGTAATTCACCTTACTCATTATGCTTTGGACTGTGTAAAAGAAAGATACTACTCAAGACTACAAATACTACTAAATAGTGTGTTCTACTGAATGTTACACTTTCATAAAAAAAAAGTGTGACAATTATAGCTTTTCCTTTGATCATCTTTTTAAGTCATCAGGCAAGCTTTTATTTTCTTTAGAAGAGAAGCATCATGTATTTATCAGTCCTGTGGAACCTCTTCTACAAGAAAACTTTTTGATTCATAAAAAAAGTATTTTCCCACTTCAAGTTGTGTAAGAAGGCATTTGAAAATAATATTTACAGTATAAAAATGATAATTTCACTTTTCATAGAATTGCTTTTGAAATCTATAAAAATATTTTAATGAAATTATTTTAATAAAATGCTAACTCACATGGAAAATGTGAGCTTTTGTGACTTATTTTCATATAAAATCCCTACCAATTTTACAATCATATTACATATTTTCCTTTTCATCTCATTTTCTCCCATCTCCCATCAAATTCCAAACTAATAGTGAAGCAACCCTTGTCAACATGATATATAATCATAAATATTACTTCCAACTAAATTTTCTATGTTCTTTCGACTATTATTCCTAATGTAGATTTATATAAAACAAGAGGATTTTGTGGGTGTGTATTTCAGAAACTTCTGCATCTGTTTTCATTATCTTAGGCAAAACTAAAATGTTTAATTCCCAAGGATTTATTTTAATATCCATCAATATCATTGATAAACATTTTCACAATGGAATCTAAAACCTTATTTTTATTTGATTGTAGACTCACTGGTCTTTTAGAGATCATCCCTATTAGAACACTGGTGGTTAGTGTCTTGTTTTTTTTCATCAATTTCATATCCACACACAAATATATATGCATGTTTATATACATACACATATGTCTATACATGCATATATGTACATACATACGTACACATGTATTGTGTATGTGCATGTATACACATGAAAAAATATATATATATCCATTCCCTTACTGGCCCTCTGTCCACCCACTCAAAAAAGTTAGTACATTGGTCTCTTAAATTCTGCTGCCTCAGTGCTATTGATAATGCTTTAGGTAAATGACCATTTACACTACTAAAAAGTCTATTTTATATTAAAATAAAACGTTTCTTCAATGAAATAAAAATAACTTAAAAATTGAATTAAAATATTCTGTAGCAAAATAAATGAAATGAATTTCTAAGAACTAGTTATTTCTTTACATGGGAATAATAACCCCTAGCTGTCTTCAGTAACTGACTATCCCTATTAAAAAGTACTGGGTCATGTTTTAGAAAGACTAAACAAGTTATTCTCATGTGTTTAACACACATCAATACCATTGATTAACTTCTCCACAACTGAAATCCTAATTTGATTTGATTTTAGACTCATTAGATTCCAGGATTTTTGTGAAATGGAAGGAGATTAGATACTCTAATGGTAGATGCATATATATTTATTGTATGTATTCCTTTCAGATTCCTCCTTTCGTCATTATATAATGTCCTTTGTTTCTTGTGAGTTTTTGTCTTATGTCAATTTTGCCTCACAGAATACGAACACCCTACTTTTTTTAGGTTCCTAATTGCTAGGAATATTAGTTCTCATATTTTCTTTTTCATTCTACACATGTCCTCAGAAGTGACATGAGTCTCTTTTCATATACATAGCTGTAGTAGGAGCACATGCTTTATCCACAATACAATATACATTTTTTAATTGGAAAATGAATGCATTTACATTTAAAATAATTGTTGGTAGGTAACTTATTGCTGCCATGTCATAATTTTTTCCATGTCTTGTAGCTTTGTCTCTCTATTCCTGTTATACCGCCTTCTTCTGTGCTTCAAAATATTTTGTGGTGACATTACCTTCTCATTTCCCATTATATATATTCTGCAGATACTTTTTGTCATTACCATTGTGATAAAATAGTTTTAAAATATCTTAAACTGATAACTTTAATGACATTTAAGAACTAGTCCTTTATGTGTCTATCACTGCTCAACTTTGTTATTGTTGACACAATTTATCTCCTTTTATATAGCATATCCATAATGTAACTTTTTGTACTTTAAAATGTTTTCTATTATACTTAAAAATGAGTATGTACCTACACAATACTATAGAATTCTATATTTCTCTACATTTTACCTTTATCAGAGTTTTATGTTTTCATAATTTTTTGTTTACTGTCTTTTTGCTTTAACTTGAAGGACTCCTTTTAACATATTTTGTAATATAGGTTGACTGATAAAAAAAATCCCTCAGTATTTGCTTTTTAGAAAAATTTTCATTTCCCCTGCATGTTTGAAGGAGAGTTTTGCCAGATATAATATTCTTAGTTTTCAGGGTTTATTTTCCTTTCAGTCCTCTGAACATGCTATCATACTCTGTTCAAATCTACAATGTTTTACCTGAGAAATTTACTGATAATTTTGCCCATACTTTCTATATGTGGTGAGTTACTTTTCTCTTGCCTCTTACATATTCTCTGTGACTTTTGACAGTGTGATTTTATGCCTCAGTGCAAAATATTTGAGATTTTCCTGGTTGGAGTGTGCCGAGTTTCTTAAATTTGTGCATCCATTTCTATACTCGTATTTGGGGGAAAAAATCAATCATTTCTTTGAATAAATTCTCTGCCTCTTTCTTTCCTCGCTTTCTGGAACTGTTGTAATCTATGTGTTGTTTGCTTGACAGTGTCCCATTAGATTCTATTTACTTTTCTTCATTCAACTTTTATGAGGTTTTTCTGTTGTTGTTTTTTTTCATTCTACTCAAAAATTTCAAATGTCATATCTTGAGTTTACTGATTCTTTCTTCTACTTCTACTTGGTCAAGTCTGTTAGTGAATTTTCCAGTTCTAGAATTTCTCTTTGGTTCCTTAGTTTCTGTTTCTTTGCTGGTATTTTCATTTGGTTCATGCATCATTTTCATAATTTTGTTTAGTTGTCTGGATGAAATCTGTGTTTTCCTTAGGGTCAATGAGCAGCCTAATAATGGTTATTTTGAATTATTTTTCTGTTAATTCATATATCTCCATTTCTTTTGGGTAGGTTTGGAGATTTATATATTTTTTGCTTTCTTTTTAAAAAAACTGATTTTGTTGAAGAGTATTGCATTTTAACACTAACTAGATTTGAGGCATGCATGACAGCAAGTTCATGTCTGCATGTAACACTGTAGGTTTACCATCCTCTCCCTTTTTTCCTTTTAATCCCTTTTAGTTGGTTTGCCCTTCACCTATGCCCCGTCTCTTCCAGCACCAACTGATTTGTTTTTTCCCCACTAAAAGCATATTGTTGCTTGAAGTAGTTCTCTTACTTTTTAGAGGTCTATATTTAATTTAGTTCATTTATTTGCTTTCTATCTGTTTATACCAGATATAAGTGATATCATATGATATTTGTCTTTTTCATTCTGGCTTATCTTGCTAAGCATAATTCTGAGTTCATCCATGTTGCTTTGAATGGCAGAATTTCTCCTTTTTTCATGACTTAGTCTTTGATTCATTTTGAGTTAATTGTGTGTATGGTGTTAGGTAGTGGTTTAGTGTATGTGGTTTTTGTATGTGGCTGTCTAGCATTCCCAGCACCATTTATTGAAGAGACTATCCTTGTCCCATTGCAAGTTCTCTACTCCTTTGTCAAAAATTATATGTCCATATATGTGTAGTTTTATTCATGGGCTTCCAATTCTATTCCACTGATCTGTATTTCTATTTTAATTCCATGCTGTTTTGATTATTATTGCTTTGTAGTAGAGTTTGAAGTCAGGTGACATGATACCTCCATTGGCAGTTTGTTTTTTTTCTTCATCAGGATAGCTTTTACTATCCTGAGTCTCTTGAAGTTTCAAATAAACTTCATGAATTTTTGTCCAATATCTGTGAAGAAAGTCTGTATAACACTGATGGGTATAGCACTAATGCTGTATATTGCTTTAGTCAGCATGGCCATTTTGACTACATTATTTCATCCAATCCATAAGCATAGAATGTTTTTCCATTTCTTTGTGTCATCTTCTAGTCCTTTTAGCAATTTTGTATAGTTTTCAGGGTATAGGTCCTTCACTTTTTTGGTTAATTTTATTCAAAGTATTTCATTCTTTTTGATGCAATTATAAATGGCATTGTTTTCTTGAGCTTTTTTCATTGTTAGAGAAATGCAACCTAATTTTTAATATTAGTTTGTAGGTTGCCACTTTACTATATTTGCTTATTATTTCTAGTAGCTTTTTACATGAGTCCTTGTAGTTCTCTAAATATTATCATGTAATATGCAAATTGTGATAGTTTCACTTATTCCTTTCTGATTTTGGTAATTTGCATATCTTTTTCTTGTCTGATTACACTGGCCAGGACCTCCCAAACTATATTAAATAATAGTGATGCGAGTGAAAATCCTTGCTTTGTTCCTGATCTTAGAGGAAAGGCTTTCAATTTTCACCTTTAAAATTCAATGTTGGCTGTTGATTTGTCATAGATACCCTTTGTTATGTTAAAGCACATTCCATCTATAACTATTTTAAGAGGGTTTTTAATATCATAGGATATTGAATCTTGTTAAATGTTTTTTCTGCATCTATGAGGTGATTATGTGGTTTTGTCCTTTTCTGTTGATATAGTGTATCACATTTATTTATTTGCATATATCGAACCATCCTCGTATCTCTGGAACAAATCCTACTTGATCATGGTGTATGATTTATTTAATATGTTGTTGAATTTGATTTGTTGAGGGTTTTTTCATCAAAGATATTTGTTGGTAATTTTTATTGGTGTTGTCTTTCTCTGAATTTAGAATCAGCATAATATTGCCATCATAGAAAGTGCTTGGACATTTTCCATCTTCTTCAAATTTTTTGAACAGTTTAAGAAGGATTGCTATCAATTCTTCTTTGAAACCATCTGGTTCAGGGCTTTTGTTTGGGGAGAGGGGATTTGTAATTACTGCTTCAGTGTCTGTGCTTGTGAATGATATTTTCATGATTCTAGTTTTTATTGGTTTATTCTTAGTATTTAGTATATTTTCAGGAATGCGTCTATTTCTCTAGGCTATCCAATTTGTTACCATATTGTTGCATACAATGTTTTCTTATTATCCTCTCTATTTCTCTGTACATGTGATTATTTAACTTTCATTTCTGACTCTGTTTATATGTGTTTTCTTTCTCTTTTTTTATGAGTCTGGTTAGTGACTTATTTTGTTTATTCTTTCAAAAAGCCAACTTTTGGTTAGTCTGTTTGATGTCTGTTTAGTCTCATTGATTTCTACTTTAAGCTTTTTTATACCTTTCCTCTTAGATTTGGTTTCTTCTTTTTCAAATTGCTTTGAGTGACAATTTAGGTTTTATAATAGTGATTCTTGTTTCCTCATACATTACATCACTATAAATTTCCATCGTTTTATTGCTTTTGCTACATCCCATTAATTCATCTATGCCATGTCTTCATTTTCATCTGACTCTAGGTATTTTTTTATTCCATTCTTGATTTCCTTGTTTATCCAATGGTTTGTTCAGTAACATGTTGCTTATTCTCCACTCTTTTGCAATTTTCTTCTCCTTCTTTAGGTTGACATCTAGCGTGATGCTGTTAGATGTTATTTCAAACTTTGAAAATTTATTGAGACTTGCTTTATGTCTCAATATATGGTCTATCCTTGAGAATGTTCCATGATCACTTGAAAAAGAACGTGCAATCTATCATTTTAGGGTGATATACTCTATATATCTTGCTGCGACCCACATAACTGGTCGAAAGTGTCCCCAAATAGAGGCTACAGTAGCCTAAAGAAAGACAGAAAACATGCATCTTGAAAAGCAGGGGCCAGGTGGGGCACTACTCTCTGTTTGAGAGGCAGTAACACTGATTCTGACTCCTTGATTTATTTCATAGGACTGGTTACAATGAGGCAATGAGTATTGCAAAGCGAAGGAGGGCTGTAGGCATTAGCTGTTCTGATACTATATGGAACATTTGATGTTCAGAACATTCTGAAGTTCAGCTGCAGTTTTTTGTTATCTGCTTCTAGCTCTGCTGATGTGTGAAGGCTTCTGCCTCAGGATATCTTGCAAAGCTCTCTACAATATCTACTAAGTCCATGTCTTCTATTTTACTGTGTAAAGATCTTGGTTCTTTATTGATTCTCTGAATAATTGGTCTTTTATGGAAAGTGGGGTGCTAAAGTCCCCCTTATTATTGTGTTGCTGTTAACATCTATTTAAATCTGCTAATATTTTTAACATATTTGAGTGCATATATAGTAATAAATGTTGTCTTTCATTGTATTGATTCCTTTGTCATAATATGACCATCAGCTTGTGTTAGAAATTTACTTTATCTCAGATGAATATGGCAGTTCCTGCTCTTTTAGATTCACTATTGATTGAAGTACATTTCTCCATCACTTCACTTTTAGTCTTTTTGTCTCAATCTTATGTGAGATTCTTGCAAACAGTCTATAGTTGGGTTTTGTTTGTTAATTCATCTAGCCACTCTGTGCCTTTTAACTAATGATTTCGGTCTGTTTACATTTAGAGTGATTATTGGTTTGATGATTTACTACTGTCATTTTGATCTTATTTTTCTGTTTTTTTCGATCTGTTAGACTGTATAGGTTTTGTAAGAATCTTTTAACATATCTTGTAGAGGATGTCTTGTGGCAGCCAAATTGTTCAGCTTTTGTTTGTTGGGAAAACCATTATTTCTCCCTCAAATTTGAGAATGAGCTTTGCACGATGCAGTATTCTTGACTGGAACATTTTAACTGGTAGTATTTTGAAGACATCATTCTATTCTCTCCTAGCCTATAGAGTTTCAGCTGTGAAGTCTGAGAATAACCTGATGGACAAACATTTATACGTTACTTGCTCCCCCTAACCCCTGGTGATCACTTTTAGAATTCTTTCTTTGTCTTGGACTTCTGATAGTTTCACAATTATATGTCTTGGTATACATTGGGGTTTGTGTTTATTATTTTATTTTTGTTCTTTTGCATTTACATAACTGGGCATTTTGTTGGCTTCAGTGACTTATGTGTTCATTTCCTACCCAGATTTGGGAAGTTTTTAGCAATTATTTCTTTGAATATGTTTTCTGTTCCCTGTTTTGTTTCTTTGCCTTCTGGGATATTCATTGTTCTTATGTTGCCTTTCCTAATGCTATCAGAGAGTTCTCTGTGTGTTTCTTCATTTGTTTGCATTTATTTTTTTCTTTATTCTTATTCCACCTAGCTCCTTTCTATATTGCTATCCTCTAAATCACTAATCCTTTCTTCTGCTTGGTTTATTGTATTCCCTTAGCTTTCTATATTATTTTTTACTTCATTGTCTCCTTTATATCCCATATCTCTGTTAATTTCTTTTGTTGAACTTCAATTTCTGCCTTCTATTCTTAATTACATTTTTAGGTCATTGTCTTATTTTTATGAGTTTGCTTTTATCTCTCTGATTTTATTTATGATTGCCACTCTGGATTATTTTTCTGTTAAAATGAATCATTTCTTTATGTTTTCAAAATTACTGTTGAAATGTCATTTTCTTGTAGTTCCATAATATCTTGATGACTTGAAGCATGCTGAGCTCTTTTATTCCTCATGATATGGATCCTTACTGAAGGGCTGCTAATCTTTTGTCTTTTCGTTTGGGAATACTCTGTTTTTATTCTATATTTGTGTTGCTTAGAGCATTTGTATTTAATTGTTTCCTGTGTCATGGAGCGGAGGATGGTCACTGGGTGGGTGAGGGGCATTCAGGGTGGAGGACTTGATTCTACTGGTGGCACTCCAGTGGGCTCTCCTCTCTGAGCCACCAGAACTGAGTCTAGCATTTCTCAGACTGTGTCTCTAACTCCCAAGTCAGGATGGAACAAAGTGGAATTAGAAAGAATCAGGTGGTGGTAAAATAAGATCTCTCCTTTGCTGGTGCTACTGTGATTCTGACCTAGTCGCCAGCAGCTAGCCACCATGTCTTCTATGGCAGCTGTCCAACTGCTGCCTCTTTGAGGGAGCCTATCTGTGGGTTCTTGAGACCTCTGTGGGCAGACATCTCTATGTTGTGTTATTTTCTGACCTGGATAGCACACTCTCTGGCTAATATGTTACAACCCACCCAGAGTCTTACTCTTTGAGTAACGTCCTCAACCAGAATATTTTATTCTTGCTTATCTCTTAACCTAATAAATCTAATTGATCCATAGATTATATAGATATACTTGCTTAGTAAAAGAGAGGAAGTGCAAAGTTTCCAGTTACTGACATGTTTGACCTGTAGTTTTGGGCTACTCCTAACTAGGGTTCAGACTTCAAAATTGCTTACATGAAAAGTAACTTTTCAGAACCGATGTTTATCAATGCTCCCAGGTCTTGGAGACAAATGGAAGAACCTTTCAAGAATTATATTTCCTTGCTATATGCAAATGGCTGTGTCCAAATACACCCTCCATCTTAGAAAGCATGCAGTTACATATCTCACCTTATTTTTAAGGACTCAGTCTCCTAAATTGTATTTTTGGAATCCTCTCTCTTTGTTAATCATAAGCAAGGGAGCAGTGATTCTTATCACTTGAGGGGAAAAGAAGAAAAAAATCTTAGAGGACTCTGAAAATTCTCAGTTTATGCAAATTTCCCTAAACGTTGTGGTTACAACTTGAAATATTCTCATTTAGAGGCTGCAGGCTATTGATGGTTGCTGGATGACTTCTGATGCATTTAAGGAAATCTTGCTTGAACATACCTAGGAACACTTGTGACTATTTATTGAGACAAGAAAAAAGGTCCGTTCAATATTTTATTACTAATTTAATTTCTATTGCACCTGCAGTAGAATTGACAACAATTCTACAATTGTATTGTAGTTTTTATTACAATAGCCAAGGTGGTGGAACTGTTCATAAAATTCTAAATATAGACACATAAAGATGAAAATTCCAAATGCTTCAAATAATGACTCTTTGAGATGTTTCTGTATGCAGCCGTGTTGGCACCTTTGGGCTTCCTTCACTGTCTGAGTAACAAATCAAATCTTCCTTTAGTTTGTTGGCATTAATTGGGTAGAAATAACTTTGTAGACTCTCTTTGTCTTGTATTGTCAACTATCTTCTTTATGAAGTAAGCAGATTTTTAAAAGTATATATCCATTTCCAATTGCAGTTGCAACTTAATTATCATGGCCTCTAGACTTCACACATATTCTTTGGCACATCAAAGGCATGTCATTTTCACTCAGTCACACATTTTGTACTTTCCATGTGTTACAAATCCCTCTCAGGGCTCAGTATGCTTGCTTAACAACATAAAATTGGCATCTTAGCCATTGCAGAACATAGATTTGATCTATTTGTACTTCCTTGTAAAATCAGGGATAAAGTCACAGCATGGGATAAACAATCAGTAAGAGAAAAATATCATTACATTACTGGTAGGAAAAGATACTTTATTGTTTCTAAGAATAAACATAAGGAATACTTCATCATATTCCAACCTGCCCATAGAATTGTCTCCAAATGAGTTTGCACTGCTTTGGCCTTTTCATTGTTTTCCAAAATTTTCATTTTTAATAACAAAACTTTGAAAAATAATAACAAGAAATACTGGAAAACGCAGCAAAATTTGTGGAATAAAATCAATAAAGGCTTAATTTTTAAGCAAATAAGAAAAATACTACTAAGTATATTTTATCTACCTAAAAGATTCTTACATTTTTCGAGATTTCAATAAATCATCTTGGAAAATTCATTGATATATTGGATAACATGAACCTACAGAGGTTGTGACTTTCACAGGAACAGAGAAGGAGGACTGAAACAGAAAATTGAAGCCTCCTAGAAATAAAGGAATAAATAAAGGAAGACCTTTATCCTCATCATGTCATAGATTATTTAATTACTTCCTTAAGAAAATATCTATAGACACCTTAATTAAGACATATTCCTAGCATCAGGATTTTCTTTATATTCTCGTATATGCTTTTGTTTTCTTGATAAGATTTCTCCACTCCATTTTGTTGATTGTAACCCACATTATTGTTTATAATAGCAATGAATTAATGTATTCAATCTTTCCTTTTAGGGAAGAGTCATTAACAAAGAAAAGGCACAAATAAAGTTTAGCAAACATGTTTAAAAATAGTAGTTTTTGCATCTAAATTTTAAATTTGCATTCTTGATTAATTCAGTAATTTTTTAGCTAATGTTGACCCTAACTGAAAAAGTGTCACATTACAATTAGGTTCCTTTTGTTAGCACTTATACTACTAAAGATCATCTGGTCCAACAACCTAATATTTCAATTCATTTGCCCAATATCTGCTGAGCACCTGCAATTTGTATTAGGAATATCAATTAGTATATGGGGAAAGAACTCATCATATAGGGTAAAAACCTGAGGATGTTTATTCAGTATATGATGAGAGAAGAAATAGGGAAAGGGTTGTTATGTGGAATGTTAGTATGAAGATGACCAGATCTGTGATGGAAGCAAAATGGGGGCAGATTCCTAGGATCGTTGAGATTCCAGAGCAGAGATTTTTGAGCTTTACATCTGAGATACTCAAAAATAATTTTGATGAATATGACCTAAGTGTTTGAAAGCAATATCAACTTTCTTAGGTGATCTTAAGCAGTGTGCTTGAACCTGCATTCTGGAATTTTAATATTACTTGCTCACTATTTTTGTCCCACGTCAGCAGTTTGAATGGTCTAAAAATATTCATTTAATTCCCCAGGTCATCAACTAATGTTTGTTGAGTGTCTGATATGCTCCAGGCACTTTAGTGAGTAATATTTATTTATTTTATTTACTCTTCATAAAAAGCATCTTTACTGGAGCTAGTATAAGCCCTCTGAGATGATGACAAAACTGAGTAGAGAAGTTAACCACCAAACCAAGGAAACACAGGTAGTATCAGATCTTTTCCCAAATTTATGCTATTTTATTTATTTTCATCTTACTTTCTGAAATGTTTAATCAGAGTTCATGGTTACTAAAATTAATATAAATGCCATAACTTTATGAAGCAAACCAGTTGCAAGACAGTTTCAGTAATTAACCTGAAATGCTGTTATGTAGTTTTACACAATTTATGTAATTCAAAACCATTAACTTCTCCAGATATTTCATTTAGTTTTTCTACTGATAATGCTTACTTTGTACTTTTAGCTTATTATTTTATTTTATAATAGAGTATTATTCAAATTTATTATTTTCTTTTATATATTATTTTGTTGCAAGTTTTGATTCTTAAAAAAATTGTGCTCCTTTAATATGATTAAAGAGATTTGCTAAAGTGAGATGGTAAGGCTAAAAAGATTGGAGGACCAATTGTGAGAGATATTTTTTCGGATTTTTGAACTAAAATCCTTTGAAATTTTTCATGCTATCTAGAAAATTTATCTTAGAAGCCAAAAACTTTCTCTTTTATTTTATCTCAGAAATGTTTGAGACCCATAAAAGACTTCATTCAAATTCCTTTTCCTGAGCCACAGAAACTGGAGATATAAATCCCTGTAGGGATGATAAATAGCAGCTGAGTTTGGTGGACAATTTGCAAGCCTTATATTATTTTGACTCAGTAAAGAAGTAGAGATAGTATTCTTATCTACTTTTAGCAAATAAGGTAATTATAACTTAAGGAATGGAGCTACTTGCCAAAGGTCAGTAGCTCTCAGAAGGTGGAGCTGTTAGAGCTGACTGCAAAACCCATATACTCAAGGCCTATGATTACAATACATTGTACATAAAACATCACAAATATATATACTTGATTGGAGACAAGTTATGGAACACAGTGATGAGGAAGACATATATCAATCCAAACGAAAGTTGGCAAACTTCTGTTATATGTATAAATACACACACACAAACACACACACTGATTTTGTTGTTGATGATACTGTCATAGAAATGTTAACTATAAAACATATGTTATTTTGTGTAATGTGTTTATATTTTACCCTCCAAAGTCAGCACAGGAAAAACACATTCATTCATTCTTTTGGTCTCATAAAACTTTACAGCGTTTTCTCTATTAATGAAACGTATAATCTCATACCAATTTGACAATACTCCGTTTAATCAAGTTGACTTTATAAAATACCTGTAGTGCTTATATACCTTTTCAACCCTGCATGTATTTCTGAAGGATAAATTGTTAAGAAATGTATTCCTGAGGTATAGTTTTACACAGTATTTGCGATGTAGCAGACAAGATTCTCTCTGTCCAGAAGAGGGCATAAGTACATATTTTTTGTATACTCTTGCCAGTCATAATTTTTCTTTTAGTGTCTATTCATTGGAAAATATATTCTTTTAATTCCACTTAAGTTTTAGTTGTGTGGTTAAGCACATTCCACCAGTGAATTATCTTTACATACATTTTCTCTCATTTTTCTTGGGATTATTTGGCATATATATTTTAATATTAAAGCCTTTTATATGTCATTTATGTAACACTATCTTGTGTTACAAATACTTTTTCAACGTCTTTTGTCATTTTAGCATAAAGTATCACTTTCTCATCAGAGAAACATTACTTTCTCATAGAGAATGAGAGAAGTATGAAAGCAAAGGAGAATGAGACAAGCAAGATATTCTAGCCTCAGTGTGACCCCAAGGGAAGCCTCACGGAACAAATGCCACTGTGGTGATGTCCCATCAGATGCCAGGGAGCTAGCTCTCATCGGCTATGTCAGTCATTATATAGAGGGATATGAAGTACCACAAAACAGCATTCTCTAAATTTTATTTTTAGACCAAGATCTTCCTGATCAATAAAGTTATGGGAGACCTTGGAATGCCCTGAGCCACAGATGACAGGCCAGCTCCTGAGCACTAGAAGCTGAAGTTCATTTTGTTAACCTTCTGGAAAAAAATCACGTAATCCTTTCACCAACCTAATGTTTTCTGCAATACAGTAAAGAGCTGGGGCCACCAGAATGTCAGACGCTAATTAGCAGACCTGGAAAACTTACTGGAAAGTCGCCTCACAACTTTTGCTTTTGGACTGCCTTGTGATTCCTATTCTCTTGCTAATTAACAGACACTGGAAAAGTAAGCCTCCCCAAAGCCCTTTCCTAGTGGGTATACATTCAGTTATCTCATAGCAATCAGTGCAGCTCTTCTGCCCATGAGAACTCTATTCATGTTTTTGCTTTCTTCCCCTCCATTTTCTCTAATATACTTATAAAACTTGACTCTAACACTCAATAATTATTTCTTGAATTGTTCGCCACCTCCAAGTGAACTATCAGGCCTGGCACTTCTGGCTTTTAGTGCATCAAATGAAACAGCTTCAATAACCTAGAAAGGCAGGTCTCAAATCTGTAGGTATGAACTGTTAGGAGCATGGCACACAGAAACTGGAGGACAGGCACATGAAGTCTGTAGAATGGATCCAAAAGAATTGGATGGAACACTGACAGATTCTACCATTATCACTATAGTTCATCCTTGACTACTCAAACCCATTTGTTTCCTACATTAAGTAAATGGTATTGTCACATCTTCTCAATATACATATATATATTCATATATATATATATATATATATACACATACACTTGGAAAAAAGATTTAAAAGGATAGTAAGTAGGATGGTTTATTATTAATATGCTTTAAGTTAGTCTCAACATTATAATTACTGATACTGTGTTTCTCCTCTACCTCCCATTCTAATTCCCTATATTTTACCTAGCATTTCCCTTGGCCAGATATCTTGACTAGTGGGTGACTTTGACTTTCATCCATAAGGTATTTGTCTTCACTCTTACCATGCTTTTATCAGAATGTGATTACCCATTTACAGTTAAAATTGGTTTTGAAAACACCAAGAGACATCCCAGTGGAGCATCTCGGTGATCTACTCACAGAGTGTGGCACTTCCCTAGTCATAATATGTAGTTGTGATTATTCTACCATAATGATGAAGGTCAATTACCTCAACTAGTACAGCAATTCTGTTCTTTATCTGTTTACTTAGTAGGATAAGGAGCCAAAGATGAAAGTGGCAAGGAGCTTTCAATTTAATTTAACATTTTCTTTGTTCTATGATGGCAGTATTACTCTTCTGGGAATCAGGCTCTTTGGACTCACAGAGCCTATAGTTTTAAGGAAGAGAGAAAAACTTCAAAAGTGAATCACAGAGTGATTAGTTAGCAGAGCCATTTCTAGTTCAATTTCTTAGTTTGGGGACTCACGTATTCTGTTTATTGCATGCAGAGAATCATATAATTTAAGTTATTTGAAATTGCACAAAGCATAGAAAGTATAGCTATTTCACCTTTACATTTAAAGTCTCTTCTCTGAATCATAATCTTAGCTGAGCTTTGAAAGTTCCATTCCTACATGCTGTTGAACTAGCATCTTCTGGATGGGGAAATATGTGAAATATGTAGTAGCAACATGAGGTGTAACAGTTTTGTGCTCAGTACTACACCTACTACATTTCTTAAACAATGTTATGAAAAATCTCACATCTATACATCTCAGACTCTCTGAACCCTTAGGTTGCTGTATTGTCAAAGGCACTGTGATAGAAGAAGGAAAGGAAAAATCCCATTTGGAATATTAGATCTGATCAGCACCAATCACTTCTCTTTCCGAAGTAGAAGATTATTAAAGTAAAATGACCACCAAACGACTATTGATCTCTTTAAAATTTGAGACTCAGATTTGTTTTCTTGCTTCTAACACATCAGAACCGGGTTTACAATTAACCTGGATTAGTGGAAAACCATGATATAAACTCGAACAGTGCAATTTGTCTAACATGATGACATGTCCAGTAACTGTACTCAGTTACCCAATAAATAAATAATGAGCCCATGGCCAGATGATTGGGATGGCAGAGATGGGAACTTCGAGTTTATATCATGGAGTCCCAAAAAGCCCTCTTCCCGTGCCACACTAGGGTATATATATATATGTATATATATGACCGTCTCTCTGGTTGCCCATGGGTCTCCATCTCCTGTGTTTTTTTTTTAATGTATCTTTCTAATGGCAGAACCTTTAATTCATCTCACAGGACTGTTTCCCATGCTTCTCTTCTGTCTTTCTAATAAAATTACTAATTTACATTAATTTAAATGCCTAAGAATTCTTTCTTGATCATTCACCAATTGACCCCAAAGTCCCACATCATGGATCACACATCTAGCATGTCACACTTTAAAGCTGCCATCTGAAGGATAAGCTCTTTAAACATCTAGCTCTGAAAATGAATATGACTTGTGTTCATGAATTCCACATGACTCAAAGTTCCACATCACTTTTCTCACTTTATATATCAAAGAAGCAGCTTGTAGTAGTCACACAAGTACTGCCTCCCCAGAGCTCAGCACAGAGGGGCAAGAAAAAATGTCTACCTCAGAGTTTCTTCCTGGAAGGGGTTTTCCTGCGTTCTTTCCTAACTGCTGCTTAAAGTTGTTTCTAATCAGCCTTCATCAAGGGAAGGTGATGATTCTTGACACTCACTCTACTAATGAGAGTCATCTCACTAAAGAAGCTATAGATGGTCAAATAAACATGCATCAGTATTCTCAGGATTTACAAATTAGAACAGTGATAAACTATCACCACTAATCAAAGTCCAGAAAACTGACAATATCAAATACTGGCTAGGTTATAAAGCAATAGTAACTCTAATTTATTGCTGGTGGGAATGTAAAACATGCAACTACTTTGAAAGATAACCTGGAAGTTCTTAATAATCTAAATACAGTTATCATATCTCCCACAAATTGCACTGTTAGGTGCTGACCCAGTAGATTAGGAAATGTATGCCTACAAAAAAAACTACATGTGAATGTTGTAGGCTTATTCATAATAACCAATAATTGGATGCAATCAAGATGTTTTTCAATGGGTGAATGAAAAAGAAAACTATGATATATCCCTCTAATGTAATATTATTTTTAGGCCTAATAATGAAATATTATTTATTAATAAAAATAAATCAACTATTAAGCCATGAATAGAGAAAAAGAGAGAAATAAAAATAAGATAACCAATCTAAAAAATTTTATAAAATAAAGCAATTTAGGAAAGAATTCTAAAAATGATACTTGGCAGAGTAGGAACAAGAACAGTTATAGAAGAGACATGTACTAGATATTTGATGGTAGCACAAAGTGAAATGATCTTTGTGTTTTACATTTGCATCCACCAGAAATAATGTTGCTGGGGAGATTCGTGGTATATATACTCAATGGAAGTCTATGTAGCTACTAAAAATTTGAAATTGTGTCCTTTGCAAAAATCTTGATGGAATTGGAAGGGATCATGGTAAATGATATGTCAGAGAGAAAATGAGAAATATAAGATAGTTTCACTCATATAGGGAATATATGAAGTTAAACAAATAAATATATAAACCCCAGAAAAAACTCTTAGGACACATGATGATGACTGCCAGAGGATGGGGAGTAGAAAGCGGGAGGAATAGAAAGAGTGGGAGAAGATGCAGGTAAAGGACACTGGAACTCTGGTACAGAGTGTGGTACTAAATATAGCTTAAGATACAATGTCAATATTAAAAAAACGAATACAAAATTGTGAACAAAGATTTAACAAATATTATTTTTTAAAGAAGCAAGTAGGGATATTTTCCAGGAATTTCTCCAGGTCTGGGAAATGACCCACCAAACCCTTATATTCAGGTGGCCCTGAAACAAATTCAGGAGCTGGTGTGTCAGGGGTGGCATACCAAGTCCTGCTATGACCTCTGTTGCTCTGGAAGGACCTGGTGTGAAAAACCAAGAGAATGCTGTATCCATGTACTATGCTTTCCTCTACAGTGTAAACCCATACCTCCACAGGCAAAACCTGGGAATTCGGATTTCCCACTGGATTATATAGTGCTGTGATGGGAAAATTGTGTCTCGGTTTTCCTTATCCAATTTGACATGAGTAATTTCCCTGTTGCCTATAGTTAGAAGACACTCAGCTTGTTTCTGGAGTTCTCTCAGAGAAAATTTGTGTGTAGCTACACATTCTATTTGTCCATAGAAGAAGAAAAATTCAAAAGCCCTCTACGTCACCATCTTGATCTAAAATATTATGTGTTTTTGGAGAATTGACTCCTTATCATGATGTAACTCTTTTCTTTATCCCTAATAATTTATCCTGTTCTAAAAATCTATTTTGCCTCAAATTAATATAGTCTTTCTAGTTTTCTTTTGGTTAGTGATATTATAGAATATTTTTCTCCATCTATTTGCTGTACCTGTATCTTTACACTTAGAGTGGAGTTTTATTAGGCAACACATAATTGATTTTTTAAATCCACGCTGTTAAATTCTATTTCTTAATTAACATAATTGTTGATATAATTGGGTTAATATCTACCGTGTCAGTAATTTTTTTTGTTTTATTTACTGCCTTTGTTCTTTGCTCCTTTTGGGCCCTCTTTTGTGAACTTCATAACTTCTGGTCTTATGTCCAAGTCTCTAATCCATTTGGATTTGATTTTTGTGACAAGTGTTAGAGAGTGGTCTAGCTTCATCTGTTGCATGTAACTGGTCAGTTTCTCCAACACCATTTGTTGAAGAGACTTTTCTTTTTTCATAGTGTGCTTTTGGCTCCTTTGTTATAGATTAACTGACTGTGTGTGAGTGGGTCGGTTTCTGGTGATTCGGTTCTATTCCACTGATCTGTGCCTCTTTTATTATTCCAGTGTCATATCATTTTGATCACTGCAGCTTTGTAATATAGTTCAAAGTCTGGAAGTGTAATCCTTCCACTATTTGGGGTCTTTAATTGTTCCGTACAAATTTTAAGATTTTTTTGTTCTATTTCCTGGAAATAAGCCCATGAGATTTTAATGGGGATTGCATTAAACATATATTGCATTGAGTATGATAGCCGTTTTAATGCTATTGATTCTTCCCGGCCATGAGCAGGGAATGTCTTTCCATTTCTTTGTGTCCTCCTCTAGTTCCTTTAAGAAGAACTTGCAGTTTTCATTGTATAGATCTTTTACTTTTTTTTAGGTATATGCCCAGGTATTTCATTCATTTGCTTCTATTTTAAATGGTGTGATTTTTGTGATTTCATTTTCTTCTAGCATTGTTGTTTGCATATAAAAATGCAACAGATTTTAGCGTATTGATTTTATAACCTGCCAATTTACTGTAGTCATTGATGAGTTCTAGAAGTTTTTGATAGGGATTTTTGGATTTTCAATATATTTAATCCTGCAATCTGCATATAAAAGTTTTACTTACTCCTTTATAATATGGATTCCTTTTATTTCCTTTTCTTGCTTAATTGCTCTGGTTAGGAGCTCCAGTAAAATGTTAAATAGCATTATAATAAATAGTGTGAGAGTGAACAACCTTGTCTTGTTCCTGACCTAAGCGGGAATGCTTTCAGTTTTTCGCCATTGACTATGATGGTTGTGGGATTATGTTATGAACATTTTATTCCCATTTTCTGGTGGGTTTTCGTCATAAATGGGTATTGGGTCATTTCAAAAACTTTCTCTGCATCTATTGATATGATCATGTGGCTTTTCTCTTTGCTCTTGCTGATATGGTGTGTGACAGCAATAGGTTTACATATGTAGAACCATCCTTGTATCCCTGGAATGAATTCCACCTGGTCATGATGGATGATATTTTGATGCAGTTGACTAATATTTTGTTGAGAATTTCTCAATCTATGTTCATTAGAGATATTGGTCTGCAATTTTCTTGGTGATATCTCTGCCAGCTTAAGGTATCAGTGTAATGTTGCACTCATAAAAATTATTTGGGAGAATTTACTGCTATTGAATATTTTGGAAGAGCTTGAGAAGAATAGATGCAATTCTCTGAAGGTCTGGTAGACGTCATTGGAGAAGCCATATGGTCGTGGACTTTTATTTTGGAGAAGACACTTGATTACTTCTTCAAGTTCTTTGATTGTGATTGTTCTGTTCAGGTTTTCCAGTTCTTACGGGTTCATTCTTGGTAGACTATACCTTTCTAGAAATCTGCCCATGTCCTCAAGGTTGTCCATTTTGGTGGTATAGAGGTGTTCATAGTAGTCCCTCATGATGTTTTGAATTTCTGTGGTATCTGTTGTAACTTCTCTCCTTTCATTTATGATGCTCGTTATGAGAGTTTTCTCCCTTTTTCTCTTTGTGAGTCTAACCACTGGCTTGTCAATTTTATTTATTTTTTCATTAATCATTCATTAATGAAATCATTCATCATTCATTAATCATTGTAGTTTCATTAATCATCTTCATTATCTTTTTTATTTCATTTATTTCTGCTCCAATTTTAATTATTTCCTTTTGTCTGCCGATTTTGGCTTTAATGTTTCTTCTTTCTCTAGTTGTTTTAAATGTAGAATTAAGTTGTTTATTTGTGATTTTTCTTGTTTCTTGAGATAGACCTGAATTGTGATTGACTTTTGACTAGAACTCTTTTTCTGCATCCCATAGATTCTGGTAGCTCAGGTCCTCATTCTCATTTGTCTCTAATTATTTTTTTAAGTTCTCTTTTACCCAAGAGTCCTTCAGGAACATATTTTGAGTTTCTAATTAGTTTGTGGTCTTCCAGTTCTTTTTTTTTGTGGTTGATTTCTAGTTTTAGGCCATTGTGGTAAAAAAAAGATGCTTGATATAACATCCATCTTTGTGAATTTGTTGAGAGATGTTTGTGTCCCAGCATAGGATCTATCCTTGAGAATGTTACATGAGTGCTTGAGAAGAAAGTGATAGATACGTATCTATTAGAACTTTCTGTTCCAGATGATCATTTAAAAGTGGCTGTTTCCCTGTTAATTTTCTGCCTGGTTGATTTGTCCATTGTAAGTGAGGTGTTGAAGTCTCCCGCTATTACTGTGTTGCTGTCAGTGTCTCTCCAGGTCTAATAATACTTGATATATTTTGATGCACCTTCATTTGGTGCACATATATTAATAAGCATTATATCTTCCAGCTGGATTGATCTTTAATCATTTTATAGTGTCCGTCTCTGTCTTTTATTATGCTTTTTAGATGGAAGTCTGTTTTATCTGATATGAGTAAAGCTGTTCCTGCTCTTTTGTGGTTGCCATTTGACGGTAGGATTGTTTTCCAGTCATTGGCTTTGAGCCTTTATTTATCTTTGGGAAGAAGATGGGTTTCCTGAATGCAGCAGAGGTTGGTTTATGATTTTTAATCCCCTCAATCACTCTGCATTGTTTGACTGGTGACTTCAGTCCATTAATGTTTAGGGTGATTATCAGTACTGCTTAGTGTCATTTTGTATTTTTTCTTTTGTATGTTGTTCCATATAATGACTTTGTTCTCTTTCTCTTTTTAGTTCAGATGGATGCAGTTATGTATTGATTGATTTCACTTTTGGCTTTCTTCTTTGCTTTCTCCCTGGGGATCTATTTTGAGATTACCCTGAAGTTAGCATTCACAGTTCTTTTTTTACTACCTAATTATATTTGAAAGAATATTGGTCTTCCACTCATTCTATTGGCAATTTTGTTCTCTTCTTCCCACTTTTTAATATTTGCTGTCAAAGTTTTTTTCTATGTGGTTTCTTTATGCTTTATAGAGCATCCTTTACTATTTTTTGCAAATTTCGTTTAGTGGTAATGAACTGGAATTAACATTTGTTTGTCAGAAAAATTTTCTATCATTCCTTCAGTTCTGAATGATAATCTTGCCTGATATAGTATCCTAGGTTGAAAATCTTTTTCTTTCAGCACTTTAAATATATTATGCCATTCCCTTCTAGTCTGTAGATTTTCATTTGAGGAGTCTGCTTACAATCATATGAGGGCTCCTCTGTATGTGACATGTTTCCTGTGACTGCTTTTAGGTATTTCTATATCTTGTATTTTTGACATTTTATGACCTTGTGTCTAGGTTCCTTTTGATGTTATCCTAGAGGTCTCTGATGCTCTGTTCAATTCTTTGAATTTTTTTGTTGTCTCTTTTTTGGTTTGCTTGATTGAATTCCTCTGTTCTATCTTCCAGATCACTGATTTATTAGGAGCTTCATCCATTCTATTGTTGAGTTCCTCTTGAGTTCTTTAATTCAGTCATTGTGTCTCTTACCTTTTTGATGTCTTGTTTTAATTCTTCTCTTTGCTTCTTGACATTCTCATTTACTGCCTCTACTGATTTCTGGATTCCCATGAGTATGTTAATCACTGTTACCCTAAATTCCTCTTCATGATTTATATATGTCTGCTGTATTCAGATTTTCCCCTGGTCCTTTGATTGGATCCATCATTTCACATGTATTTCTCTGTGCCTTTTCTCTATTCAGCATTCTGTTTGTATTTCTGATGGTTCAGTTTTCCTGGCATTGTGTAGGTTTGACTTGCCCAGGATTGACAATCAGGCTGCAGTTTCACCTCTACCCACAACATGGTGCTAGTGGGTACCATTGTGATTTGGTCCTGTGTTTGACTGTCTTCTCACTGTAATCCTGGGTTCCAGTATCAAATGGGTGGGATTTCCGATTGGCAGGATATGCAGTGGTTGGGATTTCCAGGGGTGGGGTATCTGTTGAGTGGAACCCAGGCTCTGGTGTGCAATGCTTGCAAGAGGGTTTGCAGCTGGGAATTAGTGTGACTGATTTCTGGTTATGGCTGCACCCAGCACAATTTCACTTCTGGGGCTCCAATTCAGTTCCAGGTGGGTTGGCTCTCCTTTCAACCCTTCGCAAGCCAGTCTTCTGTATCTCTGCATATCAGCTCCACTGGCCCGCCTCTTGCTGTCTCCACAGCTGGTCTCAAAATCCCTAGTTACTGCTCTACCGCGTGTCCAGAGATTCCCAATTTCCATTCCAAATTCAAATCAGCGGCTTATTTAAGAACCCTGTCGGGCACCCTAACCCACCATTAGTCATCAGTCAATCCATTTTCAGCTGAAGTTCCAGTTGTTTCTTGGCGTTTTTCTGAGAAAAATTGTGGGTTTTTTTTTGGTGTCTGTGGGGAGCAACCCAAAAATGTCTGCTACGGAGTCACCTTTTGGAAGTCGATCTACTTATTGATATTTTGACTTTGGTTAATTTTCCTTGAATTTCTGTTTCTTCATCTATAAAATGCAAATTCAGGCCTATCTTATTGCCTAGTATATGATTAGAATTTAGTAAAGGCTACTAAATTACTGGTGGAAAATACATTTCTACTTTCTTTTTCACCATGACAACAGCATCATGTTAAGAAAAAAAGGCAAGATCATAGGAGGTTAAGTCTCTGTAAATCCCAAGAACTCATGAAAATGTGCATTCCATGGTCATTGCCAATGTCATCTAGTGGCAAAGTGAGAAACATACTGTCAACACTACTTAAATCACTCCATACCTTGTAGGAAAACATTAATATTAATTCCAGCATAGAATAAGTTGTTTATTTAAGGAGTTTTTCTCTAAAATAAGGTGAGACTTGCAAAACACACTTATCTTTTTCTCAATGTTTTATTAAATACAGTGGAATAAAAAAAGAATCAACATTTATTTTTGAAGTGGCATAGCTTTCCAGTGTATAACTGTGATGACAAATTAATCATGTAGAACTAAGTTTAAGGCATTTTGGTCTGGAAAAGAAACTGAGCATTTTTATATAAAGACATGTTAGTTATCCATATGAAAGACATTGATGGAGAGTTCTTCAAAGAAATGACTTCTAAGACATTCAACAGAAGAAAAATATTTTTGAATTTGTTTTGTATGAAAAATGTTGAATAAAACCATTAACTTTTTGTATAAGGGAAGAAGATACAGCTGAAAAGATATCCCAAAAATGTGAAAAATCAACACCTAATCTCTAAATGGGCTAAAGACAAAGAATAATAACATCAAATGTCTGATGAAAATTTGGGAGGAAAAAGGGAGAACTCTGGCACCTTGGGAATCTATGCTACATGGATCCGTGGAAATGCTTAGGGTCAATAAGCATGAGACTCCTCAAAGTGTTAGCTGTTTCTCTTTATCATAACTCTTGCCACAATTTCAATGTCTTCTTTAATTTCTCACTCCCTCATTGACTATGACCTGAAGGAGGACAAGGGTTATCTTGTTCACTGTTGTATTGCCACTTCAGGAATTGAGCCAGGGGAATAAAACAAAACATAGAAAAAATGGGAGACAGTGATTGTGTTTATTAAAAAAATCTGAAAATAGTGTTAGTGGAATATTTTTGTTTTGGTGACAAAGAACTTTACGTTTCAATAATATGGAATTTTATAATGAAAAGTAAGAGTTAATCAGTGATCAAGTTAAACAACTAAGTAAAAATAAATAAAATGCTTCCTCCTCTCTCTTCCTACCTGCCTATTTGCCTTCACTTCTGCCTGTAACTTTCCTTTAAAAAATAAGAGTTAATCAGTTACAAGCTGCTTAGCAAAGGTAAAAATTTCTATCCAAATATAATATGTAAACATCTGAACAACTTAAAATTCTGCTATTCTAATATTCTTATGTACTTGCATAGATGAAAGGAAATGTAGTAGTATGAGACAGAAGTCATTTTGAATTATATGACTGAAAATTAAATTGTAGTGTCATATTTATT
The DNA here is from genome assembly GCA_004363575.1 of Solenodon paradoxus. Lineage (NCBI taxonomy): Eukaryota > Metazoa > Chordata > Mammalia > Eulipotyphla > Solenodontidae > Solenodon > Solenodon paradoxus. The sequence goes on from RJWH01000045.1 coordinate 53,608, forward strand.
CAAATAAATTATATTAAGGATATATCTTTAACATTTTAATATGAATAAAATAGTCTTCTTATTATGTCCAAATGGAACTCCTTATTAAACTGAAAATAATAAAACTTTATAGTAACTTTCCCCAAAAACATTAATTTAGTAACTCTGAATATCATATCACATTTGTTTTAAATAAACAAAAGCATTTTTTGTTTTTTGTAAAGAAAGTAATGAGAAGAATATGAAATATTTTTAAGGAAGAAAGGAAGGAGGGAAGAAAAAGAGGAAACACTTCTATTTTATTTAGGGTATTTCATAGCTTCCCATCTCAAACCCAGGTCCTCTAAGCCCCAGTTGCCAATTGAGCACATGAGCCACCAGAGAACAATAACAAAGGTACTTTTTGCTTCTGTTGTTTTGACTAATTCTAATTTTGTCTTTTCTGCCATTTTGTTCCCCAGAGTTTTCTTTTCTAAAATTTTATTAAAGAAATATTGCTTCATAACATTTTATAGGTTTCAGACTTAGAGTATTTTAAATCAACATCTGTATAAAATACATTAAGTTTGTCACTAACAATCCAATTTTGTTCTTCACCAAATTGACATCTTTTACATTATTTTACCCACCCCTTTCTCTTCTGTTAAACTATAATTGGACTTATAGACTAAATGTTATTTTTGTTTGGTTTGGTTAATTTAGTAGTATAATTTCTCTATATATAACATACAAGTAAAATCATATGAGTTTTTGTCTTTGATTTATTTCCCCATTTAGTTAAAATGTCACTGTGAAAATTTTGGTGTAACAGATTTTGGTATTGACACGAATTCTCATAAATATTGCCTCTGAAACTTCAAAAACAAATAAATAAAAATGTAACTGTCTTCCCCTTAGAATTTTTCCAACAATCAGTGATAAGCATGTATTCTTGATGTATTCTTATATCCTAAAATACTTTTGTACTGGTTTCTTTGTAAGTAATCCTTATGGTATTGCATATTGCTTAAGCAAAATAACATAGAATAATTTATTCCTAGGTTAGAAATAGAAAAGTTACCTAATCCACAATCTCCAGGGTACTGTTAACAGTATCTCTTCACAAAAAATCACAATAAATTTGAAGGCTGTGGCCTATTTCCAGCTTGCAGTATTTGGGCCAGAGCTCACACAAGCTGCTAAGCTCTGAGTTATGTGTAACAGCTAGCAACAGCCATATGGGACTTCCCATTAGACATCTGTTGTAAATAGAGAAATATAAAATGTCAGTGCAGCATCCTATTTCATTCCTCTTTACCTACCCAGAATCATTTTTAGCAGTTTTCCTATCGTTTATATGGTTTAAGTAAATGATACAAAGAGATGTGGATTTAAATAGTTCTTTTATGTCTATGCTATTTTCTTTATCTTCTCTGTAAAGGTGATCCAAGTTCTAATGCCTTCTTAGTTATACATCCCCATTCTCCTTTCTTCTCTTTCCTCATCTCATTATTATGGAGTTTATTTTTCTTATCTATAAAGGTCATCTCACATATTATTAGTTTTCTCTATTTCCTCTAAAATATGAGGTCATCTTTTTTTCATTCTTGACACATCTACACAAGACTTCCTGTACAGATATTGTAAGTAATTGTTGATTTGTTTTCTCTTTCCTTCTTTTTTTAAATTTAATAGGAATCTAAGTTTCTCCCCAGGTACAGAATATTCAGGTGTTTCTATTCATAACTGCTACTTTTGCAGACTTTAGGCTTCTTTTAAACTTCTCCTCTTTGTGTGTATATGTAAATACACACACATGTACACACACACTTCTGTGCACACATGTGCATATACACAAATGCACACTCACGCAGCATCTGTCTTTTTTCCTCACTTACCATCTGAAATTGCCTTTTAAGTATGTCACTGTGCTGTTTCGAATAGTCTGTCTTTATTTTTGTTCTGCTGTCTTTGTGAAATGTTCCCATCCCTCAGTTTCCAGAGCATCACTTCTCAGATTTTCTCTCAGTCTTTCCAGATATCTTTTCTCTCTGACCTTTGCAATTTTCATTTCTTACGAGTATCCCTTAATTATTGGTTTTTCCCAGGACTTCTTTGTTTTGTCTGTGCAGTTGGAATTCAACCAATTTGAGAGTCAGAAATGCCAGGTCTCACCATAGTCCAACTGAATCAGAACACAAAAGGGGCATGTCCTTGACATGAGAATTTAGAGAAAGATACCTGTGTGGTACTGAATGTGCCTCTTTGGGTAAAGTTTGTCTTGGGAGAGTTCATCCATTGCTGAACTATCTTTAAATATATTCAGGAACCATCTATCTCTATCTGTAGCCTAAAACACTTTCCCCATCCACTGAGATCCAAATGCATATATTAGAGTAACCCGGTCATCATTATTTGTTTTATTCACAGATGCCTCAAATTCTACATCTTCAAAACCAAGTTAGTTATCTTTAGCTAAAAACTATTCTCTTATTTTACTGACTTGCATCTTCTTTATTTCCTTACTTTTATTCCTATCTCCCACACCCAAATAATACCTGAATCCTGCCAATTCTATTCATGCCAACTCTGTCTAATTTTCTTTCTCTCCTAATAGTAGCCACCTCATGTCACCACTTACCCCCACCCATGACCTAGTTGGTCTTCCTGTATCTTCTTACTTACAAATGAATCAAATCAAACGAAAATAGACTTCATCTAGAGACAAAATTAGTGGCTACCAGAAATAATGGCAGAAAGTGTGGACAGATGTGTAAAAAGGGTCAATTACAAGGTGAAGGATAAATTGAACTATTAGTGGTGAACTTAATATAATACATAACTTGTCAATTTACAGTGATTCACACCTCAAACCCATATAACATTATAATGTAGAGTTACTTCCAACAAAATATTGAATTAAAAAATTAAAAATTAAAAAAATGAAGTAGTGATAAATACTATAGAATAAATAAACCTTGTGTGCATTTTGCTAAGTGAAAGAGACCAGTGCCAGAAGACATCTTATGACTCAATTTGTATGAAATTTCAAAACTAGGGAACCACAGAGACAGAAAGTAGATTAGTGGTTGCCTATATTTTGGGAGAGGAGGGTTGCGGTTTAATTTTGGAATGATGAAAACATTCAGAAATTTTATTGATGGTTGCACAATTTTGTGAGTTTTTTTTAATATATTGAGTTGTACACTTTAAATGAGCAAATTATATGGCATGTGAATGTATTTCAATAAGTCTAATAAAAATTAGACCTATATCTGAAAATCTTGTTGCATTGAAGATTTATATTTTGTTGAACTTAACATACATCTTGTCTTTATTTTTCTGGAGCTTTATCATGATGTGCCAAGATGTGATTCATTTTATTTTTTATTATGCCTATTGTGTATAGAACTTTTACAACCTGTGATTGTCTTTCTCCAGTATTAGTCCCCCATTCCAGCCTTGAAAGTTGTTAAAAGTACCTGCAGCCTTCATCTGTACATTTCCATGCTTGACACGCAACAAACAACCGAGCAAAAAGGAATTCCTTTTCTGAATTTCTATCTGCTCTCAAATTTTGGCAGGTAATTTTTCAACATATTTTTAGCTCTCCTGTACCTTCAAACATGTTTTTCCTCCAGCTTTTCTATTTTTCTCAGCAAATGTGGGGATTGTGAATTATATAACTACTATTATTGAAAGTCCAAGTCTCTTCCCACCTCACTTCTTTTAAGGAGCAAGTGGCGTCCACAAACTTTGAACACATTTTGATGTCTTTCAGTCATTAATTTAATGTAATTTTTCTAGCATAATAGGATTTTCTCCTTCTTTCTATTGCCTAATTAAAAAGGAAGAGATAAAAGTCTTTCTAAGTCATTTGCAAGTGTCCCAATGCATTGTTAGCTAGGCTCCTCTGTTGTATCCTGCAACTGCTATTCATGTGCACCTCTCTCCAGCACACAGTCCTGGGTACAGAAGCTTCTACCTACTTCATTTGAATCTTGGAAGTGTTGCATTCTTGGCAGTTTTCATTTTCTGATTTAAAGTAAAAAAGAAGTAATATGGAAGCAGAAAGGGGAAGTTATGTCCAATGTGTCATTCACACATTCACATGTAAAATAGACCGCAAGATTTGGAGTCGATTGGAGTTCTATGTCTCTAGTAGGGGGATAGTGAGTGGACAGGAAACTTTCCTTTCTATTTTCCTTGTTGTTTGTGACATCATCCAACTATCATTCTTTCCTGTTTGATCTTCATGGGCATACATTAGTCATAATTCCTTTAGGAAATTAGAAAATCACCAACTTGTCAGTATTCCTTGATGATCTTTCAAAGGTATTTCAATGGAAGAAGTAAACTCACCTGATTCAAAAATATATGATCTTTATAAATTATCAATTTTTTCTTCACTCTAACAAAACAGTGTAGAATATAGGGAAGTCCATTGTAGGAGAATATGTAATTATACACTTGGTCACCTAAAAACAATTTTTAACAATCTCTGTGTGTAAGAATGTCTCACATCTCCTGTTAGTAAATAAAAAATTAAGTGTTTATGGGTCACCTAAACTCTTTCAGTTCAAGCTCATAAATTTAATACACATGGATATTGGAAGATATGTATATGCCTAAACAATTTAGCCAGAGTTATTTTTATTTTCAGTCATCTTGAATGTAGCAAATGTCAGATATGGTAATAGTAGTTCAGTGGCTGATGCTGAATGAAAAAAGAGAGTAATCAAATTATATAATTAGTTCTCAATAAAATCAATCTATTACAGCATTTTCTGATTGTCTCCATTTTAAAAATTAATTCAAATTATGTCTGAATACAATTTATACTGATATGAAGCACATACAAAGAAATATTTTAATATTTTGGAAGTTCTAGTAACATTGTGGAAGAAGTTATATCATATTAAAGATAAAAAGGGGAACTCTAATGGGAAATAATATTGTAGAGCTCAATAAAATTGAATAAACTACACTATTGTGTCTTGTTAGGTTTTACAATACAAAGAAAAATAGTGAAATTCTACTTCTAAATCATTTCATTTTCTTCATGGCTGGATATGGGAAACAGTATGAAACACTAAAAAGTAAAATAAACATTCATAAATATTCATGAATTCTATATTTCAAAACTGCAACAAACTTTCATATAAATATATTACTTCTGACCAAAAAACAAACAAACAAAAAGCAGTGTGGCTAGGACTAAACACTGAAAAATTATTACTCAAAATACAAACTCCAGTATATAAAAGAAAAAAATAATCATTTGTTTCTATTTACCATCCTTCTAGGGATATAGTTATTTGAGGTACCCAGGAGAAAAAGAAGTTAGGTGGATGCTAGAATATGCATTGAGACAAATATTTCTATTTTAGCCAGGGTTAACTATAGGACTATGCTTAACTGAGCTTTATTTCTTTTCATGGAAAGAAATAATGTACATTAAATGTTATTATTTAGAGAATAGCTGTGCTGATCAAATACGCATTGTATATGCAGCTGATTCTTTTCAGCTTTCCACTTGTACCCAAGTTTTTCAAAGACCTAAAACTATTTCATTATACTTAGAGTAGATGATGAAACTCATTCAACCCTACGAAAACCTGAGGAGAAGTAAAAGATCAGTGAGAAGCCAGACAGAACTCAGAACTTGGAAACCAGATTGATGGCCAGAAAAACATCTTAGTCAAAATAAAAGAACACAGTATTCAGACCATTTCAACCAGATGTCTTCATATAATTTTCAACCCTGCCCAGGAGACTTCACTGAAATTTTACCCCTGGAATAACTTAAATGCACTTACAGCTTCTGACAAAGATGTGCTTCTAGTACCAATGGAACAACTGGGACAAAATTAGGATTGAAGGGAGACATCTGAGTGGAGAAGATGACACTTGTCTTTAAAGATATCAAGACTTATAAACTATAGCAAAGACCAGAAAAATGCCCCAGTGAATAGAAAAAAGATTTTCAAAACACAAAGCCAACAAAAGACTATTATGCAGAATGCATATATTTTGTTAAGTTCATAGAAAGGAGGGCAAAATAAAAAAGACAAACAACCTAATATATGTTTTTCTCAGTCCACAGAACACAAAACTCAACAGACAGCAGGTGAAAATAATGTTTAATCTCTCATAATCAAAGACAAAATTACTAATTTATAACCATCTAATTGGTAAAACAAGTTAGACAGTACCAAATGTTGACAAGAATATTCAGAAATTGGATTTGTCATATGCAATGGTGAGCATATAAATTGATACATCTAGTTGGGAAACTAATTTAGTAATATCCATAGAATTAGAGATGTGAATATTCAATAATCCAACAAATTGCAGGTCTAGAAACAACCACAATTTATTTACATGAAAGTGTTATAGCCAATTTGATAGCAAATATCCTAAGAGTATGAAGAAAAGGAAGACTTTAATTGTTCTTCAATAAGAAACTATAAAGACAATTGGTATCCATACAGGGGATACCAGTGAAAGTGATGAAATAAAAGGTACTGACTAACTTGCAATTTTAAAATGTTTTTTTTAAAGTTTACATATGGTCTGTCTATTAATATACATTTAAAAAAGTAATTCCTGTCTTAAAAATACAAAACAGACTACATAAATTTTACATACCTTGTGATCTTTGTTAATGTTATTCCTGGAGTACTACGAATTGGTGATCTTCATAGCAAATATCTCCTTCAGTATTCTTGCTATTGAAAAATAGAAGAAAAGAGATCTGATGGGAATATGACTTTAAACTGAATATGTAAATTTTATTTCTTAATTTCTAAACAGGAGAATTAAAATACATAGACAAATGTTAAATGTAAAACCAGATTTGTCGCATCTGATTGATATCGCGTAAGTGTCTGGTATACAATGTTTTCATTTTAGATGTTATATAACTGATCACAGGTTTAAATTATTTAACAAGTTCTCATTCCTCAATAAAAATGAGACATTAGAGTTGACAATGGTACACATAATTGAGGAAGTCATTTATACATAAGAACTCCTTCAGAGTGAGATTTCCAAAATATTAATATGTACATGGAGCAAATGATTTTTCAATTGGTCAAAGATCATGCTCTCTATTAATTTATTATCCTGATACTTTAGTAAAGAAAATTTTTTAATTTTAATATGAAGAAATGTTTACTAGGGCTGTCCCATGTGCCATGAGTTTGTATTAAATATCATTTCATTTTCATAACACTTCTGTAAGTTAAATCTGTCTTCCATTCAACTGACTGATGAAGTATTTGCACTTACTTTGGTGTGCAAGATAAATATTTGAATCCAGTTTTCTTTGAATCCAAAGTTCCTGCACTTCGCGGAGTAAAATAATTCCCATGTTAGGATAGGTGGCAACACACCAGAATCAGGAATTAGATAAGTGTAATAAGGTTGAGTAATTTCTATCCAAATCTAATGCTCACCCAGAACCTCATAATGTGACCTAATTTGGAAATAGGATCTTTATAGATGCGATTAGTTGTATTTATAGCTAATATATTTATAAAATGAGGTTATGCTGGGTTAGAATGGAACCTTAAATTGGGTTCCATTTTAAGAAGTGGGGAAGACACAGATATAGAGGGGGGAAAAGTGTAAATATGGAAGCAGAGGTGAGAATGATGCAGCTATGGGTCAAGGTGTGTCAAGGATTCCCAAGAACTAGCAAAAGCTAGGGAGACACAGCAAAGCCCCTTTCACAGAGATGATCAGAAGAGTCATGAGTCTGCTGACATTTTTCTGGCCTCCAAAACTGTGAGATAATAATATCTACTATTTTAGTTGCTCAGTACGTGGTACTTTTTGCAGTAACTGAAGCCGATGCAGAGGCAAATCATATTTAATTTTTGTAACTACTGTGAGTTATGGCCTGTTTTTGATTTAGAGATAAAAGTCATAGTTAATACCTTTGTTCCTATAAAAGATGAGGAACTGAATATAGGTCTCTGGGACTTAAAAATTCCTGTACTTTCTACTATATAATAATCCCCCTTTTATGATACAGGAGAAGACAAAATAGTAGAAAAGAATTAGATAAGCAATGTAATGCAATCATCCTAATAACTCATAATGGCTAATGATAAATGCTAGCTAAATTTATAAAAGAAAGATTTAATTAAGTAGTTTAGATTTATACTCTACAACAAGTTTTTGTAAAACTTGTGACAAAAGATTATTAATTTCATATTTACTGTCACTACTGTAAAACAGAACCAATTGCTTATAATGATATTTTTGTCAAGCAATGCATAAATAATGTGATCTTTCTAAGGTGTTTCTATTTTTTGTGTGTGTGTTGTGGTTCAAAAGGGAACAAATAGTTTGCTTTTAGAATCAAAGATTATAGAAGAGTAATTGACAAATATCTTGCTTTCTTTTAAAACACAGACAGCTGCTAAGTTTTAAATCCTTATTTGGATTTCAAAATTGACTTTATATAGTGGAAAACCAGTTATGTTCTGAATTTTCATCATTTCTTAGTAAGAGGCATAGTTTGTTATGAGTTCAAGAAAGTTTGTGTTTCTATTAAATTGGCACTGATTGATCAGTTGTCCTTAACAATAATGTGTTGAAACCAGCATTACTTTCCTAGGAATTATACTGATGTGATTACATTGATTGTGAAAGTCCATCAGAGTAGTGCTGGGGTTGCAGTGTTTTTCAACAATGATATCTCAATGGTACTTAATTTAGGATAGAGAAAAAACAAGGCTTGTTTTATTAAATAACCCAGGATTGGCATAAAAATTAGGCCAAGAGCATATTTTAAGGCAATTTAGAGTTAGCAATACCTAGTACAAAGGCCAATGCTTTCCCTTAAAAGCTACAAGACCTATAGGACGATAACATCTCTAAGCCTGTGTCCCTGTTTGTGCAACTACATTAATAAAAGTACTTTTCAGTGACTTATCAACAAGGTAGAGCAGTAGTGAGAACAAGCAGATGAAAGGTATTGAATTTTTACCATAAACAGTTTAGAAATGATGGTGTATGTGAAAATAAAAAGGAGAAAAAATGTTGTCTCTATTTTTTAAAACTCTATGTTTTAAAACACCTCCTTTACTGGCCCCTCTGCTCAAACTGGCTAGTAACTGGTACCCACTACAAGAATTTATTAAGAGTTTATGTTCCTACTTGAGGGCTATCAGGGAAATGCAAATTAAAACCACAAAGAGATATCACATTACGCCTGAAAGACTGGCTATTATCCAAAAGACTGGAAACAACAAATGCTGGAGAGGATGTGGAGAAAAGGGAACACTTTTTGCACTGTTTGAGGGAGTGCAAATTAGTGCAACCCCTATGGAAAACTGTTTGGAGATTCCTCAAAAAACTGAAAACAGAATCCCATATGATCCCGTCATTCCATTTCTGTGTATCTACCCAAAAGATACAAAAGAACCCATCCAAAGATATGTTTGAATACCATTGTTTATTGTGGCCCTATTTACAATAGCTAAGAACTGGAAATCACCTAAGTGCCCAACATCAGGTAAATGAATAAAGAAGACATGGTACATATATACAATGGATTACTACACAGATCTTAGAAGAGATGAAAGCCTGTCATTTGAATCAGCTGGTTGGAACTAGGGGGGATTATGTTATGTGGAAAAGTCAAAAGAAGAAAGATAGATATGAGATGACCTCACTCATAGGTCAAATGTGAATAGACAAAACAAAGGAACAGAAAAAAACATAACTAACCATGAAACATTTGTAACAGAACTGAGGTTACCAAAAGGGAATAGGGCAGGTGGGGACAAATGGTAGTGGATCCCACTGGACAATGGGAAAAAACACTTGATTTGGCGAAGGGCATTGTGTGTTGAAGCATAACTAAGAAATGGGAAACCTATACATAGAAGATGATTTTAATGTGTTTAATAATCACCACAATAAAAAATAAAATAAAATGAAAAGTTTATTAGGAGAGATTTCCAGTAAAGATGGCAACCTGATAGGAACAAGACTCATGTCCTCCCCACAGAGCAATTACTAATTCACCTATTTTCCAGAAAGAAACACTGAGGAAAAGCAGGCAGAGAAGCTGTAGAGACACAGTATCTATCATGACAACAAAGGGTAGGTGAAAACATCTGAGTTCAGAGCTACACCATAGACTCAGACTTGGGATTCTGACCATGGTGGAGAGGGCAGAACTATATAAAGAACCAGCCCTCCCAGGAATCAAGTAAGCAACATATAGGTAGGCTAATGGGACTGGGAGATGGAGTTGAGGGAGAGGGTTTATGCGCAGCTGCAAAGAGGAACTACTTCCCTAGTGGTTTGAATGGGATACTCAGTGAGAAAATTATGCTGGGCACCATCATAACTGGAAGGAAGTTAGGGGATGGCCAACCCCCACCCCATGCCACCATATTGCCCTAGAGCCTCAGGATCTGCCCACTAGAAATCCTGCCCTCAGGCCTAAAGGAAGAAGAGAATTTCCCGTAGGGAGAGTCAATGCTACCCACTAGCGCCACATTGTGGATGTAAGGGAAACTGCAGCCTGATTATCAATTTTGAGCCAACAGCAAGACTGTCATTGCAGTTGGGACCTAGGATGCTGTGGGGAGGCCCTACATCACCCACACAAACTCCAACTCCATAGACTGAATTTTTGGGTAGCAATAAAGGCCCCACATAAGATGTTCAACAAATCCAATCAGTGGTGACACCAAAAAACTCAAGAAATCCCAGTGTCCAAACCAAGATCCAGGCTTTCTCAGCACAACTCGATAACCTACACAAGACCATCATTGCAGGGAAACCTAATCCACAGATACAAACAAAATGCCAAACAGAGCAAAAATACAGAAAAATACATGTGAAATGATGGATCCAATGAAAAACCCAGGGGAAAATCTGAATACAACAGATGTACACAAACTATCTGAGGATGAATTTAGGACAACATTGATAAGGCATCCAGAGAAAAATGAGTCATATACAAAGGAGTCCCAACATGATTATCAGCATGTCAACTGAAACTCTACAGGCCAGAAGGGAATAGCATGATATAGTAAAAGGCTGGAGAAAAAGGATTTTCAACCCATGATACTATACCCTCTGAGATGATTATTTAGATCTTAAGGAATGATAAAAATCTTTTCTGATAAGCAAAAATTAAAGGAATTTAACACACAAAACCAATTATATAACAAATACTAAAAGATGCTATATAAAGTATATGAAAACCCTTTTGAAATCAGGATTATTATAACTACTCATCTATGTTCCTTAGAGAAAATTGGTCTGTATTTTCTTTCTTGGTGACGTCTTTGTCAGCTTCTGATTTCAGTGTGATGTTGGCCTTGTGGAGAGTGTTTGGGAGGTGTCCCCTGTTCTTAAATATATTGGAAAAGTTTGAGTAGAATAGGTGTTGATTCGCTTCTGGGGTTATACTTAAACTCATTGGAAAGGCCATCTGGTCCTAAGCTTTTTTATTTTGGGGGAGCCTTGATTACCACTTCAATTTCTTTGCTTGTGTTTGTTCTATGGGACCTATTAAAAAACTGAGCATATATTGTCTTGCTTAAGATAAGCCTATGACATAGATTTTATTATTCCCATTTTATAGATGAGAAAACTGAAGCTAGAAATCTGCCTAAGTTTCTATAGTATACAATTGTCAGAGTCAAAGTTCAAATTTATCTTTTTCGTCCAAATCCTGCGTGCTTAACATTCTATCCTGTTTATTGTTATTGTTTTGTTTGAAAAGATAATGTTATTCAAAAATTTTTAATCTTACTGTCATCATGCTGTTTTTTTTCTTTTTTACTTACCTTATTCTTCTTGATAATTCCAATATTTAACGTTTCTAAATCAAGGAATTATGCCTCAAGCTTACATTATGATTTTTATACATTCTACTATATTTAATTTAAAGATTAATTGTTTTGAAAGTATCCACTATATTGTACTCTCCTGAATTTCTTTAAAAATAAGTATTTAATATGATACATTATGTTCTTTTCTTGGCCAGAAAACAATTTCAAAACAAAAATCAAAACAAAAAAAATAAAGAGTGGTAAAGGAAACTAGAACTCTGGTGGTGGGTATGGTGTGAAATGCACACATACTGAGGTGTGAATTTAATATCTTAAAAAGCATATAATGATGTGAAATAATAAAACAAATATATATATATAGTTTGTTATATATAAACATCTATGTATAACCATAATATAATGAATATCTATCAGATTGTTCAATTTTATCTGTTCTGAAATGTATATAAATTTTAAGAAAGCATATGAATAAGTAATTTTGAAAAAAAAGTTTATTTGAAGAATGACATAGGTAGTACTGGTGATCTTACTCATAAACTCCATCAATGGTACAGACGAAACTAAGAAATTTTTATTCATCAATATTTCATGACTCCTGGGAAAAACAAAACCAGATTGACAGGATTATTTTCCCAGGAGACAACACTGAACACTTGCCAGAGTTTGTGTTGGCCATGAGGGTTATGTCTAGGGAGCATTGATTTGGGGAGTCACTGGAGCAAGCAAAGTACAGTAAAAAAATTGGGAAATGTGATATGTATGACATTCCTCAGCATCTGCAAATCTTATTAGATTGAATGTTCCACAAAATATTTGACTTGTGGATTTTTTTTCTCAAAGAACTGACATTTGGCTTTGCTGTTTCTTCATAAGCAATTGAGCTTATTAAGTTTTCCTTTTACATTTATTTTGTATTTCTCTAATTTCTTATATTGTGTGCTGAGCTCCTTATGTGTCAGTTCTTTTCTCTTTTCTGACACAGGCATTTTAAACTACAAATTTCTCTGGTATCTCTCTTCAGAAATCTCCAAGATGTGCTCTATAAGATATCCTGGAAGACAAGTGAAGACATTTTAGTACACTAGATTTTCTAATTTCTAATTTTTAAAAATTCTAAAATTTTATTATCTTTTGTTTTCTGCTTTCTAAATTAACTCAAGGACAGAAAAAAGTAGTTAAAATAACATCTTTTCTTAGGAATATTTGCTTTTAGACAAAGTGGAGTCAATTTTCATAAATGTTTAATGTGTATTTGAGGGAGAATGTAAATTTCTTAAATTTTAGGTGAAATATTTTTATTTTTGTGAGATTGAGCATATTTGTTTTGGTGCTCACATTTTTGGTCTCTTAATAAATTACTTAAAGAGACAAATGAGGTATTTATAGCTTTATTCTTTTTACTTTGTCAACTTTTGCTTTGTGCAACTGAAAATTTATTGGGTTACAGTTTTGAATTGTTGTAACATCTGCCAATTTATACTTTAAAAATTTATCTAGACGTGCTCTGGTGGAGTAGCGGTTAGGTCAATCACCTCTAAAAGAACAATGCTACATGACCTTGGATTCGAGTATTGAGTCTTGGTGAAACAACTAGTTTGAACAACAAAAATAAAGTAAAATGCTTCTTCTTCCTCTCTCTTTCTACCTGCCTGCATACTAGTCTTCTCTCGTGCCTGCAACTTTCTTTAAAAAAATCTAATGAACACAATATTTCATATTTTTGATTTAGAATCTATTCACATTTCCTTTCAGAATACTAAATTGTATTTTGTTTAGCAAAATTAAACATCCTTTGCTATTTAAAAAGGCATTTTATACAAAATATATGTTTTTAACTTAGGCTTTTGAAAAAATTAAAATGATATTCTAACGACGTAAATTGAATGACTTATTATCAATAAAAGTCTATTTTCTCACCATTCTGGAAAATGGAAGTCTGAGATAATGATGCTGGCATGACTGGATTCAGTTCCTCTTCCAAATTGTAGAGAAACAACTTCTCATTCTGTCCTTATATGGTAGAAAGCAGGTAAGAGAGTTCACTGCAGTCCCCATTATAATAACTCTAAATCTATTCATGAGGATTCTACCCTCATAATCTAATTAACTTCTGAAGTCTTTCCTCCTAATACCATTACACTGAACGTTAGGATTCAGTATAAAAAATATTGGCGAGAAACAAACATTCAGTATCTTGCATGAAGAAGTTAAACTTTAACATATATCCTTTAAGATATTATTCTATTTATAGAGGTAATAGATGATGATATAAAATATACAGATGTATATGACTGTATAGAATATATGGTATATACATTTATAAAATACAGTTATATAAAATGTATGACATTTTATATGTTTCCTATAGGCATTACATATTATTATTTGCATTGCATATACTTTTTAACCAAAGCCAGGTCAATTTTTTATATTAAATTTTTGCATCTCCCTTTTTGTTACTTGATAATCTTCATTTTTCCAGGTTAATTCATAATTTTCTATTTACAAAATCAGCAATGAATTCAGGCTCATACATTGTGTATGGTTATGCATCTTAGAAAACAGACAGAATAAAATGAATAGTGTAATAACTCCTAATATACCTGTCACACCCCAGAAAATTATATTTAAATATTTAAAAATACTAACCAGGCAAGATTAAAAAAAAATCACAAAACAAATTTCTTCAATTTACTCACTTTTCATGAATGAAATATTTATAAATTAAGAAAATTTCATGGAAGTTTACAATCTATCATGATCTGACTATAGGCTTTGACATTATCTAATCATATGTTGAATTAGACTTTGATATGATTAGTTCTATAGGCTCCTATATTATCTTTAATTTATTTATCAATCCTTTGTGATATTTCTGTGATCTCCCAGAAGCCCAAATTGTAATATCCAATGTTGTTTCAAGTTCATGTTCTTGTACAATGCACTTTATCTGAGATGAAACAGTATTTGTCTTTACATTCTCCTGTATACCTGGATGCTTAAAAAAACATTATTTTGAATTTTGAATTTACTTTTGAAGAGGTTCTAAGGTGAGAGATGTTATGTCTCCACACTACTGAGATGTTCTAAATGTTCTAGTTGTTCTAGTCCCCTAAGCCCCTTTTACAAATGATGAGATGTTAACAGAATCTCGGGAGTAATGGACTTGGGGAAAAAGCTCTTCTTTAGCCTAACCTTTAACAAGATTATTTTGGGGGAGAAACATCTAAGTAGTTCAAAAATAAAGAATATTTTCAATCTACACAATCTGAACATTTTCTTTTCTATTTCATGTCCATCCTTCTGTCTATATTCCAGTTGGTCTTCTGCTTTTCTGAAACACAATCAACACTTAGTCTCCATTCAGCAGACCTAAAGTTTTTCTAGGTCCTGTTCTTGTTTACCTGAAACCAACTCTTAGTCTGGAAAAGACTAGTTCTTCCTTCATTCAGCTTGAATCTGAAAATGTGGGCTGTCCTGCAAACTCATATTCTTCATTGGTATATTTAAATAACTATTTCATTGAATTCATTCAAGTAATTCTTTAAGCAATGGAGAAAAACTTAAATGGAGAAGTAAAACCTATTCATTGACCGAATGTTTCAAGTCTGTTAAAAGGGTAGCCTCCTCAAATTGATCTATAGGTTCAGTGACTCCATATCAAAATCACATCAAGCCCTTTAGAAAATTTGACACTCTGGCCCCGAAGTGTATATGGAAACGCAAAAGGTCTAAAACACTTTTGAAATTATAATGTCTTATGCGACTAGATTTCAAAATTTACCATAAAATGTATTACTTAAGGGAAAGTGAAATTGGTGTAAGGGTAAACATGAACAGTAATGAAAAGAGAACTTCAGGTCCATAAATAGATCCTCAAAGAGTCAAAAGAGAAAGGACAGAATCTGAAAACGAAATTTGATTCCATAGATCAGTCATGCTTGAAGTCACTCTTGGACATCCAAGTTGTGTGAGCCAATTACTTCCCTTGTCTGCTTAAACTAACTCAATCATAGGTTCTGTTCCTAGAAGAACAAAGGAGAAAAATATTTCTGGACATTCCAAAGACTCAATATTGTGACACCAGTTCTATATAATTTTCTAGACTTTCCTATTGATAATTCCACCAAACCCCCAAAACATTTCCTTTCTTGTTGTCTGAGTGCCTTTTATAGATATGCAGGTCCCTACACCTGGACCTTTCTTTCTCTAGTGCCTCTCTCATTTAAATACTACCACATTTTTTGCATGCGTATGGAATTCTGTTTTTATCATGGAATCCTTAATCATTTATCTAACTAGATTTTATTATTTATTTTCTTTTCTCTTTTGTGATCCATGAAGAGATTAGAAGCTAGAAAGAAAATGCAGAAGATTCTTCACCTTTTCAGAATATTCTAAATGAAAAATTTAAGTTCTTCAAACCTGTTTGTTAGTTTAATAAAGGCGATAAGGATTTCTTAAGAGAAAATTATCAAATTAGGATACAAACTCATTCAAAACTAACTTCAATAACTAAAGAATATGTGAAACACACATATGTGGGCATGCACACAATGGAATACTAGTCAGCATTTAAAAAAATAAAAGATAAAATCCTGCCGTTTGCCACGACATAGAGAAGATTATCCTAAGTGGAATAAATCAGAAAAATAAAAGACAAATACTGATTACCTCATTCATAGTGGAATATAAAGAAGCAAGTCACAAAAATATGAAATAAAAAAAAAAACTAACTCTTGGACCATAAAAGAAGGTAGGTTATCAGAGAAGAAGGAGGGTGAGAGGTGGGAAAAAGTATAGCGAGTCTCCAATGGTAGTGGTGGAAGCTTTTAGAAATTTCATAGTGAGTGTGATTGTTGTATTTGAGGAAAATAAACCTACAATCTAATGTTTTGTAAATCGAAGTTACCTCAATTAAAAACCATTTTTAACTGACTTCAAATCCTATACTGTCTTCATGACACATTATTTTCTCTTGAAAAATATTTTTATTTTTCCATTTAGAGGGCAATTATTTAATTTTGTAAGTTTTAGCTTCCCAAATAGCTCTGTAAATTAACTCTAATTTAAGGATTAGATGAAATAGAAATAACAGATTTCATTCTATGGACTTTTTTTTTAGCAGGATATTACTTTTTACTAAACCACAAATCAATTTCAGCTTAATTTCGGTGATCAATCACAGACAGTTGGTTGACAAAGAAGAGCTTAATTTTTCATTCCTACACTACTCCTTTAACCACAAGTACTTTAATTCTGATGATCTCATAAAGTTATTGTGATAGACTTCTCACGGGGCACCTTTCCACACATGGGAAGATGATTATTATGAAGTCAATAACATTTCTGTTGAATTAATAATTCTGCCAAAAATGACTACATGAAGGTGACTGATAATTTTTAGAGCAAATTTAGATGTTCAGGAACCTTTGGCTAAACCTCTATCTTGATCTGTATGAAATTTGTAAGCCTGCGGTGGTAATGTTAATTAAATTTATCCACCTCTTGATTCAGTTCATCAAATTAAATATAACCCAGATATACTAGATTTTCCCATTATTTTATGATAAAAAGTCACATAATAAAGATAAATGGATGAGAACTATAGAGGACTCAGGGGGTGAAGCAGCTATAATATCTATTATCCTATTATTATGGTATATTGACCTTATCTATTAGCATTACTAAAAACCCAGGGCTACTTTATTGTTCCCATAAAACTATTCATGGCATATCTTTTCCTATGTATAAGATTAGACTTTTCATACTTAGCTCTCCTCTTTAAGGTAGCTCGGTCATTTTATATTTTGGAATGTGCTATTGAAATCTTTATTGATTACTTTGTAAGAGAGCTATTGTTTACTTTCGAGATCATTTTCAATCCCATTATTAGATAGGATCACTGGTACTGTTTTTATGTTTTCTAAAATAAATTACTTTACTCAGTGTTCTAGGGGAGTATACATTATGCTCCTATATACTGTATATTCTTGTAAGTTGGCGTGAAGTTTCATTGACCATAAAGACTTTTGTTTATATATTGTTTTAAATTATTTTATTTGTCTTTATTTTACATTGCCATATGATTTTTTTTAGGATATTAAATTCATACTTAGACTGTGGGCATTTCACAACACTACTATCATCAGAGTTCAAGTGCCCACTAGCACGCCCAAATTACCACTGTTCTGAGTTTTGTTGTGATTCATCTATCCATTTCTTTTGTTTCTTTATATTTCACATTAGAGGAAGCATCTTGTACTTCTTTTTTATTTTCTGGCTTATTTCACCTAACATAATCAATTTTAGTTCCATCCAGGTTGTTGCCGAAGGCACAATTCCATCTTTTTTAATAGCTGCATAGAATTCAGTTGAGTATATATACCACAACTTCTGTTAGTCATCTGTCGGAAGCCATTTGTTTCCATGTTAAGGTTATTGTGAATTGTACCTCTAGGTGCAGGTTATTTTCTGAATAGTGTTGTTGCATTCTTTGGATATATGATTAAAAC
This sequence comes from Solenodon paradoxus, assembly GCA_004363575.1. Classification (NCBI taxonomy): domain Eukaryota; kingdom Metazoa; phylum Chordata; class Mammalia; order Eulipotyphla; family Solenodontidae; genus Solenodon; species Solenodon paradoxus. The sequence goes on from RJWH01000045.1 coordinate 71,912, forward strand.
TGGAATTGCTAGATCAAATGGTAATTCTATTTTAAATTTTTGAGGAATCTCCATACTTTTTTCCAATGAGATTGTACTCATTTATATTTCCACTAACGATGTAGAAGTATTTCTTTTTCTCTACACCCCCTCCAACACCTGCTGTTTCCAGTCTTTCTGAGTTAGGTCTTTCTCACTGGTGTGAGGTGATATCTCATTGTGGGTTTCATTTGCATTTATATCTAATGATGAATGAGGTAAAGCATTTTTGCATGGACACAAAGACTTTCTAAGACATTTCCATAAACAGACCAAGTTTATCCCCAGAATTTCTCTGAAGAATGTTAAGTATAGAAAAAAACTTAAATAATGGTTGTTTAAAGTTGAATTTTTGTAAAAAAATTACATAAAAGAAATGCTGTTACTGTTATTATATGAAATAAAATTTTACATAGCAAATTATAATCATCATACATGACTACTGCCATTAAAGTATAATGTGTCAGATCATATCTTTGAAAAATGTTGTATCAACCATCTTAAAATATGTAATTTAAACTTAATGAGAGAATGCATAATTTAAATATTCACCATTAAATTATATGTGCACCTCAGACTTCTTTTCCCATAATTATGCTTTCTATGAAGAGAATAGTAGCTGCTCAATATATATTTATTGACTGATTGAAATACTGAATAAATGAATGAATGAATAAAACTTACATTATGATCTTTCTAGCTTTATTGAGATAAACAAACACACATTGGATTTTTAAGTGTACAACGTGATTATATATATATAGAAACAATGAACTAACTGTCAAGACCTCAGAGTTACCCTTTTGTGTGTAAGAACTGTCAAGATCTACTCTAAGTTTCTCTCATGTATGACATACAGTGTTATTAATTATAGTCATTATGCTATACATTAAATTCTGAGAATGTATCTTATGACTGGAAGTGTGTAAATTTTGTCCACTATTACCCATTTCACCTTCTCTTTCTCCCCTGGCAACTGTTAGTCTCCTCTGTTCCTATGAGTTCAATTTTTAGATTCCACATATCGGGGAGATAATAAAATATCAGCTTCCATATTTGACCTCTTTCACTTAATATCCTCAAAGTCCATCATGCTGTCACAAATGACAGAATTAGCTTCTTTCTTTAATGACTAGATAATACCCATATATATAGCATATAATTATAAATATACAGTGAATATAACATAATTATATAACATCATTAATTTTGTTAACTTAATATACGCTAAAATAAAATGCATAATTATTGCATATAACATGTATTTACCATATACATATGCATACACAAATATACATGTACCCACACCCACATATTTACACATATATAAGCTACATATATACAATATATCATAAGCACAGCACAGGGATGATGCTGCCATGGTTTGTAGGAAATGGTCATGGCACCCAGGACTTAGAAGAGGCACTTGCCAAAATGAAGACTAATGCAGCGCTTACTGAAAGAGCATCCTTGAGAGAAGAGTCTAAAATGGTGTGACTTAAACACCTGCATAGGAAGTCTCTTTTGCCATAAATAGTGCAGGTAACAATCTACCTGGGATAGGTAATTGATAATACAATAAATTATGTGACCTACACTTTTTCAATTCATGGTTTGCCAGCATCACTCCTGGGAACAGAGCAGAGGAAGGGGGTGCTGCAAGAGATTGAGAAACTCAAGAGAGAATGAGATGATGGAAAGCTGGGGTCAGGGGCCAACAGTCTTCAAACTGAGAGCCCTGAACATCCTGCCTTCCACCTATTTATTTAATTCATACAGAGAATTGTTTTGAGCAGTTTATGCAACCAAGTTTATAGTTACATAGAATTTGCTTATGTAGACCTTTACTCTCTAACCACATAACTGTATCTATCTTATTTTGGGGAATGAACAGTCACAGACACACTTGTGCCATTACTTTCCCATGGTGGCGTTCACCAGGTGCTCCGGGTCTGGTGTCCTTGATATTCTGCCAGCTCCCACTTTTGCCTTACTCTATATTCTGTCCCCAACAATGGTTTGATGTCTGTGGTCTATAATGTGATATTTAAGAGGTAAAACAATTTAGAGTTACCACCAGTTTTTATTCACCTTGGAATCAGTCATAGAATAGTGGTAGAAGACAGCAATTTTGAACTTCTCATGAGATGAAAATGTGCACAACTTCACACAAGAAAAAAAAAGTGCATACTTTTATTTGTTTACTTATCCATCAATAATATATTAATATATTTCCACATTTTGGCTATTGTAAGAAATAGTACAATGAACATGGGAGTGCAGATGTTTCCTTGAATTGGCAATCCTATTTCCTTTGGATATATACTTAGTAGTAAGCTTGCTAGATGACATGGTAGTTTGTTTTAATTGCAAGATGTTTTAGACATTGCATCATAGTATTATAGAAGTTTAAGGTTGTATCATCATAAGTCAGCATCTATATATAATACATTAAGGTAGTTTTATTGTTAATTTCTTGAGAATCTTCCATACTGTTTTCCAAAGCGGCTTTTCCAATTTAAAATTGTAAACAACTGTTTCCTTAATTTAACTTTCTGATAGTTTGTCGCTACTGTTTAAAAATCAGACACTTCTGTAGGATGATATTTTAACTATGTATTTTGCTGAGTTAATTGATTTGTTCTGTCTATAGAGATACTTTTACTTTTTCCTTATTTGGATGCCTTTTATTTCTTTTTCTTGCTTAATTACTCTGACTCAGACTTTTAGTACTATGCTGAGCAGGAGTAGTGATAATTATATCTTTGTTATCTTTGTAATCTGAAAAACAAAAAGGTTTTACTCTTTCACCATTGAGTCTGATGTTAGTTATTTGCTTGTTATACATGATCTTTGTTATGCTGAGGTATGTTCCTCTTATTCCCGATTTGTTGAGAGTTTTTATCATGAAAAATGTTGAAATTTGTTAAGTTCTTTTTTTTATCAAGTGAGATGATCTTATGATTTTTATGCTTCATTCTACTAATGAAATAGATCACATTTTAATTTGCATATGCTGACGTATCCTTGCATGCCAAGGATGAATTGCAGTAAATGATGCATGATCCTTTTAGTTTTATGTTGCATTTGGTTTACTAGCAATTTGTTGAGAAAATAGAATATGTGTTCATCAGGGATATTGCTTGTAATTTTCTTTTATGCAGTATTTTTTATCTGACTTTGGTATTAAGGTAATGCTAATATTGTAAAATAGTCCTGGAATGATATTTCATCTTTAATTATTTGGAAGAATTTGAGAAGGATTGGTGTTAAATCTTCTTTAAATATTTAAATATTTTTAATAGAATGAAATATCCCCAAACCAGTGAAGATATTTGGTCCTAAGATTTTCCATATTGGAAGGTTTTGTTTATTGATGGAATCTACTAAATAATAATTAGTCTTCAGAATATACTTCTTTATAAATCAGTATTTTTGAAATGCATATTTCTAAGACTTTATTCATTTCTTCTAAATTTCTAATTTGTTAGCATGTAATTGCTCAAATAGGCAATTATGTGGTCTTATATTTCTGTAGTTATCTGTTTCAATTTCTTATATCATTTTATTTTTGAGTACTCTTTCTATTTTTGTAATTTAAGCAAGCTAAAGTTTTGCCAATTTTTTCAAAGAACCATTTCTGTTTTATTATTTTTTTTCTCTGATTTTCTTAGTCTCTGTTTCATTTATTTCTGTTCTGCTAGATTAGAAGGAAATACTTTTACTACTAACTTGGAGTTGAAGTTTTTCTTTATTTCCAATTCCATGAGGTATAATCTTTTTTCTTATATATGCATTTATTAACTATAAAATTTCCTCTTTGAAATGCTTTTGCTGAATCCTGTAAGTTTTGCCATATTGTGTTTTCATTCTATTTGTCTCAAGTTATTTTTATTTCTTTTTATTTCATTTTGATTCAATGGGTTTTGTGAGTTTGATGACTAATTTTCAAATACTTGCAACTTTCCTTCTGTTTTTGATCCCTAGTTTCATAACATTGTTGTAGGAAAACATATTACATATAACTTCTATCTTCTTGAAGTTATTGAGGATAATTTTGTAGCACAACATATCTACTCTTGTTAGGTAAAATGTTCTGTAGCTGACTGTTAGGTTTATGTAGTCTATACTATTGTTCAAATTCATTGTATTCTTACTGATTTTCTATCTGGATGATTACCCTTTTGAGAGTAGGCTATTCAAATATACAATCATATTCATTTATCCTATTAGTTATATTAGATTTGCATATTTAGGTGCTCTGATTGTGGGTGCGTAAATGTCCATAATTGATATATCTTCTTGCTGAATTTGCTTATTTAATGAAATTCTTTGTCTCATGATCATTTTTAACATAATGTGTATTTGTCTGATATAAGCATGTATACATATGCAGATATACATATATTCTGCTTTCTTCATGATTTGTTGGTGTTAAAGAGGCAATGAAAAAGGCAAAGTGAATTTATTTAAGAGCAAATAACTGCGATTCAGAGTAGACAGCTTTAGGCAGAAAACCTAAAACATGCTCTCAGGAGGAACAAAATATGAGATTTACTTGGAAAAAAGAGAAAGATGACATAATTGGTTAAAGAAAAATGCTGATTAGTACTAATAAACTTAAACTATTCTTGACTATACATAATTGACTACTAGTTCTTTAGAAAGGTTGAATGGGAAACTTGAATGGTTTTATCCTTCAGCTAAAAGTTCATAATTATCAGTTATATTGTCTCCTTAAACGATTGTTTGCTTGATGTTTTCTTGAAATAATTCCTTTTGTCCCTGTCCAACGTTCTTGAGCCCAAATAAAATTTCTTTGGCCCAGTTATAAGAGACAGGAAAGCTCCCCACCTCCATTTTAAAATTTGACAGGTTTCGACTTTTCAAACTGGAAATAAGTATTTATATCCTTTCAGTCTCTTATCTTATCACTTACTGTGTCATTAAAGCTAAAATTAGCCTCTTCTGAGCAATGCAATGTTGGAATTTGTTTTACCCATTCAGTCATTTTATGTCTTCAGATTGGAGAATTGAATCCATTTGTACTTAAATTAACAATTTATATGTACCTATTGTTGACATTTTAAAAATTGATTTCTGAAAATTTGGCTGTTATTTTGCCTTTGTTTCCTCTCTTTCTGTCTTCCTTTTTGATTTGATTATATTTTGTGGTAGCACGCTCTGAATTTTTTATTGTTATCTGTTATTACAGTTTGACAGTTATTACAGTATGACAGCAAGAGTTACATAAAATACTTTATAACATATTATTATAAGCATAACAAATTATCTTCCACAGAATACATAAAATAAACACTTTTACTTCTTCACATTGTAGATTGTTGAATTACAATTTATATCTCTTTAATTAGGTATCAAAATTATAGATGTTATTAAAATTTTGTTTTTGGACTTCTGGAGCTACAGTGATTTATGTACTGTCATTACAATATTAGAGAATCTAACTTTGACTATATGTTTTTTTATTTATGTGTTTTTACATTTCTATGTCTTTATATTGTTAATTGGGATTTTTTTATTTCAATATAAGGAATATCTTGTAGCATTTCCTTTAATAAATGTCTATTTGTAGTGAAGTCCCTCAGTCTTTGTTCACCTTTCTTTTATTTCTGAAGGACAACTTGACAGTGTATATAATTTTCTTTGCTAGCAAGAAAAAGGTGTATATATCCCTGGGATCTATGTGTACTACTCTGTGTACCTAACTGCTAAGCTGTAAGGGAGTGTTCCATTTGTTATTTTAAGTTTTTTTTATTTGGTTACTGAACATCTTATTTTATCCATCCCTTGCTTCGTAATTTCATTCAGTTGTCTACTTCTGTATTCTTTCTAAATTTCTTTCCAAAAATTATTTTCATTTCTCCATCAAAGAGTTTCTTTAGGGTCAGTTATTGGAGTTTCATTCGATTCCTTTAACGATGCTATGTTTACCTGCAATTTCATGATTCTTGTGTTCTTGCATTGGTAGCTATGCATTTTTGTAAGGGGTCTACTCTTTTAGTATTTACAAGTTTGTTTCAGGAGGAAAACATCTTCACCAGTCAGCTTAGTTTAGGTCACTGAAAAGTCATATGGAAGCATCACAGGTGAACTAGAAGTTCACTAGGGTTTTCTATCTGGGTCGCTTCATGGACCATGGTCCTTCCCATTCTCTGAGATGGCATGGATTGCCACATGTTAGTCCTGTATGTAGGTAAGCTTGTTGATTAGGCTCAAGACGAACACAGAGTAGGCTTCTGATAACATGAAACTGCTGTGTTCTTGAAGGATTGAATATTCTCTCTTACTTTTTATTCACCCAGTTGTGGCATATTAGGTTTCTTTAAAGCAAGTAATATCAAAATAAAATATAATATTTCATTCAAACACAGATTGTGACATGTTTTTCATAAGTGATTCACTATTCTAGTCCGCAAGTGCTCTTTTTTTGTATTATGTTATTCTATAGGAGATTCAGAAGCACAAATCTACCCTGTGTAGTTGGCAATATTAACATAGTTGCATTCCGGTGAGAGTTCTCTTCCAGGTTGTAGATGGCCAAATTCTCCTTTTATCCTCACATGACAGCAGTCCTCCTGATGAGGACTCTACCTTTTTGAACTAATCACCTTCAAAAGGCCCCACCTCTTAATGCCAGCACACTGAGGGTTAAAATACATGAATTTGGAGGGACAAAAATATTCACTTCAAAACTTCAGAGATTGGGGAGAAACCCAAATTGGCTAATATAAAGATTTGTGGAAGTAATGAATAACACCAGTAGTGAACAAAGTGACAACTGCAAAACTACAGAACCTTTTTATTCCTGCTGATGTCAAGTCAGTGCGTATCCAAAAATGGCTACTTAGGAAATATGTAATATATTATATGGAACATATTTATATATTTAATTATATCTTTATATTATATAGGTTATAAAATAATATAATATAAATAAGGTACTTAGCATGTGTCAGACTCTGTACTAAAGAGTTACCAAACAAGTCAGCTCTTAACCCTCATCAGAACCATTTGAGATGAACTTTGAATCACTTCAAGGGGAAGCTAAAATGCCGAGAAGATAATATCAAGAAGATACAAGTAGTTCTGCTGGAATTTGAATGAGGTCCTTTCGTCACCAGAGTGTGACCAACTACCTCTAAGCATTAAACAAAACTCCATTACTTGCTGATAAATTTCATGTATTTGCTAGTTCACATGCTTCTATTTTGCCTCAAAAATGTATATTAAATCAATATAGTTTCTATATTTCAAAAAATGTCATAGCAATAACTAAGGAAAATCAGTTTATTTGAAATTCTTTCTCAATTCTAACAACTTTTCATATTTTTCCCAGAAAAGACAATGAGGCTTCAGTCAAGCCAAATATAAGTCTATTTCTGGTCAGAGTCCAAATTAATGACACATCACTCTGTTCAAATTTAAATGAATAAAAAATCTGTGACATAATTTTTGTCAAGCATTAAGTTTATTACTTATTTAGTTGAAAAGTCTTTGATAAATCTTCCCAATCTAAAATGTCAAAAACTATAGTCAAGTTCATTTTATTGCCAAAATAACTTTATTTCAAGTTATTTCATTTTATATACTAGTTTTCCTGCAGTAAATATTCTAAAACCTAGAAGCATGTTTGACAGTTTCAAAAAGTTCATCACGACGATTAGTAAATCAATAGCTAATTACTTTAAATCTTTCATGTTTATATGTTGTGAAATCTTCACTGGTCAGAGAGTAGATGTCTGCTTACAAATCATAGTGACTGATAATTTTCAGTTGAATATAAACAAAATTTTTGTTCAAAGTAAGAAAACTTCTAAAACAAAGAAAATTACTTGAAAGTCTTCCTTATTCAAGTATTTTACTTGGTAAACATAAATTTGTTGATGAAATATTTTAATTTTTGAAGAACTGCTTCAAAAAATTTAACACTGAAATTACTTTTGCACAATAAAATCAACAATTAATACTTGAATTTTTTGCTTTTTCTCATTGCTAACTAGTGAATTCTAATTTCTGTATTGTCCTGTGTCAGACTTTAGATATACCTTTTTGACAAAACTTTTTTAAAAACTCAATATGTAATTTAGGCAGACAAAAGTAAATGTTCTTATTATTGAATCCCTCAGTTCTCTTAATGAATTGAGAAACAACACACATAGGCAGTCAGATTAAATGCTTTCAACCTCATATATGTTAGCACTGAAATCTTTAAAAGTATTTTTTCAGGGAGAATAAATATAATATGCTTGATAGAATAATGGAAAATAAAACTTATTTTTTCAAATACTATCAATTTTCTACTATAGGTAGATAATATGCTAAAATGGCATCTATAATTCTAGCAATTATTACTACAAAATTTACTTGACTTAAATTTATATATATTAATTATAAAAGTAATTCACACTGCTATCAGATAATTTGAAGAAATAAATATATATATACACGTCAAGTATCATTAGCTATTATGCAAATGCAAATTAAGTCCACAATGAGATCTCATTAGAAATATATCAGAATAGTTAAAAAATGCAGATAGAAAGAACACTAAATGCTGTAAGGATGCACAGAAAGCCTATCACTCACACTTGCTGGTGAGAATGCAAAGTAGTACAGCTAGTATTTTTGTACTAGCTTTAATCATAATCACCAAAATCTGGAAATAATCCAAATGTTTATTAAGTAATGAGCAGATAAAGTATTTTAATACCTTTATAATACTGAAAAATAGAAAAGTACTTATATATACAAAAGCATGAATAAATCTCAAATGTTTTTTTACTAACTGAAACCAGGCTAAAAAGACTATAATGTTGTATGACTCCAGTCATATGATATTCTTTTGAAAGAGAAACCATTCACCTGCTAAGAATTCCTAAAGAAACGAAAGCAAGAAAAGAAAAAAATATTTGAATAAATAATAAATGAAAACTTCCCAAATTTGATTTATAAAACACAATTGCACATTCAAGAAATTAAAGAAGCTAGACATTGGATAAACCCCAAAGGATCCACACTTAGATACATCCAACTCAACTTGTCAAAAGCAAAGTTCAAGAAGATAATCTTCAAAGAAGCAAAAAAAAGTGACTCATCACAATCAAGTTAACAATATTAACAAACTGACTTCTCAGAAAACAGAGATCAGAAGGAATGGAATGACATAATCAAAATCTTGAGAGAAAAGTTATCGAAAATCAAGAATTCTATATCCAGAAAAACTATATTTCAAATACTAAGGTGCAATTAAGATATTTGAGATAAAACTCAAAGAAGTTTGACTGAATGGATTTAGGTCTCTAGGGATTTCTGGATGAGAATTTGAAGAAAGGAAGAGTTATGGGAAACTTTAAAATAAGGGGGCCCATTTTTGGTATTAGTAAAACATAATTTTCCTCTGCAAATCTTAAGAATATGCTTCAGATATCAACTTTCCTGCACAAGGTGGCATCTAAAATCTTAAAACTGTTGTCCCACAGCATTATCACATGTGGTCCAAGATAATGAAGGCTTTTCTCATAAAAAGCATGTGACTATGTGTTTTGTCTAATGCAGAGTATTATATTACTAATCTACAAGAAGCTCTCAAAGTTCTTAAGAAAATTATAACTTTTAAAATATAGAACATGTATGACACTTTTATAAAATCCAAAAGGTGAAAAATGCAAACCCCTATGAATAGATGAATAATAAATAAATTATTATATAAAATACAAAGAAGATGAGCTGTACCAACCAACAACAACCAGAAGCCTTCTGCAGCTTATGTCCCTATACCCAGAGAGCATTCAGTAAGTAAGATGTCTTAAAACCACCAAAAGTAATATGAAGCTACCTGTGGCCTCTGTTCCTGTGCCCAGATAGCATGCCAATGAGACATAAAATCCCTCAGTAACAAGAAGAAGTGACCTGAGACTTTTGTGCCCAGACAGTGCACAGGTGAATGAGAGGTACAGCTCATATCAGCAGTCACCTGAAGCTGCCTGCCTCATATGCTCCCGAGTCTGCAGAGCATGAAAGTGAATGCAATGTCCCTTCAACATTAACAGCAACCAAATGCTTCCTGAAGTCTCACCCCTATATCAGAAAAGTGCACCTGTGAGTTAGATGCCCAGCACCCACCCCCGGCAACAGCCAGAAGCAGTCAGCAAGTTTCTTCACTAAGGGAGGACCTAATACCCACAACTGCCATACCTCCCCAAACCACCCACAGTAGCCACCACCTACAAAGTAGACAAGAAAGAGAAAAATAAATTCACAGTGCCAAATAAAAGCAGAGAAGTAAATCATTTCAAAATCCAAATCCCCCAAAGCAAAACATGTGTGGTTGTAAGAGAGGAAGACAGGAGTTGCACAAAAAAACCTAATTACTTTGAACAGCAGAGTAACAGATAAATAATTTAGAGTGATGGTTATCAAAAACAAAAACAAAAACAAAAAAATTGAATGATCTTCAGGAGGTAAAATTAACTACCCAAAAGAAAATCTAAGATCTCAGAATATAATTACACATTAAAAGGATTACTTCACCAAAGAGATTGAGGCTATAAAGGAAGCCGAAACAAATATGTTTAGATACATAAAATAAAGCCAATCAATTGAAGACAAACAGAAATTTCAATACGGAAGCTCAATCTCATGGAAGAAGGATTCTCAGAAATGTAAGACAAGAACACAGAGGCAAACTTTATGAAAGAGGAGAAACAAGATTAATGGAAAATAAAGAAACCCTGAGCTAAATATTAGATACCAGGAGAAAGACAAACATAAGGATAATAACTAACAAGGAAAGAAAGGAGAGGTAGAAAGCAGAACACTTATTTAAAGATGCAAGCCAAGAACTTTCTGTATCTGTCACCAAAAAAGTAACCAAGGAAGTCCAAGAAGCTGATAGAATACCCATATTTCTAAATACAAAAAGATATATCATAGTAAAACAATCAAAAGCCAAAAATAAAATCTACTAAGAGTTTAAGAGAAAAGAGAAACATAACTTACAAAGGTTTACCCATCAGTCTGTCATCAGATTTCTCAGCAAAAACCTTGCAGGCCAGGAGAGTGGAATAACATATTCAAAACACTAAGAGACAGAAACTATCGGCCAACAATATTCTAACCTCTAGATTGCCATATTTCAAATATGGCATAGAAATAAAGGTATTCAACAACAAACAAAAGTTACTAGATTTTTCTACTATCAAACCGTCTTTTCAAGAAATGTTGAAGAAAGTTCTACAACAGGGAAAATGAAAACAAAGAACCACCAAATTCCAGTAGTGATAAACAGCGAAATAAAGTCAGAAACAAGAAATACTAAGAGAGAACAAAAACCACTAAAGAGGGAAAGAAAACATGAAAACTTTACAGGTATATGAGTATATGTTGGTTCCTAAAAGACTATCATAGAGTGATAAAGTTAGAGACAATACACATGGTAGACACATGGTCATAGCTTGCTTCTTCTGAGTAAATAGAGGCAAATAAGACATTAGCTACTATAACTTGCCATCAGTTTTTGGTAAAATTGCTTAGCTAACTTCACATTAAATTGTCAAAGAGGCCTGTAACAATTTTTCCTGGAAACAATGCTTATCATAAAACTTTGAGAAAAATGGTAGCAATTTTGAACAAGGAATAGACTGTGTACAGATAATGTGACCAGTCTTAGAAAAACTGATACACTGTGCAACCCCTTGTAATTGTCATGCAATGAAGACAACTGTAAATATTTTATATATTTTTTAAAATCTTGGTAAATAAAAATTGAAATAAAATACTTTAGTAGTTAGGGAAAGAGAAGATGCTGGATCCGATATGAATGATGGCATTTTTTAGCTTTAACTATCAAATTAGATTTTTATTTGAGTTGATAACAGAGGAAACTAGGTTTTATCAAAAAAGGGTTTTTTTAAATTATTTTTAATAGGAGAGTTCCTCATTCCTAGAGTCTGTGTGCCATATTCAGGAAATTCAGGAATTCTATAACTGTAAATTTGTGGAGATAGTATTAAGATTTTAGGGGCACCATCGGAGCAATACTTTCAAAGAAGATATGCTAATTTTCAATACATCCTAAGTAACAAAACCCAACTATACTTTGTATGCAAGACTTAAAAGGTTATTGAAAAATGTTAAAAATGGCCAGAACTTTGTCATAGACACATGGAAATGCTAAGAAAATAGAAGCAGTAATCCAGATTCAGATATAGGAAAATTCAAGCAAAAATTTATATATTATGGTAAACAATGACACATTTTGATGCTAAAAGCTGTAATGGCAGTGATATAACTCTTAGATATACTTTTGTAGCAAATAACATAGAAGGAGCCTTATGATGCCAAAATATAAGATATTCAAGAAGCTATAGAAACACAACATACAAATAATAGGAGACAGTCATACACCACTTTCAGCAAGACAGATTAAATGAAACAAAACTTAATATAAGGAATAGAATGATATAACCAATCAGGACACCTGAAGAACACATAATGAACTTTAAGAGGCGGTTAAGCATTAATGGAATATTCACAAAATATGAATAAGTGGCATAATGCAGAAATATTACGAGACCTCATCACAATGTCATGAATTTAGAAAGTATTAATGAGAACTAAAATGTATTTTTTTTTTACCTTGGATAGTAAAAGCCTACAATAACAACTGGACAACAGGGGAAATGCAAAATGAAATAATAAAATTTCTTTTAAATGTAATAATTACATGACATTGTTTATTACTAGCATATGCAATATATTTAAAGCAATGACAGGAGAAAATTCATATGTCTAAACACTCATCAATAAAATGAAAGCATGAAAATAAATAAGTTAAATATTCATTTAAGAAAGGAAGAAACAACAACAAAAACCATGAAAATGAATGAATAAATTAGAATTTATAAACATAGTAGACTTCATTAATAAGTTACTAGTTTGGAAAAAAGCTAACAAGATAAAAAACACTTGCTAGATTGATAATGAACAAAAAGTAAAATACAAATATGCAATTTAAAATAACCGGGAGATAAGAATTATTGTAGTCTTAAAAGTAGCTTGTTACTTAGTGGAGAAACACTAGAAGCATTTACACTAAGATCAGCCACAAGGCAAGAATGTTGGAATGTAATCTTTTTCCTGTTAATGAAGAGACTTCACTTGCATTAATTTTAGTTTGGTCTCCCTTTTGGAGCTCAGCCATCTGTCCCCAAGAGTCAGACCTCCATTCCAGCTCCCGATCTGCCTGAAAGATTTTTTTGCGTTGGACAATGTTCCCAAGATCTGAGAGTGTTCCTCCCCACCAGGGAAATTCTAGAGCTACAGGTTCTCAAGGCTTTCCTGAGTACTTGTAAAGGAGTTCAGGAAAGGAACAAGGGTATTTCTGCCTGTGCTAAATGCTAGAGGAGAGGTGTGCTGAACTGAGTAAGTGCATTTCTGGTTCACCTATATTTTTTAACCATTATTCAGTACTATATTAGACTGATTCCAGGCTGATGGAGGAAACTTTGTTAGCATTTTCCAGTGATAGCACTTCAATAAGCATTGACAAATCGCTCTGTCCCCAGACATCCTTATCAACCCCTGTTTTATGATTCTACCACCACTCATTATCCCTCACCTCAATAATTTTGACATTGAGACAGGATCTAGATACAAAAGTATTTTTTCCTCTTGCTTCCTCTTTTCTCTGTGCTCTTTACCCAGAAATTGAAGTTACTGGACATATGGAAACTTTGGCATATTTTTTTTCCTCCCCCTCTTACTGTCTTTGATACAGTTCTACCTCATGCCCAAATAATAAGCCCCATGACCTAGACTTAATGAAAAAAGGACAAAAGTTGGAAAAGGCAAATAAGAAACCAAAATACAAACATACTACAGGAATAGCTTAAGAAATAGCTCCATTTCACACAGAGACAGTTTCAGCTTTAAAGTGTGACATAAAAATGAGGTCTTGAAAAGACTGAGAGACATATAAGAGAATGCTGTACATTCTCAGACTTGAAAAATGTACAGATTTCCCTAAAAGTAAAGGCCATGACTAAAAATAAGGCTTTTCCATTTGTAAAGGCATTATTAGTTTTACATAAAGTAAGAAAAACAGAAATTTAGGAGAAAGATAAGGACGGTGTTAACAGAGTTATTACCTCCAGGAAAATAATAATTCCAATCATTAATGTTTTCCATGACCTTTTTATCAATTTGTAAAGAAATCTCATAGGAAATAAAACTGCCAACGCAAATAAAAATTTACCTTAAATTCAATATATCTCATATTTTCACTTTGGTTTCCTTTCTTATGTTTGAGTGAAAATGAGCTTAATGCTTTTTAAAGTTAAAAGAGTTGTACATTGTCACATGCTTGTGGCTTAGCAATTTGGTCTGCTGGTAATTATCCACATATGTCCCAAGGTCCTAGGCTTGTGACCAAGGGCTAGGAAGGAGTGTGAGGGGGTAACCAAGATGAAAAACTAAATTAAAATAAATAAATGTTTCTTCCTCCTCTCTCTTCCTGCCTATCTGCCTACTTAGCTTCATTCCTGCCTATACTTTTTCTTTAAAAAGCAAAATAGCAAAATAAAACACATCATTCTTATAAATTATTTCATTATTATCAATATGAATATATGCAGTGAGAGAAATTGAACATATTCCCAAATGCTAATATGGCTATTTGGGAAAGAATTTATAGAGTATTATTTAAATTATGCTTTTATTTCTTTTCAGTATCTTATAATAAGTGAGTATAATCTTTTGTGTAATACTCATAGGACATATTGTATCATGTAGAATTTTAGAAGTAATATTAGTTACAATTAAAATATTATGTATTTGGCTATCATTAAAATTAAAAACATTTGCTGTGCTCTGTAAAGAGGATACGAAAACAAGTTACAATTGATAGAAAAAATATTTACAAAACATATATCTTACAAAACTAATATTAAAGTTCAAAATGTATAAAGTATTCTCAAAACCCTGCAGTAAAAAAAAAAATCCATTTAGAAAATGAGCAAAAGAAATAGATGTTTCATCAAAGATGATGGAAAAAAAGAACATGAAAACATGTTTAATGTGATTAACCATTAAAGAAGTGCCAAAATCAAAATAAGATATTATGATACATTTATCTAAATTGTTAAAACAAAAAATTGTGATACCACCAAATGCTGCTGAAGATTCAGAAAAGTAAGAATACATATTACCAGTAGGAATATAGAATGGCACAAACACTCGGTAGAAACAGCTTTGCAATTAAAAAAATAACAATAATCATGCAACTGATATAAGACTCAGCAATTATACTCTAGGCATTTATCATAAATACATGAAAACATATTCACACAAAAGCCTGTACATCTGAATATGAGAATTTATAGCTATTCATTCATAATAGCCCAAACTGGAAAAAGCACAAATGTCCTTCAACAAGTGGTCCAATTACCCATGGTTCATCCATATATGGAATATACTAATCTAAAATAAAAATGAATGAGTAATTGACACTGTTTTTGGTATTCTGAGAAAAATTTCTAGTGTGGGCCATACTCCAAACAGCAATTCCTTAGACACGAGCAGTGTATCTCATAATTCAACTTAATTTTGCTACTACCAACCTGAAGATAACATCTCATTTCTCAGGTAAAGAACCCACTCTCTCAAGACTGCCTTCCACTTCAGATGCCAGAGTAGACTACTATATATGCTTCCATCTAGATATAAATTGGAGATTACACAACATCTTCTTTAGACTTCAGGTGCCAGTCACTAGTCCAGGTTACCTGTGCTGACAAACTAGCTTTATAAATCAAAGAGTCTCATGACTCTTTCCTCAGATTTGATTAATTTGCTAGTGTGATAGAACTCAGGAAACTTTTTGCTCATTAAATCATTGATTTATTATAAAGGATATTATTCAGGAACAACCAGTTGGAAGGGATGCATAGGCAAAGCTGGGGGAAGGGCACAGAGCTTCAACGCCTGCTCCAGGTACACCATTATCCCCAATGATCCACATATAAGAAATTTCCCCCAAGTCCCTTCTTTGGGGCTTTTATGGAGGCTTCATTGCATGGTATGACTTATTGAATCACTGGCAATTGAACTCACTCACATTCTTTCCCCCCCAGAGATTTGAGAGTGGAATTGAAAGTTCTAAATCTCTAATTACATGGTTAGTTTTCCAAGCAACTAGCCCTTGTACTTAGAAGCTTCCCTAACAGTCAACTCCTTCTCATAATAAGAGACACCTTTATCACTCTCAACAATTAAGAAATTCCAAAGTATTTCAAGCTCTGAGTCAAGAACTGTGAATGAAGACCAGATACATAAGAGATATACTTTGGTCATCTAAATGACCAAATATTAAATATTTAGTCATATTCATAGATATCACAACACAGCAACTTGGATTAATCTCAAGGAAATTCTAGTGCATGAAGTAAGTCATTCTCAGAAAGTTACATGCTATATGGTTCCATTATAGAAATGAAGAACAGTAATGGTTGCCAAGAGTTAGAAAGAAAGTGAAGAATGGTGTGTATGGCTATAAATGGGTCAGTAGCACAGAGATTTGTGATGCTAGAACAGTTCTATTCTTGTACTGGTGATTATGTGAATCACATATGATATAAGATTGTACAGAATTGTATACATACATAACTTACCCCCTTTAAAACTAGAAAAAAATCAATAAATATGGATTTTCCAATGTCATTTTCTTTATTTTGATATGTACTGTAGTTAAGGTACATGTCACCATTAGGGAAACTAGGTGAAGAAGGCAGGAGACACGAAGTATTTTTTTGCAACTTTCCATAAATCTACAATTATTGTGAAATAAGCTTCTTAAAAATATATAATTTAAGACAAAGGTAATCAGTCTAAGCAGTTTATTGTGGCCATATAAAGGTACTATAGATTCAGAATACACAGCTTAAACAGCATCTCCTAAAGAAATGTGTATTAGTCTAGGCTTAACCTAAGGGCTACCCCTTTTCATGTACAAAAGAAAAAATACATCACCTTACTATGAAAGGCAAGTTCTTTAGTATCATAACTATTACTTACAGGTTTTTAGATGAAATTTTCAAAGAAAGAAAGCAAGACATGAATAAAAAGACCAAAAGAAGGATAAAATAGAAGGATGGATGGACAGAAGGAAGGAAAAGATGGAAGGGATTCAATTGTTTTCTGCTTTTCTTTATTGGTCAACAGTCCTATTTGTCATGTCACAACATGAAATTCAAGGAAAGACATGCTGTGCAGTTGTTCATATTCATTGATGAATGTATATACTTATCTCACATTTTGGAAAGGAAGACTTTGTTAATGGTACCTTATGTAAATATTCTAAAATAGCTCACAGATAATTTTGCCAATCAACCCATTGTGAATGTTGCCAATCTTCATAAAAATGAAATAGAATAAATGAAATTATATTTTGTTTTAAAAATGATGAAGGTAGTTTGAATAATTCAAAAGGCATAGATTATTTTTACCAGAAAAGTCAACACACATACCTCTTTGCGTAAGACACCAATTATTTCATTTATAGAGTAAATTGAAATGTAGAAATAGACATCAAAGTTTTATTTCTGATGATAATTATTGGGATACCTTTAAAATGCATCAAGCACAAAGACAAGTGTCCTCGTAAGAGACAGACAGAGAGATGTATACAGAGAGAAGGCTGTGAGCATGGAAGCAGAAATTGGAGCAATGTGGCCAGAAGCCCAGGAATGCTGGGCCAGTCACCAAAGGCAGAAAGAAGCAGACTTCTTAGCACTGATAGAGGAAGTGAACCTTGACTTTGGACTGTGAGAGAACAAACTTCTGTTGTTTCAAGCCACCAAGCTCATGGTCATTTGTTAGGGCAACAAAGATTCCAAAGCCTAGATTAGAGACTTTGGTGGCCATACAGGGACTTAGCTTTTAGCTTTCATTCCTGAAGTGGGAAGCAGGAGAGGAGAGGATGTAGAGATGTGAGATGATCTAGCTCATTTTCTGACAATATCACAAAAATAAAGGGGGGCCTAGAAGTCAGCCTAACCATTAAAGTTTTGTCATAGCACTATATCCAATAAGCAACATCTAAGACCACAGAAGAATTACTTTGAGAAGTTCTTCTATGCTAGAAAGAATGAGATGAGGTTTTGGTTCATATCCCAAATCATCATAAATTTATTGCCCAACCTTGAACAAGCCACTTAACCTATGCAAATAATTCGCCTGCCCTAGTCTTATAAAAAATGAATGAGAATAAATGTGAATAGACTTTGAAAACTAGACAGGTATTCAGCATTAGTCCAAGATCAGTATTCATCAAGTACAACACAAGAAAACAGATATATACCTCCATGTATGCAGTATAGAGTATGTAATGTTTCTTCCTGTGCTTGAGTCAAATTTAGCTATGAAAATTAATAAAATTCTATATTATCCTTTTTCAGTAGTGCTGTGAAAAAAAGTTAAGTGATTTAATAGATACGTACTACTAAGAATTATAAATAGTGAGTAGATAATAACATGTGGTCTATAATTCTTTCATTTGTTTGACAAACTATCTTGATCACTTTTTTTTAACTTTGCCACTAGTTTCAGGGAAACAATTCACAGTCTAGATAGGGAGCTTAATGCATTAAGAAAAAATTACATTGACTAATAAAGTACAATTGATAAATCTATAGTAAAAAATACAAAATATCTATCTGGAAAAGCTATAAAAAGTAAAAGCTGAAGCATAAATAATCAGAAATTAGGAAAATGTATGCCTATTTTTTTAAATAGAAAGGAAGCAGGCAAGAATGAAGTCAGGAGAAGGAAGGAAGGAAGGAAGAAAGGGGAGGAAAATAATTTTATTTAGTTGTTCACTTCAGTTATCCCCCACTCCCACTCTGGGCTGTGTATGGACTGCTCCCCAGGCAGGGGTTTTATACCTGAGACACCAGGGCATGCCAATAACATTTTTTTAAAGGAAAGTTGCAGACAGGAATGAAGAAATGCAGAGACAGGCAGGAAGAGAGAGGAGGAAGTGAAACAAAGTAACAATGCCCTAGCTTAACCACAAAGCATTCCTGGGGCCTCGCTGGTGAAACCGGTTACTCAAATACAGACCTTAGATAATGGAAAAATGTTAAAAATGTCACATACACAGACACTTGTGAAACCATGGTTACTCCCACCAAATTAACCTCCTTTGTTCTTCTTTTGTACCCGGAAGCTATGTGTGCCTATATAAACCCTGAGCTACATGAACTCGGGGCTGTATGATTTGGGTGGTGCTCCCCCATGCAGCCTCTGGGTAATAAACTCTTAAATTCTCCTTAACTCTGGTATGTTTCTCCAATCTCATTGGTTACTTTGTAACAGAAGAACTTTATTTTATTATTTTTTTATTTACTAGTTCATCTTCATTGTTCTACTGAGTCCCGGACCTAGAACCTAGGACCTTAGTGGACTTCACTGAAACTCTAATCAACCAGGACGTGCTACCAATAACTTTTTTAACTATAAGCTTTTTTTATGAGCTATGATCCTTCAAAAATCAGAAAATTAAAATTCAATAATATACTTAAGCTTTCTCATGCATTGTGTACAGTACTTAAAGGCCTCCTTCAATTTATTGATAGTCCAGCTAAACAAAACAAAAACCCAACCCTCAGCTTCATTATTAAGTTGTTTTTGCTGGACTCTTATTAAAATGTATGTTCTGAAACAAATTATATTCTCTATGTGCTAATATTTTTTCTGTCTCACTCTGCATTGTTGAGAGTTTAGAGAAATTGCTCTTTAGTATTGCTTCATCAACATCCACTTTGTTTGGCCAAATAGCCGGCAGCAACTTTAGCCCTCTTACACAAACACATGCATTAGATGGCAATTCATGGTGTCACAGGTGAATGCTCGTTCCTGAGTTTTCCTGATAAGACCATTGATAGCCCCTTTGAGCAATAGTCTCCCTGCCTCTTGGAGCCTTCTCCTTGTGTCCTCTGTAGATAAGATTTTGTGGGGCTTATCAAAGCTATAATTTTTTATTTGAATTGCTCAGTCCAATCTAGGCCCAGGAAGACCCCCAGAAAACTCTACCCACAAACCCTAACAAAGGCATGTGTGGTCAGATCCAGCCTCTCTGCACAATGCCTCTATCTCACCATGTGGTCCCTTGAGGTGTGCTATGTGCTACTTCCAGTACCTGGGAGCATTAAGCACTCAATTTCTTTTGTTTTCTGTTGTTGGAAGGTGACTCACTATCCACCATCTGTTTCTCGACTTAACAAGGGTTAATATGACAAAATCACAACATGAGCTACAAGGGAGTATATAGCTCAGAGTATTTGACTACATAATGTATGATGTCTGATTAAGACTTAGAAATAGTCAATGTTGAATATTAATTACAGAATTTTTATACAATGTGTACAAGAAAAATAATTTGTTTTATATTATTTTTGGAAAATATGAAGATTTGGCCTTAATGTGATTTCATGTAGATATGGTCTGCTCCCTTTAATCATCAAATAATTGCAGGGAGACAGAAATAAACTCAAAGTCATTCATTCTAAGACACTCTGAGAGATCTACTGCTTCCTCTTCATTTTTCTCAACATCTCTATGAAATTTTGCCCACTTGCTTTTAGCTTCAGAACCTTAGAAAGATATCATAGTATAAAAAATTGGGTTCCTTTGCATTTGTGTTATGCAAGCTGCTAATCATAACAGAATTCTACACCCCTCAGGGCATCCATTCTAATTGTAAGAAAGAAACCCCAAGTTAAAAAACAAATTCTGTGTTTAAGTTATCTATGTCTTATTTCCAGCTCTACCAATTTCCAGACTGATAACCTTAGGAAAATTGTTCTCCAAACCACGTATTTTTCTAGATGAATGAGGTTAATAATATCACTTATTTATTGGAATCTCTATGGTATTAACTCCAGCGAGTTTATAAGAATATGTTTAATTCCCCTAATTGACAATTAATTAAATCATAGGTAATTAATACCCTTAATTAAGGATTTTGAAAGTTCTTACAGTAGCTAGTACATCGTAAGTTCTCAACAAAGAGGATATATAGCTGTCAGAACAAAGTTGACTGCATTACTTTAGAACTTAAGGCCAAGATCTTCCTATTACTTCATGCATAATTTTAATGTCAGTTTCCCTTACAGGTTAATAGCACATTATAAAATTCAGGTTATGTGTCAAAATATATTTTAGATATTTCAAACATTTACAAATGTTCAAACTTACAAGTGTAGAAGACAAAATTATATAATTTTAGAACAGAATTAGAAGACCACTTTTATTTTCTTCATACGATTTCATGCTGACTACAAACTTTAACTTAGCTGAATTGTTTATTAATGATATTGAATGTGGTGACCCTAAATCAATCCATTCACTCAATCATAAACAGGCAGGCCCTGGTGGAGCAGTGATTAAGTTATTCTCCTCTGAATGACACAAGCCACATATTCCTGAGTTTGAGTCCTGGTTCCATGGGGGGGGGGGGAACCAATTTGAACAACTCATTGAGATAAAATAAAAATGTTTCTTTCTCTTTTCTCTCTTCTTGTCTTCATGTCTATTTGTCTTGATTCCTGCTTGCATCTTTCCTTTAAAAAAATCATAAATAATGAGCTTCTTGACTGGTGTTGCAAATTTAAGGGGAAAAACATAGTTTGTAAAACCCTACTTTTGGTGACAAAAGTCCTAGTCTATGAAATAGTACATTTAAGTTGAGCAAATGCCAAAAAAATTTTTATCATGCTCTAGTGTTCATGGCAACATAATTTGAGATAATATTCTGCAGATACCAAGATAAAATCTGTCTTGTTCCTCCAAACCTGATCTCACCTAATACACACATGCATTCTTAGTTTTTCCCACCACCCATACCATAATTGTCATTTTGCCATGTGCATGAAGCCTGAACAGTGCAGGCTTTGTGCTGTTCTCTTGAGTCTATGGTTTAAACCCACAGTTCCTGCTTGTCCATGGATGATGAGCACTTGGCTCATTACAAGTGAAATGTGTGGTGCTTTCAGCACTAACTCCCCAGTAACTTTCAGTGGAAGTCACTATTGCTCCATCTCCTTCCTGACACATGTATCACTATGCATTCAATAAGGAGAACTATATCAAATGTAGCAATAGCTACCAATATCAAACAGTTGCATGCATTCATTCAATGATTGCATCCATCATTCAGTAGGCACTGAGTATGCATCACTGAAAAACTGAGATATTGATGTCTTTGCCATGGAGCTTGCATTCTGCCAGGGATCAAGTAAACAAATCTTTAATCTTTCAAGTGGTATCACAGTGCGTGAGGAAATCAGTGTGCTGGAAGAACCAGGGAGAGATTGTGTCTAGACAGAATTATCAAAGAAGGTGGCATCCCATTGGAAACTTGGAAGAAATAGGGGGCCAGTCACATGGATAGCAGACAGGTAGTAGGAGACCAAGTGCAAAATCTTACAGGCTGCAGTGAACTGAGTTTTTTTTTTAAATCAAAATGACCAGATCAATGTGTACAGAGCACTGTAGGAGAGGATCAGGTGGGACAAGAGATTACAGCATTTTAGGCATTCTAGGCTGAGGTAAGAATTCTAGATTTTACTTGTAATAAGGTAGAAGTTCCTGGGAACCACATTTTGAGCAGAGATGCAAAATAATCAGACTTTAAATTCTGAAAGAATCTTTCTGACTATTATGTAGAGAACAAACTATCAGGGACCACAAGTAGAAGCAGACACTCGGCCTGTGATATTTTTGTCTCCCATTGACTTTTATATCAGGTCTCTGTAAATGCTCTAGTCTCTTTCCATGTGGTTTATTAATCTGGTATACTGAATGTTTGTGTATCAGGCATCATGCTATGCTTGGGTATAAAGATGAAGTGAGCACAATTCCTGCTAAGGATTTATAATTTAATGGACGATGCTGGTAAAACAACAACAATAATGCACAGTGTAGGTACTATAACAGAAGATTATGCCAAATATTATTAGAAGAATAATCACTTCCATTATTAGTCTTTTCTATTTCAATAATTTCTATTATTCCTCTAAGATAAAGAAAACTAAGACTGTGCAGTGGCCTGCCAATGAGGAACACGTGCCAGTCCTCCAGTGCACAAGGAATGAAGTCATACAGATTTATCTGAATAGATTGGTCCATATTTGAAAGTTAATACCTAGAAAAAATACAACATAGGCAGGACGGAAAAGATTAGAGAAATAAGTGGAAAGATACATTGCTGATAGCCTTTAGGTAGAAAAATCTATGCCCCTGTTTTCCTGCAGGAACCAGTGAAAGACTTTAGAAGATGTTTTATGTCCTAAAAGACCCTAAAGAACTTCTGTGAAGTAGGAGCAAGCCCCATTGAAAATATAGGCCAATATGAATAGACAGCAAATAGCATGTCCTGTATTCTATCTTACCAACTTTGAAGAATAAATTCATCTTTGCTAGACTTCACTGACCTCAAATCAATGCGGATTAATAACGGACTCCAAAAAGACTGAAGAGGATAGAACACAAATAAAGAAGAGACCTGGTAGTATCAATGCAATCAGTGTACATGACACATAAGTTTGAAGATAACAAGGTAGACAAAGATTTGCCAGGTAACTGCTATAAAAAATGAATATTGACTTGGAAAAATGTTTATTTGATAAAATTTAGTATAGGTCACAGCACTGAGTATGATGAGAACATATGCTTTATATTGATAAAAGTCACACTTTGTAAAGAAATTGAAAACTTAAAGAATGAACAACGATATTGAAATGTATAGAGAAAATATTTTAAAAAATTAAAATAAGAACCAAGCAGTAAGGAAAAATCCTCTCTCAGAAAGACAAAAGATATTGAACAATATATGATATAAAAAATTTTGAACAACAAAAATACCCAACTTGATTTTATATATATGTATATTTATATATATATGTAATTATGTACCAAATAAATTGAAAATATATTCTTTTAAAACACCATAAAACGTTTACAATAATTAACCAGATGTTATGTTAAAAAAAAAGATTTGCAGAAATTAATGGCCCAAATTTTGATTACAATGCCACAGAACCTGACAGCAAACAACTAAGGACTAGCCCCCAAAAACTTTATAATTAGAAATGTTTAATCATTCTTCTAAATAACATGAGATCAATTTAAAAAATAAAAAGTAAAGACTTCAGCAATAAGAGGTAATAAAAATACTATATATCAGAATACAGAATGTGGACAAGCATTAATCTAGAAAAAACTGACAGGAAAGGCATTTATAGAAATTCAGTAAAATGGGAGAGAAATGAACATGAGAATCAATTTTTTAGGACATTGAAAGAGCAGCAGTCTAAACTTATCAAGGCAAGAAACATTATTAAGTGAGTGGTCAGGAGAATAAAATTAGAAGCCAGACTGGCAAGGTATTCTGCCTCCACCACTCTTCAACTTGGTTGACCTCTCTCAGTTTCTCATCAGCATACCAAGGACTTTGTCTTATTAAAAGATTGTCTGATTATCAACTGCCAGAAGGCGACTTGATAGGACACACTTTTGAGTCGCTCCCCACAAACACCAAAAAAAAATCAAAACCAAAAAATCACCTATTTTCCTGAGTAAACACCAAGAAACAACTAGCATTTCAGCTGGAGATGGATCAGTTCATTTGTAATGGTGGGTGAGATACCTGGTGCAGTTCTCAGCTAAGCAACTTATTCGAATTTGGGCTGGAGTTCAGGAGTCTCTGGACACATGATGGAGCAGAGGCTAGGGATTTCGGGACCAACTGCAGAGGCAGCGAGAAGTGGGCCCAGTGGGGCTGAGGTGCAGAGCCATGGAGGGCTGACTTGGGAGAGGGTTAAAGGAGAGCCAACTCACCACTAGCTCACCAGGAGCCCCTGAGGTGAAACTGTGCTAGGAGCAGCCATAACCATAAATCAAAGAAATTCCCAGCTGGAACAACTCCCACAACCATTTCATGCAAGAGCCTGGGGTCCACTGAATGGATACCCCTCCCACTGGAAATCCCATGCCTGGGATCACAGTGAGAAGGCAATCAAATACAGAAACAAACCTCAATGCTGTCCGATTGCGCCACCTTGTGGGTAGAGGTGAAATATTGCAGCCTGATTGCTAATCCTGGGCAAGTCAAACCTACGCAGTACCAAGGAAACTGAACCCTCGGAAATATAAACAGAATGCCAAATAGAGCAAAGGCACAGAGAAATATGCGTAAAATGATGGCTCCAATAAAAACCCCAGGGGAAAATCTGAATACAGCAGGCATAAGTAAATTACCTGAGGAGGAATTTAGGGAAACAGCTATTAACATACTCATAGAAATCCAGAAAGTAGAGGCAGTAAATGAGAATGTCAGGAAGCAAAGAGAATTAAAACAAGACATCAAACAGGTAAGAGACACAATCGCTGAGTTAAAAAACTCAATAGAAGGACTCAACCATAGGATGGGTGAGGCTTCCAATAGAATCAGTGATTGGGAATATAGGACAGAAGAACTCAATCAAGCAAACCAGCAAAAAGATAAAAAATTCAAAGAATTAAACACATCAGTCAAGGCCTTAGGGATGACATCAAAAGGAATAGCATTCACATCATAGAGGTCTCAGAGGAAGAGAGAGAAAAGGGGGCAGAAACCATATTAAAATAAATAATAGATGAGAAATTCCACAATCTGAAGAATGAAACAAGACTCCAGATCCGGAAGCTCAAAGAGTTCCTAATAAAAAAAACCCAAACAGAAATACACCTAGACACATCATCATAAAAATGTCAAAAATACAAGATAAAGAAAGACTATTAAAAGCAGCCAGAGATAAACATGTCACATACAGAAGAGCTCCCTTAAGATTGTCAGCGGATTTCTCAAATGAAACTCTACAGGCCAAAAGGGAATGTCAAATGAAACTCTACAGGCCAGAAAGCAATGTCATAATACATTCAAAAGGTTGAAAGAAAAGTATTTTCAACCTAGGATACACTATCTGGCAAGATTATCATTCAGAACTGAAGAAGTGATTTATAAAAAACCTTTCTGACAAGCAAAAATTAAAGAAGTTTATCACCACAAAACCAGCTTTGAAAAAAATATTAAAGGATGCTCTATAAAGCATAAAGAAATCACACAGAAAAACAGTAAGACAGCAAATATTGAAAGTGGGGAGGAAGAGCAGAGAACAAAAATGTGGATAGTTAAAATAGGTGGAAGACTAATATGTTTTCAAAAAAATTAGGTAGTAAACATAGATCTGTGAATGCTAACTTTGGGGTAACCTCAAAATACAACTCCAGGGAGAAAGCGAAGAAGAAAACAAAAAATGAAATCAATCAAAACGTAACTGCACCCATCCGACTTAAAAAGAGAAAGAGAACAAAGTCATCATATGGACAGCATGCAAAAGTCAAATTATAAAATGACACTAAGCAACCATATATCAATAATCACCCTAAAAGTTAATGGAATGAGTCACCAGTCAAATAACTCAGAGTGGCTGAAGGGATTGAAAAGCATAACCGAAACTTCTGCTTTATTTAGGAAACCCACCTTCTTCCCAAAGATAAGCAAAAGCTCAAAGTTAATGGCTGGAAGACAATCCTTCTGTCAAATGGCAACCACAAAAGAACAGGAACAGTTAATATTCATATTAGAGAAAACAAACTTCCATCTAAAAAGCATAACAAAAGACAGAGATGGACAATATATAATGATTAAAGGATCAATGCAGCAGGAAGACATAACACTTATTAACATGTGTGCACCAAATGAAGGAGCATCAAAATATATCAAGCAAGTATTATTAGATCTGAAGAGAGACATTGACAGCAACACAACAATAGTGGGGGACTTCAACACCCCACTTACAACAATGGTCAGATTAACCAGGCAGAAAATTAGCAGGGAAACAAACACTTTAAATGAACACCTGAAACAGATAGGTCTAATAAACATATACCGATCACTTCATCCAGTGTTACAGATTTCACTTTCTTCTCAAGCACTCATGGAACATTTTCAAGGGTAGATAATATGCTGGGACACAGAACATGATTATATAATATTGAAAATCCCAAAATCTCTATCAAAAAACTTTCGGTACACTAAAGTGGCAGGCTACAAAATCGATGCACAAAAATCTGTTGCATTTTCATACACAAACAACATGCTAAAAGAAAACAAAATCACACCATTTAAAATAGAAGTTCAATGAATGACATACCTAGGCATATACCTAAAAAGGAGGTAAAGATCTATACAATAAAAACTACAAGTTCTTCTTAAAGGAAATAGAAGAGGACACAAAGAAATGGAAAGACATCCCCTGCTCATGGCTGGGAAGAATCAAGTCATTAAAATGCCCATCTTATCCAATGCAATATATAGGTTTAATACAATTCCCAGTAAAATCCCCTGGGTTTATTTCCAAGAAATAGAACAAAAAATCTTAAAATTTGTATGCAACAATTAAAGACTGAATAACCAAAGCAATCATTAAAAAGAAAAAAAGTAGGAATCTGGAAGGATTACACTTCCAGACTTTGAACTATATTACAAAGCTACAGTGATCAAAACGGTATGACACCCAAATAATAAAGGAGGCACAGATCAGAGGAATAGAACTGAATTACCAGAAACTGACCCACTCACATATAGTCAGTTAATCTATAACAAAGGAGCCAAAAGTGCACGATGGAAAAAAAAGTCTCTTCAACAAATGGTGTTGGGGAAACTGAGTAACCACATGCAAAAGAATGAAGCTAGACCACTTTCTAACACCATTCACAAAATTTAAGTCCAAATGGATTAGAGACTTAGATATAAGACCAGAAGATATAAAGCTCTTAGAAGAGAACATAGGAAACGCTTTCCGTGACATCAGTCATAGAGAAGGCTTTGGGGACTCAAGTCCACCATCAAGGGAAACAAAAGGAAAAATAAACCACTGGAACTACATCAAACTAAGGGACTTCTTCACAACAAAAGAAAATATTATCAAAACCAATAGGAAACCTACTAACTTGGAGAAGATATTTGAATTTGATCTTTCCAACATAGGCTTAATATCTAAAATATACAAAGAATTCATAAAACTCAACAAAGGAAGAACAGGCATTTCAATCAAAAAATGGGAGGAGGAATTGGATAGTCACGTTTCTGAAGAGGATATACAGATGGTCAACAGGCACATGAAAGTTTGTTCCTACTCACTGGTTATCAGGGAAATGCAAATTAAAACAGCATTGAGATATCACATTACATCTAAAAAGACTGGCTACTATACACAAGTCTGGAAACAACAAATGCTGGTGAGGATGTGGAGGAAAGGGAACACTTTTGCACTATTGGTGGGAGTGAAAGTTGGTGCAACCCCATGCAAAACAGTTTGGAAATTTCTCAAAAAACTGAAGATGAAATCCCATATGATCCTGTCATTCCAATTCTGGGCATCTACCCAAAAGTTGCGAAAACACCCATCTGCAGAGGCATAATATCCCCATGTTTATTGTGGCACTATTCCCAATAGCTAAGAACTGGAAATTACTTAAGTGCCCAACATCAGATGAATGAATAAAGAAGAGTGGTACATATATACAGTGGAATACTATACAGCCTTTAGAACCAGTGAAACTCTGCTATTTGAATCAACATGGATGGAACTAGAGGGGATTTAGCTAGGTGAAACAAATCAAAAGAAGAACGATAGACACCAGATTACCTCACCCATAGGTGTAATGTGAATAGATAAAACAAAGGAACAGATGAAAAATAACCAACCGTGAAATATTTGCAACAGAACTGAGGTTACCAAAAGGGAATGGGGCGGGTGGGAGCAAATTGTGGGGGAGCCCACTGGACAATGGGGAAGAACACTTGATGATTTGGTGGGGTGCATGGTGTTTTCAAATACATCTAAGATATGGGGAACCTATACATAGGAAATTATTTTAAAGTCTAGAATAATTACTACAATAAAAAATAAATTTAAAATTAAAAAATGGATTAAGTGAGAGAATATCGGTAAAATTCTTAGTAGAGTACTAATTAAATATAATCTTACATTAAGAGGAAGAAAATAATGTCATTCATTTAGTCAAGGACTCATTTTATATTGTGTGGTGGAACTATAGCTCGTACTATTTTCTCCAAATAAGTGTCTTTTACCACAATCTTTGACCCTCAAATTTGTTGTATGGCATGTACGTTTATGTTGAAGCAAATCAGATGAGAGCATCAAGGTATATATACAAATATAACATTTAGGGCACAGTAGTGCTAATTCTATACAAACTCAGAGAATAGGCAACTTATTTTATGAGAGCTACATAACTTTAATTACAAAACTTGAACGGAATGTTAAGAGAAAAGGAAAACATTTGGAGAAAGAATTGATGAAATTAAGGATATTCTTGATTATGAACCATGAATTTCGGTGGCAGCATTGAAGTTTTTCAGAAATCAGGGAATGGCAACATGTAGGAACAATATGAAAGAAGTGCAGAATCAATGGTCTTAAGTGTGGGAATAAAGAGTGATCTGGAAATCCTGGAGATTTTATGACAAACAGAATAAAAAACAACAAAATTCGTTGTGGTAGAGTAAAGGAAGATAATCTTCCAAAGGGGAAAATAAAATTCTATCTAGTTATTGCATCCAGTGTGAAGTTCAAGACTTCTGCATGATAAATAGCACTCTTTGTCAACTATTAACGTGACTTGTGCAGGCACCTATGACCTAAAAGAATTATCTGCCTATGATATCTGATACACAATAAAGGAGCAAGAGCATAATGTCTATCTGGGAAGAGAGAAGAGGAAATACTCAGCCGTCATATATCCACAGCAATTATTAAATCCTACAATTGGCATATAGTATGCCTTCCAAGTTATGGCAAGCAATAATTTTACAGATGTTCTAATTCTGTTAAAAATAGTCTTCTGTATTTCCGTCCTTTAATAGAACTATGCTTATCAACTTTTGCCCAGTTTAATAGCACTATGCTTATCAACTTTTTCACAGTTTGGATTTTGTTCTGCAGCATCCAACTTTTTTATACATGTTCAATCAACACAGTTGCCATGATAAACTCCAAAACTTGGGTTAAGCCTATGTACCTTCCTTAGGTAACATGTTTTCTTGGTTGGAATGACTGTAAGAAAATTCATAGACACAGAGCCTTTTCAGGTTTCAGAATTGTCTCCATTTTGTTCGAGAAGAAAATGAGGTGGAAGAGCAAATATGGAACGTTATATGGATCATACCTGGAATCAATGTATATCACTTGTGTTTATAATCCACCAATAGAACTCAGCCCATAATCAGAACAAAGAACAAAGGAAACTTAAAATGTAATCCAGTTTCTACAGGAATAAAAGTATATTTTCTTTAGGTACTATTTTCTGTAACACTAGCATGTATATTTTGGGCAGTAAGAACTCTGAGACTTGTCTTTCTACCTATTTATGTTAAAAAGTGAAGCTTGAGTGATGATATATATCTGTAGATAAGATTATTATCAAAGTTCTTATCTAAACTAGAATACTTTGACAGGGATAAGTTATCTAAAAATAATTCAAAAATATTTTGAAAAATTCATACATTAACCAATGAAGTAGGGTATTACATTTGCAATGATACAGTGTTTTACTGAAGAACTTTAAAAGCACATTTTAAATAACCCAAATTTTTTAATTATAAATTGTTTTCTAAATTGTTTTCACTCAAATGCTTTTTAGTTTTTAAAACTACTTTATATTGATTATCTGAGTCTTAAGCAAAAACAGCAAGTAGAAAAGTTATTCTTGCTAGTTTCACATAGCTGTTTCTTAATGAAATCATAATTTGCTATAGTCTTAATAGTTTTGCTCCTTAAGACTTTATTTTATGTGATGCTATTGCTAAATAACTTACAAAATTGACTATACTCTTTAAAATTATCTTTTCCAGTCAATATATTTAATATAATTATCCCATCAACTGACTCTGTTATATAGAACATAACATTTTGAATGTAGACAACAATACCTACAGGAAGTGGCATTCCTGTTAAAGAGAAAATTCTGCTAAATAGAAATCATTCTCAATTCTGTTTTCATTATATATGTAAAAATTTCAACTTGCTTTAAATATTTATTTAGGTAACTATGCTTTTCAAATTAATACAAAATCATATGTGTGGATTCCCCAAATGTGTAGGTGCCCTATTCATTAAATATATGTCAACATGCCCTGCCCATCACCAAATTACTGAGTTCTTCCTCATTGTCCATTGGACCCCACCATCACTTGACCTACCTCTATCTTATTTCCTACTGGTAACCTCAAGTCTACTGCCGAAGTCCAAACTTACATTTTTTAATAGATATTGTCTATTTGTATGCATTCAGAAACTATTTTCTAAAACCTTTTAGAAGACATAATTCATTACTTATTATTTTTGTAATGATTCACAAATTCAAGTATTACAAAATTTCTGATTCATTCCATTCCAATAAAGAATAAAATTTATCCTTTTAGCACAGATTTTTTACAGAAAACTCTTCATGCAGAAAAATTGCATTGCAAATTTTAAAATAATCTTTTGAACTTTTGAAAACTTTTGTTTAAAGAATTCATTTTTCCTTTCTTTTAAAAGATTTATTGTATTTCTGTTGGAAACTTTGTATTACAGAATAAACTGTGAATTAATTTGTTTAAACTGCTAATTTTTTGCATATTTAAGTATTCTCAACTGATTTTGAATAAAATGGCAACAATATTTTGAAATTATGCTTTCAGATATCAATTTTTACTTGTCCAAGAAAAAAAACAGACATTTCATAAGTGAATAGTACTCTTCTTGTTCCGATCGTGTGCCTCTCACCATCCTTCTCATTTGTGACAATGTGTGGAAAGCAGAGAAGTTATCAATATCAAAGAAAGTACATTCTAGGAGTGAAGTTAAAATTGCTTAATCTATTCAAAAGGGGACATAGTTAGAAGATGTGTTGGTCTATGTGTATAAACTAAAATGTCAAATGGTAAATTTATGTGACCAGAAAATTTATTATTGAAGTTACTTTCATATTCTGGAGGATAGTTTTTCATTTGCATACTGAAGCATGTAACCATGATTTGAAAGAAACACTGGAGTCCAATGTTGATGGCAACACCAAGGATATAACACCATTATTACGCTGTATTTACAATTAAATAAAGTTTTATGAAACTATAGAATTGTTTTACTAAAAAATAAATAAATTTTGAAAGTTTGTAAGTGAAGCCTTCAGTTTAATCTACAGATGAGATGCCAATTCTGAAGGACATCTTGCTTTTAGCCTTGTTAACCCTAACAGAGGACCCAGTTTAGCTGTGATTAGACTTCTGACTCATACAAACTATGTGTGTTTTTAAAAGCTGCTACATTTGTGGTCATTTCTTACATAAGATTAGAAATAGTTGTCTTCCATAACTACCTCACCTTAGTTCTATAATATTCATGCTACATTTCACTAAAATATATTTTATTTTTTATCAGTTATTTGCTTCTTTTTAAAAAAATATTTATTTTTTCTTCCTTTGGTCTTGTGTCTCAATCTTGGGTCCTTGAGCTATACCTGAAAAGAAACTAACTGTTGAGTTACAGTCCCATCTCTTTTTAGTTCTCATTTTAATCCATATCATCATCACCTCTTACCTAAATTACTATAATGTTATTCTAGTTGATATTACCATATTTAATATTGGTCTCTAGAATTTAAACACTGAAGAAATACATATTTAATATTGGTCTCTAGAAATTTAAACACTGAAGAAATACTGATTTTACAATTGATTTTAAAAAATCTAATCCTGTCATTCTCTATTTAAAATCCTTCAGTTTTTTTCTCATCAAAAATGTAATGTATAGAGATTAGGACTTCCAGGAAGATGGTGGCTGAGTTTGTTCCTTGCTTTGAGTCTGAAGAACACAGATAGACTTTTTCCAGAGGTGACACTAGCAGGAATCTTCACATTGTCCCAGCCACACCAGAACAACAGCATCTATATTGAGGAAATGTATGCATAGGAGAATCTGAAGGTGAGTGCGGAGAGGTATAAAGGGTAGTAGCAGCTGGGTGACATATCTGCCTGCAACTGCAGGAAGAGCAGCAGCAGAAAATTCATCTAGTAGACTGCTACAGGACTATGAGCCCCACCTCAAATTCCAGGAGGGGAGGAACAAAGATTTCTAAAGGTACTACAGTTGGCTTATAGGAAGCCCGAAGAGGAGAGGCTTGGGTTGGCAACCAGCCAACACATGGATTGGAAGTACAGCAAAGAGCACAGGGTAGAGGACAGCGTTCCTCCTGACCCACTCCTTAGGATTCATGATCCTAAGTTGATCTTAGCTGAGAGGACTAATAACTATGCTATGTGGAATCCTGGATCTGTCTCTAGAAACTCAGAGTAGACAGCTAGTACAAATGACACTAACAATAACAAGCTCCTCACACCCACCAGTACACAGCTGTTACTCTTTACCTATCTTGCACCCCCTCCAACCAGCAACAGTTTTCACTCTGTGACTCAACAAAAGAATCATAATATTCAAGCCTTCAAGGATTAAAAACTTAAATGAAACTAGAGTACCACCTGCCAGAATACAGAAGCAAAACAACTCATCAACACATAAAGATGAACTCCATAGGGAAGAAAAGAGTTCAAGATTCTTTAAAAAGCTCAGTGAATCATGGAATCACAAGAAGATGACACCTCATCAGAAACCAGTTTCTGGATAGTTAATTCAAAGTTTCAATAATAAAAGATAAAAGAAAATTCAGAAAACAGCTCAAGAACTGTAAGAAAACTCAGCAAAATAAGTCAATGGACTCAAAAATATATTAAGAAGCAGAAGATAGAAATTGAAATTTTATATAAAATGGAATAAAGATTTAGAAGTTGAAGAATGCAAAAAGAAGGACAAGAGGAGCAAAGAAAGTTATAGAAGCAAAATTGACAAAATGAAGGAACAGATCAGTGTTCCAAAGGATAGAAATGTAGAAAGGAACCAGGTAGAAAACAAAGATTAAATGTAAAAAAAAAAAAAATGATGTAACTCTCTTAGAAATATCTGACTCCACTAGGAAAGACTAGTGGGTATTCAGAAAGGTAAAGAGAAGAAAACAAAACATATTCAAAGCAATAACAGCTGAAAACCTGAGGAAGAAAATTAACATACAGGTCAATGAAGGCAACAGAACTTCCGGTTATTTAGATACCAAAAAACCTACAACAAGACATATACTATGAAACTATTAAAACACCAAGACAAAGAATGAATACTAAATGTGCCCAGGGGAAAAAAGTAAGTAACATAAAATTTACTCCCAATAAATTATCATCAGATTTTTCTATAGAAATCCTATAGATCAGGAGAGAATAGAATATCTGCAAAGTACTCCAAGTAAAAATGCCATCCAAGAATACTAACTTGCAAAATTCTCTTGGGTATGAGGGAGAAGCAAAGTTTATTTCTGAAGTAATTGTGGCCATTGGACTCTCTCTAGAGGAAATGTTAAAAGACACTTTCCTATCTAAGTGAAAAAAGAGAAAATTTACAAAAAATAAACAAGGTAATAAATAGAAAAAAGAATACAAAAATCAAACTCACACTAGCAATTTCTCAAATACCAATAAATATTCTGAATGAAAATATTTAATTCAATGAAAAGGCAGAGATGACTAGATAAAGAAACAAAACCTAATTATATGCTATTTGCAAGAAACTCATCTAAGATAACACAAATACAGGCTAAAAGTGAAGAGATGGAGAAAGATACTCTAAGCCAATGTTGAAACTTAAAAAGCAGAAACTACTCTACTCCTCTCATATAAAATAGACTTCAAGCAAAGAGGATAACAGAAGATAATAATGGTCATTATACAATGACAAAGTTATCAATACTCAATAAAGAAGTACCCAAATATATCAGGAAAATATTAACATAATATAAAGGAAACATTGACAGTACCACTGGTCTCAACAAAAAGACAGATAACCCAAACAGAAAATCAATAAAAAAAGCTATAAAGAACAAAAAATTGGAGATTCACTAATAAATATATAGATAATATTTTACCCTAAAACCATGGACTGCACATTCTTCTCAAGTACCCAGGGAGCATTCTAAAGATTAAAACACATAGAAGGACAGAAATCAAGTCTCAATGCACTTTCAAAGATTGAAATCATATCTAGCATCTTTTCAGAACACAATGGCATAAAACTAGATATCAACCAAAAGTAGAAAGAGGTAAAACTGCAGAGGAGTGGAGAATAAACAACAGGTTATTGAAAAAAATTATTGGATAATGAGTAAATCAAAGGTAAAATTAAAAAAAAAATACTTGGAGTCAAATGAAAATGAATACATGACATATCAACATTTGTAGAATGCAGCAAGAGCATCGGTTAGTGGAAAATTTATAATGAAACAATCCTACCTCAGAAAATAAGAAGAATCACAAATTAAAAACCTAGCTTTTACTTAAAGGAGCTAGAAAAAAATCTAGTAGAAAGAAGAAAATAATAAAACAGAGCAGAAATCAATGAGATAAACATTTAAAAGATTATTCAAAAATCGAAAGTTTTTGAAAGGATAAATAAAATAGATAAGCCAGATTCACAACAAATACAAGAAGGAAAACACAAATAAATAAAATTAGAAATGAAAGATGAGTAATCACAATGGATATAGTCAAAATATAGAAGATCATAAGAGAATGAAGTACCTTGGATAATCTTAACTAAAGAAGTGAAGGATCTATAATCTGAAAATTATAAGACATTGTTAAAAGAAATGTAAGATGACAAAAAGAAATATAAAGTTATTTCATGCTAATGGAATCAAATAATTAACATATTTTAAATGGACATGTTGCCTAAAGAAATATACAGATTTAATGCTCTCCATCAAAATTCCAAAGATATTCTTCACAGAAATAGAAAAAAATAATGAAATTTATCTGGTACTACAAGAGACCCAGACAGAAAACACAATACCGAAGAAAAGAGCAAAAATGAAAGTGACACACTCCTTGAATTCAAACTATACTACAAAGCAATATTGATCCAGTCAGCATGTTATTGCAATAAAAACATGCATACAGATCATTGGAATAGAATTGAGAGTCCAGAAATGAAATCATGTATGTATAGACAATTAAACTATGAGAAAGGAGTCAAACGTTTACAAAGGGGTTAGGACAGCCTGTTCAATAAATGGTATTTGGAAAACTGGACAGTCACATGCAAAAGTTTGAAGCTAGAAAATTATCTAACACTGTTCACGTAAAGTAATTCAATGTGAATTAAAGACTTAAATGTTATGGCTGTAATCCATAGACTACAATGAAGAAAACTTAGGCAAGACACTATGGACATTGATCTAAGAGATGCCTTTGTGAACTAAACTCCATTAGCAAGGGAAATAAAATTCAAAATAAATACATGGGAATACATTAAAAGTAAAACCTTCCGTACAGTGAAAAAAATTCTCATCAAAATAAAAAGGTACCCAATCAAATGAGAGAAGATATTGAACATCATACATCTGATAAAGGACGAATATCCAAAATATATATAGAAATTAATAAAATTCCAAAGCAAAAGTCTACTATTGCAATTTTAAAATGAGCTAATGATCTTAATAGATAATTCTCTAAAGAAGACATACGCATGACCAACGGGCACATGAAAAGATGTTCTACATCTCTTGTCGTTAAGGAAATGCAAATCAAAAAATAAAAACAAATAAAAGCTTTGAAACCCATTTTCACACCTTTGAGAATGACTATTATCAAAACTGGAAGCAACAAATGCTGGAGAGGATATGAAGAAAAGGAAACTGTTATATGCTATTGGAGGAAGTTTCCATAACCATTATGGAAAGGAGTATGGAGATTCCTCAAAAAATTGAAAATATTTATGATACATATTATATAGTTATTCCTCTGCTAGCCATTTACCCTAAAAACACAACACTAATTTGCAGAGATATGTGTACCCCCATGTTCACTGCAGCATTTTAACAATATCCAAGCCCGAAAACAACTAGGTAAGTGTCCCTTGACAGATGATTGGATAAAGAAGATGTGGTATAAATACACATTG
Organism: Solenodon paradoxus; assembly: GCA_004363575.1. Taxonomy (NCBI): domain Eukaryota; kingdom Metazoa; phylum Chordata; class Mammalia; order Eulipotyphla; family Solenodontidae; genus Solenodon; species Solenodon paradoxus. The sequence continues at coordinate 109,117 of RJWH01000045.1, forward strand.
GCACACTACTCAACTATCAAAAAAAGATAAATTCTTGTCATTTGCAGCAATATGTTTAGACCTGGAGGGAATTATGTTTAATGAAATAAGCCAAAAAGAGAAAGACACATGATGTCACCCTTATGAAGTGTTCAGCGGTAACAAGAAAACACAAGAATAAATCAAACATGTAAATCAAACTCCGATAAACTTTTACACAAAACAAATTAGTGGTTGCAGAATGAGAAGGGAGAGGTGATACAGGTCAAAAGAGGTAAAGGCGATTCATTGTATAAAAAAGAAAAAGTAGAAAAATTAATATATTACATAAAGATGCTGAATTACCTGTGTGTATACTTTAAACCTATAATGCAATGTTCATTCAATAAAATTAATTTAAAATAAAAAAATAATGAGGTGTCTCCTTACACCTGAGAGACTGGCTATTGTCCAAAAGTCTGAAAATAACAAATGTTGGCAAGTATTGGGGGCAGAAAGTAGAGCAAGGACGAAGTGGGAGTTGGCAGAACATCAAGAACACCAGGTCCTGAGCACCTGGTGAAGGCTGCCATGGGAAAGCACTGGGGCAGTGTTTCTGCAACTTTTCACTCTCCAAAACAAGATAGATACAATTATGTAGTTAGAAAACAAAAGGTTGCATAAGTAAATCCATGTTTGTATAAACTGCTTGAAGCAATTTTGTGCAGTGTATGAACTCAATAAATAGGCGGAAGGCAGAGTATTTAGGGCTCTCAGCCCGTGAGGCTGTTTTCCTCCTGACCCCACCTTTCTATCTCTCTCTCTGAGTTTCTTAATCTCTAGTAGCACCCCTTCCACTTCCCTGTTCCCAGGAGCGAATCCCAGCAGGCAGGATGTGGATAAAAGGGAACACTTTAATACTGCTGGTGGGAGTGCAAATTAGTGCAAACACTATTGAAAATCAATCGGAGATTCCTCAGAAAGTTGAAAATGAAAATCCCATATGATCCTGCCATCCCTCTTCTGAGTATTTACCCAAAAGACACAAAATCACTCATTCGTAGAGAATTGGGTATCTGCATGTTTACGATCGCCCTATTTATATCCTTCAGTTTATTGAACATAGACATCTTTCACCTGTCAGAATATTTTTTCTACCTAGAAAACCTCATCCACCTTGCTCCCACCTCTCCTCTCTTAATTCTGTAGAACTGATTAAATGTTTTCTCCAAATGCCTTCTCTGAATTTCTGGAATACATTAGCTCTCTCTGCTGTGTACTTATAATTTCCTTTCTAAACTATTTCCCTATAGTAATAATCACTTGATTTCTAACCCGTTGCAGGATCTGAAATGACTGATTTCACCAACTATAAACTAGAAATGAATTTCTTTTTTTTTTAATTTCCATGAACTTTTTTTGATAACCCAGTGAAGTTATACTTTTATTTATTTTTGAGGATGCTGTCTATTGTAATTGTGTTCTAAGAAAGTTCATCATTATGATGATATGATTAAGCATCTGTAAATACAAATAAAGTATCTTTTGGGTATTGTACTCAGAAAAGAATAATAAACTGTATGGCACCAACATGTCACTTCCTCAGTCTGCAATACAGTCTTATTGTTCCTAACCTAAATAACTCGACTATTATTCTCATAAGAAAGACAGCTGGAGTCCTTGCTTCAGTGCTGTTATGAATAACATTATTCCAATTTAATATATATTTTGTCTGTGGCATATTCTAGACTTATCTGAGAACCATTCAATAGACAAAATGATAAATATGAAAAAATATTACTTTGAGATCCATTATTAGACTAATGGATCTTCAGTAAAGATAGCACACACATCAAAAAAAGAATAATCTGTAATTTTTTTCATAGAAAAAATTACCAAGAAGGAAAAGAATTATAGGCATAGTATTTTTAAATATTGATATTAATGTGGCAAAAAAACAGGGTGGGAGGAATATGAAAGAATGTTAAGAATATTAAATTATAGACACAGTGTCATAATATGTTTTTTTGGCATGGATATAAGCATTCATTCCTGTCAAAGATGCGTTTTTTTATTCGTCAACAGATCCTGTCCTCCACTAAATCACTAAGTGTTCTGCACCATTGTGTAGTGGACTTCACCACCACTTCCCCCCCCACCTTTTCTCATTCCCTATTGGAACCTCTGTTCTCTTTCAAATGTCCAAGTGTTGGTTTTGTTTCAGTTGATCCTTTGTTTTGTCTATTCACATTTGACCTCTGAGTGAAGACCATTTGGTACTATCTTGAATTTTTTTACTTACTTCAGTTAACATACTCCCCTCTATAGCATCCATGTTACTTCAAAAGACAAGATTTCATCTCTTCTAAGCGCTGTGTAGTATTCCATTGTTTATATACACCACATATGTTTCCATTCATCTGACATTGGGCACTTAGATGGTTGCCAGTTCTTAGCTATTTTGAATAGGGCTGCAGTAAATATGGGGGTGCATACATCTCTATGAGTTAACATTATTGTATATTTTGGTATACAAAGTAGGATGGTGGGATCGTATGGGATTTCTATGGTCAACTTTTTGAGGAATCTCCATACTATTTTCCATGGTGCTTGCACAAATTTTTACTACAACCAACAGTGTAAAATAAGTGCTTGTCTTTCTCCACATCCACACTAACATTTGTTGTTTCCAGACTTTTGCATAATACCCAGTCTCTCAGATATAAGATGATATCTCATTGCTATTTTGATTTGCATTTCCCTGATAGCCAACAAGTAAGAACATCAATTCATGTGCCTGTTGGTCAGCTACATTTCCTCTTCAGAAAAATGTGTCTCCAATTCCACTTCCCATTTTGCATTGGATTGCTTGTTTTTCTATTATTGAGTTTTATGTGTTCTTCGTATATTTTAGACATTAAGCCCTTGTCAGAAACATAGCATGGAAATAACTTCCAGTAAATAGGTAGTTGTTTTATTTATTTATTTTTTATTTTTTGGTGATGTTGTATTTTGTACTCCCAGTTTATTTTTCTTTTTGTTTCCCTTGATGGTGGAGTTGAATCCCTAGAGAGCTCTCTAAGTCAGATGTCATGGAATGTCTTTTGTATGTTTTTTTCCAAGAATTTTATTGTTTCTGGTCTTATATCCAAGTCTCTAGACAAATTTGAGCTAATTTTTTTGGTGTTAGAAGTTATCTAGCTTCATTCTTTTGCATGTTGCTGTGCTTTTATCCCAACACTTTACTGAAGAAACTTTGTTTTCTCCATCACATAATTTATCTTTTGCTGTAGATTACCTGACTATGTGTATGGGTCAGTTTCTGGTGATTCAGCTCTATTCCACTGTTCTGTGCCTCTGTTATTATTCCAGTACCACAATGTTTTGATCACTAACACTTTGTAGTATATTTCAATGTTTGGGAATACAATTCCTCCAGGTTTGTTTATTTTTTTGCTTATAATTGCCTTGGCTTTTCAGGCATTGGCTTTTTTATTTCATACAAATTTTAAGATGCTAAGCTCTAGTTCCTGGAAATAAATCACAGGATTATAATGGGGATTGCATTAAATCTGTATATTGCTTTAGGTAAGATGTTTATTTTAATGATGTTGATTCTTTCCAACCATGAGCAGGGGATGACTTTCTATTTCTTTGTATTTTCTGTTTCTTTTAAAAATGACTTTTAGTTTTCATTATATAGATATTTCACCTCCTTTGTCAAGTATATTACAAGACACTTGATTTTTTATGTCTATTCTAATTGGTTATTATATGAACCTTCTGTTTAGGTACCAGAGTTCAGTCTATGGTTTTGGAGTTTGTGTGGGTGATGTAGTTTTTCCCCAGTGTCCCTGCTCCAATCCATAATGACTATCTTGTTTTTGGACCACAGTCAGCAATCAGACTCCAGTTTCACTTCCACTCACAAGGAGGAGCTACTGGATACCATCGATTGTTTCTTCCTTTAGGAGAGTCTCTTTTTCCTCTAAGCTTGGGCTTGGAATTTCTGGTAGGTGAGTTCTGCAGCTCCAGTGCAATATATTGGAATGGAATGGGGGAATTTCCCTGGCTGCCTACTGGTTTTGGCAGTGCCCAGTGTAATTTTCTCACTAGAACTCCCATTAAAACCACTGCGGCACTGGTCTCCCTTCTGCACCGTACCACCTTCTTTCCTGGCTTTATGTTCCAATCCCATTTTGGTCTCTGCTGTTTTTGTGATTCCTGGAATTCCCAGTTGTCCCCACAGTTTCATTTGTTTACTATGACCTGAATCCTGAAACAAGCTCTAAATCTTGATGGTTCACCTGTCCTTTGTGGTTATGGTTGCTGCTGTGTCTCTTAAGCCTCTGTGCCTGCTTTTACTTAGTATTTGTTTCTGGAGAATAGGCTAATTCCTAGTGGCTCTGTGGGGAGGACATGGGCCTCTACTACCAGGTGGCCATCTTGATCAGAACACCTTTCAAAGACACCATAACCCCAGATAAATTTCTGATAGCATGTTATAAAACATGCTTCTTTCTGCTTCACCCAGAATGTTTACTTCATTCTTTTCTTTAGGATGGTTTTCTATATACAGTAAAATACAAATTCTAATGACTTTAAAATTTTTGTTTATGAATTCAATCACCTGACAGCCATTTCTAAAAATTATATGAAAATAGGGAAATAGACTCATTGATTAAGGTTTGGCCAAATAGCCAAGTCTGGACCTTCCTATTGTAATCATATAAGAAAACAGAAGTCTCCCTGAGAAAAAGATGGTTATTATGGGTGGTGCTATTCCTAGAAGTCCAAATATGGGCAGTTCAAATAATAGATTTACACTCTACTAATACATGCAAAAGATGTAGTAGTGTTTGTGAAACTAATAAAATACCCCCCCTAGCAATAAATTAAACACCTATGCCATTGAAAGTTATCTATAGATTCAATGTAATTCTTAACAAAACTGTCATCAAATTTTTGCAGAAATATAAAAAATGCAATTCTAAAATTTATATTATATCATAAAGGACATTGAATAACTAAAAGATAATGAGAAAGAAGAGCAAAGTTTGAGCCTCACACTTCCTGGTATCAAAATGTATTGCAAAGATAAAGTATTCAAAACAGTCTGATACTGGCAAACAGACATATAGACACATCACAATTCTCAACGGTATCTCGTGATATATGTTAACTATCCTTACTGTGGTCATTATTTTGCAATCTACAGAAATATTAAAACATTATATCGTATACCTGAAACTAATATAATGATATGTGTTGATTATACCTCAACAAAAAACCTTGACATATATACCAATAGAATAGAATATCCAGCACAGAAATAATCTCGTGCATAAATGGTTCTTTGATATCAGTAAAGGTACTACACATAAGAAAAAGGATGACTTCTTCAACAAATGATGTTGGGAAAACTGGATATCCATATGCAAAAGGAGAAAATTGGAGTTTTTCTTTGTACTACACAAAAAACACAAAAATGGATTAAACATAGGCAAATATAAAAGAAAAATAGGGAGGATATTTTACTACATTGATCTGGCAATGATTTTTGACTATGATACCAAAAATGAAAGCAACTAAAGTAAAATAGACAAATGGCGCTAAATCAAACAAAAAAGTTGCCAAGGAAAGAAAACAATCAACTGCATGAAAAGGCAAGTTATGGAATAGCAGAAATATTGGCAAATATATATTTTACAAGGGCTAAGTCTCCAAAATATACTTTTAAACCCCTATAATTCAATGGAAAATACATACACATGTGCATACAAACAAATACATAACCCGACTTAAAAATAGGTAAAACAGTTGAATAGACATTTGTCCAAAGAACACATTCAAGTGAAAAATGAGTATATTATAAGATTCTCAACATCCCTTGTTATTAGGGAAATGAAAATCAAACTCATCTGATACCTTTTAAGATGGCTATTTTCAAAAAGGATAAGTGATAGGTGTTTGGAAAAGATGTGGAGTAACTGAAACCCTTATACACCATTAGTACAAATACAAAATAGTGCATCCACTGGAGAAAACAGTATGGAGCTTCCTCAAAAAATCAAAATAATTAAAATTAAAATATCTAAAAGGTGGATAAAATATGAATGCCCATCAGTTGCTGAATGGGTAAAGAAAATGTGATATACACAAATAATGAAATAATATTCAGCCACAAAATATAAGGAAATCTTGTCATATGCTGCAACACAGATGAGCCTTAAGGACATTATACTGATTGAAATAATCCAGTCACAAGAAGAGAAATGCTTTGTTCTGACTTATGTTTGGAATATAAATTAATCAAATTCATAGAAAAAGAGAGTAGAATAGCTGTTTCCAGGGAATGAAGGGAGCAGAAAGCAGAGAATTGATATTGAATAGACAGAGTTTAATCATGAAAGGTGAAAAAATGATAGAAATATGTTAAGCAAATTATGCTTATAGTAAATAATTTTTTACTTTATACTAAAAAAGTTAAGTGGCTAGGTCTCACAAGAGACTTTTTACCACAACAAAAAAATCATTGAATATTAGCTAAACTTTATTGCTAAATTTTTTGCTTATATATACATATATATGTCTATATATGTATATATATATATAGACATATACACACATATACAGTATATCAAAATGTCGTTTCAAGTCCCTGTTCTGGGAAAGTAAATACATAGGGGTGTTTTAGGATTTTTTTCATTTTTAAATATTAGTCTTCTTTGTACTAAGGGATTTTCCATTTTATTTAATAAATAACAAAAACCTTATTAGAAATTTAGAGGATGTTTAAATAAATAATATTTTATAGATAAAGAAACTGAGGCTCAGATGTATGACATGAATTTCCAAAGAATATACAGCCTGTTACAGGCAGGTTACATATTCAAACACAGTTCCCTTGATTGCAAATCCTGAATACTGATAAAGCACAATGTAGTGGAGATTCAACTCTAAAAAATACATTTTTAATTAAAATTTAGGGAATATTACATCATAACATTATATAGATGTAAGATATACATCATCATAAGTCAACATCAGCCTCTGTATATACTGCATGGTTGACCAACAGTCCAATTCTATTCTTCACCACGTAATTGACAACTTTAACACTTTTTTTCTCCATCCTCCCTCCTTTATAAACCACTGATTTTTTCTTATAGATTAAAAGTACATTTTCATTTCATTTGGTTTGGTTTTTCATGTATACCATATATATCTGTTTTTGTCATTGACTTATTTCACCAAACTTAATTGCCATCCATTCATCATCCATCCTTCTCCAAATGACAGGATTTTCTTTTTTATAGCTTCATTGTATACCAGTTTGTATGTATGTCTGTATGTACTAGTGTGTGTGTGTGTGTGCACATTCATTACCCACTCATATATCAATAGGTATTCATGTTGTGTCCAGCTCTTGGCAATTTTACATAATGCTGCAATAAATATAAATATGCATATGTCCTTTTAAATTAGTGTTTTTGTGTTTTCCAATAATTTCCCGGAAGTGGGATAACAGAACCATATAACATTTATATTTTCAAGTCTTTTGAGAACTCTCCATACTACTTTTCATAATGGTGGCACCAATTTGCACTCCCACAAATAATACATAAGACTTCCTTTTCTCTGCACACTCAACAATACTTTTTTCTAATCTTTTGGATTATAGCCATCTCACATGTGTGAGATGACATGTTTTGCCTATAACTTTTCTTAAATTGAAAGCAAGTTAAATCTCAAGTTTGTTTAAACAGTTCACATTTTTACTTTCCTCTCTCCATTTTATATTTTTTGGTGTTTTGCTGCTTTTATACTGGGGTTTCATTCATTTTCTACAAAACCTTTTAGCATTTACTGCAAGGTTGGTAGTTTGGTTATTATTAATTCCTTTAACTTCTGTTTTTCTTGAAAAATCTTTATCATTCCTTCTGTTATGAGTAACAGCCTAGCAGAGAAGAGTAGAATGGAAGTATTTTTCTTTCAACACTTTGAAAGTATTATGCCATTCCCTTTTGGCAATATTATAGGGGTTCCCTTGTATATGAACTTTTTATCTCTAGCTACTTTTAAACTTTTCTCTTTATCTTTAATTTGATTTAATTTTAATTACACTGTGCCTTGGTGTGTGTCTGGTTTTATTTATTTTAGAACTCTTTGAGCTTCTTGGATCTGGATGTCTGTTTCTTTCCCCAGGTTAGGAAATTTTCAGCTATTAGTTCTTCTTTAAACACTTCTGTCCATTTCTCTCTCTCTCTCCTTTTGGAACCCCTCTGATACAAATGCTGTTCCTCTTGATATTATTCCACATGTGTCTTATTCTCTGCTCATTTTTTAAATTATTTTTTTCTCTTTGTTAGTCTGCCTGGGTGCTTTCTGCTACCCTATCTTATAGTTCATTGATTTTATTAGAGGCTTCTTATAATTAGTCTACAGTAGTAGACTCAATAGAGTAGAACTCAATAGAGTTTCTCTACTTTTAGTTCCACTATGGTGTACTTTAACTCTACGAATTCTGTTTGGAACTTTGTTGTATTTTTTTCTGTTTTTGTTGTAGATATTATTTTGTCCATCCATTGTTTTCCTCATTTCAGTAAGAAACATTAGGACTTTTGCTTTGTAATCTTCAGGTAGTTCAGGTAATTCTGTGGCATTAGGAATTTTCTCTCTGGGTTTTTGTTTTTTTTTTTTTTTTGAGCTATAATTTGGTGTAAATTTATTTTATTTTTTGGTACCCTATGTTTATTTTTATGGGTTAGGTAAAAACTTTCCTTCCCTGTGTTATGTTAGTATCTAAGGTTGTAGAATATAGACCTGGGGCTGTAACTCCAGCTGCAAGGGCCTGGGAAAGCAGGAAAATAGGTGTGTCAGCAGCAGTCCCAGGCCGGTGAGGTGCAGTTGTTTTTCAGACTGATAGAGTCTCTCTTGTGATAGTCCCTAAGAGAGTTCCCACAGCAGAGCTGAAAAATCTACAAAACAAGTTTTACAAGAAAGCACTCAGCTGCCTTTGATGTGGTTGCAAGTTTTGGAAGCCTGCTGCTATGCCAGGTGATTGCTACCTTGGTAGTCTGAAGAACCATAACCAAGAAAACAACTGTTACATGGCATGCTGATGATTGAGAGGCAAGAATTATGACCTCTAACTCTATTCCAATATGGTGTCTGTTAGTGCTGATACCACAGAAAAAAAGGCAGTCTGGGAAGACACCTAGCAGCATCTTTATTCACTGAAAGACTATCCCTCTTTCTTACCCTCTTGCTAAAGTTTTGGTTCAACAAATGAAAATCCTTCAGTTGGATTTGTGTGTACTGCATCTGTCTGTTCCTTCTGATCTCTGTTCTGAGATCTCTGCTCCCCAGAGTCCTATTTTTCTCTCCAAAGGATAGCCCCTCTGTTTTCCACACGATGAAATAAGAACATTCCTTTAGGACACAGTTTTTATATTCTGTGGCACCTGATGTGGCGCAAACCCTTCAGTCACTGAGAAGACTATATCACTCATATTCTTCTCTATCTTGGGTTGCAGTGCCTGGACAATGTTATTAGTGAGGTTATGTCTTGACTTTTCGTACCCTTTCCAATATTTTCTATCACCTTTCCTTGTAAAGATGAGGATCCCTCAATCATCAGCTCTTAGAACTAGTACCAATTCTCTTCTTTATTATTAGCAGATACTATCTCCTCTGCTACATTTTGAATTATGGTTTCTCAGAACAGATTATTTTTCTTCTTTATTATGCAGTGATATATTACTCCAAGCAGACTTTACATAAGCACATCAAAAACCAATTTGGCTGTTGTGGGAAACTGTTAATCTGAAAGGAACAAAAACACCTGCTGTCCTCTCTAATGGGCCCTAAATTAAGATTGTTGGAAATTTGCATTAGGTGAAATCAGACAGGAGAAATGTTACCATTAAATCTATTTGGGAATAAAATCAGTGAGTAACAGGTGAAAATCATCTTACTTCTGGAATAATTGAACATCTTAATGAACTACCTCAGGTATTTTTACAAAGGTGCTGTGACTGCATCATAATGTCCCTTTAAAATATGATTGGCATCCTATGTGTCATGAATTTATCATTAATGTAGTGAAAATGTCAATATTTCTATCAAGAAACTTCAATTTTACTCTGGGTTTAGAGTATTTTAAGTTCTCAAGCAAAATATTTGCTTTAAAAAACATTCATCTCATTATTTTTGAAATATCAAAATTGTGAATTTAGTTAAATGAGATAGATGGAAAGTTATTTTCCAATACCTAAAATTTTACTTCAAAAGGCTTAATACATCAATGAAATTCTTTAGTTTGCTCTGTCTATAGACCTGACTCCAGAAATACACATCTTTAATTTATTAATTTAAATAATTACACAATAATATGATATTGTGGGTGTTCTAAAAATGAAAAGCAACAATTCCAGACAACAAGAAAGACATATTAGATAAATTTCTTCTTCCTCCTCCTCACCCCCTCCTCCTCTTCTTCTTCCTTCTTTAAAACAGCACATAAATTTTCTTGAATGTGACTTAAAAATTTATAATCCTAAAACATTTTCTGAAAAGGCATTTGTACTTCTACAGTTAAGCAGCAGACAAGCAACCAGATCACAACAAGTAGCTCAGAATATGAAGTCAAAATATAAATCCAGGTAATATCTTCTTCCCTTGGCATAGTGGTTCTCATAATAACTGTTTGTTTTCATTGATCTATTGAACCTACAAATATTTCCTAGTTAAATACAAATAACCAAAACCTTTTTTAAGTTTTAAGAGGTTTTCTGTGTTGTTAGAGCTACATGGAAAAGTATACTCATTTGTGTTAGTCTCCTTCCTGAAGAAACCACCAAAAAGCACAAAAAGGAGTTAAAAGTAAGAAAGCATGTGAACTTAAAATAGAGTAGAATCATAATTCTACAGTGTAAAATCTGGATTACATTTGTCTGCACACTTGGATGAAATGAAAAGAGGAAGCTTAGCATCAACATAGTTTTCCTCTATTCATGAACACAAGTGAGTGGGCAGGAGAAGCGAAAGTTCTAGGACACCGTCAGCCAGAATTAACTGGAAAGATTAAAATTAAAGAATAATTGGGTTTTTTTCTTATACCCTTTTTTTGCTTTGCTTTAATAAACTTTATAAGCTGTCATTGATTTAGAGTAAATCAGTCTGCTATAAGTAAACAGGTTGATGAGATATGACGGAGTTATGTAACTATGAAACCACAAACACGATCAAGATACAGAACATATCCATTACCCAAAAATGTTTCCCCATATAAATGTACATTTGTTCCCTCTTATCCTTATCTGTGGTTCAGGAACTATTGTTCTACTTCCTGTGTTATAGATTAGTTTTGTCTTTTGTAGAATCTCATATAAATGGAATTATGAATTATTCATTCTATTGTTCCTGACTTCTTTCACTCAGTTTAATTATTTATCTATGTCATCTTATGTATCACTAGATTTGTTCCTTTTTATTGCTAAATTGTATTTATTCGATTGGCTATACCATAATTTTTTACCCAGCTATCATTTTATGTGTATTTTGGGTTCTTTCTAGATTTGTGCTATTATAATCAAAGTTTTATAAATACAGTTAACCCTTTAACAATACAGAGGTAGATAATTAAGAGAACTGACACTCCACCCCACTGAAAGTCCAAAACCCTGTATAATGTATAGTCTTCCCTCCACATATGTGAGTTCCACAACCATAGATTTAAGGGTCAACTGTTTTTACATACAATATTTGTGTGTCATGTATTTTTATTTTTATTTAGTAAATAAGTAAGAGTGGAATTATGGGTCCTCATGGTAAGTATATGTTTGAGTTTATAAGAAACATCCAAAATATTTTCCAAAGTGGTTATACCATTACACATTCCATAGCAATTTATGAGTCTTCCAATTATTCTTTATCCAGTTGAAAACTTGTTTATGTCTACATTCTAAATTTTTACCCATTATAGTAAATATATACTACACATTTCATTGATGACTAATGACAGTAAGCATCTTTCATGTCTTCTTTGTGTAGCTTCTGTTCAAGTATTTGTCAATTTTTGGTTTTGTTTCTTGGGTTTGTGTTTTGTTTTCAGAAAGTCCACAGGAGTGGAGAAAGGATTAACTTAGAATACATACTCCAGTAGTGATTTCAACATGAGCCTGCCCAAATGTCATACCTCTATTTGTCCTTAGCATGAGAATCAAAACTGACCTACTAAGAGGCCCAGTGCTGGAAGGAGCACCAGGGAAATCAAGAGGTGACTCAGCAGAAACAGTTCCAGTCTTTGTTTCTACTACTTTGCTTCTATTACAGAGAACACTAAAGAAATTAAGATCAACCTGTTCCTTATCACTGGAACTTGCTGATGACCATTTCCAATCCGCCTCATGTCATTTAGAATTGACTGTACTATTTTTCAAGAAGTTGCACTTATTTTGTGCTAAATTACAAGTGGAAGGGATGCATTCTGTTCTTTACCAGTACAGTTCACTGAAAACTGATCAGTGTGCTGCCAGGATACACAGGAGTCACTGGTACACTAAGCCCAGGTGAGGATTAGATAGCACTGGAGAGAGAGGGTTCTGTGTCTTAGCAAATTTTAAGGCAGACTTCAACACATTATTCTTTAGATTGTTCAGTCTGTTCCAGACTGAAACTAGGTGATACAACAATGATAAATAGGGGGCAAAAATGCTTTTCCTATCCAGCAAGAGTTACCAAAGCTCAGAGCATTATTAAGAAAGATGAACACACAAGTACCATCAATCATATTGAAAACTCTTACAGTGATGACAGTCAGCATTGCCAAACAGGTAATTAAAGATGGTGATATCCAAGTGTCACAGGCCAGAATAAAGGGACATTATGCAGTGACACTCAGCATACTGCCACCTGGCTAATTTGCCTCTTAGCTATGTCCCATTGGTGTTGATGTTTCTGCAGAGGCCACACATCTGGCACCCAAAACATGGCAGATCTTGAGATTGTGTTTTGTCCAACAATAGATTTTCTTTTCTTGGCAGCAATAACACTTCCAAGAGAAGTATATTTCCTATGGCTAGGAAGATGCTCATGATTTGCTCTCTGGCAAGAAATGGGAAGACAACTTTGTATCTTTTAAGTCTCAGTAGTGCTTTCAGTTGCATCTCTTTATAGGACACATCAGTTATTGATATGCTCCTCCATGTTATTGCTCTGCATCACCAAGCTATTGACCTGCATGTCCTTGTTATTGTCCTGCATATCCTGTTATTAACTTGCACCAACTTGTTATCGCCCTTCATTACCTGATTATCACCCTACTTCTCTTTTCTCACTTGCTTCTCAATGATTTTGTGTGGCCCCTCTTTGTTGTGGCAACACTTTGTCATGCTATGCCCTGTTTTTCTTTGTTTTTGCATTGATTCTATGCATATGGCCCTGCATCACCTGTTTTTTACTTAATATCCACATTATTGCCATGCTACTTGCTATCCCACCATCACTGTGTTACCTCCCTGCTTCTCCTTGTTCTTGTGAGATCTCAGTGATATCATGCTACATAACCTTGGTACTGAACTGCTTCTCCTTGTTATCTACCTGCATCTCCTTCTTATCCTACAACTTCCCTGAATTACTGTCCTACATCTCCTTGTTATGGCAATGCATCACCATGTTATCTGCCTGCATCACAGTTTTATCTAATATCATATCCATCGTATCTCCCTGAATCTCCTTGTTATTGCACTGACTCAGGATATAAACCAATAGTATCTCCTTGACATGGCACTATATCAACTTGTTATCACCCTGCATCTTCTTATTTACCTGCTACTCCTTTTATTGATCAGCATATGCTTGTTATAAATCTGCTTCCCCTTCTTAATGGCCTGAATTTCCTTATCACCACCTTACTTCTCCTTGCTATCACCCTGCATCTCCTTCTTATCAACAATATCACAGTTTTATCACCCTGGATCTTCTTGATATCACCCTACATAACCTAATCATTGGCCTGAATATTCTTGCTATGTCACTGCATCACCTTGTTATTGCCCTCCATCTCCTATTTATCGATCTGAATCTCACTGTTATGATATTGATCCAGCTTATCACCCTGCATCTCATGTATCCAACATCACTGAGTTATCACTCTGCATCTTATTGATATTCACTATATCTCGTTCTTATCAGTCTGAATATCCTTTTAATAGCATTGCATTAACTTGTTATTGCCCTACATCTCCAAATTTCAGCCTAAAATTCCATTAATGCAGTGATTTAACTAGTTATCACCCTGCATCAACTTGTTATAGTACAGCACCACCGAGTTATCCCCTTTCTCCAATTTAGCAAAATACTTCTCATTGTTATCGACCTGCATCTACTTGTTATCAAACATCTCCTTTTTTTGATCTCCAGCTCAAGATTATCAATCTGCTTTGACTTGTCATAGACCAGAACCTCCTGGATAGCACCCTTCATCACAGTGTTATAGCCCTATTTCTCCTTAATTTCCAAATGCTTCTCATTGTTTTCTAATAGCCTCTCCTTGTTTTTATAATATATCATGCTTTTATCCCAGTGCTTCTCCTTTGCACTGATTCTGTGTCTTATGCCCTGCATCTCCTGTTTTTGTCTTCATCTCTTTTTCACCTTCCTTTTGCTTGCTCTCATGAGATCTCAGTGATATCGTCCTACATCTCGTTGGTATCGCTCTTCTTTCTTTCCACTGCATGCGTTGTTATCCTACCACATGGCTCAGTGATCGCTCTCATATACTCTTTATGGCAATGCATCACCATGTTATCTGCCTGCATCACAGTTTTATCTAATATCATCTCCAGCGTATCTCCCTGAATCTCCTTGCTATCACACTGACTCAGGATATAATCCCCCAGCTTCTCCTTGTTATGATATGCATCAACTCCTTATCTCTTGGCATCACTGAGTTACCACACTTCAGCTTATTTACCTATTTCTCCTTGTTATGGCCTGCATCTGATTGTTTTAGATCTGATTGTCCTTCTTAACCCCTGAATTTCCTAAATTTGACTTGCTTCTCCTTACTATCACCACACATCGCTGGTTTTTCAACATCACTGTTATCATCAGGCATCTTCCAATATCACCCTACTTCTTTTGATTCTCAGCCTTAATTCCATCGTTACCAAACTGCATCAACTTGTTACTGACCTACATCTCCTATTTTCGGTCTGAATTTCCCTGTTATGGCACTACTTCAACATATTATCACCCTGCGTTTACTTGTTATTGTATCGTGTAACTGTGTTTTCCCCTTCTATCTCCTTTTTATCAAACTGCATCTCGACCAGCATCTTGTTATCGACCAGCTTCTCCTTTTTATTGACCTCCCAGATATCAAACTGCTTCCACTGGTAATCGACCCAAGTCTCCTTGATATTTCCCTTTATCTCCGTGTTACAGGCCTGCTTCTCCTTTATTTTGAGCTGTTGTCATTGTTATCTGCCAGTCTCTCTGGTTATCATAATACATCATGCTTTTATCCCCATACTTCTATTTTATCCAGTCTAAATCTACATCTTATGTCCCTGTATCTACTATTTTTGATTTAGTCTCTTCTTTTTGCCCAACATCTGCTTGCTCTCAAGTCGTTACCCTGTTATATAGCTGCTTCTACTTGTTCTGGTGAAATCTCAAGATACAGACCTATATTTTCTTGGTGTTGTTCTGCTTCTCCTTGTTTTCTACATGCATGCGTTAGTGCACTACAAAACCACAGTTATCGCCCTCATATCCTCCTTATGGCAAACCATTATCATGTTTTCTGCCTTCATCACATTTTTGTCTAATTCGAACTCCCTGTTCTATCCATGAATCTCCTTGTTATCACACTGATACCGGATATAATCCCACAGCATCTCCTTGGCATGGCACTGCATCAACTTCCTATCTCCTGCATCACCATGTTATCACACTTCATCTTCTGCTTGTTTTAGATCTGATTGTCCTTCTTAATGCCCTGAATTTCCTTATCCCCTTGTTTCTCCTTACTGCCACCTGCATCTCCTTGTTATCATCCTAGATATACTTAGTATCTCCATACAGCTCCTATTTTTCACTGTTAGGCACTGCTTCCACTTGTTACTGCTCTGCATTTACTTGTTATGGGTAGCATCGCCATGTTATCCCCCTTCATCTCCTTTTTATTAAAATGCTTCTCACTGTTATCAACTTGATTCTCCTTTTTACTGACATCCATCTCCTGGTTGTTGACCTCCTTCCACTTATTATTGACCTGAACCTCCTTTGTAGCCCTTCATCTCATGATATAGACCTGCTTCTCCTTTTTTTCGCACTGCTTCTCATTGTTATCATAATGCCTCATGCTTTCATCCACATGACTTTCTTAGTTTTCACATTGATTCTATGTCTTATGGCCCTGCGTCTCCTGTTTTTTATTTCATCTCTTTTTTGGCCCTGCTTCCCCGTGTTCTCACATTATCACCATGTTAGCTCGCTGCTTCTCCTTGTTCTCCTGAGATCTCAGTGATACCGCCTACCTCTCCTTGGTATTGCTCTGCCTTTGCTTGTTCTCCTGCTGCCTCTGTGTTAGCCTACAGCATCACTGAGTTTTCGTCCTCATACCCACTTCATGACAACGTATCGTTGTGTTATCTGCCAGCATCACAGTTTTATCTTATTCCATCACCCTGTTATATCCTTGACTCTCCCTGATACCGCACTGACTCAGAATAAATCCCCCAGCATCACCTTGGCGTGGCACTGTATCGCCACTTCTCCAGACATCACCGTCTTCTCACATTACATCTTCTTATTTACCAGCTTCTCCTTGTTACTGCCCTGCATCTGCTTGCTTTAGATCTGATCGTCCTTCTTAATCCCCTGAATTTCCTTAAATTCAACTTGTTTCTCCTGTCACCCCACATCTTGTTATCCAACAACAAACACCATTGTGTTATCCTGCATCTTCTTGATGTCACCCTGCTTCGTTTGCATCACAGCCTGAAGATCCTTGTTATTGCACTGCATCAACTTGTTAGTGGTCTACATCTCCTATTTTTGGCCTGAATTTCCTTATTATGGCACTACTTCAACATATTATTGCCCTGCATATACTTGTTTTTTTACAGCGTCACCATGTTTTCCTCTTTCATCTCCTTTTACCAAACTGATTCTTATATGTATCGACCTGCATCTCCTTGTTATTGACCAGCTTCTCCTTTTTATTGACCTCCGTCTCCTGGGTGTCAACATGCTTTCACTGGTAATCAGCCCGAATCTCCTTGTTATTTCCCTTCATCGCTGTGGTATAGCCTTGCTTCTCCTTTATTTGAAACTGCTTGTCATTATTATCTGACAGTCTCTCTGGTTATCGTTAACACATCATGCTTTTTATTCCTATGCCACTCCTTGTTTTCACTCTGATTCTAAGTCTTACGGCCCTACTTCTGTCTTTTATTTCGTCTCTTCTTTTTGACCTTGCTTCCCCTTGTTCTGGCGTCAACACCATGTTAGCTCGCTGTTTCTCCTTGTTCTCCTGAGATCTCAGTGATACTGCCCTAGTCTCCTAGGTGTCGCTCTGCCTCTGCTTGTTTCTAGCTGCATCCGTTGTAATCTTACAGCATCATTGAGTTATCACCCTCATATCCTCTTTATGGCATGATCATCATGTTATCGCCTGCATCACAGTTTTTTATTCCATCTCCCTGTTATATCCCTGAATTTTCTTGTTATCACACTGACCAAGGACGTTATCCCCCTGCATCTTCTTACTATTGTGCTGAATAACGATGTTATGGTTTTGCGTCTCTGTGTTATCACCCTGCTTCTCCTTGTTTCTGCCTGAATCTCCTCTTATGGCAATGCCTCAATTTGTTATCTCCCTGCATCACCATGCTCTCATTTTTTATCTCCTTCCTATTGATTTGCTTCTTGTTATTGACCTGCATCTCCTTTTTTTATCACTCTGCTTCTCCTTGTTATTGCTTTCCATCACCACACTATCACCCTGCATCTACTTAGCTTTAGTGATCTTCTTTTTGGTTATGTTATGGATCATTGCTTCCACCTTCTGTGTTTTCTTTTGCGTACACTTTTCAAGGAAGAACAAAGTCCTGGAAATGGTAATCTCCTAGGAAGACTGTAGGTGTGGTCCAGTTTGAGGGCCAGATTCACCCTCAAGCTAGTTATAATTCACTGAAAAACTTGTCCTCTAGGTTGACAACTAAGTTGTCAATTCAGAAAACTTTAATGAGGATAAGGATAACAAGGAGACCTGCTAACAGCAGGACTTACTGTTTTAGGTTCAGGTAGACCCTTTTTCCTTCTCCTTTTGAAGCTTGTGATTGAGACCAATGAGTGTAGAGTTTTTCCCAGACAGAATTAAAGGAAAGATGCCTTATTCCAGCACCACAAGGCAGTTTTATTGCAATTAACTAAACAAAAATTATGCATGCAGCTTGGGGTTTACAGGAGAAAAGAGAGCTCATTGTTAAAATTGTGTCTCTTATTTATCCAGGGGAAGGACCTCCCCTTTGGACCTACCCAGGGTTGATAGCAGCTCTCAAGAGAGTTGTTAGAGGTGGTAAGTTTACCTGGAGTTCTCCGACAGGAATACTAGGGGATGTGTCTATGGACACTAGGAAGGAGTTTTGCTAGTCAATCAACTCTCCTGCTCATACATTTGCATACTGCCCTATAAATTTTAAGCTATGCTGTCCCCACATCACCTTGACCTTGCTTATCAAGGAGAATAGGTAGTGATTGCTAGCAAGGAGTTTCTATGATTATACTCACTGGGTAAGTGACTCCCATACTTCCTGCCAGACCCTAGTTTCACTCCATGGTCACTGTGCAGTGCAGTACAGTGAGTCTTCACTGCCCCTGCTGCCTACAGGGAAGGGCAATCCCATGGCCATGCTCACTGCCTCCAGCCACCACTGCCACTGTGGCTCCTGCCCATACCTGGCCTGGCCATTCCTTGGTCACCTCTCTTTTGTCAATGTTTAAATTATCTTGTCTTCTAATAATGAATTATTAAATTACTTTTTTATATTCTGGATAATAATGCTTTGTCAGATTATATTTACTTCCTATTGCTATCTTAATAAATTACCACAAACTTAGAAACAATAAAAAGTTCTGGAAGTCAGATGTTCATAACTGAGTCAAGGTCTCGGCAGCAGTACTTTCTATTCCAAAGACTATCAACAGGAATCCACCTCCTGGAGGTCACTGACCATTCCTTGGTATAGGCTCTTCTCCATCTTGAAAGCTAGCAGTGTTGCATCTTCTAGTCTCCGTATTCTGTTATCTGAGAATTTGACCATTAATAGGACACTTTTTGCTGCTAAACATGGATTCTTTTGCTGTATACACACAGAAATGTCAAAACACTGTGACACTGACTTTTGCTAAAGGAAAAGAACTTGAGTACAGGCCCAACAACAAGGAGACAAGAATCCCCAGCTGAAATTGGCTCTGGGGTTTTATAGGTTGATGTAAGAAGAAAGACTAGGTGCTTTAAAATGAAGAGTGGGTAAGAGTAAAAAAGAAAAGTTCTATGCAACTTTTCACCAGTGCCTTGAAGACGTCTCTGAAGCCAGTGCACACACATAGGGACACCTGTTATCTGGTCTTTCTTGGCCTCCCCCAAAGCAAATCTTAAGTATGTGGTTAGTCATGGTCCTGCAGTTAGTAGATGAATTCAGCCAGTTTCACTGTAGTTACATCAAGGTCACTCAAATACCTAAAATAATCTCTCCATCTCAAAATCTTTAACTTAATCACATCTGCAAAGTCCTTTAAGTAACAAATATTTTCTCCCAGTCAGTGGTTGCATTTTTCATTTTCTTAACTGTCTCTTTAACAGGAGAAAATTTTTAATTCTCGTAGAATTCAATTTATCAATTTTTATGGCTTGTTAATTACAGTCATAGTTTGAAACATGCTCCTCCAAGTTTAAGCTAAGCATGTCCCTCTAAGAAAAGCTTTACATAAGTAACACAAATTAAAGATTGTTTCCAGTTGTGCTTTTTCATTATTGTTCAGTTCAAAATATTTTATTTTTTCACTTTTGATATCTTTTTAACCCATGGTTTTATAGAATTGTGCTACTTAATTTTCAAGCATTTGGTGATTTGTCAATATCCTTCACTTTCCTATTTATAAAATGATCCCATAATCATCAGAGAAAATACAATTTCAGTATTTTTAATCATTGGGACTTATTTTATAGTACAAAATTTTATCTATATTTGGTAAAACTTTCATGCACACTCGTGAAGAAGTCATTACGCTTCTTTAAAATGGAATAATTGGTGCATATATATAATTTAGATAAACCTGGTTGATAACGTTTTATTAATTTATTAATTATTTGTGTTCTTGTTTTAGTCAGCCAGGATTATTTGTTTTCTCTATAATGATAAATAATTTTTCTGTATGTATTTTTAAGCTCTACTGGTGTATGGTGTAAACATATTTTAAATTGTTATGTCTCCTATTGAATAGACTTCTTTGTCTTTTTCAAATGTTCCACTTTATGCTTGACAATATTTCTTATTCTAAATTCTACTTTTTCTCTTGTAAGTGTGACCACTCTTTCAACATTTTTTGTGATTCATATTTGCATGGCATGTATTAACCAGTTTTCATAAGTTTAACCTTTGTTCCCTTTAAATATCTTATAGACATGTTGGAATATTTTAATCCTTTACATATGAGTTTTAGGTAGATGATTAGAGAGAAATAGATGATAGATAAATAGGCAATAGGCAATCAATATATTGATAGATAATTGATAGAACTATTATACAGGATACGTAGTTGCAAGTAAAATAATCCATTTTTGAATGGGTAAGAGAATAATATATTAGTATAAATAAATGGTCTATGGAGGAATGAAGAAATGGACTCTAAATGAGTTAACAGGAACAGTTGTTCTCAGTCTGCCTTCTCTATCAGATGGGCATTTCATTAAATCTGAGTTATTCAATCTGTAACATGAATTTTCAGTGGGACCATATAACCTTAAAAGAGGCAAAACTGATTCTTATAGGGAATGAGCAAAATAATCTTAGATATAAAAATATTTGTGGTCCTACAAAGCTCAAATCTACCATAAAATCTTGTCCCTTAGTATTTCATTTCTCTTATTAATTTTCTACTTAAAATGTAATTTTAAAAAATGGTTGAGAAACCAGAGCAATATTCTTGTGTGCTATGTTTTGTATTCTTACATGAGATGTGAGTCAGGTGTAACCACAAGAGGAAGCACAGGAGAGCAGCAGGAAAACAACTCAGAGGCCATTTTGCAAAAACATGGATACAACATTATTCTAACTAACTATTCCATTATTATTATTATTCTCATAAAGAGGAAAACATATAGTGTGTGATTTCACTTATATTTGGAATCTAAAAAAGCAAAACTATTAAAAAGAAACAAAAAAACAGGATGGAATGGGGGAATGATTGATGATATTTATATGTAAGGGTAAAACTTGCAAGTATTAAAATAGCCATAGAGATTTAATGTATGTTATATTGAACATAGGCAATAATAATGTACCATAAGATGCAATGTGATTAATATAATTGCAATGACAAGCATATTATAATATATAAATGTATAGAAGTTTAAAAAAAATAGGTCCTACAGGGACACCTAGAGAGGATTACATAGGGGTAATGCCCAGGGAGCAGTTCACCAAACAAGTGGAGAACCAAGGGAATGTGAACCCATGAGCAATGCCTTTGTTGGCATCAGGTGAGTACATGAACAAAAGTTGCAAGAACATTATGTTAATGTCTATATAGGGGAGTAGGCCATTGTCAGGGTAAGAAGGGGAACTGGTGCCAGGGTCCTGCTTATCAAGCTGATGCTCCTACTCATTTTGGTGGGTTCACAGTCTGTTTGTGGGGCTTTTGTGTCAGTAGTAAAATTTTTGGTTTAAATTTTAAGTTTTAAATTTTATAATGCATGTAGGAAGACAGGCTCCTCATACAGACGTCATGATCCTGCTGCATGGTTCTGAGAGTCACCAAATTCAGATCCCTTAATTCATTATTCAACAGAAATTGATTGACCACTTCCTTTGTTCCAAGTACTGTTCTAGTAGTGAGGAAAAAAAGAAAGACAAAAATTCCTGCTCTTATGGAAGACAGTGTTAACACAAGAAACTGAAGCCAGGTAGAGCTGAAACAAAGGGAAAAAGTTCATTTGGGAACAAGTTTATTGTTGATCCAAGAAACACTGGAACTGTGTGTCTGAGTTCCCAAAAGGCAGTACAGGTACACCCTGGTGGCTCAGGCATTATCTGTGGCTCCAGCAGAGTCCACAAATAAATAAATAAATAAATAAATAAATAAATAAATAAATAAATAAATAAATAAATAAATAAATAAGTAAGTAAGTAAATACTCCCTGTCCACCTACTTGCCTTAATTCATTCCTTCCTCTTAAAAAAACCATACATACGTCACTCTCAAGTTCAATTTGTGTAAATCAGGTTTTTCATCAGTACATTTCTGATGGAGAGTTTGTCAAATGGTGACAGGTCAGATTTCAGTCCTCAATAATATCACCTTGGCTGGTGTGGTTTCAGTTTCTCTGGGATTGGGGAATGAGCAGGGAAGGGACTAAGGGAAGGTGAATGTATCTGATGTCCTGGGTATGCCTGGATCTCCAACCTCAGTAGCCTCCAGACTCTATTTGGTTTTTTGGTAGTTCTTTTAAATTACATCTTCAATTGTGTTTATTTTTATATAAATTATTTTAATTTTTCTTCAGTTCATATTGCTATATTTTTTTAGGGTATTGTATTTGCATCTCTTTGGATTTTATTCAAAATAGAGATGGTTCCATTTTTTTTTAATATTTCTTGCCAAGAGAAGCAATAAAATAAGTGAAACCTATCATAAGTCAGGTAGTCACAAGTACCAATGAGAGAAACAAAATAGGAGAACAGGTCATGGGTGTTGGGGTGAGGGTTATATAATTCTAGAGAAATTTAAGAGAAGGTCTCACTGAAAGTGTTTCAGAAGGGATGCAGAAGGGATGAGGAAAAGTGCCAAATAAATAGCTTCTGATCATTTATTAGGCAATTTTTAAGTGACATGTGCATGTTAAAATATAGATGATCTGAAATAGAGCTGGTAGATCTCAAGGACTGTAAATAAAGTTTTATATAGAAGGGAAATGATTGACCAACTATACTATGACTTGCAAGGGCATTTCTTTCATATGAAAATATTGTTTGATAATATCAGCTAAACATTATCAGCTACTTCATCATTTTACTTCAGATTGTTCTCCCAGTAGCTGTGCTTTATAGAAGAAATTAGCCCATAAAAACTTGTTTAAACAAAAATTATTTTTAAACTCAAAGCATAAAAAAATCATGTGCATCTTAAAGAAGACAACGAAATTGGCCTATTCTTAGCCATCTACCTAGCTCAAATGTTTAAATGATAACTCACAAGTGTTTAAGTCATTAGAATTAGTACAACTCCTGTTATGCATGCCACAGGCGTGGGTGTGGAATAGGCACTGCTCTGAGATAGGTCAGTTACCTAGTGATCCTGTGGATGAATTTGTTACTATAGAAACTTCTAGTGGACTAAACTTAGAAGACACTTTAATTTATATGTTAACAGTGTTGTATTTTCTGAACAGTCAGATGTGCTGGCTGCATAAAATTTGAAGGAACATGTAGAAAACCCCAAATTAATTAAAACAAAACTAGCAACAGCAGTCACAATGATAAAATCATCTGTTGAGCATTGTTTTTTGGTTTTTGGTTTTTCTGTGCTAAAGACTGTTGTAAATAGTTTATCCACATCAGCCTAAGAGGTAGGTTTTATTATTCTTATCTGCATTGTACTCATTAAGACACTGAAGTACAAAAAGTGTATTTTGGCCAAGGTCTCACAGCTATTCAAGTGTAAAGTCAAGACCTGGCAGACTGGATTCAAAGACTACATATTTTGCAGAATGTTAGCAAGCCCTTTACAATGGTAAAGATAGAATAAACAATTGAGAATTTGCACCCCATTTGCAAAGCATTCCTTAACCAAATACATCCAATTTGGTTTTCTTGCCTACTGATTATGCATAATACAGAAATATGACAAATTAAGGAAAACCCCTGTATTCCTTTGTTCTTTGTGCTTTAGGAGCCCTATAAAGAAACAGTTTCCCCTACTTCTTAGCCCACTCTGAATCTTTCTGTTTTTTAAGATAAATTTATGATTTGTGTATTTTTTCCTAACCTTGAAACAATTTCCCAGGGTTTGGTAAATGATTAGATATTATAATCATAATAAATATTATTAAATACCAAACTTGGAATACTTTTTATGTGAACCATTTTAGGAGTTCCTAGTTGACTGTATAATTGTTGCAGTCCAGCAGGCAAGGAAACGAGATACCAAGGCTTTATCGAGAAACAAGGCTTATTCTTTCTGCCAGCAGGGCTCAGTGAATTCTCATTTAAAGGCTAAGCCCCAATCACACTGAGTCTCTATCTTTTATACTTTCCAGTTAGTGCAGCACACCACTTTTTCCATATATGGTTACATAGTCTATAGAATAGTATACATGTCAAGTCCCTCCTTCTTGCCACGTCACATCTGTACGTTTTCAAATTCCTCATATCACATGATACACTCTGATATATGAACCCATCTTAGAAATGACTTAGAATGAGACTTAGACAAGATTGCATTAATCGATTCAGGAGAGCTTGTGTCTTTCATGAATTCTCAAAGAAAATTAGGTTTTTACATGGGGAGATATGATGGCAGCAAAACAGACTGCCTGAATTTTTGAACTACAGATAAATTATTTTCATATAAATATATAACATTCCAAACAGAGAATAAAAGTGTTTTCTACAAAGAAAATTATTTTCCACCAGAATGTGGGTTTTATTTCCAACAGAGAAAATGTCCACTCTCAACACAATCTGCAGTATAGTTTCTTATGAACACTGTTGAGTTGAGTCTTCCATTTTTCTTCACAATTTAAAAATGAATGGATTACATTAGAATGGATAACACTTACATAGAAATGTCCATCTCCATCTCTTTGATCAAGAAGATAATCATAAAATAGTGTTAATAATTCTGTAAGATCACCCTTTTCCCATACATCTCCACATTCCTGGGCTTGAGACTGAGACTAGCTCCACTGGAGAAGCTCTATCAGACCAGCTGTAACAGGGATTGCCCTTCTGGCTCAGGTGGCTGGGACTATGGCATGCAGATTGCTATGTTCCCCCAAGATTTGGGGGCTTAGGGATTCAGTTCAGGAGTGTGGAAAGGAGTGACCAGAGAAATGCTTTTAATATCCAAGAGTTTATTTTAGAATTCAAAGTGGGTTGACTCAGAAAAGGAGTAAATCAGCATTAAGGGGAAAGATTCTTGGGTAGTTGCAGCAGGATCCATGGGATTGCAGTGCTGAGAGTCTGGAGGTAAAGTCTGTTTAGAAATTCACTAAAATGTTAATACAGATATTAGTCAAAACAATGCAGATCCTCATCAAAAAAGTCTGATAAGAGACCTAGGAGCTACCTGAGACAAAGACCAATAGAGATTCCCACCAAAATGCCACACACAGAGAGGTCTTAGCACAAAGTTGTATCACCCCGGGCTTTCTGGGGGGACCTTGTTCTATCACAGACCACAGAAAGTCCGAGGACTGGAGTTTGAGACCCAAGGCTGGGATGAAAAATCAAAATGAACAACTAAATAAAGACTAAAAAATAAAAGAACAGCTCTAATGAAAGGATGTTTTTCAGGTCCTCCTGGATCAGCTTTTACATCATGTATAGCATTCCCACCTTCCCACACTGTGAATGCTGTGTATATATTCTCTTAGTACACTAAGCAACACAAGACAGACATTACCTTGGACCTGAAAACCTCAAAAATAGTGGACTCTAAAAAAATCTGAATCATGTTTAGGGTAGTTGTTTGGAAACGGGGACTCATTAATAACTTTCAGAAAGATCATCTGAGATGATATTGCTCCAATGAATCATTTTGTGAATGAAACTTTTTTCTTTTTTTTAAATAACAAAATAACATTCCATTGCTTTTTCTGACAAACATGAGCAAATAAATATTCAATACTGCTCTTAAAACAGAGACAAAGTAAAACCCAACTCAAGGAAATACAGAGGCTATTTAACAATTGCTTTGTTGTTCTATCCCCTCTAAAAATAAAGTCTTTCTTAAAACCCAAGACATATCTGTTTTCCCTCCTCAAGCCACCATGTGTTCTGTGGATGTGTCCTGGTCCCTATTAGTCTTTCCCCTGTTATGTCACAAAAAAAATTCTAAGCCCCTGAAGTCACCTGTAGCTGAGTAGAGAATAAAAAGCCTTATTGTAAAAGTTTGAAAAATTGGTCTTCACTATAGGTGTTCCTGAAGAAACAGTAGTACTGCAACTCAATGGTGTATCCAATAGCTTTATTTACCTAAAAACAAATATCTCTCTCAAAAGCACAGTTTCACATTTACAGAAGCCATCTCTCACTCTCCTTTCACTCTCTTTAATGCTTTCACTCTTTCTTCACCTTGCTCACTCTTCTCACCTCTACATGGCTCACTTCAGTCTCTTAGGCAAACATTCAGACATAGTGACTTCTAAAAGCCTTATCCCACACTGCCTTTGTAGGAGAAAAACTGGCCACCATTTTCCTAAGGCTATTTTCCCACCACCATGCTGCCATTTCCCCGCTGCCATGAAAATCATCAGAATGCGGAAAGAGGAGGAGGAACCTGCCCACCATTCTAGTAGCCATGACAGCCGTCAAGTCAATAGACACAAATTTCTCTAATTATTGCAAGTGGATCTTATGTATAGTCTGTCTATGTGGAGAATTTACAACATTGAGTTTCTGCTTGTCACTCCCACCTTAATTTGCATCCTTTGTCTCTCAAAAATGCACAGACAGCTGATAAGTTACAAACTTCCCTAGTTATTTGCAACTGAAATATAATGTATATTACAATTAATTTGGATTCCTGCTTGTCACTCCCACCTTAATTTGCACCTATTTGTCTCCCTGAACCTAAAAAGTGTACCTCCATTTTCATTTGGGGCTCACTCTTACAGAGGGAACTCCAACTGGGCCCACACATAATAAATCTGCCTATAGTACTTCCAAAAGAGCACAAACTTAGCTTTTGTCTGCTAGGAGAGCTGTAACATTTGGTTCCCTGACCACGAAACCCCGACTGCATTGATTTTGGGGGGCCAACAGTATTTCTTGGGAACCGGCTCACAGCCGGCAGGACGGGAAGACTTGGAGGGGAAGGCACGCTCTGCTAAAGTTTTGGCAGCTCCATGATCAACCATCTCTCATGGACCCTGAGCTGTGCACCTGGCTGGGCTCTCAAAGGAAAGTAAAGGCACCAGGAATGGCCACCAGACCAGGTAATATCCCAGGACCTAAGATCCAAGTCAAGCTTGCCCTGACTGGGCAGAAGGGAAGAAACAATCACCTCTCTGAGACTAGGGGAAGTCTCACAGTTAAGGAAGTCCAGGAGGGAGTGTTTTTAAACCTCTGTGTGATTGATGCATGAGTGATATGTTGTCTCACATCACAAGCTATGGGACGTGAGTGGGCCCTCCATTGTTCATCATGAAGCATATTAGTGATTCATGGTCATGTGACCAGGCCTGGGGTTTATAAAGGTACACCTTAGCTAAGACGACTTTGTCCTTGCAAGAGAAAGGGCCAGGTGGGCATCTGATTGAGTTGCTTTGAAAAGCGGCTGCCCCATCCTTTGTTTCAAGGCACTGTACAAGAGCAGGCATGGGAGGAAGCCAGAGCAACTCAATAGTTTTAGACTGTATGCTGAAGAATTTTAAGACATTTTTTTCTGAAGATTATGGTATAAAATTGACCCCAGGAAAGTTGAGGACTCTATGAAGTTGAGTGGCCCACCTTTGGAGTCTACTGGTCCACGGAAGGCACCTCGGAAATCCCAATAGTCCAGAGTGTGTGGAAGGTAATATCAGGCGATCCCAGCTATCCAGACCAATTTCCCTATATAGATACTTGGCTAAGAATCGCTCAAATGCTGCCCTAGTGAGTACAGTTCAATTCAACCAGGAAGGTCCAGGCTAGGATTTTTTTGGTATCATATTCAAGAGACCCCTGAGAGCTACACAAGACTCCAAGATGCTCCCAAAAAAGCACACTAGGGCCTCTGGAAGACCCTAAGCCCATTCTCCAGGGCGACTCAGGAGAGGAGCTACCACCTCCAAGTCTCCCCAGCACAACTCACAGCCCCACCACGGGAAACTCCAAACTCCCCTCCACCTGTGGTTCCAAACACTCCACCGTTATCTGTTTCTCTGCTGGGCCTGGCCCAGGACCCCCATCCCTCAACCAGGGTAGACATCTACATCCCAGAAACCAGAAAACTGTTCTCCAGATGCCCCTTCAAGAGATACGAGGGCCAGACCAGATGAGGGAGATGGCATCGACCATCCTGGAAGCCAGATGATTTATTATCGGCCCTTCTAAACCACAGACCTTCTGAAGTGGAAGCACCATGCTCCTCTCCCACACAGCAATGACTCTGATGAACAGTCAGGGGCACACATGGCTGTCTAAAGCCCCACATACCCAGTACCAAGGGCTGCTTTGTGACAACTCCCGGCTAACTCTAGAAACTGTACGGACTCTAAACCCTACCACATTTCTACCTTCAGAGGAAAGCAGTCCGGAATACAATTGTACTGAGATGGTAGATGAGGTGCATGCCAGGCGACCTGATCTGCGAGACTGCCTGTTACAGAACTCTGAATTCACTTTCTTTACAGAAGGTAGCAGCTGTATGAAAGAAGGGGAGAGGCGGGCTGGCTAAGACGTAACCACAGAAGCTTCTGCAGTTGAAGCAAAAGCCTTCCCTGGGTTTGGTCAGCACAACAGGCTGCATTTCAGACTTTGATCAGAACCCTCACGTTAGCAGAAGGGAAAAGAGTTAATATTTATACTGACTCCTGTTATGCATTTGCTACTGTGCACGTACAAGAGACCATCTACAAAGAGAGAGGATTATTAACTGCTGGGGACAAAGCCATTAAAAACAAAGAGGAAATCCTAAAATTACTAGAGACTGTTTGGCTTCCAGCAGGGGTCGCTATTATACATTGCTGGGGACATCCAAGGAGTGCATATTATATCTCCATGGGAAATCGGCTTGTGGACCAGGCTGCAAAGACAGCGGCAGAGGGCTAAGCTGGAGAATCATCCTGCCTCTTGGCCTCAGTCCAAAGACTAATACAACCTCGATACGCCCCACAGGAGGAAGAATGGGCCAAATCAGAAGGAATTACTAAAGTTCCCGGGTAATAGTGGCAGTTTCCAGGTGGCAGAATATATGTTCCACATGCACTCTGAATCCAGCTTGTCACGGACTACCACCAGCTAACTCATCTTTGGAAAACGCCTCTGGAAGACCTTCTCTGAAAGCAGTTTTACATCAGTAAGTTCTCTGCCCTCTGCAGAACAATTATAGAATGGTGCATCACATGTGCTAAAAATAATGCCAGCATTACCCAGTGTCCAGCCCCAGGAGTGAAGCAGATGGGCAGTATCCCCTTTGAGGACATTGAGGTAAACGTCACTGAACTGCCCCAGGTTCGGGGACACCAGTACCACCTAGTCCTGATCTACATCTATTCAGGCTGGACAGAGGCAGTCCATACTAGGACTGAAAAGGATAGGAAAGTCATTAAAGTTTTCCTCAGAGAAATAATTACCAGGTATGGCATACCCCTAACCATCCACAGCAACAATGGGCTAGCATTTGTAGCCGATCTATTCCAGACAGTTGCAAAGGTACTAGGAGTGACTTGGAAGCTGCATACTGCCTATCAGCCACAGAGTTCAGGGAAAGTTGAACAAATGAACCACACCCTCAAGAGCACTTTGAGAAAGCTAGTTCAGGAGACAGGTCATATGTGGGTATGTTGGAGTTAGAAAACAGAGCAAAGTCAGAGCTGGATCTGGCAGAACATCAAGGACACCAGACCCAAGGCACCTGGCAAAGGTCGCTGTGTGAAAACACTGGGACAGTGTATCTGTGACTATTTGCCCACCAAAATAAGATAGATATAGTTATTTTATTTGAGAGCAAAGCTGTATAAGCATCTAATGTAACTATAAACTTGCTTACGTAAACTGCTTAAAGCAATGTTGTGTATTACCCCAATAAATAAATGGAAACCAAGATGGTCAGGGCCTCCAGTCCAAGAGAAGACAGACTGTTGGTCCCCTGACTCTAGCTTTCCTATCTTCTTATACTCTCTCCTGAGTTTCTCAATCTCCTGTGGCTTCTTTTTTCATTATCCCTGCTCCCAGGCTCAAACTCCAAGATGGGTAGATCTCCTGCCCCTAGCTCTTCTCCCAGCAGATGCACCCCAGGAAAACATGGGTTCTCTCTACTTGAAATCCTATATGCAGGCCCCCATTAATCTTGGGCAGTATCCCCAGGAGTCTTTCCCAATTGGGAGACAAGCATCTGTGGGAACAATTCCAGGCTTTAGGTACCATCCCTCAGGCTATAAACAAATATGCACTAGAGAGAGCCCCAGTCTCATTAGGAGCTCTGGTTCACCCATATGAACCTGGGGATCAGGTATGGGTCAAACACTGGAGGAAAGAACCACTGAAACCTCAGTGGACAAGCCCACATACTATTGTACTTGTTACTTCAACTTCTCTTAAAATTTCAGGAATAACTCCATAGGTACACTATTCCCAGGTGAAGACAGTCCATCAGCACAGCATATTGCCTAACCAAGAGGGAGACCCATCTGACCAGAGCTCCACCTGGACTGCCCAGCAGCTGTCTCCCGCCCATCTTAGGCTGATGCATAACCCACCGGAGGTTTAAAAGAACCGATGACCCATCAGGAGACTCTGTGTCTATCTCTGCTCATTGCCCTTTTCCTGCTCTGGGTCTTATTTCTCCCAGTTGCCTTTGTCAGTCAGTTCTGTAGGCCCCTTCCATGGGATTGCTGCCTGTCAGCTTATAAAGATTACTGGAAAGGCCAGTTTTCTCAAATTCCACTAGAATATTTTTCAGATTTCATAAGCTTTTTGAAGCCATGAACCTAGTATATTGCCTGGCTCATTGTGCTGATCCCTCCAGTGTGGGCAGCTCCAACAGCTGAACGAGATACACGTGACCGCTTCTTGCAGTTTGCCCAGGCCATAGCGACCACTTATAATTTATCCACTATTGGGTATGTGGTGGGCCAGGGCCAGAAACAAACCGGCCCTGGGTTGCTGCCCCAATCTGCCTTGAGTGGATTCTGAGTAACCTCTCTGAGATCCATTATGGGACAGGATGGTGGAAGCCGGGGAGTAGTCATGATTGGCCTTTAGTAGGAACCCACACCCTGGAATATATTGTTTGAAACAGACCACTGTAAAGTTGGGGATCTTCCTTGGCCATAGTCATTGTAATTGGATATATGCCAGGAAGGCAGCCCCCCTTGACTGTGCATCTGTAAGAGAAAATTGGGATAAAACAGGCATTCTGGTCAATGACTTGCGGTTACCATGCCAAGTGACAGATGCTCAAAACAGGGACACCTTCTATAGTGAGGTAGTCAGAAGGGAACCATATTTCACCTACAAACGTTCTTTTTGAAATGATATAGCCTAAAAGCAATGCAGTGACTCTGGTCTCAGTTCTTGCGTGTATCACCAATGGACCTGGACTGAGATCAGTGGTAAAGAAAGGCACCACTGGTTACCTTGGTATTGGAGTCTAACCTGTCAGCATAGAAACTGTATTTGGCATGCCAGCTCTAACCTATGGAACTGTTCATACAGCTACCAGGGAGTGTCATGAATCCTAGGGCCACTTCTAGGAGTTTTAGACTACCACTATTATCCAAGTCTAAAACTCCATGACTGAGAACAGACCTTTGATACTACCATGTGTGCATTGAAAGGTCATTATTGGATCTGTGGCAAAACAGCCTATACCTGTCTTCCCCAAGGTTGGACAGGTACTTGCTACATTGGCATCATCAGGCCTCAGTTCTTTCTCTTAAGAAAATCTGTAGACTTTGGGAGTTAAAGTTTATTATGAGATAAACAGACCAAGTGAAGCATAGACACTGGTCTTACTTCAGCTGGTGATGCCAATGGATGGGACAATGAATGGCCTCCTAAAAGAATAGTTCAGACCTACGGTCCTGCCACTTGGGCACAAGATGGCCATTGGGGATACCGAACCCCCATCTACCTCCTGAAATGATTAATAAGATTACAAGCAGTAGTATAATTAATTACCAATCAAATAACTATTGCACTAGACTTGTTGGCAGATCAGTCTACCCAGATGAGAACTGCAATCGTCCAAAAACCATTAGCCCTAGATTAATTATTAGCAGAAGTAGGAAGAGTTTGAACTAAGTTCAATTTAACAATCTGCTACTTGCAAATAGATGACAATGGTGAAATAGTCAAAGATATTGCCAGAGATATGTGGAAAATAGCCCATGTCCCAGTCCAGAGCTGGGACTTCCTCTTTGACTCAAAATATGTTTCTTAGTTCTCTTGGATTGGAGGATTTAAAACCCTGTTGGGAATCATGGGACTCATTTTTGGGGTCTATTACTTCCTTGTCTTTACATGTCATAATGGGCCTGATTTGATCTACCATAAATTCAACTGTTCAGCAGGTCCTATTAGCCCAGCAGTATAAACCTGTACCTCCTGACAATGAACAAGAATGCTAACTATATCCTCTTGCATTTTCAGATGGTTCAAGATGCCACACCCCACTACAGCTCCATTCAGCAAGAAGTAGCAAGACCGAGTCTGCGCCCTTAATCCCCATCTGTGGATCCTTCAAAACTGATAAGCGATCAGTTTGAGGAACAAGAAGAGAAAATGTAGGAGAAAAACAGGCTGCCATTTTGCCGCCACCATTTTCCCACCACCATGCTGCCATTTTCCTGCTGCCATGAAAATCATCGGAATGTGGAAAGAGGAGGAGAAACTTGTCCGCCATTCTAGTAGCCATGACAACCGCCAAGCCAATAGACACAAGCTTCTATAATTATTTGCAAGTGGATCTTATATGTATAGTCTATGTGGAGAATTTACAATTAACACTGAGTTTCTGCTTGTCACTCCCACCTTAATTTGCACCTTTTTGTCTCCCTGAACCTATAAAAGTATACCTCCATTTTCATTCAGGGCTCAGTCTTACAGAGGAAACTCCAACTGGGCTTTAGCACAATAAATTTGCCTATAATACTTTCAAAAGAACACATGCTTGGCTTTTGTTGGCTAGCAGAGCTGTAACATCCTGAGTGCAGACTGACCTTTGCTGCTCTTCCTTGCACTATTCCTTGCACTCTTCTGTGTCTCTGTCTCAAGATTCCTCAGTACAAGACTTTATGTCCCACAGATGATGTCAGAATTGTCAAAAAGACAGGGCCATCTCTTTTTTTTTTTGCCATTTTAGTGTTCATATTTAAACATGAACTAAGTATAATATGATTAAAAAATTTCATTTAAAAATTCATTTATACCTTTACTCATGAATTTGTGTATTAACATATAATACTGTCTTTTTAATTATCTTTTGTACTGGGTCATTCTCTGTTGAATCCCTTACTTTATCCACTAGAGACCACCTCCAGTTGTGACCATCATCTGTTGTTAGATGGAGAATCACTGGTGTAAATATACAATAGTTATAAAGTGTTCATCTGTTCCTTTACTGAAAGTCATCCAGGTTTTTTATTGCCACCACAATTCAATCCAGCAACAGACGTATTTGTAGGTATTTTTAATACAATTATTATTACCAAATATTTTAAAATATGTTTTGTCTCAAAACCTTGTGTCTGTTAATTAAGCACTCTACAATGATAGAAAAAGTTCATCTTATAAGTTAGTTAGAAAGGCCAATCCTCCTTGTCAAACCAAGCAGATACATTAACCTTTCTTTATAAAAAAAATTGGACCTAGAGAGAATTATGCTTAGTGAGATGTCAGAATGAGAAAGACACTGTATGATTAAACTCATATATGATATACAGAGTAACCAAACAAATGAACCAGATCACACAAAAAAATAAACTTTTAGTCCGCAGACTCAAATGAGTGGTTGCCAAAGGGAAGGGAGAGGTGTGGGCAAATTGGCTTAAGAGGGTCAGTTACATGGTGAAGGATAGAATCGAACCATTGGTTGTAAATTTAATGTATTATATACAGATGGTGAGTTACAATTATGTACACCTCAAACCTATATAACATTATGATACAATGCTTTCAATAATTTTTTAATGTTTTAATTCAATTAATTATGTTAATATGAATTTAGGGAAATATTCAACTGAAAAAACACTGAATACCTACTGTAATGAGGGCAACAGTGTAGGATAAAATGATTTTGCTTCAATCTAATCTATACATTTTTAAGTTAAAAAATTAAAACTAAAATGTCTTAAGTATATAATTCTAAGCAATATGGTGTGTGGCTTAAATGAAAATTATTTGCAAATCAAAAAGCATGATTAGAAGCATGATTTTCAGTAAATATAAGTGTATATGGGTATGGACTCTAGTGATTGGTTTTGAGAGTAATAAATCCGAATTATGTACACAAATTTAAAAACGGCTATCAAATACTCAACTTTTGATGAGCTTTTAATTTTCTGTGTATCGAATGAAAGAGAAATGAACATGTTACAACAATATGAGTCTAGCAGTTAGCACATTCCAAATGTCATGTTCCAGAAATCAAAAAAAGACACAAAAGGAACAAGAGGAAGAGATCTCAGTATAAGACTGGGGAGATAACTAGGATCACGAAGGATTCTACACATTTTGTTAAGAATGTTGGGCCTCTAACCTAAAAACAATGAGAAGATAATAAATATCTTTAAGTAGGGGAGTGGCATATTATATTTGTATATTTTCCAAATTCCTTCTCACTGATAATGGTCAATTAGTCCTACAGTAACAGAAGTAGTGGCTGGGGAATAATTCTCTTTTGCTTTTCATAAGAAGTGATAAAAACTTGGATTAAGGTATAAAGGTAGAGCTGACAGAATGAGCATTTGAATATTTTAGTGAAAATACTGCTACCCAGAATATAATGGAGAGCACCAATCACATGTCAAAGACCCTTAAAGTCATAGGATTAGATGCAACCACTAATGTGTTTAAGAGGACAAGTCTTGTGGAGTTCCACCATCAGAGTGATCTAGATGAGTGAGTCAGAACTGACCACTGGGATGCATAGCATATACCAAAGTGGAAAATTAGGTGTCAAGTCCAGATTGCTAAGGGTGAGATATTTCAATAGCCCTCAGTAGTAAGAATACCACTATTAAGACAGTAGGAAAAATGAAAGCTAAATTATTGTTTTACTTTTTCCTATTAAATACTGAAAACAGTTAAAGTCATACATTTTCATGAGTCCTCTTTTCATTATATTCCCTAAATTTTTATGTAATATTCTCATTTCTAAATTACCAATGATGGTAGTTATTTTCTGTTTTCAAATAACTGTTTTATAGAACATTATTTTATTCTTCATGTTATTGTGCTTTTGTTTAAATAATCATCAGTGTGTATGACAGGGAATTAGAGAATTCTTTTGAGATTCTTTGATAAGCAAGTGAATTTCTTCTTCCTAAAGAGTTGTGAATTAAGTCGGCTTTTCTTACTCACGAATCCCATTTACATCTTAACTTGAAGAAATGTTTTAAAATTCCATTGTGAAATTTTCCTTTTCCCTATTTTATAGCACTAGTAATGATTTTCTTTATTTTCATATTTCTTGGGATTCTGGAAATATTAGGTATTCATTCAAACTATATCACAGTGCTCAGAAATCAATCACAGATAATGGCATGGTTGTCTGATTCTCTATCTCTCCTCTCCAGTATAAGCCATTATATTATTTCTG
The DNA here is from genome assembly GCA_004363575.1 of Solenodon paradoxus. Lineage (NCBI taxonomy): Eukaryota > Metazoa > Chordata > Mammalia > Eulipotyphla > Solenodontidae > Solenodon > Solenodon paradoxus. The sequence goes on from RJWH01000045.1 coordinate 145,060, forward strand.
TTCTCTTAGTTCTCTCCAGCACATTCAGTGTGCTGCATCTAAGACAATGTCAGGATCATTTAAAATTCTTTTTGAAGGGAAAGTTCCTATCTGTTTAGAATTTAAGTTGAAATCCAGGAGCAAACTATTGTGTGAAGCCACATGTTTTCCTGCACATGATCATAATATCGTCTGACAATAATAACTCAGTAGTAACTTGAGGATATGTCTGTAATTGCTCCTTATCCAGTGTGATAGAGACAATAATAGCACTGCAAGGGACCTGAGAGATCATCCAATTAGTACAGTCCCTTGTTTGGTAGATAAGGAGACTCTGTATACCAGCATTTAATGGGAAATTTACATTCATATTTATATTAAGAGTAATGTCTTATATAATAGAATCTAATGACTTATTATAATTTATGGAAACACACATTTTAAAAACTCTACCAATAACCTCAGGTCCTTTAGAAACCAGTTAGAATAGAAATGGCTTCCTGTCAGCCTTTACAAATAGCTATTAATTTGCTATTCTAAATGTCAGCAAGTAAGTTACTCAACATAGTAGAGTATAAAAAGCACCCAAAAGACATTAGAAGGTTTATACTTGAGTTTTTAAATTTCAAACTAAATGGAATTTCTTGATTATGAAGAGATGATGTTTGTAAAGCATAAAGTAGGTATATCCTGACTTATGACGTCTATGTGTATTCTCTACATAAATAGTTATCATCTACCAACCTCAGTCATCTCTGTTGTCATTCTAGCTTCCCTTTCTTAACTGTCCTTCCAACATTTAGACATGAGATTTCACTGTTAGGATTTAAAGCTAACCCAGTAATAATACTAATATACCACTTCTAATAATGGGGCTATTTTCATCATAAATCTAATTCTGATTTTAATTCTAGTGGGAATAGTAGCTGAAGTTTACTGAATGATTACTAGAACCCAAGCTCTTTTCTGAATGTTTTACATTCAGGGCTATATCTTGCAACACAAGTAATAACTTGCTACTGTTATCTCCATTTACAGATAACGAAACTGAGGTACAGGTACTTGAATTATATAACCAAATGACAGAAGTGAGTTTTCTACCCACCACTCTGTTTCCAAAGCCTGAAGTCTAGTTTTAAACATTGGACTTCTGCCCACCCACTAGCTTATTTGGGTATTCAGCACATGTTAATATGAAAAGGAATTATGAGACCCTTTTCCAGCAACAAGTGGAGAGGGTCCATAGAACCCTTCCTATGAAAATGACAGGTTAGTTTATCTGCCCAAGCTTAAGCATGCTCACGTTAGCAGAAAAGGAGGATACACATGACATTTCATGAGCAGAAGATACAAATGGCTTACACAGATCATAGGCTCTAGTTGTTCATTTTTGAGGAGGAAAAAAAAGATGAAAAAGCAAACTCTATTCCCATTTTACAAATATTTAACTGGTACTCACAATGCAGTGATGGAGGACAAGAAGTTACAAAACCTACACGTGTTTTTACAGATGACTATTACTTAGGGGAAAATGAAGGATTTTATTTGGAAAGACTTTTTTCTTTGATCTTATAACCCTCTAACCACTTTAATACAGCAGATTTGAGTGGTTACTTCCACTGACATCAGAAAAAGACTGAACACATCCACTGAATTTAACAACAGGAGGTCATGATGGGGGGGGTTATTTTTGTGGATTAGTAAGAGTTGAAGAGGGTGTCATTGTGTCAGGACTGAATGTGAAGTGTAAGGAGAAATAATCACTTTTTTAGACTCATTTTAGAAAGAGAAAAATTTATTTGATAACTAACAGGAAATACATTAGACACAACAATGTTTTAAGATTCTTGAGCATAATTAAATGTTAATGTGAAAAAGTCCGTGCAAAGAGAGAAGTCAAAGAAATCGGTGATGGAAGCTCTAAAGGAAGCAAGGGCACATGGGCATCTGGGAAAACCTCTCACCCAGAGTTTGGGCAGAGAATGAAATGAGTAAGAAGCTGAAATTGTTCCCACCCACAGTCTTTATTTTTCCTGTGAAATCCACAGGGTTTGGACAATATTCACTGATTTCATTGGTATTAGTTGTTATTTCAAATACACTTTTGTATTTCAGATGAGATGTTCTGAAATATTGGTATGTGTGAAACAAAATTGATCAAGGCTTTGTCTAGTCCAAGAAAGGACAGAACAGAAAGAGCAGTAAAATTATGCCCTTTAAGATCTTCAGTATCTTATACTTTATAGTTAATAATTTGTTAAAAGAATCATAATTGGAAAATGTCAATGAAGTATTAATACAATAGCTTCACATTCTGTACATATAGACATAGCCTATCAGATTACTAATAGCATCTGTAAGTTATTTTCATGATATATTTAATAGACTCAGAAAAAATTATACTTTAATTCCTGTATCCTGAAGTCTGGTGATACGCCTTCAAAATTATGCCATAAATAAAAGTAAAAATCTACAAGAAAGACAATAAAAGGGAAGAAGGAGGGTAGAAAAGAAGGCAAGAGGGAGGAGATAGCGAGAAAGGAAAGAAAGGAAGGAGGGAGAGAGAGAGAGATTGAAAAGTTGTGTTTCTTGCAAGCATAAACACAGTAATATATCATTTGGAGAATTTAACATTGTGGTATTGAGACCTTTAGACATCTATTGGAAAAAGCGAAAAATAGCATGTTTAAATAACTGAGGGTATCTTTCCCCAAACATCAAAAGCAGCTTAACTTAATGAGGAAGTCTGTACCTATTGGGACTATAAGATAATTTATATTTTCTACTCTTATGCTAAAGCCTGATCCCTAGCTGTAATGGCTGCTTTGACAAAAATGTTTCCAAAAAGCTTGCCCTTCACTATCATCAAGCAGAGAAATCTTACTGTTGCAAAGAGATTATAAATACAGATTTGACATGTTCATTTCAAACTACTAGCAACAAAGCCTTTCTCAGGGAAAAACAATATATATATCTTTACTTGACTTCAATGAAATTTTTCCTTTGACCCACATTCTCATTTTGCTGAGTAACTTTTCAGATTATAATAAGTTTTCCATTATGCAAACTCAACAAAATCTAACACAGACCCTGAGATAGTCTGAAATAGAGTTGAATATTTTACATCTCTAATGTTTCACCTAATAATGAAGAAATGCTGAATCTCTCTTCAGTTGTTTTTCTACAATCTGTTTTCATTTTTTTCTGCAAACACTTCACGAGTACTTTAAATACCATAGCCCAGCAACTATCAGTTCTACACAATTAATGCCAAATACGTTTGAACAAATTCAGTTTCCACCAAATCTTCCTATTTAGTCCTTTCTCTCTATTTTAATACTAATACTCATGCCCCTGCCTCAGATCTAGCCTCTCTTATAATTTTAAATTGCAAAACCTTCTCAATTATGGTAAAGTTGAGAGTATTCATAAGAGAAAAAAAATTCCAGCATATGATTACATGGTAATAACAGATTTTTTTACCCAGATTAATAATCCTCACAATTAGTAATAGCTCCATTCTACAGATTAGAAAGTTGGAGCTTAGGTAAATTACATGCTTCCCAAGAGTCACTCATAGGCAGGTTATTTCCCCTCCCATACCTGATGATGTCAATGGGAAGATATAACCAACCAATCAAAAGTGTTCACTTCTTGTTCCACCTTTATCAATAACACGTACATTCAATCCCTTCTAGATACCAAAAAGAAGTTCCTCTGATTCCATCTGATTTTATACTTTCACTTAAGAACTGGACCTTTTTCCCTTCCCTTTTCTCAAGAAATATATGCAGGAATTAAATATTCTCTCTTCTATATACTTTTTTTAACTGAACCATTCCTATCAGCCTACAAACCTGTCTTCTTATCTCCCAACTTTGAAGAAAAGTTTCTTTAACTCTTTGTTCTCTTGTAGATATAATTCCATATTTCTGTTCTTTCTCACATTAAATTATTTTGAGACTCACCCTGGGGGTCCAGTGGATAAGGCCACTGAAGACAGTCCACATACATTCAAGAACCCAGGTTTGAGACACGGTGTCCAAGGAAGGAAACAACCAAGATGAACAACTAAATAAAATAAATGGTAAAAACATTATTTTAGTATTTGTCTATATTTAATGTCTCAATTCCCCCATATTCATTCACTTTTTAACTCACTTCACTGTGTCTTTGGCCCTTGTCACTCAGACTTGCCATGGACAATCTCTACATAGCCTAATAACTGTACTAGAAGGCAACCAACAGTGGGGTCATGGAGGATCCTGTGTCTCCAGGAAAGAATATCCTATCATATATAGTTGCCTTGAACATAAAAATGAGATCTTTACAAATGGGTCATATTTAAAAACTGTCAAATTACAAATTGTCTATTTTTCTGCCTTTATAAAATCTTTAGTACATAACTCACTGCCCTAAGAACTTAAATACAACAAATTACCCTTACCTTTAAGCCCATTTCAAAGATATTTCACATGTTAAGTGCATTTATTCTGAATATTACAATCATGTTAAATTTTGTCAGTACTCTTCCTCCAAAAGTCATGATGGTTTTTACATTTGGAGACAGAATTGGGTATACACTTTTCAATTAAATCTAACACTGGAAAAGACATAATATTTCCTACTAGAAGCCTTGAAATATCCTATTTTACCTCCTTTACATCTAGGGAAAAACCTTTAGCACTTGGGTCTTCATCTCCAAAAGTCAGCACATGTGATGTTCTGGTTGCTCCTAGATTGGTTTTAATTTTGCTTTGCCATGTATTCCACCACATCAGCCACTTTCTATTTGCATTTATATATTAAGGTCTCCAGACTTCTTGACAAAATGCTGAGTCTCTATGGTTACAAATTCTTAGAATATACATGTGTGTCCAGTTACTCTGTCCCTGTTCAATATGTCTAAATCTGTTACTTTACCTTCAGTCAATGAAAACATTTTTGCACATATAAAGACCAGATAGAGATGTTTACTCTGAGATTGTCAACAGAACATGATATTGTCTCTGGAAAGTGATCTTTACCAGGGAAAATGGAGGATACTGTCTTTCCCCCCAGGATTATTAATTTAGTATGAAGTAGTTTGTATTCTACACACAGACACATTTCCTGACATATAAAATTAACAAAAGAAAGTAAAGCAAATGGATTCAAACATAAATATTCCTACTCTCATAAAACTCAAGGAAGTTTCTAGTGAAATGTAAAATAAAGGGAGTAGATATATAGCATCTCATATAACAGTAGGTGATAAAGAAGAAATCCAAAGCAAGGAAATACCTAAGACATGTTTGGTAAAGGAGGTGCTGATATTTTATAATATTGCCTGGGAAAGCTTCACTGGGTGGTGACTTTAAGAAAAGACCTTAGTGAAATGAGGGATAACTTCTATAAATATTGATGAGCTTTTCAAGCCGAAAAACAGCACACTCACAAGTTTGAACAGGCATGGTATAATCATGGAACTGCAAATCTGCTGATGTGGTTGCCTCAGAGCAAATTCAGGAAATCAAGATAGAAGTGAAATGAGAGACGTAAAATGGCACAAGTTCATGTAGGGCCTCGTAGTACTATTGAAAATGTTGGTTTTCTACAATAACTTGCCACCTCACATCACTGAAAATAGTCTATATCCAAAAGTCTAGAAATAACAAGTGCTGGAGGGTGTGCAGAGAAAAAGGAACACTCCTTCACTCTTGGTGGGAATGTAAATTAGTGCGAACTCTCTGGAAAATAATATGAAGATTCCTCAAAAAAAGATGGAACTACCATTTGATCCAGCAATCTCACTGTTAGGCATAAATCCACAAAGTACAAATTCTCTAATCAGGAAAAATATCTTCACCCCTATGTTCTTAGCAGCACAGTTCACTATAGCCAAGACATGGAAACAACCTAAATGCCCATCAATAGATGACTGGATAAATATACTCAATGGAATTCTATGCAGCTACTAAAAAAATGAAATTGTGCTCTTTACAACAATCTGGATGGAATTGGGGATCATGCTAAGTGAAACAAGTCAGGAAAAAAAAGAGAGATGAAGGATGGTTTCACTCATATGTGGAATATAGTGCAATTAAACAAACAACTAAACCCCAGCAAAAAAACCCACAGGACACGGGATGATTGCCATCAAGGGAGGTAGGAGGGTGGAGAAAAGGAGAGAGGAAACAAAGTGTTGGTAAAGGACACTAAAACTCTGATGGTGGGTATGGTGTGCAATACCCATAAACTGAAACATTAGTTCAACATGTTATGGCTTGGTAAACGAAGGAAATAACAATAAAATTCTTAAGTTATTTTAAAAAAAGAAAATGTTTTTCACTTTAAATACAGTGGGAAGCCATTGGCATAATTTAAGTACAAGAATGACAAGATCTGACTTAAGATTTTAAGAGGTCACATAAGCTGCTTTGTTTTGAGTAGACCAAAAGGCGATAAGGACAGAACAGATCAGTTAGTAAACAATTTTAATAATTCAAGCCAAGGAAGACTAAGAGCTTTATGTTAGTAGGAGAGATGAAGAGAAGGAATATAATTAAGGTATATAAGTTAACATAGAGTCAATTGGATAAAGTGATAGACTGTATATGCAGTATGAACCAACATGGAAGTTCAAGGACGACTTCACAGTTTTGCTGATGGCACTGATGGATATTTATTTGCTTACTTGTTGGTTTTACTTGTTTGGTTTGTTTGAGTGCCTACAAAGATAGATTTACAATTAATTGAGATAAGCAAATGTTTAGAAGGAAAAATAAATTACTAAATATGTTCTTGTAGTTTTTCTCCATTTCATTAATTCAATCAATAAAAATTCTTTGAGTGTCAATTCAAAATGGTACTCTATGTTAGACCACAGAGATAGAAATATGATACTGTCATTACTCTTGAGGAATTAATAATCTAGTGAGAGACAGATATTAAGACATTGTTTCAAATAATTTACTCTTCTGTTAGGAGGAGGAAAATTGTTACCATAGAATGGAATTTATTACCCCACAGAATATTTCTAAACAAAAACATTTTTGTGTCCCAATTTACTATGACAGAGTTATGTAATGAGGTTCTATAATATTAAATGAAAAGTTTTCATTCTGAGCATGTCCTAACAGCTAACTTGTAAACTTTGGTTAATGCTAATGTCACCCTTCTCTCCAGCAGGTAAACAGATCACTGTATGTGGAGAACTTTGACTTGACAGAATATCTCTATTTTTCTATTTTTAAAATTCCCCTTTATCTTAAAGCTTCAATGTGAGAACCCAGGAGGACAGAAAAATATCTAGGAGTAAATTAATTTAGAATAAAGTGATGTCCTTTGAGCACAGTTATTAAATAAATTAGAGGAAAAAAAAATCACCATAAAACTCAAATAACTGAGTACCACTCAGAAAGTATTGTTGTTCTGAAATATTTCCTTAAGTTTTAAAGATTTTACACTCAAGGAGAACATGAGAAACATGATCTCATTGCCATTTATCCCTTGAAATCACTTAGCCCTTGAAAAAGTTTTAAGACTTCTTTTTATTAATTTTTAAATTTTTTTATTAATTTATATTCTTTTTAAAATAGGTGTAGGAAGGAATGAAAGTAAGCAAGCAAGCAGGACAAGGGAGGAGAGAGAAGCATTTATTTATTTTATTTAGTTATTCATTTTGTTTGTTCACCCCATCTCCAAGACATGAAAATGGGTCCTTGGGATATGTGTAGACAGCACCATCTGGAGGTAATAGACTTAACACTATACCACCAAAGCACACCAATTGTTTAAAAGCTATACATACAATATCAAAAATTATAGACATTCTAAGTTTTACACCAGTTTTCAGATATATATCAGCTTTTGTTTATGTACTATAGACAACTACATATGCAACTTTCAACTTGAGTTAAGTGAATAATATGTGGATTCTGCAAGTACTTTGCATTTTCAATTTCTTCCTGTCGCTAAATTTCATCTATTATAAAAATGATATCTCAGCAGGTACAATAAAGAGAATGAAATCAAATTCAACTGATAAAATATTCTTAGCAAAATTCTTGTTTAACAGATGGAATGTTGAAATAATTGACCACTTACATGTTTTCAAAACAACATTTGTTTCCGATTCAGTCTCTATGTAATCAAAGTAGAATAGAATTTACTAGATTCATCATGCTTGTAGTAAAAAAAAAGAAAGAAAAAGCTTTAAAGGGGAAAATGTTTGTGGATACTATGAATACTATAGAGGCTCCTGGTGCAAAAGATACCATGTGGTAGACAGGGAAAACATGCAGATTGTGATGAGATCTGAGTTGTAATAAATTTGTGCTATGTTTTCAAATATGTAATACAATGAAATTAACTATATTCACTATGTTTTATATTACATTGCCATAATTTATATATTTTATAACTGGAAGTTTATAAATTTTGACTCCCTCACCCACTTTATTCAGCTCCACAAACCCCAAACTCTAGTAACCATCAAACCATTCTCTATATATGTGAAGTAAATTTTTGTTTGGTTTGGTTTTATTTCAACTCGAGATATACGTGAGATCACGCAGTATTGCTATTTTTTTCTTGGACTTAGCATAATACTCTCTAGGTTCATCCATATTGTCATAAATGGAAAGATTTCATTCATTTTTATGGAATTACTAGAACATATGATAGATAAATTTTTAATTTTTTGAAGAATCTCCATATTGTTTTTTGTACTAGTTACACCAACAATGCACTTTTCCCATTTCTTCACATCCTCACCACTACTTGTTCTCTTGTCTTTGATAATTGCTGTTCTGTATGAGGTAGTATCTTAATGTGTTTTGATTTGCATTTTCCTTATGATTGGCATTGTCGAGTACCTTTTCATGTAGTGGTTGACCATCTCTATGCCTTCAATGGAAAAATGTCTTCGGATCTTCTGTCCATTTTTTAGTTGGTTTGTTTGTTTTGTGCTTTATTTGTTTTGTCGTAGAGTTATTTGAGTTCTTTATATATTTTAGATATTAATAGTAGAGATTTTAAATATTTAGATATTTTCTCTTATTAAGTTGCCTTTTCTTTCTTTCTTTTTTTTTTACTCCAACCCAGGTTGTAGCACCCATGTCCTTGGGCTTAACACGTTCTTCACCTTAGTCCTTGAGTCAAAAGGTTGTGCTCTAGGTAGTCTTTTGAGTTCATTGATGATTCCCAGTGCTGGGCCAAAGACTTTTCAGTGTAGTTTTACTGGTCTATTTTTGTTTTTATTGCCTTTATTTTTTATTTTGAATCCAAAAATAATCATCAAGATTGTTAAGGAGTTTGCCACCTGTATTTTCTTCTAAGAGTTTTGTAGTTTCAGATCTTCCTTTCAAGTATTTAATACATTTTCAGCTAATTTTTTCTATGATGTATGAGAGTGGTATATATGACTATCCAGTTTTCCCGTTACAGTTTATGGAAGAGACTGTTCTTTCTCTTTTGTATATTCTTGTATTCTTGGCTCCTTTCTCATAAATTAATTGATGAGTGGGTTTATTTCTGAAATTTCTGTTATGTTACTTTGGTCCATGCTTCTATTTTTATGCCAATTCCATATTTTTTGATTACCATAGCTTTAAAATATAGTATGAAGTTGATCATGATGTTCGCAGTTTTGTTCTTATTTTTGAAGATTGCTTTAGTTTTTTGGGTTATTTTATACAAATTTTGTGTTTGTCTTTGTATCTCTGAAAAAAATCATTGGAATTTTGATAGTTATTGCATTGACTGCACATTGTATTAAGTAGTATGAACATTTTAACAATATTCTTTCAACATACAAGCATAGATTATCATACAATTTATTTGTGCTATCTTCCATTTCTTTCCTCAATAACTTATAGTGTTCATTGTATGAGTAGGTTTTTCACCTTCTTTTACCTTGTTAAATTTATTCTTTGATATTTTATTTGCTTTGGTGCCATAATAAATGCACCAGTTTTCTTAATTTCTTTTTATTACTGCTTGCTGTTATTGTACAAAAGTATATTTTATAATGATCTTGAATCCTGCAGCTTTACTAAATTTGTTTATCATTGTAGCAATTTTTCAGGGATTCTTCAGAATTTTCTATACATAACATTATATTTCTATAAATAGTGACAGTGTTGCTTTTTTTCCAATTTAGGTGAATTTATTTTTCTTGTGTAATTATTCTAAGGCCTACCTTAGGGGTATTGGCCTGTAATTTTCTTTTATGTGGTTTCTCTTTCTGGTTTTGGTACCTGGGTAATGCTAGTATCATGATTTGATTTTAGAAATGTTCCCTCCTCTTATTATTTGGAAGAGTTTGAGTGGCTGTAGTTTTTCATTTGTTCTTTCAATGTTTAGTAAAATTCACTAAACTGATAAAACTTTTTTAGATCTTCCAATACTGTGGCCAATAAAAATGACAAGATTGGACATACTTGTCTTTTTTCTGATCGTATGGGAAAGTTTTCCAATTTTGATTACTGAGTATGATGCCAGCTGTGAGCTCATAAAGCATTTATTATAATTAGTTATGCTTCCTTTACACCCACTTTGTTGAGAGTTTTTATTGTAAAGTGTTGAATTTTGTCAAATGATTTTTTTACATCTATCAAGATGATGATCATATGAATTTTATCTTTCATTTTGTAAAGGTGATGTATCAAATTGATTGACTTGTGGATGTTGAATCATCCTGTATGCCAGGAAAAGTCCTATTGATGATGGTGTATGACCCTTTTTGTTTTATTGTTAAATTCACGCTGCTAATATTTTTCTGAAGACATTTTGCATGTATGTTTGTCAGGGATATTGGCCTGTAATTTTCTTTTCCTGTGGTTTCTCTTTCTGATTTTGGTACCAGCGTAATACTAGTCTCATGATTTGAGTCTGGAAATGTTCCCTCCTCTTCTATTATTTGGAAGAGTTTGAGTAGCTATATTTTTAATTTGTTCTTTTAATGTTTGGCAGAATTCACCAAACTGGTAAGACTGCTCCTGAATTTTGTTTGCGGGGAGGTTTGTGATTACTGTTCCAATCTCCTCAATAATAATTATCTATTCAAATTTTCTATTTCTTCATGATTCAGTGTGAGGAGGTTCTATGTCCTTAGGAATTTATTCATTTATTTTAAAACAATACAATTTGGTGGCATGTAATTGTTCAAAGTAGTTTTTTGTGATCCTTTGTATTTCTGTGGTATTAATTGCGATAACTTATCTTTCATTTTCTGATTTGATCAGAGTTTTTTCTCTTTGTTATTGATTCATTTAGCTAAAGGTTTGTTAATTTGTATATCTTTGCAAAGAACCAAGTCTTGGTTTCTTGCTCTTCTATACTGTCATTTTATTCTATATTCCATTTATATCTGCTCTGATTTTTGTTTTCTTTCTTTTACAGCTTTAGATTTTGTTTGTCCTTTTTGTAGCTCCTTGAAGTGTGGGTTTTAGACTGTGTTTTTAAGACTTCTATTGTTTCTTGATATAGGCATTTATCATAATCAGCTCCTCTCTTAGAACTGCTTTTGCATTATCACATACTTTTTGCATACTCTATCTCCATTTCCAATTGTCTTTATATATTTTCTACTCTTTTGAGTTATTCATTAATGCATTTGATCAGGAGCACATTCTTTAATTCCCACATATTTGTGAATTTTATAATTGTTTTCTTATAATTGATTTCTGGTTTCATAAAATTGTGGTTAGAAAGGTGCTTGATATTATTTCAATCTCCTTAAATATATCCAGACTTGTTTGTTATTTAATATATAATCTATCCTAAAGAATGTTTCATGTGCACTTGAGAAGCAATTGTATGTTCCAACTTTGGGGTGGAGTGCCCTATATGCCTGTTAAATCCTTTTGACCTAATGTATTTTTAGACCAATGCTTCCTTATTAATTTTCTGCCTAGATTCATCACTGTAACTGGAGTGTTAAAATCCTCTGCTATTAATATGTTGCTATCTATGTTTTTCTTTCTGTTAGCATTTGCTTGATATAGTTAGGTGCTTGTGTGTCGAGTGCAAAAATATTTATAATTGCTGTATCCTCTTTTGTACTAAAGACTTGATTATTATGTTATACTCTTCCTTGTCTCTTATTGCATTCTTTTTAAAATAAATTTTCTCTCATATATCTATCCTTTTTTTAAATTTTCATTTGCATGGAATGTCCTTTTCTATGCCTTCGTTTTCAGTCTATGTGTGTACTTATTTCTAAAGTGAGACTCGTTGACATATAGATGGGTCATGTTTTTATCCGTTCAATCACTCTGATTTCTTATGTAAGAATTTAACTTATTTACATTTAAATTAATTATAGATAGGTATGTATTTATTGCCATTTCATGAAGTGTTTTTTTCATCATTCCTGTCTGTGTTCCTTTCTTCTTGTTCTTTTCCTTTGTGGCTTAACGACTTCCTAGAATGATATGCTTAGACTTTTTTTCTCATTAATTTTTTCTATCTACTATAGGCTTTTCCTTCGTGATACCATAAGCCTTATATTATATTTATAACAGTATTTGTATTATTAACCAGAAATTGTAAATTTGAGAAAATTCCTTAAACTTCCTGAGACTTACAGTATAGATTATTATTCTAATGCTGTATGTATTAGATATAATCTCCATAGAGTGTATTATTATTAGTGGTACAATTTTAGTTTTTGTCAGTACTTTTGTGTGAATCTTGGAACAAACATGGTAGTCTCTGGCTAAGAAAATTTTGAAATAAAGAATATATTTTGGGGGGATAAGTTATTTTCATTCAGGTTGATAATTCTAGTATAATAAGAGATATTTTATTATTTGTCAAGGCTATGCCATTCCTTCCTTTCTTTCATGTATTTAAAGGAAAGGTATGGCAAAGATGAAGGTGGGTAAGCAAGTAGGCAGGAAGAGAAGGAAGAAACATTTTTTTCTATATTTAATAATATAATAAATGTATTATTATTTAGTTTACAAAGCCATACTCATTTTTAGGATGTTGAATTCATTTCTCAGTCTCTTGGCATTATCACCACCAAATTCTAGTGTCTTTTACCACCACCTTGCTCCCTCCTTCTTTCCCTCCCCCGAACATAACTCTGGCAGCCATCATCTTGTGTCCTGTAGAATTTTGCTGGAGTCTATCTGTTTGTTTCATTTCATTATATTCCACATATGAGTGAAATCTACCTATATTCACTTTTTCTTTCTGACTTGTTTCACTTACCATGATTCCCAGTTCCATCCAGATTGTTGCAAAGGGCATTATTTCATTTTTTCAGTAGCTGCATAGAATTCCATTGAGTATATGTAACACAGCTTCTTTATCCAGTCATCCGTTGACTGGTATTTAGGTTGTTTCCATGTACTGGATATTATGAACTGTGTTACTAAGAACATAGGGGTACAGATCTTTTTTTCTGATTAGAGGTTTTATACTATCTGATTATATACCTAGGAGTGGATCAAGACAGTTCCATCTTTTTATTTTGAGGAATCTTCATACTGTTTTCCAGATATGTTACCCTAATTTGCATTCCTACCAGCAGTGAAAGAGGGTTACTTTTTCTTTTCACCCCTTCCAATACTTGTTATTTCTAGTTGTTTAGATATATGCCATTCTCCATGGTGTGAGGTATTATCTCATTGTGGGTTTTATTTGCATTTTTCTGATGATGAGTGATGTAGAATATCTGTTAATATGTCCGTATGCAATCTATATGTCTTTTTTGAATAGGTGTCTGTTCAGTTCTTCTGTCAACTTTTTGAGGGGATCACTTCATTTTTCTGTTGAGATGTGTGAGCTATTTGTACATTTTGGAGGTTAAGCTCATGTCTGATGTATGCTGTGTGAATATTTTCTCAAATTCATTGAATTGCCTGTGCGTTTTAATGGTGGCTTTTTTCACTGTGCAGGAGTCTTTTAGTTTGATTTAGTTTTCATTTAGTTACTTTTGCTATAGCTAGTCTTTCCCCAGAGAGCTCTTTGAGGTTGAGGTCATAGAGGATTTCCCCCACATTTTCTTCCAAGTATTTTATTGTTTTGAGTCTTATGTCTCAGTCTTTGATCCATTTTAAGTTAACATTTGTGTATGATGCTAATGAATAAACTAGTTTTTTTGTTTTGTTGTATCTTCTCCAGATATCTGTCCATTTTTCTCAACACCATTGATTGAATAGACTTTCTTTCTTCCATTGTATACTCTTGGCTCCTTTGTTCTAGGCAAGAGTGTTAAAGATTAACTGTCCATATAGTTATGGTTTTATTTCTCGGCTCTCAACTTTATTCCACTGACAATGTGTCTGTTTTTGTTCTAGTACTATATTCTTTTAATGACGTTGCTTTGTAGTATATATTGCAGTCAGGAAGTGTAATGCCTCCACTGCTCTTTTTTCTTCTCAAGATGACTATGGCCATTTGAGGTCTTCTGTGCTTGCAAATAAAATCTTCAATATTGTTTGCTCAATTTCCTTAAAAACAGGTCTCTGGAATTTTGATTGGAATTGCATTAAATCTATATATTGCTTTGGGTAGGATTGCTGTTTTAGTTGTAATTCCTCCAATCCATGAGCATGTAATATTCTTCCATCTCTTTGTATCTTCTATTTCTTTTGTTAAAGTTTTATAGCTTTCATTGCAGAGAAGCTTCACCTCCTTTGTTAGGTTTATTCCCCGGTATTTGATATTTTTGTGCCATTGAGAATGGGATTTCTTTCTTAATGTTCTTTTCCTCTACTTCATTGTTATCATATAGGAGTGCCACTGATTTTTGAATTTTATATTCTGCCTCTTTGCTATAGTCATTTATTGTTTTCAGCAGTTTTTTTGTGTGGTGTTTAGGATTTTCTAGGTGTATCATGTCATCTGCAAATAATCACAGTTTTATTTATTCCTTTCCAATGTGAATTCCTTTAACATGTTTTCCTTTCTTTATTGCTCTGGCCAACGTTTCCAAAACCATGTAGAATAGTTTCAGATCTTAGAGGAAAGGTTTTCAACTTTTCACCAGAGTATTAAGTTGGCTATCATTTTGTTGTATGTCCTATTGTGCTGAGGTACGTTCTTTCTATTCCTATTTTGGCAAGGCTTTTAATCATGGATGAGTGTTCTGTATCTTTGATATGATCATATGATTTTTGTTTTCTTCTCTTAATTTGGTGTATTACATTGATTTATTTGCTTATGTTGAACCATCCTTGCATCCTTGGAATGAAAATCCCTTAATCATGGTGTATTATTTATTTAATGTGATTCTGAATTTGGTACACCAGGATTTTGGTGAGGATTTTTGTATCTATTCATCAGTGATATTGGTCTATAGTTTTGTTTTGTGGTGCTATCTTTTCCTGGTTTGGGGATCAGGATAAAATTGGCTTTCAGATATATCTGGGAGTTTTCTGTCCTCCAGTTTCATTGGAGGAACTTACGGAAGGGGAGGATAGATTCAATGGTGAAACTATCTGGATATGGGCTCTTGTTTTTTGGGATCTCTTTGATTGCAGCTTCTATTTATCTGCTTGTGATTAGTCTGTTCAAGATATTTATGTCTTCCTGGTTAAGTTTTGGGAGGTTATAGTTTTCTAGGAATCTGTCTACTTTGTCATGATTGATGAATTTGTGGACATGTAATTCCTCATGTAGTCTCTTATGATCATTTCCATTTCTCTGTTATTAGTTATAATCTTATCTCTTTCATTTATGATTCTTGTTATTAGGGTTTTCTCTGTTCTTTATGAGTCTGGTAAGATCTATCAATAATGTTATTTAATTTGGTTTTTGATGTGTGCTTATATAGCTATAAACACTCAGAACTGCTTTTGTTACATTCCACGTGTTCTGGTAGCTTGTCTCTTCATTTTTATTTGTTTCTAGATAAGTCATGATTTCATCTTTTATTTCATTGATGATTCATGAGTTGTTCATATTGTCAATTTCCACAAAGCCATCTTGCCATTTTGTTCTTTCAGCCTATTTCTAGTTTCATACCTTATATCAGAAAATACTTTCTGTAATTTCAACCTTGATAAATTTTCTAATAATTGTTTTGTGTCCCAAGATGTAGTCTATCCTTGAAAATGTTTCATGTATACTTGAAAATACATTATTTAGAATGTGTAGCACACATTCTATATGTCTGTTAGGTTCATGTGCTCTATTATTTCATTTATAGTCCTTATTTCTTGATTATCTGTCTGGACGATCTATCTATTAATGTAAGTGGATTACTGAAATACCCTACTATTATCATACTACTTTTAATGTCTGCCTTTAGCTTTTTGTTTTATATATTTAGAAGGTCCAGTATTGAGTGCATATATGCTAATGATATATACTTCTTGATGAATTATCCCCCTGACCATAACATAGAACCCTTCCTTACCTTGAGATAGTCTTTTCAGGTGAAAGTTTATCTTGTCTGAAATTAGTATTGCAGTTCCTGATTTCCCTTCATCACTGTTTCTTTGTTATATTTATATTTTTCCACTGCCTTGATTTTTTTTCTAAAGGAAAGGTGCAGGCACAAATGAAGGTGAGTAAGCACACAGGCAGGAAGAGAGAAGAGGAAGAAGCACATCATTTTATTGATTATTTAGTTCACACTGGTTATTTTCCCCGCTACCTGGGAGTCAAACCCAGGGTTATGTGACTTGCTCCTGGAAGTGATTGACCTAACCACTGTCCACCACAACATGCCAATAGCCTTTGATTTTCAACTGGTGTTTGTCTTTGGATCTGATATGAGTGTCTTATAAGCATAATATTTATGGATCCTGTGTTTGTTTTTTAATCCATCCAACCACTCTGAGTCTGTTGATTGGTGTGTTTAATTCATTCACATTTAGAGTACTAACTGATATATAAGGCTTTATTTCTGTCATCTGAGCCTTTGCTGTTGGTTTTCTGTATCTGCTACTTTGTTTCTCATTTATTTATTTGCTATTTCCTCTATATGGTTGTTTGTGTCAGTTTTTTCAATTTTGTCTGCTTCCCAACTATGTATTACTTTAGAGTTAATTTTGTAATTGGCATCTTAATTAGCACTGTATTTTACATTTCTATATTAGTTTTTTAATAAACTTTCATCATGTCATGTTTATATGTTCATTTGGATTCAGTATATTTTCCCATTGGTGATTCTCTCCTGTTGGTCCTTTCTTTGTTTTTGCATTTGCTTTCTTGCTTATTGCTATTCATGGGATTTTGTGGATTTTTATTTTCTTCTCTGTGGGACCACTTTCAGGATTTCTTTAACAGCAGTTTTTAGTAGAGAAATTCATTAATTTTTGTTTATCATTGAAGACTTATTTATCCTGCATATTTGAATGATACTTTTGCATTTCAGAATCTTTTTGACTGGTAGTTTTTATCTTTTAGTATTTTTAATATGCCATTCTGTTCTCTTCTGACCTGTAGTGTTTCTGCTGAGAAGTCTAATTATACCCTAATGGATATACATATGTAGTTTATGTTTTACTTTTATGTAGCAGCCTTGAGTAGTTTCACTTTGTCATTGATTTTTGCTTGTTTAACTATGATGTGCCTGGGAGTAGGTCTTTCATATTTAGAATTATTTTGTGTTCTGTCTGCTTCCTGGAACTCCATTGTTTCTTTCTATGACATATGTGGGATGTTCTCTGCTATCACTTCTAGTCAGTTTTCTGTACCCTTTTCCCTCTCTTCTTCTGTGATCTTATATTCTGATGGTGTATGATATTTCTCTTAGGAGTTCTTCATTTTTTCTCAGTCTTGTTTCTTTCTCATCTTCCATGAGGGTCACTTCTGTGATCTTGTCTTCAATTTCTGAGAGTCATTGCTCTGCATGATTGAGTCTATTTATGGAGATTTCTAAGTTTATCTTCAATTCCTTGACTCTTTTATCTGTAGCAATTTTTCGTAGGACTTTCTTCTTGACCTCAGTTTCCTTGATGATATATTCCCTTTGATCTGTCACTTCCTTTTTGAGGTCTTCCAATTGTCTTTAAGTAGTTTGTGTGCCTCTGGCAACTCATTTAGCTTATTTACAACTACTTTAAGAACTCTTTCTCTGTTAGGTTGTCTCATTCAATGTAAATGGAGTTCTTCTCAGGAGAGATCTCAGCATCTTT
This sequence comes from Solenodon paradoxus, assembly GCA_004363575.1. Classification (NCBI taxonomy): domain Eukaryota; kingdom Metazoa; phylum Chordata; class Mammalia; order Eulipotyphla; family Solenodontidae; genus Solenodon; species Solenodon paradoxus. Next base: position 163,122 of record RJWH01000045.1, read on the forward strand.
CTCTCTTTGGGCTAGTTGAGCTCTTCTGGGTGATTACAATTTTGGTACGGTTTTTTCTCTGTCAGATTTTGCATGTTTGCTTTCTTTTTATGGTGGATTTCTCCCTGGGTAGTGATTTTGGGTCCTGATTTAACCAGTACTATTCAGCTGGGTTCCTTGGGGTTGAGATCTGTTCACCTCTCTAAAATGCTCACTTCTTGTGGGCCACAAATTATTGCTTCACTGGTATCCACTGACTTCTGTGGGAAATTTTTCCTTTGTGTGCCACATATAGGAAGTTTTACAATCCAAGAATTCACTTTACAAGTAGGCCTTTTAAGTTCTATGGATTCCATAGCTATCCAGCACAGGGTAAAAAAGCGGGGGGAGTCACAGATAGGTCCTCTTGCACTCTCGTGTAGTTACTATAGCTTCTTTGGATGTTGGGTCCTGTTCTTGCTCTCCTTGTCTCCTTGACCAGGGAGCAAAGTTGCCTTTTGATGTTGTGTGTTCCTTTAAGCTCTGGGGTTTCTCCCTCTCCAGAACAAAGTCTGGAATCTCTCAGACTGTGGTACTCTACTCTACTAAACTCAGATTTTGCAGTGTCATCTGGTGATGGTTTCAGCTTCATAGTCAGGGAAAAATTTCAAAGTCTGACCCTGTAAACTCCCTTGATCCCCTGGGGGTGGAGGTATAATTTACTCACTGCAACTCTCAAATGCAGGGAGCTCACAGGTAAGTCTTCTTGCACTCCCTTTCATTTGTTCTATCTCCGTTTGGTGATAAGTCCTGTTCTTTCTCACCCCATTTCCTCAGCCAGGGAACAAGATTCTTATTTATTTTATTTCATTGTTCATCTTGATTGATACAGTTCCAAGTACACAAACCCATGCCCTTGGGATGTGTGTGCACTGTGCTTAGGCAGAGGTGTTGACCTAACTGTTGCTTCATCAGGGTGCATCTTCATTCTCTTTAAGTTCCCTGAATGCAAATTTCTTTAAATCCAGATATAGAAGAGTATATTAATTCGCTAATTAATCTCACCTACTATGTAATTTTTCTTTTACACACAAATGAGAAAAGAATAATAAGCCGATGTGCTAAATGATAAAGTATAAAGAAAGCAGATCAATGGTTATCTACATTATACTTTATACAAATCACCAGCAGAGTTTTCCTGTTTAAAGATCACTGACATATTCAGCCCATTACCTCACCATACAGTCTGAAATCCTACTTACTATCCAAAAGGCTCTGCCATGAGTTGAATTCCAAGTTCACTTTGTCACTATACTACTTTCAATTTATTCCTAGTATCTATTACTATATTCAAATATAGCATTAATGTGTTTAATTGTCCATCTTTAATTACTTGCACTTTACTCCAAGATAGCAGAGTTACTGTCTTGTGTACTGTGGAATTTCAAGAGCAGTAACTAGTGCAAAGTAGTTATTATGCCATTTACATGTGTCATCATTTGAAGTTTGAAACTTTCAGACATCACTGCCCCTTTTAGTGGTTATCAGAAAATACAACAAAGACAAACTTCTGTACTACAGTCCCTTGGAATACAGTGAATCTGAGATGACCATTGGCATGGTGCCCATTAGGTGAAGTAATTTCTCAAGCTTAGTTCACAAGACTGATACAGCTCAAGCTCTACTTGTATTGCAATATTGCTTGGGGTACCCTTTTGGCTCAGGTGGCTGAAGAAACTAAGATGCAGACCATCTAAAGTCCAAGGACTTGGGTTTGAAACCCAGGGCCAGGGAGAAGGGGAGAAAGAAATACTGCTCACAATTCTCATTTTGCTCTATCAAATTGCTATAGCAATCCAAGGAAAAGGGATGAGGAATCTTTACAGAAAAAGGGAAATAGATTTTCCTATTTGTATTGGTGGGGGCTCTCCTCTCTTGATCTAGGTTTTTGTAGCTTTTTGGATTTTGTTGTTTTTGTGTATACAATTATAGAAGATCAAAAAGTCAACTTTGAAAACTCCCATATGGACTATGGTGCTTTAGATATATGGACACAATTCATAGATCTTATATAGAAATATAGAGGAAGAAAAGAATTGGTCTCTACCTCTTCCCTGATTGCTATTACTCTAAGTATAGACCAAGTTATCCTGGCTCCAGAATACCTGCCTTTTTGGGAATTTAAGATATTATTAAACCCTTTTCTCCTCCACAAGCATTCTCCCAAATCAACAGAGATTTTTTCGCCTTCTCTTTTGGAACTAAGTTTCTACCAAAATGATCTTCTGCTGCACTTTATGGTTCCAAGGTATTTTGAGCTCCACCTGGTCTCAGGTGGTGCAGAACACTGGCTGCAACTAGAGCAGCACCCAAATGTCCCTTGCTAGAGGATACTTTATCTCTGTCTGACTCTGTGACCATCAAACACATATATGACTAAATTACTTTGACATATGACATAGGACATAGGACTATATGACTATAATGTATAGGAATATGCATGTGCATCTTTGTGTGACCCATCCTGTAATTTCTCATTAGGACCCTATTGTTTAGCTCATTTGAGACACTAATGATTATGACACTGAACTAAATAAATTAAGATGTACTTAAGATATTTTTTCTGAATTTTCCCTTCCTACCTTAATAAAAACAGTGTAATTATTGCAGAACAAAGCATTTAGTTTATTATGTGAACTTGTGAGTATTTTGCCATAATTTTGCGAGTGACATAATTAGCATCTGGAAACCCAGTAGGACAATCCCTAGTCTCTCTCTCTAGGCAAAGACTGAAGACTATTTAACAAATACACATCCATCCCAACCCTCACCCACACCCCATGCATTATAACCCAACCTATCTACTACAAACCACAGGTATCAGGGCATTATTGTTACTCTCTATGCTTCTCCAAGTCAGCAGAATTTTCCAGCTCTCTTTCCAGGTACAGTAAGTTGCTAATTTAGCTCTGGACTGAAGTATTGGGTTAGTTGGTGTGGGACCTCAGAAACAAGAGTAAATAGAAAAGCTTATATCCTGAATCAGTAATCCAAAATCCCCCCCAAAAAATGCTCAGATAGTTTAACTAGTAAATTCTTTTAAATTTTCAAAGAATTAATATCTACCTTTCCCAAACACATCCAAAAAATTGAAAAGGGAAATCTTCCAAATACATTTTATAAAGCCAACATTATCTGATTCCAAAACAAGAAAATTGAGATTACAACAACAAAATTCAATAGGTTAATATTTATGAAGAACATAGAAAAAATCAAATTTCTAGCAAAACAAATTCAGTAATACATTAAAAGAATCATACAGCATGATCAAGTAATATTTATTCAGGAATGCAAGGATAGTTCAACATAAGCAAATCAATTAACAAGATGCCCCACATCTATAAAAAGAACAAAAATAATACAAACAGCTCAATAAAGTCAGCATATAACAAAATTCTATAGCTATTTATGATAAAGATCCTAAAAAATTTATATAGAAGGAATATACCTCAATATAATAAGGGACATATATGAAAAAACCATAGTCAATATCATACTCATTAAGGAAAACAAAGATTTTTTCTCTAAGATTAGGCAACAAGACAAGAATGTTCACTCTTACCACTGTAATTCAGCATAATATTAGAAGTCCTAACCAGAACGATTAGACTAGAAAATAAAATTAAAGGTATCCAGATTGTAAAAGCAGTCAAATTATCAATATTTACAGATGACATAATAATAGAGAATCCCAAAGACTCCAGTTAAAAAATATTAAAATAATAAGCAAATACAATAAAGTGATAGGCTACAAAATTAACATACAAAAATCTGTTTCATTTTTATAAGCAAATAGCAAACTAGCAAAAAGAGCAATAAGGAAACAATCCTATTTACAATCACATCGAAAATTAAAAAATACCTAGAACTATATTTTACTAAGGAGGTAAAGGATCTGCATACTAAAAACTATATGACATTGTTGAAGGCAATAGTAAACAGTACAAAGAAATGGAAAAACAGTATATACATATGGACTGAAAAAATTAATGTTGCTAAAGTGGTCTTGTTACCTAAGACAATATACAGACTCAATGCAATCGCTATTAAAATCCCAAAAGAATTCTTCACAAATATACAATAAAAAAATCATGAAAAATATCTGGAACTACAAAAGACCTGTATAGCTAAAACAATCCTGAGAAAAAAGAACAAAAATAAAGATATGTTCTTTACTTCAAATTATATTGTAAATAAATAGTAATTAAAACAGCATAGTATTAGAATAAAAACAGATACATTGATTAATAAACAAAATTAAGAGCCCAGATAAATTCATATGGCCAACTAATTTATGACAAAGTTGCTAAGAGTTTAATGGAGTAAGGACTGTCTCTTCAACAAATGGTGGTGTACAACTGAACAACCACATGCAAAAGAATAAAACTAGAGCAATATCTAGCATCATACACAAAAATTAATTCCAAGTGGCTTAAATATTTAAATATAAGACTTGAAACCATAAAATACACAGAAGAAAATAAAAGAAATACATTTCTTGACAACGACCTTAGAGATGTCATTGGGGATTCATCTTCAATGTCAAAGAAAGCAAAAGTCAAAAATAAGCAAATGGAATTACATCAAATTAAAAGTCTGCACATCAAAAGAAATTTTCATCAAAATAAAAAGACATCCTACTAATTAAAAGATATTTGTACTTCATACATCTGAAAAGGTTTTAATGTCTAAAATATGTAAATAATTTATAAAACTTAAAAACAAGCCAAATTGTAGCTAGAAAATCTGAATAGACAATTCTACAAAGACAACATACACAGGGTCAACAGGTGCATGAAAAAATATTCATCATCTCATTAATAGGAAAATGCAAATCATAACAATGAAGTATCACCTCACAACTGTGAGAAGGGCTATTATCTGAAAGACAGGACACACGTGCTGGAGAAGACAGAGTAGAACTTTTGTGTACTGTTAGAAGGACTCTAAATTGTTGTAGTCATTATGGAAAACAGCACGATAATTCCCCAAAGAATTAAAAATAGAAGTTGTAGACCATCCATTTATTCCACTTTTGGGTATTTACCTGAATCATATGAAAACACTAATTTGTATAGTTATATGTATCCCCACAATCATTGCAACATTATTCACAATAGCAAGAAGTGGTAAAAACCTAAGTGTCCGTCAATGGATGATTAGATAAAGAAGATGCGGTATCTATACAAAATGGAATATCATTCAATTATTAAAAAAATATGAAATCCTAACATTTGAAACAATATAGATACCTGAAAGATAATTATGCTAAGTAAAATAAGTCCTATAGAAAAAGACAAAAACAATATTATTTCATTTATATATAGTATATAAAGAAATAAAATTAATGAATAAAGCAAACTAAAGAAATACAAAAATTACACTATGAGACCTAATTAAATTAATAATTACCATAGTGGGGCCAAATCAGATAAAGGGTGAATTATATGTTGAAGGATGCAATTGAATTTTCAGTGTTGAGTATATTGTAGTATATATAGAAATTAACTTATGATATATACCTGAAACCTATATAATATCAAGAACCAAGGTTCCTTCAATTTTAAAAAATTAAGAAAAAATTAAAAAGTTATTAGAAAAATCATAATGCTTCCCTTAATATGGTATTTTGAGAATTAAATGATATAATGAATGTAAAGTCTTAAAATAGTGACTGAAACCTATTAAGTGCTTCAAAATGTTGAATGATGGTAATAGAAGTAGTACTGTGAGTACTACCATGTAAAACTGTGAGAAGCTATCTAAAATTCTAATGAATGAGTGAAGCATTACTCATCTACAATGTGCCAATTTTGTATAGGTTATTAACAATCAAGAAAAGAATAAGATGTGGTTTTTACTCCAAATATGTAATGGTGAGGTAATAATAATTAATATGCAACATATATAATGCTAAAATGGACAATTAGGCAAAGCTCTATGAAAATAGAGTAAAATATGCAACAAACCCATTTGAAGAGAACATGAGGCCTTCATAGGAAAGTGACCTTGGAATTGGCACACAGAGAATTTGCACAGGGCAGAGAAAGAATGATTCTCCAAGCAAAGAAAATATATGTGCAAAAACCTGGAAACAGGACCTATGCAATGTATTCGTTTTAATTAGAGCATAGAAAACCTAGGGCAACAATTCAGGTACAATGGGGAAGATAGGTGACAGGCGATGTCAAACTGTAAAATGCAGAAATCTATAGGCAGAGAAGATTTTTAAATAGGCCATATAGAGTCACCAAACTTTTGAACTATATCATCACCTTAAATGTAAGATATTTTAAAGTAGTGTTTTATTGAATTCTTTGAAAACCAAACCACAGAAAAATATAGAAGTCTAACATATTTCAGAAAGTAGATTTTCCCTGCCTGTGTCAATCCCTGGGAGGCAATTGGAGAAGCTGTAATGCTATCAGTTGCACTCCAGTGAACTCAAAGAACTTAATTTAGTATCAAGGATTAATTAAGGCATTGGAAGGAGCCTGGCTCATTGTCCCTGACCAAGGTCATTAAATAATGTTATTGTGTATATGTTATATATAAAGCTAAGTTAATCCTGGTTTTCTTATATTTCAATGTTTCATTCTATAATTTTAGAAGCAGAGGCAGAAGAAAAATAAAGTGAACTCCAAGACAATTAACTAGAAATAGGAATAATCCCCCTCATTTGTTTTTTAATGCCATGGGGACTATATTGACAAAGTAGGTGGTAGTCTCCATATAAGAATCCTTCTCTTTAGAAATTTTATAAAAATGTGTAAGTACTATAATGAATATCAATGGGATTTCAAATGGACTATGGACTTCAAAATTTTCCCAGCCTATGTAATAATAAATGAAGGTTTATACATCCAAAAATTATGCTTCAAAGGTTAGAATTTTATACTTTCTATATCCTTTATTACAATTTATTATGTGAGGAAATGTCCTTGGAATAATACAACTATTTCCTTCACTTGATAAAAAGCTATTTCTAGACATAGACAGGGCGTTGTTTCAATAGATCTTTGCTATCATAGATTTTCATGACAACTACCCTGAAGTTCATTCCATATTTTCTCCATTATATTCAAATTCGGTGACTTTAATAGTCAAAGTACTATATGTCTTCCTTTTTCCTCAAGAAGACTTGTGCATATATTGATGGGCCCTTAGCATCATGTTGAAAAATAAATCATCTCTGTTTTTCACCTCTAATATCAACAATTTTGGATAATTATATCCCTCCCAAAATTGTTCTATTGTTGTGTTCAACTTCCACTTAAGTACCCAGATATACTCATCTTTATTCCTGGCATGACAGTTTGGAAAAATGTAAAACATTGCACACAAAATCAAGATTGTCTTTAAAGAAAGGTGGTGATTTTATCTCCATTTAAAGTTGTAGAGTTTTTAACCAGCTCAGAAGCCCAGAGAGGTTGAATAACTTACTTATCCAAGGTCATATAACTTGCAAATGGCAAACTTCAGTCTCTCAGTTGATTTCCCAGGGTCTTTATTCCTGTTAGTTTTAAGCTGCTGCTGCTTTGAAATGGGTTTCCTGAATGCCTGGATGCAGATGAGGAATGAAAGTGTTATATTTTCCTGTGTTTACTCATTCAAAAATCCTCTTTCTAGTACCTGCTGTTAGGCCTTATGTTTGCAACAACAAATTAAACTCTGTTTTTGTCTGAAGGAGAGTTTAACCTAATTAGGGAGGAAATCTCATGGGTTAAAAAAGAAACGAGAAAACAAGCACTGCTATACATTAAGTGATGTTTGAGAGGAATGTGGAAGAGCAGAGAAGGAACTAAAGTTGTTCCCACTGTAGTAAGGTGTATAGGTGGACTAGCAGTCCTGGGGACATGACTATCCCCAAAAGTCTTGGGAGAGTGGGCAGAAACAGAAATAAGTGTTCCCCACAGTCAAGAAAGGAATACAACTCAATTTCCTTTTTTTTAAACTTAAATCCTTCAAATAGTTGAGACATCTGTTCTTCATTTGACCACTCTTATCAAATGAGCTACATAGTCCTGCCCATATTTCTCAAATACTTCCCTTTTTTTGATTCCCATTATCACCATCCAATCCAAGAGCACCATTACCCTAATGAAGTGTCACAATGTTGGAAAATTACCTGGTCCCCTAGCATAGTTTTAAACCCTTCTAATATCCCACACTTCTGGCTGTCAGAGATATTTTTGGAATACATACTTGGCCATGTTTTTTCCATTCTCAAAACTTCTTAATAGTTTTTGTGATCAAAATAATTGTTTTACAAACTCTTTATAATTTACTCCACTTTTTCAAGTATAATCTTAAACCTAGAACTATAATAATTAAAGCAGTTAAAACACAATTTATTTGCATAGAAATAAGTCCCAATTCTGTAGGCCTTAGGTATCTAGAAAACATAGCTTAAAACACAGCATCAATAGGCATGTATAAATAGAGCAGTGCTCCTCAAAGCTTTGTTACCAGTCAAAGCATATACATTACTTGAGAGAAAGGGAAAAATGCTAAATCTTACATATCATCCTACCCCTGAATCTGAAGCAATATAGTAAAGTTCCCCAGAGATTTAAAGTACTCTGGCATTTTTATATAGTCAGTCTTAAACCATTGAATGATTTCCACTATGGGCCTCCTCATGAAAAGAAACCTGAACAGCAGCACATTTATGTCTCCCAATCTCCAAGTGTACTAGACACCTTCTTAGACCATACTATATGCCCTTCTCAACTGTTCTTCATCATTTGGATTTACTTTCTGGGTCTATGGGCAACCCTCAATCTCTGACAATCAGGAAACAACCTATACTTTAAAACACAGCACTAGGGCTCCCATCTGGCTCTGACCTTTCCCCATCCATCAAATAGAGATGATATTCTCTTTAAGACTTCATAGTATTCAATGCCATCCATATACAGCAGGCACTCTATTTTGTTTTCTTTTTTTAAGCTGTTGATTTTCTTTATCTCCTACAACACTGAAAACTTTCAGAGATCAAGAACCCTGGGTTACTCAACACACATGTAACTGTTCACAAACTCTCTCTGGAGTAGAACTGATTGCTATTGATAAGGGAAATGAATAAAAGGAGTGAGTTGAAGACAATTGACTGAAGTCCTAATTCTAGTCATGCCCTGAACCTCTGTACCATAGTCAAGCTCCTTAAGTGATACAATTCAAATTTTCCTTCAGCTACATGAGGTGTCCCAATTCAAAGATTAAATTATCCGTGGGTCATTGTGGTGGTGGTAGTGTATGAAATACCTATCAAGACGCTAAATTTCAACTTAGATTCCTTGAAAATACAAAAGGGAAACCCATTAATGCATATGTTTCATTAATTCCTACCATTCTTTAAGTATGGTATACTTACAAAAATGTAGAAAATACAATAAAAATAGAACTTGCAGATAAAATGTCATGGAGTTATTAGATTTCAGATTACATAAGTCATTTTTCAAGAAAAAAAGATCACACCTTGTGAAAGTTGAAGACTATTAAGATACAAATGTCTGCCTTAAGATAAAGGCAAGATTTTATTAAGACAATTATTTTGCATCTTTTTTAAGGCATAAATAAACAATAAAAACTCAGTTATTGTTCACTGCATGATTCCAATCACTTTAAACTTGAACAATTTAAAGAGGTAAAATATTAACAGTCACTCAGTGCAAAAGAAAAAAGTCTCAATATACCTAGGAAATAAAAGAATTTTATTGTACGTGAATTTAACTTTAACCTGAATTTCACCATATTGACACTGACTATTTGGCTATATGAAATCATGAGTAGAATTTTTGATAGAGATAATTATAAAGGTATTGCATAAAAGATGATGTAAAATTGCAACAAAATGTTAATGGTGTTGGAATTACAGCTGATATTAATTTTTCTTTATATTTCATTTTAAAATTTCTAAAGCATATGCATATTAGCATTACATCATAAATACATGTTAAATGATAATTAAAATACAAAAAAAAACACATTCTATTCCACTACAAAATGAAGACTGCTTTCAAAAAGTTACCATAAGTCCAATTTTATAGTTAGTAGTGAGTCTTAATTTCTTAGCCAAAACATTATGGCAATTATCAACAGGAAAAAAATCACAAATTAATAAAGACAAATTGCCTAAAGATAGATTTTAATGAAGCTGAACATATAATAGCAGTATGCGCATTACCTTGAATTAGTGATTTAACAGAGACACATCTGGACTAAACTACATAAGGTTTAAATTAGCTGTGCACATCTGGCCTTGTTTTATTAAACAAATAATGCAAATCTAGATAAAATTTGGAAACTCCACATGTCTATGGGAATTATTACTTTTAAAAAAGCTTCCAAATTCCAAGATACATGCAAGGGGCCACAAGAAACACCTACATAAAAACAAACATCAGTATTCAAGTTAAATTGGGTATGTGTTAGTTCATGGATAAATCTAGAAATACAGTTGCACAATTCAACACATAATTTTCTTCAAGAATATGACAGGATTTTAAAATTAAAGAAAAAATAAACATTCTAAATAGAAGACAACTTTTAAATTCCAAGTCACAAAGGACCGTACATTTATATATATACCATATCCATCCATTAAATAAAATATTTTACACATTATGAAGTGCCGGCATTTGTTGAGGCACTGTGGTCACTTCCAATAAAATGGGGGAACAGACAGTAAACTAAAGCATGGTGTGTGCTTTCAAGGAAAGTACTTACTTAATATTTTGGAAAAGCCCCAAAAGTCAGAGAAATCAGACTGTACATCATGTCTAATTTTTGATCTTTGCTACAACTAAATTTCTCAAATTCTGTAATACAGCACCCCCATAAGTAAAATCAATAATGAACTGTCCACTAGATAGCAATTAAGCAGAGGACTATTGTTTGATATGTATTTATTAAATGAACTAGCTGATATTGAGTGCTTAACCATCTCCAACTTGCTCATTATTCTATCTGGCCCATATTAACATGAAATAAAGTATGGTCAAACAAATGAATGAACTATTAAGTGATTACTTATTTGAAGCCTTAAGGTTATTTTCATTGTCTCCCTTTAAGTCACAAGAAAATTTTCTTATGTCTGGGAAAATAAGTATGAAAAGAAATAAGAAAGCTATAAAAATTCCTAAAATTTATGCTATGACAATTTGAAAAACATAAAAGTATAATTAAATAATCTTATTGTAATTATAACTCATAAAAATCACAAGGAATAATGGTCCAATAACATGATGTCATGCTATCAAACAGAAATCTATTTTGTTTTACCACTTCTTAAATCTATATTCTGTTTTTAGAATAGAATGACATCATAATTACTAAGAATGCTTGGTTTACATTTGCTCTGAAGAAATTTTTCCCCTCTGAAATGTGATTTTATTTTATTTACATTAAAATATTTTTTAAAAAGTTGAAACAAATTATTTCTGAGAGCAAAGAATCACCTGTACAATTTATTTTAGAGATGTATTTCTACTTCATATGGACTAAATGCTTAACACTTTAACCATTTCTAATTGTAATAACTTTAAGAATATGAAATAAAATTAAGACATGATGAGTATTCTTAGTGAATTCACAACCTAGCTCGGTAAATATATTAAAGAAACAATATGCTAAAAGTGATTAAATAATTAGTGAAATATACAAGATCTATATAACCAATAAATCAAATTAAGAAATACATTGCTCAAAGAAAAAGTCCTCATAAAAGCTCAAGGGATTCAAAATTATTGATATAGGAGTGGACATGGGAAGAACTTGGAGAAAAAGAGAGATTTTTACTGGAAACTAAAATGAGGAGTCTTAAATTCAGTATGTTGGGAAGGAAGGGAAGTTCAAAGGAAATTCCTTTGCCCCTTCTTGCTCCAACTGATTTATAGAGTAAAAATTAAAAGTGGTATTTTATGAAAAACTGGAATTCTTTAGATAGATAACCTATAGAAGATAGAGATAATATATACACTTACATTGTAGCTCTATAATATATATACATATATGTATACATAGCACAGTAATATCAGGAAAATAATATAGATCAGGATATATACACACATACATACAAATAATGTATATCATGTCACGTGGGGACATCATAGCTTAAAATCTATAGGTCACATAGGAGCTGATAGTGATCTAGTAGAAGTATATTAGATCTTCTCCCCATAGAACAGATATAAATCACTTATTTTTTCAGATACATGCCCTGTAAGGACAGGTAGAGAAATGGAAAAGAGAGCAAAAGCATTTATCATCACAGGTTAGGTGAAGTCATAGGGGTTCAGGGCTGCATCTCATATTCAGGACTCCCAGTCTTGGTTAAAAAAGCGGAGGGGTTGGAGTCTCAGGGAGAAACAAACCTCTACAGACTCACTCCTAAAGTACAGAAAGTCTGCACAGGAGGACTGGGATACTGATGTGGGAGAGATGGTCTGAGTGTAGGGTAGAAGGAGGAACACTGCACAGGTGGTCTGAATGAGAGTGCCAGAAGGAAAATTACACAGGGTGCCCAGGAAGCTAGGGAAATTCCACATTAAATATTTTTTCAACACATGGTGCCTGAGCCATAGGACCTGCCCCCAAGCTTAAAGGAATAAGAAAGTCTCTCAGAAGGGAGAAAGTTTCAACATCTACCCACAGTGCCACCCTGTGGGTGGAGGCAGAACTGCAGCCCAATTGTTGATTGTGGACCAGCGACAATGTGGTCATTACCATTTAGACCTGGGACACTAGGGCTTTCCCATAGGCTGAACTCTCAGGCCCTAGTGCAGGGTCTATAGAAGAGCTTCAACAAATCCAAATTAAGGCAATACCACAAAACACAAGAAATCCCAGTGTTCAAGCTAAGATCCAGGCCTACTCAGTACAAGTTAATTATTACACAACATTATTACTGCAGAGAAATTTAACCACAGAAACAAACAAAATGTTAACATAGAATGATGCATCCAATTAAAACTTCAGAGGAAAATATGAATACAACAGACATGTACAAACTCTCTGAGGATGAATTTAGGTGATAAACATAATCATGGAAATCAAGAAAACAGCAGAGAAAGAAAAAGAGAACAACAAAAGAAAACGAAGAAATGAAGCAAGATATTGAAGAAAATGACAGATGAACTAAAGAAATTAATAGACAGATTCAAGAGTAGGATGGATAAAACCTCTAAGAGAATCAGTAAACCAGAAGATACGGCAAAGATGTGTACTCAAGGAAACCAACAAAGAGAAAAAAAAAAAAAGAAATGAAGAAAACATTTGCAAACTATGGATAACATCAAAGGACAAAAGGAAGAACATTCACATCATAGGTGTCTCAGAAAGAGGAGAAACAGAAAAGAGGACAGAAAATGTATTTGAAGAAATAATAGCTGAGAACTTCCCTAACCTGAGAAATGAAGTAAGCATCCAAACTCAGGAAGCTCAGAGTTCCAAACAAAAGAAACCCAGACAAACCTATACCTTGACACACTGTTATCAAAATGTCAAAAATACAAGATTAAAAGAAAAACTTAAAAGAAGCTAGAGAAAAACAAGTCACATACAAAGAAGTCCCGATAAGATTGCCAGAAGATTTCTCAACTGAAATTCTGCAGACCAGAAGGGAATGGCATGATATATTCAAAGTGCTGAAAGAAAATGATTTTCAACCTAGGATACTGTATGTACCCTGTGAGATCGTCATTGAGATCTGAAGGAAAAATAAAAAGTTTTCAGGTAAGCAAAAGTTAAAGAAATTAATTGCTATAAAACCAGCTCTACAAAAATAAAAATACTAAAAGATGCTCTATAAAGTGTAAAGAAACCCCATTTAAAACAGTAAGACAGAAAAACATAAAAAGTGGGAAGGAGAGAACAAAAGTGTGGATGGTTACAATGAGTGTAAGATGAACTGCTTCAAATAAAGCATAGGAAGTAAACATAGAATTCTTAATGCTAATCTCAGGTAACCTCAAAACATAACTTCAGGATAAAAATCAAAAAGAAAACAAAAAGGGAAAACAATAAATACATAACTACACCCAACCACCTCAGAAGTGAAAGAGAAACACAAAGGCACTGTCTATAACAACACCTAAAAGACAAATTACAAAATGGCAATAAACAGTTACATATCAATAATCACCATAAACGTTAATGGATTGAACTCTCCAAACAACACAGAGTAGCAAAATGGATTAAAAATCGTAACTCAACCTTCTGCTGCAATCAGGAAACTCACTTCCTTTCAACAGATAAACATAGGCTCATTGAAAACAATCCTACAATTGAATGACAACCAAAAAAGCAGAAACAGCTATATTTATATTGGACAAAATAGACTTCCAGCTAGAAAACATAACAAAAGACAGAGATGGATGTTAAAAAAGGATTAATGGGTCAATAGAGCAAGAAGACATAATGGCTATGAATATATATGCACCAAAAGAAGGAGCATAAAAATGTATTAAGCAAGTATTATTAGAACTGGCAAGAAACATCAAAAGCAACACAAAAATAGTAGACTTCAACACCCCACTTATGACAATGGACAGATCAATCATGCAGAAAATTAACAGGGAAAGAGCAGCCTTAAATCACCATTTGGAATTGTTAGGTCTAATGGACATATAAAAACACTTCATCCAGTGACTACAGATTTCACTTTCTTCTCAAGGTCACATGGAAAATTCTAAGAGATAGATCACATGTTGTGACACAAAGCATGTCTCAACAAGTTTACAAGGATTGAAGTCAAACCAAGCATCTTCACTGACCACAATGGCTTAAAATTAGAAATTAATCACAAAAAGCAAGCTGGTAGACTCCGAATTAAGAGGACTAAACCATATGCTTCTGAATGACTTGGGTAAAAGAGGAAATCAAAGAGCAACTTAAAAAAATACTTATAGATGAATGAATACAGGATCTACCAGAATCTATAGGATGGAGCAAAGGCAGTATCAAGCGGGAAGTTTATTGAAATTCAGGCCCACCTTTAGAAGCAAAATAAATCACCAATAAACAATCTAACTCTACATTTAAACAACTTGAGAAAAAAGAACAGCTAAAGCCAAAAATCAGTAGAAGTAAAGAAATAATAAAAAATTGAACAGAAATAAAAAAATAGAAAACAAAAAGGCAATCCAGAAGATCAATGAAATCAAAAATTGGGAATTTAGCAAGAGGTGAAAGACCAGGACAATGAAATCCACAAGACCTTCTTAAAAGAAATAGAGGAGGACACAAAGAGATGGAAAGATATCCCCGGTTCATGGTTGGAAAGAATCAACATAGTTACAATGGTCATCTTACCTAAAGCAATATACAGACTTAATGCGATTCCCATTACAATCCATGGTTTTATGTCAAAGAAATAGAACCACAAATCTTAAAAATTGTATGGAACAACAAAATAACCTGAATAGATAAGGAAATGATAAGAAAAAAACAATGAATCATGAGGGATTACACTCCCAGACAGTGAGCTATACCATAAAGCATTAGTGATCAAAATGGTATTGTATTCAGATAATAATAGAGTCACAGACCAGTGGAATTTTAATACATAATGGAATACTATGCGGTCCTTAGAAGAGATAAAAACTTGTAATTTTATTCAACATGGATGGACCTTGCCTAGAGGACAATATGCCAAATTAAGTAAATTAAAAGAAGAAAGATACCAGATAATCTCACTCAGGTAGAATGTGACTGAAAAAAACAGATGAAACCAAACCAACCCTTGGACACTTGCAATAGAACTGAGGTAACCAATAGGCAATGGGACAGGGTAGGTGGAGTAAGTGGTGGTGGATCCCACTGGACAATGAAGAACACTTGGTGATTTGGCGGTGGGTCAGGTGTGTTGATATATAAGAAAAGGGGAAACTGCACATATTAGAGACCAATATATAAGTCTATTTTAATTTGTAAAACAAAGTTACTGAAAAAAAACAAAATAAAAGCTATATGGAAGTATGCAGATATATGAGCAGAGTTGACTGGTTAAACCCAGAACTACTAAAACAAAGACACCTCCATAGCAACCCATGTCTAGAAACGGACCTCCTCGTTTCTCCCACTGGAGAATTCCAGGCAACTCCCAGAAGAACTCCAACTCTCAAAGAGCTCCGGGAAACCTTATTAGCTCTCTCCACTCTCAGGAAAATTGTAGTTGCTGGGTACGCTGACAAAAGGAGGTGTATATATAAGCTACATTTGGATGGAGACTCTCTTCTCCTGCAACCTTCAAGCAATGTGGACCTTAGTTTTGCTGAGCTGTTTCCAATAAGCTTGCCATATTGTATTGAAACTGATGTAGGTACCTGGCACTGGCAAGTGTGATTAGTCCTGGAAAGGATTCGAGGGGAGATGTCTTGTCCCAACACCACTTGGCAAGTTTATTAGAAAACAACTGAACAAAAGTGACACATGCAACTTGGGGTTATAGGAGCAAGAAAGAGAGTTGTTAAAATGGAGTCTCTCACATAGGGAAGGAAGGGACTTCCCTTTGGGAGTACCCAGGAGTCATGGCTCTCACATGTTCAAAGGTAGAGGGTAACTGGAGGGTGTGTCCCCAGTTCAAGTTACTGGGGAAGGATTCCAAATTTTCCAGCCAGTCCCTTCTCTTCTATCCCTCCTCATAAGGCATCTCTCCTGGAATTCTTTCTGGGACAAACTCCACTCTCATCAGTCTCAGTCACTGTTGCAAAGTAGCCAACGAGATCAGAGAGACACACCAGAGTTAAAATGAATTTAGGAGTTTATTAGCTGGTGGCTCTAAGGGGGAAAACATTGACCCAAATCATACAGGTCGAACCTGAATAGCACAGAACATTTGTAAATTCATAAGTTTAACAAGTGATTATCATAAACGGTTTACATAAGTAGAGGGTACACCCTAAACGTCTTAAGCTATCTTGTTTGACATTTATCTTCTTCCTAGGTCTCAGCAGATTCACAGAAACCCCTCCAGCCAGGGTGTTACTGAGCAGGTCTAAGGTTTCTGTTCACCACCAGAGGATTATCTAGAAAGTGGGGACCCCAAGGCTTTGTGGTTTAAAGAGTAACCCAGTAAAATTGAGGTTTCTCTAGTTCCTTGTTTCATCACCAATCACCTGCATCATCATATCTGAAGAATATCTGTGAGCACAGACTGTTATGAGACCTAAATATCTGAACCTTATCAAAAAGTACCTCAAAGAATGTGACAGCTATCTTTTTGACCCATAGATTTCAATTACAATAACTAAAATCACCCCCAATCAGTCAATTAGGAAGTTTCAAGAAATGGTTTCTCCCATGATCAGTTAATTTGAACCCATAGTCTAGTAATTTCTCTTCATATTTGTTGTTGTGAGACTCTTCTGTTCTCTTGTTGGTATTATCAGCTCACAGCATTTTAAATTAACTTCCCATAGTTGATGACCTCCATAGCCACAAGAAACGACGTTTGCCTGGCTCTGGAATACCACCCTCCATAAGCTCCTCTCATTTCTCTGGCTGAGTCTTCAGGCTCTTTATTTCTTTAACTTCACTCTATCACTTCCTTATCTTATCCAGTTTATGGCTTAAATACTAACTTCTACTTTTATATCTTCATCCTAGAACCTCTTCACTTTAATCTAGATTCATATCTGCTTACTTGAAAGTTCAGCTTGACATCTTAAAGATGATTCAAATTGAACAGTTCAAAAATCAAACTCTTTTCATACCCCTAAAATTTGCTTTTCCAGCCATCTTTCCCAGAGTAGTCCATAGTACCCTCATTTATCATGTGTTTTGGGCAAAAATTTGAAGTTCTCTCAAACTTGAGTCTTCTTCTCTTACTTCATCTTGGCCCCTCATCAAAATGTATACACTGTGAGACATGTCTTCTACCACTCTCTAAAATGATTAACACTCCTGCTCAAGCTACTGTTATCTCTCACCTGGACTATTGCAATAATCTTTTGCCAAGTTGCTCTTATCATTGAAATTCATGTAAAAGATAGTTTAAACAATGGAAGTGTGTTACTCACAGTTCTGGAGGACAGAAGTTCTATATCAATCAGGTTTGGTTTCTCCTGAGGCCTCTCAGTCAACTTGCTTGCATATTACAAACTTCTGTGTCCTCACATGAGCTTTTCTCTTTTCCTCACACCCCTAGTGTCTCTCATCATCTTGATCTCTTCTTAAAAGGACATCAATTATACTGAAATAGGGACCCACCTTATGATCTCATTTAACCTTAATTACCTCTTAAAGACCAAATCCCCAAATATCATTGCATCAGAAGGCATCACAATAAGGATCTTGAGGAGACACAATTCAGTCCACAATAGTCACATTCAATGGCTTCCCATCTCACTTACAGAACATGTCAATGTCCTTTTCAATGGTCAGCAAAATAGTCCCTGTTCTGACCAATCACATCGTTCTCTCCCTGACTACTATTTTCAAGAAAATTAAACTGTGTTCCTAGAACAGGCACTTTCTTGTACTTGTCATTCTCTGCTCAGAATAGCAGAGAAACCACATTTTTCAGATCTTTACTAAAATGCCACTTCTCTGTGAAAACTCCATCAGAAATTTATAGTCTCAACCCTGGGTGTTCATTGGCACACCATAACACCTTTTCTTGCATTTTTTTCCATCAAGGAACCTATCACCATCTCTCTCAATATTGACATGACATATATTTTACATATTTATGAGTTTATTACCTGTCACTAAGCTTTCTGATGACTGAGGTCTTTTTCTTTTCTTTTTTTTTATTTCAATGCAGTTCTCCATCATCTTGAACAGAAACAAACATTCCCCTATCAAGGTGACAAAATTCATGTGTGTTTTCAAGGGTATACCTCTGATAGGAATTATTAGCTATTTCTAAAACTTACTCGGTCTTGACCAATAAGTGACCTCTACTTTCCTCTACTTACTAATAAACTTATACTGATCTTGAACATCTTTCAGGTTGCTGACTTTGCATAGCTCCTTCAATTCCATTATTATTTCTTGTTTCTTTGCTTGTATACTTAGAGCATGCTGAAATCAGCATGTATAATTCATAAATTCAGATCTCAAGGGCTTTTCTATGAAATCCATGGCTTATTGAGTTGTTAACATAAACAACAGTACAGCAAACAGAAATACTATATAAAAGAAGAGATGATTTAATTTAATCCTTACAAGAAGACTGTATACTTACAGTATTACTAATATTAGGTCTAATGATTTGATTGTCTCCTCCCAAGGTATAAGAGCCAATGATATTTTTAATATAACAAAATATACATTTTTCTTCTGAGTGTACAAAATTAATATAATATCCTTAAGAATTTTATATAATGAGGTTTATCTTCTCAAGTAAACAATATTCTCCTGCCTAGAACCCCTCTGACTATTCTCACACATGTACACTTGGAAACAACTCGAATCTCAGAACAGGAGCTCACAAAAGACACAGCAGGCATATGTCCTCTTCCAGCAATCTCTGGAGCAGAGTTTTGCAAACGGTATACCTGGAGGATTCCTCAGAAGTCTTCCACCGTTCTCCAAAATGCAACATATGCAGTCATTTAGAGTAGGAATTACTGAGTTCAAATCCAAGTGTTCTCATTCACTAGTTGTATGCCTTGGGAAATATACTTCACTTCTCTGTAAAATGGGATGGATGATGCTAATGATAATGAGAGTAGTTGTAGAGTTGTTATGAGGATCAAATTTTATAATATAGGAAAACAACTTAGAATTGTACCTACAACCAATAAAAGGATCCCATAAGTGTAAGTTACTGCAACTTACTTTTCTTATTTTGTACAAATATGTCATAATTTTTCTTTTTCCTCATGAAAAATATTTATTTGATTTCCAGTGTTTTACCTTAAAAACAATGCCAGTCAAACATTTTATACATGTTTCCTAAGTCGTAAGTAAAAAATTGTCTAGGGTATAAATGCAGGAAAGAATCTTATGACTTTTGTAAATGTTCATCTTCAATTTATCCAGATAATACAAAAATACTTTCTAATGTGTTTGTATCAACTTTTATTGCCCTGACCAGGATATGACACACTCACCATCATTTGACAGTTTCAGATTGTATAAATGTGCCTATCTGATGCGTGTGAAATGACATCAGATATCTCATTTTTACTTTTATGAATATTAGTGAGACTAAACATCTTTTTATTTATTGGCCTTTCTGATTTGTCTTCTTTCAATTGTTTTTTCATCATTTGTGCTGCATTTTATTGGTTAAGGCAATTCATAAAACCAACCTAGATTCAAGGGGAGAAAATAGCAAGAGTTCATCTCCAAATAGGTAGCGCCTCATACACATAGAGCTAAAAAAGAGAGGACTTGATGGCACCATATTTAAAGAACAGCTACTATATAGTGCCCATTCATCAGTAGTATCATTGGTCTTTTTTTAGAATTACTTTTATTGATTTTGTAGGAATTATCTATATATTCAAAATAACAACCTTTGTTATTTATGCCCCAAAATATCATTGACTAGTGTATGGCTGATCTTTTCACATTTTAGTGTGTCTTTTGATTAACAGAAGTTTTCAGTTTTAATGCATTCTTTTACAAATTGCGAGTCTGTCTCTCTTTCAAGAAAATTGTTGCTCTCCCAAAGTCATGAACCATATTCTAAAGAAATTTATTAAATTTTCTAAATGAATTAGAAAGGCTGTTGGATACAAGATCTGTACAAAAAAACAATTGTATATCTACATATGAGTAATAATTAGTAATCATTTGACTTTTCAAACACTATCATTTATAATAAGTACTTAAGAATAAATCTAATAAAAATAATCAAGATTCACACACACAAATAAAACACACTAAAAGAAAAAAAGATTCAAATAATAGGGATCTTTTCCATGCTCACAAGTTGGTAGACTTACTATTTACTAAGTCAGTTTTTCCCAAAATGAATCAATCAAATCACCACTGACCAACGATAAAAAAATTTTGGTATTTGTTTTTCAAAATGGAAGTAGAATAATAGTGAACAAGATACTGTTACAAGTATTCCTGACCTAAAAAACTTTCACGTCCTGGATTAATTTTAGAGGGTAAAGATTTTGATTAGATCGTGTAAAGCATGTATTTAAAAAATTGAAATATAGCTACTAAAAGTAATGGAAATAGGAAAATTGTTATAACTATTCCAACATAAAACAAAAAAGAAAAATCAATATACATGGAAAACATAAAGATAGTAGATATAAACCATCTCTAAATATATCACAGTGTATAGAAGTAACGAAAAGTTAAAAATAAGTTACTTAAATTTATCTAATATTTACAAAAATTCTAAAACTTAGAAGAGAGGTAGAGATCAAAAATATTTATCAAGCAAATACAAATAATAAAACTATCAATATTAATTTGGATTAATTAATTATAGGCAAGAATTAAGGCAAAAAAGTGTTATTCCCTGTAAAGAAATTGATAACAATTGAAAATAAAATTCATCAAAGTGGTACAGCAATCCTCAACCCTATCAAAATTTACCAAAACATAAAGAATTACATAAATTTAATAAAACTCTTTGAAACAGATTTGACAAATGGAAGAGGATACTAGTAAGACTATGGATTTGAATAATAAAATTATAATTCCATATAATAGCCATTATATTAATTATGTCTTTTACTTTATGTATTCTACTGCTTTGACATCTTGCCTTGCTAACTCTGCAGGGACTACCCTTACCAGGGTCAGCCCAATTCTGGAGCTATTAAACAACTCACAAAAAGCCTGCTTCTCATTGAAAATCAACTGATCCAGAGTCTCACATCCTCAATAACCTACTTTACTAGTCTCTCACACTCAGGGCCACTATCCACCTGCCCTCATCACCCCAAGACCGATAGGAGATAACTAGGGCCAGCCCTATGTCCCAGATCAGTGTAAATACTCACACTAACCAATCCTAAACCTATTTACCCTACCTCACCCCTTCTTTTCCACAGAAACCACAGTAAGGGATCTTGTTCATGTTTTCACCTCTGCTTCCTGACTGATGCTGGTGCTTCCCTTTGTGACCCTCTGTGACGTGGCATGTCCCTTTCTCTGGGGAACTGCAATAAATTGTCTTCTCCTGTTCTATTGACCTCAGCATATCAGAATATTAATAACATTTATGCTAAAACAATCTTAGACAGAGAATCCTAAATCCCCAAATTCCAAGCAAATACAGTGACCAAGTGCACAAAGTGACTAAGAACTGCCTTAAAGACACTGCAAATAAGAATTGATCATGCAGTACTCTGTGCCTGATTAAAATGCAATACACTTAAAGTTTGAATAACCAAAAGCTCTTATATAGGTCATAAACTGAGAAATCACAACACTTTTCCAAATAATTATTAATACACTCCCAAATAATGATTGTACAGAATGACTGAAATGAAAATAAATTGGTAGCTGAATGACCAAGACAAAAATAAATAAATGAACCTTGCACATCAAATTGTAGGTAGTGCTAATAACATTTATTTAATTAAATATACATTTATAAAAGAAAAAATAAGTTAATCAGTTATCAAGAAGATAGAAAAAATGGAGAAAACTCAAAAAAATAGAAAATATCAGAAACCTCATGACTCCTGAGTCCAAATATTTATACATAGTTTACCCTGAGCAGAAGGTGTCAGCTCCCATCTGAAAATTCTCTTGTACTTTATAATTTTGCAAGTGCATTTATGATCACAATGGCTCAAGAATATTGGGGTTTGGTGAGAAAGAGCAAAGAGCATTTTGCAAACTACTTACTAGTTTCTCAAAACACTCTATTTTGAAATGACAGTCATTTCTTTACCCTCTTCATGATCAATTCTCTTAATTCTCTTAAATCAAAAGACAAGTGCTCTATGAATATATAATTTTTCAGACATTTTTTCAGGAGCTCTACCATAACCCTTAAATGGTGATACTATTTTATAGTGACTTGTTTTTAATTAGCCCACCTCTAATTGCTTAGCTGTAAACACATGAGACCAGGAGCCATGTTCCCCCTGGCTCCAATTCCTAAGTTAAAGTTCTTAAGTTATTTCCAGGCTTCCAACACAAATTCAAGTGCCAATTAGTTTGATAATTCCATACCAGGCACTGTGAAATATAAAGTAAATACAACTTATTAAGTCTAAAGGCTAAAACTTGGGGAAGGGAAAGTGGAGTCCCATCTGAAAGTAGAATTGTCCAGAGTTTGAGCAATGTGCCTCAGGATGAAAGCTGTCAACACAGGATGTGATAATGATGATTCCCATTAAGATTATGAGCTCATTGCTGTTAGTATAATTTTTCACTATTTTTATTAAGGATAAAGTTATGTGGTTCAAGTTAGGTCTCAAAATATCTGCACAATTCCTTTAAACTTAATTAGTGAAACCAAGGTGGGTCATGCCAAATTGTTTCCTGGTCATGTCTCAATGAAGAGCACAAAACTAAATGTAATTCACTATCTATGTCAAATATACATATTTAATTACTATACTTGATCATATTCGATATGCTTCTTACTTTAATTTTTCCAGTGTGTGAAATCCTAACATTCTTTTTAAAATTCCTTTAGAAAATATGATATCACCTCTCATTTTCTTATGCTCCAAAAGGGACTTCTAAGCACAGCTTTAAGAAATTCCTCATGCATAATGTCTTTCACTTTGTTTTTCTCCTCCTGGTTGGTATGTCTTTTTATATACAGAAGGTACTATGATTATTTATTTAATTTTGTTTAATGGAAGGTTAAAATCCTTATAAAGCTTAAATGCTTATAAAATTTAGGAAGTTTTTTTTTAATAATCACTAACATTGAAGTCATTAAGGTAGAAGTAAAACAATAAACATCTATTTTCTTCCATCTAAAAATTCCTAATTATTCAGTTAGAGATTATTCCAAAGAATGATACATGATTTTTAAAACAATGAAGAACACAAGAGTAAAACTAAAAAAATAAATCCGAAATTTAAGCAAGTCCTTTCATGATGAAAATGATGGAAACCGACTAGTTTCAATATGAAATTATGATATTATTTTTGAAATTTGTTCATGAGTATTCATGGCAAAGAAGTTTTAGGTTCACAGAATTTCATTTTGCACACTACTAAGTCAGTTTGAAAACCCTTAGCCGAGAAACCTTGTGATTTCTAATTCAAGTTAATTTATGTCATGATATAGATAGATATATGTAAGTTATAATAGGCATTTTTACTTACAAAGACTACAATGGCAAAAGAGACAACTTTAGTTTCTACCATGTTTAGTGCCAGTTTATGAGTGATAATATTTAATAATGTCTTATGCATTCATAAACAATGTTAGGCGTTCTTGTCTGTTCCTTTGTGCTAACTCATTTCACCTACTACATTTCTTGCACAATGCAGAGAATCCAAAGGTTTAATACATTTTTCAAAAGTGACTGCTAGAACACAAAGGCAGTTGAAAGAGAATCTTGAGACTATAGATAAGAAATTATTTGTTTTAATATTTATTGCCATAACTTTGATTTACAAAGTAATATAAACCCATATGTGCTGGTTCACCAATTATCAAACAGATGTCAATGCACCATACCCACCACCAAATTACCAAAAGTCCTCCCATGCTGTCCATTGAACCCCAGCATCACTTGCTCCAGTCCCCCATTCCCTTTCCCACTGGTAACCTCAGTTCTATTATCAATGTCCAAGGGTCGTTTTTTGTTTTGTTCCTTTCTTTGCTTTGCTTCTTTCTTTATGTTCCATACATGAGTGAGATCCTCCACTATTCGTCTTTCTGCCTCTGATTTATCTGCATATGTTGAATCATTTTGTGACCCATTTCTTTTAATGAACTTTAATCTCTGAAAAGGGAGGGGAGGGAAGAGGTAAGGGGAGAGAAGGGGAGGGAAGAGGGGAAAGGAGAAAGGCTGGGAGGGGAAAGGGGAGAGGGGAGTGGAGAGGAGAAATCTCTGAAAGTAAAAGCACAGATAGGGAGGAACTACTGTACTTCTGCTAAGGTTAATACTGTATACTCTAGATCACTGAATGAAAGTGTGATTATGATATAAACATCTATGATCAAGTTATTATAAAAGGAACAAGAACTAACTTTTTTTAAAACTCTTAAGCTAGATCATTCTAAGATAAAGACCTTTGTTCAGGGTAGCAACTTGATAGATTTGCAGAGACAAGTGTTTGTTGTAAGTTGTGTACTCTCCTCTTAGAACCTGGAAGCTGGCTGGAGACAAAGTTCCAGAGGAAATAAAAAGCCATAAAAAGAGGAAGTATTTGGAATTCTCGTAAAGGGAATTTTGAGAGAGGTAAGGACACAGATTAGGAAAGTTGGAAGAATCTGAGGTACCAGTTAAGTGGCAGAGATCTGTTTTTACTAAAAGTATCTCTTTCTCAGAAACCCCAAATCTTGAGATGATTCTACAACTCACAGAATGTTTCATTTGAGTGAGTGCTTAATGGAAACCAATGAATGGATTATTTCCTTTAGGAAGACTTAAAGGCCAAAACAAGGCTATTGGTTCTAAAAATCAAAAACAAAAACAAACCTCTTTCAGACAACAGAATACTTTTCCAGAGAAGATTCTATAATTTAAAATCTTCTGTGGAAATGTTAAGACTACATTCGTTTTCAGGAGATTAAAAATAATGTAGGTATTAAAAAATAATTTATCAAAATCTGTTAATATCTTCTTTAATATCTTTTAGCTTGCAATTCTATGATTTGTTTTCTTCAATTTTCTTCATGTTTTAAAATATTAGACACCAGTAGAAACAAGAATTTCAGGTACTGAAAGAAATATAACTGTGAAATTCACTCATGCACATGAATTTCATTAAGTTCATTGAAGCAAATAAAATCTATTGCTACGAAAGGGACCTTTGACAGCTCATAATTACATAAAAATAAATGCATCAGTTGAAGAGTAGAACAAAATTAAGATGTCAGTATTGACGGATCTCATAACTAAAATTTTTAAGAAGTGCTTTAAAACTAAGTAACTTTTTCTGTTTTGTGTAGTTATGTTAAATGGTAGCAATTAATTTTATACAAACTTGACAGAAATTATTTAACTTTTAACATGCTACGAAAGCAATTTTTAGAAATGATGGACTAAAATACACTGTATTGGAATCTGTTTAATTAATAAACCATGAATGACTGAGATAACAATTGCAATGGGAATCCAATTTAATTAAAAATATGGACTAAATTTATAGATTATAAATATATGATTGGCTCTAACCTTTAAGGATGACAATACCAAAACTGAAAGTGACATATATTAGTTTAAGTTCATCAAAATAATAAAAATTGACATCTTTTAACTAGCTTTTCAAATGGACAACCAAGTTTGGGTTGAAAAAAATTCTAAAGAACTTGAAAACTTCACGCTTTCAATGCTGTGATTCAAGTTGTACCACCAAAGAATAATGTAAGAAAAGAAAGAAAATTCTTGACTGATTTAAAGTCACCTAACTTTAGATTCAGTTTACAGTAAATTCTGATTATGAAAAAAAAATGTCCTTAATTTTGGAAGTAAAGTCCAAATTTATGATCAACAGTTCCTGGTATGCCTCTTTGCCACAGCCCTTCTTCCCACACCTGTGTAACTTCCCATATCTGCAGTTTTCCTGTTTAGAATATCTTCTTCCACTGCTTGTGGCTAATCTATGGTTGTCCTCATCAATCAGTTGTTAAGAAGTCTATTAAAGAGAAGCTATTTTTTAATCTTTAAATAATGCTTCCAAAACCCAGCACATAGTCCCATTATTCCCTATAGTTATATCTCAGAATGTTACAGACACGTGTAACCTGTTGATGCTTGAATGTAATGAAAACATCTGGAGAAGTAATAATCTGAAAAAGATTTTATTTTTGTATAACAAGATTTGTTTAGGAAAATTGAAAGATGACTTACATCATTATTTTTATTTTCAGGAGCAATGCTTAATCTCTGTAAAATAATTGCAAAAAGTGTATCTTGCAGGTAAATTTTTACACAATTTTATTTTTTGCTAACATTTTTATAAAGCTGATCAAGAATAAAATGTTAGATTAGATTAGATTATCTGTGCATATAAATTTCAAATACACTATTGTTTAATCCTCAATGTCATTTTCACCATTACATTCCTTAGAAATCATGAATTAGTGTCTCTGTTCTTGTCTGCTTTTATACAATGTCTGCTGAGAAGTTTGAAGGATAAGTAGAACTTTTCCAGTTCAAAAGGGTAGTGCAGGACATTCTTGACAGTGGTAGTAGAGATATTCTATTGGTAAATGCTGGTAGGCAATGATAATTATGGCCAAGGAATTTCATAAACAGTGTTATGCAGAAGTAAAGCACAAATCTTTGTTTTTCTTTTTTTAAAGGAAAGGTGTCAGTACGAATAGAAGTGAGCAGAGGCAGGCAGGCAGGAAAGGAGAAGAGGAAGAAGCAGTCTATTTTATTTAGTTAGACATCTTGGTTGTTCTCACTAGTTCCAGTAAATTTAGATAGAGGGCATCTTCATGCTCTGCAGGCATGAAAGATAGGCACATTCAAAAATCTAGGTTTTCATGTGACACACAAATAAATACATACATACCTAACTACATAGATACATAAATAACCTAAAAATTAAAACAGAAAAGGCACTTTAAGACATTGATTTAAAAAATAAATCTTAGGGATCATTTTGTGCAACCAATTCAATGATTGATGAAAATTCTTGGACCCATAGGGATAACTCTCACTATAGAAAATATTGCTGGGTGTAGGAATGGAAATTGGATTACCCAGGTTACCTTAGCACAAAATTCAATGTTCTTTTATCACAGCATGCTGTTCAGCTGAAATTTAAAGTCACAACTGATAGTTCTGTTACCTACACTGTGCCAGTTTAGATATAAACACTGCCACAGGAAGAACCCTTGGCTTCGTCTAGTGCCAAGAATTAAAAGGAAACTTGGACATCATCACAAAAGGAACTGTGTTCGAAAGGGGGTAGATTTTATAGAAGTGACCTTAGACCCTATTCTATTTATTTTTAGTTA
Source organism: Solenodon paradoxus (assembly GCA_004363575.1). Taxonomy (NCBI): domain Eukaryota; kingdom Metazoa; phylum Chordata; class Mammalia; order Eulipotyphla; family Solenodontidae; genus Solenodon; species Solenodon paradoxus. Next base: position 191,179 of record RJWH01000045.1, read on the forward strand.
CTAAAGGAAAAAAAAAGTAGCAGCACATAGGATGGCTATGTGGACATCTTTTCTGACTTCTTCCCATCATTATATGCACTTTAACAGTTATTGAGATATGTATGATTCACATATCATACAAATTCACCCACTTAAAAGATGAAATTAAGAGATTCCTAGTATATCCACAGAGATGTGCAGTCACCACTATCTGAATGACATTTTTATTAGCCCCTAAGTTCTATTCTGGACATTTCTTGTACACAATCTTTAACGTGATCTTTTGTGAGTGACTTCTTTCACTTAGAATGTTTTAAAAGTTCACTCATATTTTAGCATGTATCGTGCACTTTTATAGTTTAATAATGTTCTGTGTTTGCCTATACAATATTTTATTTATCTATCAGTTTTGATGAACATTTCTATTGTTTTCAGATTTTGATGATTCTGCACAATGCTGTGATAAACCTTTGTATATAGTCTTTGAATGAAAACGGTTTCTTTATTTCTCTTGGGAACTAAAAACAGAATGGACCACTTCTTCGCCAACATTTTTCATCATTTGTCTTTTTTTTATTTTTGCCTTTCTAGAGGGTGTGAAGTCATATCTCATTGTGGGTTTGACTTGTATTTCCTTAATGACTAATAATGTTGAGCATCTCTCCATGTACTTCATTATCACTTGTATACTTCTTTGAATAAATATCTATTTAGAATTTTTGCCTGTTTTAATTGTTGTTTGTCTTTCTACCACTGAATTACAAGATTTCTTTATATATTCTGGATACAAGTTCCTTATTGTAAGCTGAGAGACAAGGGAGACCTTGGGCTTTTAAGCAAGATTTTATTGTCCCATGTGCAGGCTGGGAAACCTCCTCTCTGAGAAGAGACAGAAGGAGCAATCTGAGGGAAGTTGTAAGAGAGGGGCTTTTAAGGGGGTAGTCACTGACCAGCATGGAGGGGGCCAAGGTGGAATTCTGATAAGGCCATCTGGCTGAGCCTTTGATTTAGGGGTAGGGAGTCCATGGACTGGAATGTTAGGTGAGTGAGGAGGCGTGTGGACAGAGTCCTTCAGTTAGGTAAACAGGAGGGGAGTTAAACAGCTTCTGGTCTTGCTTCAGACTACAAAATGTTGCCTTTCTCATGCTTGGCTGGAAAGTGACAACTTTCAGTCTTTTTGTCTCCTGTATTATCCCCGCCTTTGTTGTTGTTTTTTTGTTTTGTTTTTTATAAAAGATGAAGGGGAACAGGCCATGAAATCTCAAATTGCTACTTCCTGCTGAATGTGGGGCAAAGTGGGCACCTTGAGGGAAAGAAACCTTGTTTTCCTGCAAGAGGAGGAGGTTATGATTAGTGATACTGGTGATGCATCTTCTGATGAAGTTAACCAGAAATTGTATAAGGGAGAGACCAAGCAGAAGGAGGATGAGGAGGGTAAAAACACAGTAAGGACTGGGAGTGTCCAGGAAGACCAGAAAAAGAAGGGTCTGGGGGATTGAGTGTTTTCTCACTTGTTACTGAGTTTGAAGAGATTTTTCTCTATCTGGTCTGATTGGTTTATGTAGTAGCAACATTCTTCTTGGAGGAGAAGGCAAATGCCTCCCAGGGAAGCGGGAAGTGTGTCCAGACCTCCACAGTTCTGCAAGACAACTGAAGTGAGAGAGTTAATTTGGTTATGAAGGCCTGGGGTTGGTAGGAGGAGTGGAGGTGTCACTTGATACCTAGGACTGAGGCTGTCTCTTGAGTGAACTGAGAAGTAAATTGGACTGGAGAGAAGCAGTCTCCCAAACCTGGGAATAATTTCTTAGAGGAGTGCTGTAGCTACTTTGTGGGCCTTTTCAGAGGTGGCAGGGAAGGCTTCCCACCAGTGCCATTCCTTTGTTCCTTGTCAATTCCGGTGATTACTTTCCTTGGCAGGTGGCACCAGGGACAATTCACTGCCTTGATATCTAAACTTTGATCCCTGGTCTAAGACTTGCTCCTGTGGGGGTCCTGACACTTATTAGATTTGTGATTTGAAAATATCTTGTTCTATTCTCTATATTATATTTTCCAGTGTCTTATAGTATGATTTGTAGCACAAATATTCTTAATTTTTATGAAACCAAATTTACCTATTTTTGTCATTTGTGATTTGCCTAACCCAAGTTCTCAATTATTTGTTCATGTTTTCTTTAAGAATTGTATAGTTTTAGTTCTTGTTTTGACATTTACTTATAATCCATTTTAAGTTAACTTGTGTATGGTGTAAAGAGGGTGTCTAACTTCATTGTTTTGGATTTATTTGTACATTATGTCTAATTTGATTTGTCAATGTATAGTTGTTTATAATATTTCTCTAAGTATGACAATAATGTTGCTTTCGGTTCTCTCTCTCTTTTTTTTTTTTTCCCTTGGCAGTTTAGCCTCTGTAGTTTTTTCCCTGATCTCCCAATTAAGCATCTGGCTGCCTACTTCTATGAAGCCACACTCTGTTGTTAGCCTCCACTAATTGCTAGTTGATTTCTCTGTTCAACACCTGGGCATAAAATATTCCACAGTTGAATCTAATTACAGTCCAGCTTCTTTCCACAGTTACTCTTTAAGGTCACTCTTTGAGACTTCCTCTAACCCCAGAAGGCTTCTCCTCTCGCCTTTTCACTGGTTTTCTCCGCTAAACTTCTCTCTGGTTTACCATTTAGCTTTTTGCTATTCTGGAACTACCAGCCTCTTTGTAATTGCTTTTTACTAAGATCTCCATTGTTTTGATAGTCCTCTTAGGCATGAACTTCCCACATTATGTATAAAATAAAGCAGTCTCTTGGGGGAGAGCGCTGGATCTCTCCTCTTACAGTTAGCTGCTGCCTCACATTCCAGAGTTGGGGGAAAGGACAGCAGCCTTATTCTCTCAGAAACATAGGAGCAGGGCCCTGATTAAAGAATGTCACTTTGGTCTTCTTGGCTTTCCTCTTTGAATATGGAACCTCCCCTCTGTGAGTGTGCTGAGATGGGGACAGTAGTGATAGATATTCTTGGCTTGCCACAACTGGAGCAGTGCTTCCATCAAACAGAGGTGCTGGGCACATGGGTAGCCCCAGATACCTCAGTCACACTTGCCTGGAATAAAGCATATGCACACAGTTTGGGGGAGTGAGGGTGAAAATGAGGTTTGCCCCTTCCAGGGAGAAATCAATATCCTAATCTGGGAAACATAGGAGAGGGGGGCTATCTTCCTGACTGAAGCTAGTAGAGCTTCCATCATCATGATTTGGGTGAAGGGAATTCAAATGCCCAGATTCAGTAGACTTCCTTGAATAAATAAATGTTTCTCTTTGCTGTATACCTTAGGATAATTTACAGAGACTTTTAGATAATTGGTTTTTAAAGTAATTTTTTATCACTCATTGAGGAGAGGGTCTGCAAATACCCTCACATCACCATCCCGATACTCTTCCTTTATATGTGTGTATTTACTTTTCTGTTAAATTTCTATTTTACTATTTTATGATGCAATATTAATGTTCTGTATATAATATATTTATAAATATATAAGCACTGCATTGCTAAAAATTCTTTCACTTATAACATGCTCAAGCTAAATATTTTGGAGACTTCACACCCTCTACACACTGCTACTTTTTTTTTTTCCCCATATTTCACTTTGGATATATTTAGTTTTTCCATCAGGGGAATCATGACAAGTGCCCCATGTTCCAACAATCCACAGTATAAAACTGTTGCCAGGTATTTCTTTCCAAGCCAACAAAATAGATGCCCTGGCTCTCAGATCATGTTAGTTTTGGCAATTAAAATATACTAATAACTTTAAAATTCATTGATACAAATGTATAAACTGCAACACTTACTTGACAATTTTAGGACAATCATTTTCATTATGCTTCCTGTGAAATATGTAGAAGATCATTAGTATACCTATAATAATATAGTTCTGCCTAAAATAATTTTATTTATCCCTGTGATACTAAATTAAAAAAATTAAAGTGTTCTCACTATCACCTCTGAGCTAGAGAAAATGAAAATTTCCACTGGATTTTTCTGGAAAATTTCCTTTTCATTTTTACCCTTGAAACAATTTGCTTTTAAAAAATTTAATCTCAGAATTGTAAACATTTCTACTTTAAAATTATCTATTTTGTTACATGGAAAAACTTTTAAAAATACTCTTGCATCGTTATGTTTACATTTGGTTTGGAATATGGTAGCATTTGTCTCCATTTTTAAAAGTATAGAATATACCGGTATGATCCTTTCAGGAATGTGTTTGAAAATCTACCTCCTTAGCCACTCATCAAATATCTCAGATGGTTAATACCAATTCAAACAAAACTACTAAAACCAAGCCGCTATCTGTATAGATAAAGGGGCACATGTGTTCTTGCAGATGTCAAGAGTAATTAAATTACAGAAATACACAAGCACTAACAGGAAAGCTATATGCCATGCAATCACAGTTGAGCAAATCCCTCCAGTGCCTGAAAAAACAAAAAATCCAAAACGAACTGAAGCGGTTTATTAAAAGTAATGAATCAGCATTCACTGCTTCAGTGACGACTCAAAGAGCTAATATGCAATATTGTTTTGGTCAAAAGCTTTTGCAAATCCGGAGAGGTTCCTCCTAGCGGAGGAAGTTCCCTGCCTTGCCGAAGTGTCTACCAGTAAACCTGCCCTGCTTCTGAAGCAGAGGGTTCGCGGAGACCAGCTAGGTGCAGACTCTAGAGCCTCTCAAATGGAACCATTCCCTATAGGGGCGCCCCCAAATGCCATAGCAAAGGAAGGTGCTGACTATTCTGACTATAAAGGGCTAGGACCCAAGGTGGGAAGATCTGTAACTTCACCAGAGCTCAAGTCCAAGATGCTTTAGACGCAGTTGCACCTAGGGAAAGGTGGAAGCCCCCACCCTAAAAGCCATCCCGCAAGAGAAGTATTGTGAGAAGGAGGGACGGGACGAGTGGAGGGTGAGGTGGCAGGCAGGCGGCGCGGGATGGGGTGCAAGGGTGTGTGAAGGAGTTGCGCAGAGGGAGGAATGTGTCGAGGGGTGGGATGTAAGGGGTGCGAGGTGGAAGGGGAGTGAGTCGTGGTCGGACTTGATAGGACTCAGGGAGTTGGGGGGGAGGGGGCGGGCGGCACCGAGGGGGTCGGTTGTGGAGGAACCCTAAGGGCGAGTCTGGAGGGCGCGCGGTTTGGGAACGACGAGTGTCGCGAAGGACGTCGCCCTGAGCTTTGTTGGTCTGGGTGCGGGTGTGCGTCCCGCTGGCTTTTCCAAGACCCGGAGGGTAAGGAGCGGGCCCTGGATGTTGCAGTAGCCCGGGGATCTCCACCGAGATCTCTGGCCTACGCCTCCCCTCGCGCTCCGGCCAGCTGCTACCCAAACCAGAGCGGGGATGTGGACTCCAGTGACTCTGGGTTGCTGCTTCTACACCCTGGAGCAGAATTGTCGCTACAATTGCTGAGGAACGAGGACAGAGTCAAGACCGGCGCGAGGACAGAGTCAAGACCCGCGCTGTCCAAGAAGACTGTGGTCCCATTGCGTCTGGAATGAAGGGAAATTCAGTGGCTTCTTGCGCCCCTGAGCCTCAAGAAGTACAGCAGGTAAATAAAATTAATTACTCTGCCCACCACTTCGCTTTCAGTTCCCCACATTTCCAGGTCGGTTCTTCCTTCTCTTCTAACCCTCTAAATTAACCCCTCCGTTGCTAAATTCCCCTATTCCCTTTCCAGATTTCCCCCAAGACCCTCTCCACATTTCACTGGAGGGTACCCAACCCTACCTTCTCTCACCAAGTAGCAGTTTACACGTTCGTTGGTCGCTGAATATTCTGGCAAAACTGCAGCACTAGTTTAGAGAGTTGACTTACCTGTGCCCCTGAAGATTTTGCTAGCTGATGCGCGCTCCCGATTTTAATAACTTCGTGTGTGTGTTTGTGTGTGTGTGTGTGTGTGTGAGAGAGAGAGAGAGAGAGAGAGAGAGAGAGAGAGAGAGAGAATGTACACGAAAAGTTAATTTGTTTTAATTGATTTTGCCCAAAACATTGCTATCCATGACACTGAGTGAGCAGAGTGCCTGCAGCAATTGAATGCAAAGTTGTCCTGAGGCTTATGGGCTTACTTGTGCATTTCAAATAGGAAACAGGGGTCCCTAAAATCCTTATGGCTCACATCTTCACTGGGGATAAAATTTGATGATTCTTGCCCTATTATACCCACTACCTTCTTGAGAAGTTCAGGTTGATATTTACATAATGCATGTTATCTCTTGGCTAAATCAGAGTTAGGAAGTTGATAAATTTTAATTAAAGTTGATAAATGTTTATAAATATTGTTATGGTCACATACAGATTATCTGTGAATAAGCAACAAATCAAGTGATAATGAATATTGTACACGATTTTTAGTAATGGCACAGTGTGGATATAGTGATATCTTTGTGTGAATGAATGCTGCTGGATGTTCCTTAAAGCAAGTACCTATCTGTGTTTGCAAAACGAATTAACAATTACATATTATATATGCATGTAAATATATATGCAGATGCATATATGTGTGTGTTTATGCATGTGTGTGTGAAAATCAAACCTTTTTAATGTGACTTTCTTCCTTTAATATGAGCAGGTTATTTTTTAAAAACTATGAAAATTAGGTTTCACAACATTACTTAAACTGACCTCAGTTTTTGATATCAGATGATTTTACTAAAAGGATCAGTGTCTCTGGTATTAAAACTTCCACATGAGAAAATATGCTTCTCAGCAGAGTGATTAGCAAAGTGGTATCCACTCCACATGTGTAAAAATAACATACAGCAAACTTTTAAAATTATAGAATCTTTTGTCCTTTTCATGTTTAGTGCTTGTTAATATTGAGTCATATTAAACTCAATGTTTGGCAAATACTATACATACATGATAATGCTCATAGTGCACTTAGGCTTGTGGATTTACAAGTGTAGAGAAGCTGTGCTGTGTAACAGTTGTAAACTGTGATATTTCTTTAATCTCAGATCAAATAATCCAATTATTAAATTAAATTAATCGGAATAACCTAACAGATTGCAAAAGAAAAAGGAAAACTTTCACATTTTATTATTTAACTTTTATTTTAAGCTATTAAAATACCTCTCTCAGAGATTAAAAAAAGATAATACTCATTCCTTTTTTAAAAAGCATTTTCTTAATAGTAACTAGAGGATAATGAAAATAGATTATATTTGAATATATATTATAATATTCAATCAGCATCATTTCATTATCTTGGGTATAATTGATTAAATTTATCAAAACATCATTTAGATGTTTAGTACTTAGATTATATTCCATAAAAGCTCCTCTGTACTGTGGGGTAATGTGAACAAAATCTATGAATCTAGCTACCGTTAAGCAAAGAAGGTAAAGCTAACTAAATTTCTCTGAACTGTATTGTTAGAAAGTGATTCACAAGGACATATGATAGCCATAATATAATAATCCAAATATTTAATTTTCTAAATCTAAGGTAATGGTGCTTTATAATTTTTAAAAATGCCCGTTTCATTGTGTCTTTTACAGTTAAATTTATATGAAGTAAACACAAATAGTTTTTGTGACCAGTGGTATAATTACAGTGGTACAATTATATAGATATCCCTTGTTTATAGTATATTTGGATATACATTTCTGAACTTGACACCTTCCAAATTAGAAAGTAAAATACATGTATGTAATAATTTGTATTTAGTTTATCATTTTGTTATGTATGAGGGAAATATTTGTGCTGGAATAGGAGATAGGAGAAAAAGGAAGGAGATGGTAAATTGAGGCTTCCTAACTCTTTAAGGTGATGAGCCTCTGAAAATCTAGTAATAGCTATAGATCTGCTATCCTGAAAAGTGTGGACTGGATTTCAAGAAGTTAACTATTGGTTGCTATATGTGTACAAAACCATGTGTCATTTCATTAGAGCAAATATAGGAACATTAATAAATATATTGATAAAAATATGAAAACCTAATTGGACCTAGAGCAAGGTTTTTTTCACTTTTTAAAAATTTTATTGAAGAATCAATGCATCGTAACATTATATAGATTTAATGTATGCATCATTGCAAATCAACATAATTTCATAATATAGTAAGTTTATCACCAGAAGTTCAATTCATTCTTTGACCATATAATTGATCCTTTTTACCCAATTTGCCTACTTTCTCCTTTACTTCTAGTAATCACTAATTTGAGGAGTTTATGGACTAAAAGTCTGTTTTAATTTGATTCGTTTCATTTGTTTGTTCGGTTTCTCTGTATTCCACATATGAATGATATCATAATATGTTTCTCTTTCTCCTGATTCATCTCACTAAATATAATTCCCACTAAGTTCATCCATGTTGAGAGACAGATATTCATTTACAAAAATGTTTACTATTTTTGTGTAGCAGACTTTATTTAATATTAGTTGTTAAACTTTTTTTCAAAAAAAAATAGTAAGTTACCTGAATGAGAAAATAAAAACAAGTAATATGAAAAATTTAACTGAAATAATAATGCATTGAAGATAAGACCTACACACCAAACAATATAAAAAGACTAAGGCTATATAAAAGTTGTATTTTTATTTTTAAAAAGTCTACACAAATTATTGAATTGTTTACATGAAATTCTATGAGTTGTATTATAATCGATTCTTTAGCATTTTGAAAGCATAGTGATATGCAGACATTTGAGCTACATGTAACCCTCTATATAAAATACCACTTCCATATTTTTGATCTTCTGTATTTTTGAGTTAGGCCAGGTTCTCCTGATCAAATGTCCCACTTAGTAACAATAACTTCCTCCTCTACATTTTCCATCATTTCCTCTTTCTTCATTAAGATTATTGACTCAATTTGTTTATAATCCTCCTTAATCCAAAATGATTTGAAGTAAAAACCTAATGAATTATTCTCTAGATAAATTCTTTCTCACATGTGCACCTAATATTTTTCTTTTACCTCTGTTTTCCAGTATTTCTTCTGAGAAGGTAAACATTGTGTTCATTGCATTGATTGAACTCCTACATTAAGCCAGGGACTTTAGGTATTTCATTTCACTCCATCTTCACCAGCACCCGGTGGTTAAGCCCCTCTTAACACTGAAGGATTTGGGCCCAAAAAGGTGGTAATTCGCTAAGGTGGTTAAGTGGCATAGCCTGGTAATGACACAGGCCTGATGCCAAACCATGTTTCCACCACTGTTCAGTGCCCAAGAACATTTTTCCCTAGTTAGTACCACATTGCATTCTTCTTAGGAATGCAAAATATTCCAATTAGTTCACTTGACTAGTGTTAGTACTACATTAATCAAGGAGAAAGAAGATCATTGGATTTAAGGTTAAAATTAAGTAGTATAAACATACGGTCATTAACCACAGTGCCCTTAAAACCTCACCGAATTTTTCTTTAGAATCTCTGTAGAACACTTCTGTATTTTCATCCTCAACTTAAATATTCTTTATTGGTTTCTTTAGTGAATTAGGTTAAAGAAAGTTGATAAAATAATAATTTATGAACATTATAGTCTATTAGAAAATCTTGAGATATGTTGAGCATAATGGGATGCTGTTTTAGCCCATTCATACTTATATTTTTATGGAAGATTTTCATTCGATTAACACTTTTCATAATCCAGTGATACTTTTATCCTTTTTCATATATCATCATAGTTTTTTGCCTTTCTTCCTTTTCCCCCGCTAACCTTTCCAATTTCCAAACCTGGATGTCTGGGGATTAGATCTGGAGTGGGGATTAGTGGAGATTAGATTTGGAGTGATTGACCTCACTGGAGTAGTAAAAAGAAAGACATTCCAATCTTTCCAATGACTCAGGTAACTTGTCTACAATATGTTATTTAAGCAGTAACGTTCTTCTCAGTGCTCCATGTGCTTCTTTTGACTGGGAATCTGTTTGCAAATCTAGAAAAGTAGAAGCTACTCCACTATCTTTTTCAATATCGCATCTTTCTTGCTTTCTCTCATCTTTCTCAAATTCTCACTGGACATAGATGACCTCCTTGTGTGTCTTACATTTTTGTCTTGGGTTGCTGAATCTGTTATTTTCCCAAGTGGTTTACAATTTTCTTTCAGTTTGTAATAATTTATTTTCTCTTGGGTTTGTGATTTTTGTTGTGATTGAGTTCATTTACACTGAATTATTCTTAAATAGGAAGCTTGCATATCTGTTGTGACTGTGCTCCTATGATTGGTTTTGTTTTGTTTCTACTGAAGTTCCAGGGGTTTTAGGGTCCTAGAGCAATTTTTATGTGAATTTCATGGTTTGGAGTTATAACAGCACCAAGTTACAAATTTGGACAGAAATGACAAATGGTACAGGCTTGTGGTTTACTATAGGCTTGTGACTTTGCTTTCTTTCCATTGTTTTGTCTTTCCATCCAAAGTTATCGTGAGGAGGGGCTTCTTGCAAGGGGGTATCTCTATCTTTGCTCTCCCTAGAGGCCAACTATTTTATTCTTGTTGGGTATTAATATTCAGGTTCAGCTTGTAGATCCTTTGGATCTAATAATTGTGTACCTATGTATAGCTGTCACCTCCGAGCTGTCTCTCGTTTTCATTTCTGTCTTTGTTTCTGGTCCTTGAAAAATTTTCCATTCTCTCCTGTAAGTTTGACTATATATTCTAAAAGTATTAAAATTTATGCATAATTCATGTGTCTTTGTGGTGAAATTATCTTCCTTCACATCCTCTTACTCCAGTACTGGAAATGTTCTGCATATGCAATACATTTCATTGTTTGGGAGAACCATTTTCATGTAACTATTTTTAATGACAATTATGAAATAAAGAAAAAAATTAAGTTTTACATCAGATTATGTGCTAGGTTTACAAAAGAACTTCCTGAAGTTCTAAATTTTAAATAAAACAAATCTAACCATACTAAAATTTTAAAATTAGTTGCAATTTAAAGAATGTGCTAAATATTGGGTGATTGTGTAAAAAAGAACATTCTTAATTATTTAGTTTGTAGTTATCTAATCTATTGATTACATATTTTGACTTATCTATGCCTTTACAATTTAATTTTGTCTTTATACTTTAATATTTCTTCCAAATATTATTGGAAAATGAAAATAGATATGACAGATTTGTTACTGAATAGAGTTTGAGAAGTTGATTGCTTAAATAAATAAATTAGGTGAGATTTGGTTATTTTATTTTTCTTGTGATAAAAATCTCAACATAATATGAACTTATTATCAGAATACTATTCACTAAAATTATTTATTTTAGTTTTGGGGCTTGAGGATAAGCAGGCGATATAAGAACATAATATAATTATCAGATTTACTTCTTAGGTTAACAGTGATAAGTAGAAAAAACACATTTTTTTCTATTCCTTTCGTAGATGCAGATTGTAAAACACAGTGGTCTAGATATGTTAAATGCAGTTACATTTTAAACAATTTTAATGACACTTTATAGCATTGTTGTTTCAGAGATGATTACTTCTGAAAACTAAGTAAAATCTTAATAGAGCATCAAATTTATTTTTAAAATAGTAATATCTAACTAAAATATTATTTTCTTATCTCATAGCTTTTTTTCTAATGAGATATAACAGGGGTTAGCAGTTTTTTCTACATAGACAGAAAATAAATATTTTAGGTTTTGTGGAACTTAAGGTCTCTGTCACAGCTACTCAAGTCTGAGGTCTCAGTCACAGAGATACGTAAATGAATAAGCATGACCATGACACAACAATTAATACTAAAATTGGCACACAGGCCAGTTTGCTTAATCTTGTGCTATAGTAATGAAAGCAATCAATTATAGAGAAATAAAATGTTTAGGTATAAAATGTTTTTCAACACAGATTGGAAAAAATATAAATAATAGTTTTTGAGAGATAAGTTCATGCAAAATACTTAATACAGATGTACTCAGATTTGGCAAAGAAGAAAATAGTCTTTGTTTATCTTCTTTGTCTTCTCATTTCTTGCTTCAGAAAATGATATGATTCATAATTTTTTTAAAAAATGTTGCTTTTTTCTCTGGAACTGAAATGTCAGACTTAGTTAATATTTATGAAATATCTCTAATTTGTAATTAGAAAATTAGGCAAAGGAGTGTTTTTCTTTTTAAAAAGAGGAGGAAAGGGAGAGGAGGAAGTACTATTATTTATTTGTTTTTGTTGTTTCCCCTGGCCCTCAGTGTCAAAATTGGTCATTGAGCTTTACATGGTTTGTATCTCAGCTACCAGTTTAGTACAGGAGCCACCAGGGCATACCTTTCTTTCCTAATTTTAGAAATGTTTTAAAAATATTAATGTAATGCTATACATGTTGCATTGTATTAATCTATATTCAAGGGAAATTCTTCAATTTTATCACCTACAAATTTTTCAACAATCTAAAATGTAAAACAATTCTTAAATGCCACCCACATTTTAGAATGGGAATCATATTATCCCTTTTAAGAAGCCCTGACCATCTGCATAGTTACTATTTTTTAATCTTATTACTGCATACAACAACCAAATGAGGTGAACCAGAAGAGTAATTTTCCTTCTAAAGAATAAGCAGTTTGTATGAATTAGAAATAAGGAAAATATCCCTAATATTTCATAAAATTTACCTCTTTTGACATTTGGAAGATTTTTAAATTGCGTTACACTGAATAGTCTTAGTTTTCTAATGGAAAACATTCCATACTTTTCAACATTTCTCAATTTAAAAATATCAACTTCATATTGAAAAATGATGTTATCCATTATAGGCTACACATTAAAGAAGTGAAAGATAGTTTCCAATTCACAGGATTTGATTACACTACATGTAATCAAAACCTGTGGAGGTTGTCAGGTTGAGGAGGTGGCAATGGTAAAAGGAATAGACAGAGCAAAAAGTACTTTAGGGGAGGGAAAATATTCTCTATGAATCAATAACAGGAGGGATGCTGGAAATTGAAATATGTTAAAATTAAACAGCACACTTTTGAACAACCGATATGTTAAAGAAGAAATCAAAAGAAAAATTTAAAAAACTTGAAACAATAAAAAAATGACAATACAAGAAACCAAAAATCTATGGAACGCTGCAAAACTAGCTCCAAGAGAGTAGATATCAGTAAATGCCAATACTGGGAAGAATAAAAGAGCTCAAATAGACTTTATACCTCAAGGAACTAGAAAAGAATAAGCTACATTCAAAGTTAACATAAGGACATCAGTAACAAGATCAGGGTGAAAATATATAAAATAGACACCAGGAAAACAATAGAAGACATCAACAAAACTAGCTATTTTTAAAAGATAAACACAATTGACCACCTTTAGCTAGAGTAATAAATGGAGAGGGAAGAATCAAAAATCAGAAACTAGAGAGCAGAAGTTACAATTGACTCAGAAATGCAAATAATTAAGCAACTGCTGTGAATGATTATATGTCAACAAATTGAATAACCTGGAAGAAATGGATAAATTCCCAGAAACAGAAGCCTACCAAGACTGAAGCTGGAAAAAATAGATAATCTGAATAAAGCAATATCGTTGATTTTGTAATTTAAAAGACAAATCTTTTCAACAAAGAACCAAGGACCAGATAACTTCAATAGTGAATCCTACCACACATTTAAAGAAGAATTAATGCCAATATTTCTCAAACTCTTCCAAAACATGTATATGACAAAACATCAAAGTATTAGCAAACTGAATTCAACAACACACTGAAAGGATTATACACCATGACCAACTGTGATTTATCTCTGGGACCAAGAATGCTTTAACATATTTGATTCAATAAATGTGATATGTCACATTAATAAAATGAAAGATAAAAATCATATGATCAATAGATGCAAAAAAAAAATTGGCAAATACAACACTCTTTCATGAAAAAAGTGCTCTAACTGAGTTGAAGGAATGTACCTTATATAGCAAATGCAAAAAAAAAATAAAAATGAAGACAAACGCAGAGTTAACAGCTACGTAAAAACTTTCCTCTAAGATAAGGAAAAAGACAAGGACTCCACTTTTACAACTCCTACTTTTTATAGCACTATAAGTACTGTAGTAACAGAACAGTCAAGCAAAAGAAAAAAAGAAAGAAAAAAATGCATCCACATTGGAAAGGAAAAGTAAAACCGCGTTTTCAGATATAATCTTATAGATTAAAAAATCCTAAAATCATTCAAAAAAACCTTAGAAATGATCAACAAATTGAATAAAGTTGCAGGATACAAAAATCTACATACATACATAAGTTTATTTAATACCAACTATGTGAAAGAGAAGCAAAGAGAACAATCCATTCACAATAACATCAAGAACAATAAAGTGCTTAGAAATAAATTTAACCAAGGAGATCAAATATCTATATATCAAAAACTACAGATTTAGAAATTGAATAAAGGCATAACCCATGATAAGATATCACATGTTCATGGATAAATGAATTATACAGTTTAAATGGTCATGCTACTCAGTGCCATCATAGCTTCCATGTAAGTCCTATCAAAATTCCAATGTTATGTTTTAATGCTATAAAAATATTTTAAAGATTTTAGGAATTCACAAAAGACCCCCAAATAGTCAGCAGTTTCAAAAAAAGACATCATATTTCCTGATTTCAAAATACTCTAAACTATAATAAACGAGAGTATGTTACTGGCATTAAAAATCAACATTTATACCAAGGGAACAAAATCAATATCCCAGAAAATAAATTATCATGTAAATGATCAAGCAGTATTTGTCAAGGGACCCAAGAATATTCAATAGAGATAGAACAGTCTCTTCAATAAGTGGTGCTGGGAAAACTGCAATGATAGCAGAAAAAAAAAATTGGAATCCTATCTTACACTACTCAAAAAAATTAACTTGATTTGATCTAAATAGAAGACCTGAAATAGTAAAACCCCTAGAGGAAAACATAGTGGAAAAGCTCATTAAGTTTGGTATTGGAAACAATTTGGATATAATACCAAAAGCACAAGCAATAAAAACAACAATAAATAGGACTATATCAAACTAAAAAGCTTCTGCACAGTAAAAGAAACAAAGTAAATCAACAAAGTGAAAGACAACCTAGAAAATGGGAAAAATGTTTCCAAATAATATATAAAGGTTTAATGTCCAAAATACTAAAGAAGTAACAACTCAGTAGGAAAGAAAATAAAGCAATCTGATTAAAACAGGATTAATGGAATTTAGTAGATTTTTTTTTTGAAAAAAAGACATTCAAATGGCCGGTAGGCACATGAAAAGGTATTAAATTAAGCATCATTAATCATCAGAGAAATGAAAATGAAAACCAAAATAAGGTATCACCTCTACTTGTTAAAGATGGCTGTCTTTTTAAAGGACTCCTTTAGAGACAAGAGTAAGTATTGGTGAGGAAAAGGGAACTCTGTGACTTGCTATGGGAACATAAACTGGTGCAGCTACTATGGAAAAAACAATATGCATGTGTCTCAAAAAATTAAAAATAGAATTATTATATGATCCACCAATCTTACTTCTGAGTATTTATCCAAACAAAAACCAGGATATTGAAGAACTATCTGCACCCTCATGTTTATTGCAGCATTATTTTCACCAGCCAAGATATGAAAACAGGTAAGTGCCATCAACAACCCAGGCTCATATTTAAGGTTCACTCTGGTGTTGTATATTCGGTAAGTGCGAACTAATGTAATGGCATGTATCCATCATTATAGTATCATAAAAAATAATTTCACCACCACAAAAATCCCTTGTGCTCCATCTATTCCTTCCTACCTCCCTCTTAACTCTTGGCAACCACTGATATTTTTACTGAATTCATAGATTTTCCTTTTCCATATGTCACATGTCACACAGCAGAAATCATACATTATGTAACCTTCTTGGATTGACTTCCATCCCTTCATAGTATGCTTTGAAGTTTTCATGGCTTGAGTCACTTTCCTTTTATTACTGAATACTATTTCATCATCTGACTATACCACATTTATCCATACACCTACTGAAGGTCATTCCAGTTGCAGAGAAAAAATTATAATGCAAAAGTACTTAATTTTCTTTTACTCAAAAAAAATTTTATTTTTACTGAGTACAGCTTTTTAAAAAATTATTATTGTTATTATTTACGACAGGAAAGAAAAAAGACCTGGAAATACCTTTTTCAAAGGATACAGTAGTTTGCATCCAAGTAATTAACACTGTCCTAGGTTTGATTCCAAATGTTTGACTGACTGTGTTTTCTCAGATATAGATCTTAATCTGTTATATTGTAAGGATGTTGTGCAAATGATCTTTTAACCCTAACATAGTTAAATAATAATATTCCTTGTTGCTCAGAACCTATTATTTGTAGCATCATTTCTGTGTTTCCATATTTAGTGCCAGTAATATATCTGAATCTATCATACACTGAGTTGGCCCAAAAATTAAGCACTCTTTCCTGGGCAAATAAGTGGGATGAGGTTACAGTAACAGTCTGGATAAAAGGGGACCAAGTGTATGCCTGGGGAAGAATTCAGCTCACTTATGGGACAGCCTGGGTTCTGGGGGGTGACACTGATTTGTGGGTCTGAGCAGGAGTTTTTATCTCCAATATCTCCAATATCTCTAAGCAGTAGTGAACTTTATGTTTACTCAGTACAGCCTAGATTTGACAAAAAGCATAACTATTTCTTACAAATAGACTCGTGTCCACGTATGTGCATGTATGCATACACACACACAGATACACAAACACACACCCATCCCTCTCACTTTTGGAATCTAAAGCAATTACTTCATTCTATTGAGTTGAAATGAACTGTCAAAAATGACTAAGCTTTCAGTTATTCTCCCAGTAATAAAGGTGAACTGAAAAGAATCATGTTGTTTCAAAACCAAGCAATGTCATTGCCAGACATTGAAGTGGGATGAGGTATATAAAGAAATTAGGACTTCAGAAAGCCTGCCAGTGACACAAATGCCCCTTTATTTTCACGCCTAATTATGTGCTTTGTTTAAGCTTTGTACTGGAGCTAAATTTACTATTACCCTCTTTATTTTGGTTTTCTCAGATTTTGTGATGGATCAAAATTCTTTCAGGAATCAGGATCTGGAGAAGGGTAGTCATGCAATATTTCACTGATAATGTCCATCCTTCCCATATTATGATGTATGTAGTTTTTTGAATAGTTTTAACACCTTAAAATGGGTCGCAGTGTTTTGTAGCTATGGTTATCAGCCTTGATATTATGCATTAGAATTGCCTAGGGACTTTTAAAATTAATGATGTTTGGGCCCCTGTCTTTACTAGATAAATTAGAATTTCTGATCCTAGGCAGTGGTATTTTTTATATATCCCAGTTGATTCTAATGTGTGGCCATAGTTAAGAATCACTAGTCTCCTTGCCCTATTCTTTTTGACCTTATCTGTCTTCCTCCTTCACCCCAGTCCAACCTCCAAGCCTTGTTAGTATTCCTTGAACATAGGAGCTCTTTCCTATCCCAAGCCATTGCATTTGTTATCCCCTGCCTGTATCATACTTTGCTCTGCTCTTTTCATGATTGTTTCTTTTGCATTATTCAAGCCATCTCACAAAGACCATATTATTTCAAATATTTTCCTCATTGCAATTTTATTGTTTTAATAAACTCAGTATGAGAAATTGTCTTGCTCATTGTTTTCAGATTTATTGGCTGTTTTCTCTCAACTAGAATATAGAGTATAAAAGCAAGAGACCCGCTTTGTGTTGTTCACTATCAAGAAGTGTTTGGCACCTGGTAGGTACTACTCACTGGATTGAGAAAGAAATGGCCCCAGCAGGCTACAGGTGCCCTCCCATATAACTGATTCACATAACACAAACCAACTTAGCAGTATTCCAGAAAGAGATTTTAAGAGAAAATCAGTCATCATTTCGTTAACTACCTCCACATTACAACAGTAAGCATTTTTATATAGCTATCTAAATTTTTTTAAATTTTCTGACTAAGATACGAACTGAATCTATTCTAGCAGGTAAAAATGAAAACAAATCAATAATCAAAAGCAACTTATGCCTATAGCAAAGGTAATCATTGAGAATATTATCTAAATAAATCATAATTGACGTACAATTGCTATTGTCGTTTACTCCATTATGCCATTACCATATTTCACCAAATATAAAATATCTATTTTAATAGACTTTGTTGGATGCCTATAACAAATAATGGCTTATCATAGTTTAATTTGCAGAGGAAATTTTTAGTGGCATAAAAACTATGTTCTTAAAATAATCACTTTGGTGAGAGATGGATATGAGAAAATCATGGGATGTTTTATAAAGTTTCTTGAGTCATTACTTTTCCCATATATTTTTTAAATTTAGAATTGCCATCTTAAATTTTCCCACTGACCTTCTCTTGTCAAATCAAGTATCCTTTCTCTATCCTCATTTTTGATGTCCCCAGAGCACATGATAACATTGAAGAGTAGTCACCTTTCTTCATGTGCGCCACCAGAGAGGACTGGATTTCCAGAATCCACAGGTTCTGTTTACACAAGTAATGTCAGGGAACCATTCAAATTTGTGCTCATGACATCTCTTTCTTTTTTGAAATTTTTCTATTCTTGCTTGCATGAAGCAAGTCCTCATTTTTCCACTTCTCAGGAAAAAATTGCATTCCTACACCACCAACCTGCAGCATTTTTTTAAGTAAGTTATTTGCATTATTGCATCATTTAAACTAAAATGTGTATTACATTTTTATGTTACAAATGATCAACTACACATTTTTTATCTAAAAAAATAATTTATTGACTGATAAATCTGATTTATATATTCCTTGATCCATAGACTCAATGTTAATCATCAACTTTTTTCCGTGTCTCAGTTCTGTCCTCTACTCTGATTGACTGATGGAGTGATTTTAAAATAATCTCTGTGATCTCATGACACAGTATTTATATTTTCCTTCTCCAAGTATACATTTTAGTGGAATAAAATAATTTGAGAGAAAGAATATTGAAGACTTCTTAGAAGAAAGAGTGAGGTCCAGAGTAGGGACCCTTGGGACTTCGTGTAAATAGAAAAATGCTCAAAAGTAAGACAATTCAGCAACAAGGAAATTCCAGTGTCTTAAGTATCCTGTGGGTTTGTCAAGACAGTTAAATAGCAAACCTCATATCAAGGGACATTGTTGACAAAAGATACTGATTTGTTTACTAAAAAGCAAAATTGTAAGAAAAAAGATAACTTGGTTTGGTTGATTGTGTAACTTGCTATTATATGGTCTGCCTATGAGAACAAATTACCATCTCTTAAAAGTGTTCATTAAGTAACTGACTGTTTTCACACAAATTCACTGTTTGACATACTTTCAAAGTCCCTGGATGTAGATCTCCTCTCCTTATTTCTCTATATCCAATATTCTCTTTTTCAACTCAGTTCTTTTCCTCCAAATTCATTCTATCGCTCTTATCATTCTTTTCATATCTGTTACCATAATTTACCCACTAATCCTTGATCAGATACTTCTGATTATGACAAAGACGTATTAAGAACATCGATGAAATATAATCTGAATATCATTTCTTGATAATTACTACTCTGCAATAGTGCTTACATTTTATAATTGTATGCTATTTTCTCTTTAAATCAAATATACGAAATGCCAGATGAATGTACAAGGTAATAAATTAGGGATAATATTAATTCCAGCAAAAAAATCATACTAGATACCTTTAATTAGTAATATATCTACTTAGTGTAAACTAGCTATGTAAATCAGGCTGGAATTGTACTTCTCTGCAGGAACTCTTACTGATAGATGTCAGTGGAGCAAGGGCTTCAAAGTTTAGTCAGAAATTATTTCAATCTAAAATTTTATGTTAAATGAAACTATTAACTAATTTTAGAGTAGAACTGATAAATTTTGACACATCAAAGGACTCTACTTCCCAAACATCCTTTCTGAATAATTGTGTACTCCATCAAGTAAGGGAGTAATAAGGAAGGAGCATGAAAGAAGATTCAAGAACAATTTGTCCAGCTGAGGAGAGCATTGTTATCAAACAGACAACAGCTATGGTGAAGGTGGCCAACCTTGGCCAGATAAGACTGGAGGGTGAGAGCCTCAGTGCAAACTCATTCACGTATAAGTTATGTTAAGTATCAAAAATTTTGTAGAAGCTTGAAAATGTGACAGAGGTAGAGAATGCAAGAAATAAAAAGAAAAACTCTGAGAAAATAAGGAAAATGGAAGTGAGTCATATAAGAAAGTCAATGATATAGACTAAATTAGAAAAGGCAGGCAATGAATTTCAAAACGACGAATGGAAATTGCTTCTCCAAAATAAATCAAATTAGTAAAAGCTGAGAAACAACTAGGATATGCTCAAGAAAGCATATTTAGCAAGTTTATTCTTATCTTTCAACAAAGAGAAAAAGGGTATCCAGAAGCACCAATAATGAAACTATTTTGGAAAGTCATAGCATCAATATGAAGCAATTAAGATGTTTGGAGAAATGTGTTTCAGAGGACATTCTATTTAAGACTAATACAGAAAGATGAACAAATAAAGTGCTCCTTCCTCCTCTATCTTCCTGCCTGCCTGTCTCTGCTCACCTTGATTCCTACCTGCACCTTTCTTTTGAACTCAAAACAAAAAAAACTCTGATACTAGAAACATTCAGTGTCACAGGGATTATAAAATCAGTGTTTGTCTCTGAGAGGCAATATAGTTAAACAGTTGGAAAATTTGAACATTGTTTATTACATTTTCATTTTTTCAAATCACAAGTGATATGGGAGACTTGTGATGCATAAATTATAATTTCAAATTAGCCTGACCATAATTATGTTTTAAATGGAACAGTATCAGTTTGGGTTTTTTTTTCTCATATTTCCCAATCACCCCATCATTTTAATATAAATGTAAATTTTTTCCTGTTTTTAATAAACTGGGTTCATCTTTAACAAGGGGCAATTGAATTGTCCTAGCCCAGTCTGTTGAGGGGGACCAAAACTAAGTGCCCCTTTTGCTCCACATTAAAGTGGGCTCTTGCTGGCACTGACTACAGTAGGCCACCACCCCAACTGCTTTTCCTGTCTTTGTGTGAGGAAACGGGAGCCTCAAGAAGAGGATTCCCCCATCCCCACCCAAGCACCTGTTTCTTCATAGGGAGCGTGATCAAGGCTCAGACAGGGACTATGAGGGTTACTTCCAGCACTAGGGGTTTTTCTCTGATATGGTGAGGATTATTGGGCATTTCGGCACTGGGATGGTTAAAGCGGCAGGACATTTATAACTGGGCTTACAGGGGCACCAAATTTGGTTTTTGCCTAAATTGTCAAAATTCCTTACACCTACTCTGACCTTTTATATGAAATCCAGCGGGACTACACGTCATTACTATGGGATTGCCAGTACTTACTTGCTGCTGGTCTGGCTGTTCTGCTCCTACTAGGAGTGCTCTGCCTCTTCCCCTCTCTTTAGTTGTCCATGCATAGCCTCATCCTGGTTTTGCCATCCCAGTGACAAGGAAATATGGTCAGCCTATTTTAAAAGGAATGTAAATAGGATCACTTGGATTATATACAGGGAAAAGGAAAGTGGCAAAGGGTTGGAAAGGGAAGTGGCAGGAATTATGGGCACAGAGCAGAAGTGGAATAGTTGAAGCACTGATGTCCTCAATTGGAAAGCAGCCGATCAAGAGCTGTTCTGCCATTTTGGAACAAGAAATTCATGTTGAAATAGACTGAAAGTTCATAGATCAGCACAGAAGAAACTGAAATTAATGATAAAACTACATAGGGGAAAGGGCTACTGGGTGGTAATGTGCATGAACTAGTAGGTCTGAATTCAGTTAATCAAGAAACAGCAGTATAAGTTTATTTAAAGGTTAAAGGTAAGTATGGAAAGATTTAAATAGTGAACTGACCAATGGAAGTGGAGCTCAGTGAAGAGATGCCGGAGACAGGTTTGGTTTTTTATTTTGTTCTATTTCTAAAGTCTTCTTGACTGATTCCCTCTGTATGTGCATTTTCTACTCTGGTGATTCCTCTTACTACATTCTATGTGACTCTGATATGCACACACTGCTATTCCATTTGCTACTCAAACTGAAAATCACTGCCCAAGAAGTCTATACTTATTGGAGTTAAAATATCTATTTCCCATAAATTACAACAAGTCATATATTCATGGAATGATAATTTAAAAATATTAGGACCCAACTCAGTGGTTACCCATGGACAACCTTCAAATTTTCAGGTAGTACTCCATTTTCTCTTTTGAAATGAGATTTCTTTTTCTTTTAGTCTTTTTGCCTCTTATTTTTCCCTCATTCCAATGGTTTTCCTATCTGTCTTCCCTGACAATACTGATCTAACCCTGTATACTAAATACTGACTCCTAAACTTCCCCATAACATAAAATACCTGCATTTAATAGTTCAATAAATCAGTTTCATTTTTATTGATATAGCAACTCTAGAAGGAATATGAATTATCTTTATTAAAATGTGTACACTCAGATGACCCTTTGTAGAAATGTTCAGGAATCTGGGTAAGGCTCATCAAAGTAATTAGTTACAATCCGGATGAAAAAATTTTCAGTGAATTATTAGCTCTTTCATTTTGCTCATGTGACAGCTCTGTGGACATCTATTTTGAAGAAGCATAGCTTCAATTGGAAAGGCAGTTTAAAGTGTAAAGCTTTAAACTTGATCACTTTACAAAATAATTTAATTTTATTTTACGTTTCATTTGCCCTGAAAGCCATATTTTTATTACTGTTATACTGACCTCTTCTGGATAATGTTCATAATACCATCTTGATCATATATTAGCTCCACTTTTTTAATGTTATACTGTACACTATGGAATTGACTTTTTAAAAATTCTGAGTCTGGTGTAACTGTTCAAAGTTAACTCATCCAGGGCTCACTGTAGGAATTTGCTGAGCATGTTCATAATCTAGTAGGAAATTAGGTATATAAACCAATGATGAATATGTAAAACAAATAATTATAGCTTTTAAAACACATATAGAAAGCTGATAGTAATGTGCAAACAGACTTCTAAATGTTAAATAGTAGTTCTCCAGTATAAAAAGGTGGGATATAACTCTAGTTAGAGATTCCGCTGGGTACTTAACAGGATTGTGACTCCTGTGGTTTCTCTTGGAACCTGAAGGACAGGGACAGGGGAGGCAGATATAATCCAATCATAAAAGTGGGTGTGCCCTGTCACAAGCTTGGTGCTGTGTCCTGAGGGCTGAAAGCCCTAAAGCATGGAATGATACAGACATGATTACCTATTCTTGGCCTTTCCCTGGCAGTCCCAGCAGTGTGAGATGGAGCCTGGCAATGCCAGGCAGAGGGCAGCAGGCACTGGCTGCAGCAACAGTCAGACCTGCAGCAAGTCTTCCGGCCAGGGGCTACCGGAGACCCTGGGTGGAGAGGCAGGCAAAGCAGGAGATGCTTGGGGAACTTACTGACTGGCAGGTAGATTAGTGAAGGAGAGTGCCAGACATGGCTTCCGTGACCGCATGGAGAACAGAGTCATAAATCAAGTCTCGATAAAAGAGTAGGTTTGGAGAGATGATGGGTTTAGTTTTATAAGAAAGTGTGAGGTGGTTTGGGGGGATTTATTTATAGGAGTTCAAAGCTGCAGTTTCTGTATAAAGTCACAGGACCTGATAACTATGAACAATGAATATATTCATCAACTTCAGCTAGGCTCTGAACTTGGTCTCATATGTTACACTAATAAATTTACTCTCCAACTCTTGGTAGTAACTATTTTCAACCTCTCTTTTGTCAGTGTCTCTATATCACCACTCTCTCTCACAGATAAACTTTCCACCTACTTCATATCAAAGACAAAAGTGATTAGCTCCAAACTAACCATATCCCTGCCAGAAATTTCTTGTTTTCACTAGTTCTAACGGTGATTTCCATTACCAAGCTCTTAAACAGAGAGCAAGCAGCAGATTTGTCTGCCCCAGGCAGAAGCAGTTGTTGAAAAGAGGAAGCCAATGGGGAGGCAAGATTGCTAACAGGTGACCAGGTGATTGTTGAGCTGTGAGACTGAACACATTCCCACAAACTGAGAAAGTAATTTAAGTGTTAAGAATGAAACAGGCACATCCAGGAGATCTAAGAGTAACTTACTAGGGTTACTTACATACAAAAGACCTTGATACTGGAGCTGGTATAAGTTTTGGTTGAGGTAAGAGCAACACCACCTGAGATCTGAAGGGTCTTCTTAAATACCCTGTCTAGTAAGTGCTTTTCCTTATTCGTTAACTAAATAAATGATTTAGGTGAAAGCACTGACACCCTTATCCCAGAGTTATGACACGGCATCTCTGTTCTAAAGATTTAGAGCGTCGCTTACATCCTAGAGTATAGGGTCGAGTAGGTCAAAAACAGTTCCAGGAACTGGTTTTTGTAATTTTGTTGTTGTTGTGTTGTTTTAAATAATATGCCTGGATGGGGTAATCAGTAGTCATAGGCCTAATATGGCATTACTCAAAATAGAGTCATACTTGGGGATGAGGGGGTAAAGGCAAATCCTGTAGATACAGAGAACTGTGCCTAGGAGCACATCTGTAGTGCTGTCCCGAGACTTTCAACACCACTTTCTCCATGCCTGTATCAGCTCTTGAACAAACCATTTTAGGTGCAGTGGTAAACTAGTTTTTATTAAGGCCTCATAAAACTTAAAAATGTTATGATTTATTGAAAATGTAAAATGTGTGTATGTAAGTTATGAACTTAAGTTGGACCTTCAAAAAAACTTGGATGATCTTGTTTTAATAATTTCAACTATTGTGTAAAATGAAAATATTTTTCTCTAAGACATCCTCCTTTACAACTAAAAGAAACTGATATTGTTAAATTAATCATAAATGCAAATGGAGATCAAATACATAATGACTAATATTTTCACAAAGCAGGCCACAAGAGTTCATTGAAAAGTTGATTGCTGTGAAACTATTTTACCAACTGGTAACAAAACAAAACAAAACAAAAAAAGTACCTCAATAAATCAGAATTATTGAATTAGGAGTTTCAAATTTTGACTTCTCAGACACACTGATATAAAAATATATCTCATATCATCATTGTTAGATACATTAGATATTTTTGTTAAGAACTGGTAATTGTGCTATAATTTTATGTCTAATTGAATTGCCATTGTGGGAAAAATAGTAATAGAATTCATGAAAGATTCTTAAATGTCTTATAAATAAATGCATGATTAGCTGAAGCTGTACCAGCTTTTAATTTAAGGCCTGCAGCTGTTAGTGTAAGAAGCATCAAATTTCAAAAGTTAGAGTAAAAATAAATAGAATAAAAGAAACAGTCTTATGAGAAGAAAGTAAGGCAAACATTAAGCATATGGATTATCATTACTTCTCATATCAAAATATAGTGCTAAAATATGAATTTCAAATACTTAGTTTTAGTTTATGTTGAAAGCTAGGCTATATAAAAGTAATGCAAATTAAGAGATCAATTATTCAAAAGTTTGATATGGGGTCTCTTCTTTACACCTTATAAAGAATGATCTAATTATGATCCTTTTAAATAAAAATAAACATATAATCACATTGTTATATTCACATTAATTTGTTAAGCATAAAAATATTTAATTTACTAGGAAATAATTGTCAGAATTTATCTTCTCTTTATTTTGATAATTATTATTTAAAATTTTTCTTCTCAAATATTAAATTTATTCACTAAAAAGACTTAAGAAACTTGACATTTAAAGAGTGACTAATATATGATAATCTGTACTAAACTTGGATGAGAAAAGTATTCTTTTAATACTGCTAAAGTCATCATTCTAAATGTTGCATGTTAATTTGAAGTGATTTTTCATGAGATTTTGTCAACAGATTCTACTGGAAATAATTCTCAGAAGATTTATTTTGTTATTCCTTCGAGGTAAATTACTTTTAGAAAGTTATGATTATATATAAGACTATCGTGATTCAGAGTTTGGATCTTGGTTTTATAAGAATTTCTTTTCCTCTTTCTCTTCTTTTCTTTTACTTTTTTCCTTTTTGGCATACTTAGAACTGTGTTCTGGAATTGGTGCCCAAACAATTTTAAGTGTGGTATGAAGTGTTTATGTCACTGAGTAAAATTAGATACGCTTGTTGCTAATATGAAAGAACGAAACATGAGACAGGGCCAAACCCTTGAGAACCTGTTTCCTCCAGGCATGGTTGTTGAAACCTCAATCTTTCACTCTAGTTCTGCAAGTTTTGGGAAAAGTGAAACCATTCTGTCTCAGATAGGACTCGAGCTACCTGATTGTAGTTAATTCACCAGTGTGCTATTTCATACGTTAAGGTAAGTAATCAGTTTTAACTTGGATTTTATATAATTACAATGTACAATTTTAAAATCAAAACTGTATATTTTTTCTCAATTATTTCCTTCAGAGATTATTTTTAAAATCTTGAATACATTTATCTGAAAAGAATTATTTATTAAATATCAACAAAATGTAGTTAACTTCTCATTTCAACTCTTTTTTTTAAGTTATTCTCATTATTAACTATGTATTTTTAGCATAGCATGTATTTCTAATATTTTTAATGTGTAGGATACCATGATAGCATTTCTATCTTGTATTTTAAATATGTAAGGTAGTTAATCATCTAATTCTACTCTTAAACTTTTACGAGAATTACATTGGCATCACTGTTTTTTAAGGAAAGGTGCCGGTAGGAATGAAGGTGACTAGGCAGGCAGGTAGGAAGAGAGAGAAGGAGAAAGCATCTTTGTTTAATTTTTATTTATTTGTTCACACTGATTGTTCGCCCCTGGACCCAGAACTTGAACCCCGTGGTACGTGGCTTGCTCCTTTGTAGGCGAATGACCTAACTACTGCTCCATCAGGGCCAGCCAGTTTTACATTTGTCAAGAGTTTTGTTGTAGGCATAATGAAATAGGTTAAATTTAATGAGAAATGCAGGTTATGTAATAAATTCGGAATAAGCAAGATGAGCAAATTACCAATTTTATCTCTCCAAGTAAAAGGGATGAATATTTATCTCCTAAAATCTGGAAAAATAAAGTATTACAAAAATATGTATCAAAATATATGTGTAACTAGGGTAAAAGGCAAACATGTTAATAATGCTTTGGAGGACTAAATTTGTCGGTTCTTTTTGTTTTCTAAGTTGACACGGGGCAATTGGAAAAAATGCTCTTAAAAGGAGGCATAAGGGAAGGCAAGGGAAAATATAACTCAACTGGCTGAAAGATTTGCCAACAAGGTGGAGTAACTCACTAGTGCAAAATAAACTAGATAATATTCTGTTTATTTTTTTGCTTATTTTCTTGGAAACATGTAGAGATAGACACAAAAAAGCACATTCAAAATTAATGGATTAATTTGGTATAAGTTTTATAAGGTCTAAAATTTTTCTAAAGTTTCCTTTCAATGCCAAATGAAAAGTATTATTTAAATGTATTTAAGTATTAAACTCCAAAGACTAGCAAATTCAAGTTTCCAAGGATGCTGGTTGAAATGCTGAAAATAAAAGTGTTCTCTACTGTCCTGTCAAAAGTATAAAAGTATACTTTCTAAGCGTCCCCTGGTGAAGTAGTGGGTAAGTCAACTACCTCTGGCCTAGAGCGTAGTCCACACACATCCCAAGGACCTGGGATCATGACCCCGGGCCAGAGCGAACAACCAAGGTGAACAAGGGAATAAAAATAAATAAAATGTTTCTCCCTCTCTTCTCCTGCCTGCCTATGCTCTCTTTCACTCCTGTCTGCATCTTTCCCTGAAAAAAATTTTAATAAATAAAAAGTATATTTTCTAGTCATTAAATTACTGTTACATTAATATGAAAACCAAATAATTGTAAACTATGAATAGGTGTTCATTTTGTTTAATTTTGCATTCTTTGTAAGACCTAGGTTTCTCCCTTCACTATTTGACTTGCTTCATCAAAACCCTTGCTTTGTCTCAACTAAACCCATCCCTACCAAGTCCACCATTACTATGATTTCCTCGTGAGAAGGGAAAGTTCCAGAGTCCTGAGCCTGACTCCATTACCCTGCATTCTTTTATAATCCACCTCTATGTTTCTTTCTGACCAACCCTCCTCCTTCTCTTTTCAAACTTACAGGTAGCTACCTTACTTTTTTCTTCTCTGGACTTAACTGCAGGACCAAATATTTCTGTAATGTTTTCTGAGTATTGTGTAATTCATTATCTAATATACTTGCCATTTCAGACACCATCTTCTTTTTTAACTTTTTAAAAATTGGTTTTATTCAAGGATACTGCATTTAAACATTAAGTAGGTTTACTGTATACATGTTAGTAAATTTACATCTGTATATAATACAGCAAATTTGCCACTATTTCCTTTTATGCTTCATTATATACTTAAATCTCTTTATTATACCCTAGGAAAAAACCTAGATGCAGTACTTAATAATTCATTGGCTTGGAGAAATTTCAATATTTCTCCCAAAGTTCTTCAAAATGTAAGAGTCAACTTGACTTCTGTATGACTGGTGTGTAGCATCCCACCAATGGAAGAAAAGCTGGGGATTTTAGAAGGCTCCGATATATCTGAAGGGATTATGGTCATTCAAAAGCAACAGTCAGTCACTGGAACATTTAAAACATAGAAGTAGCACAGACAGAATTATTCTTCAGGAAGTTCACAGCGGTTGCCTTTTAGATGGATTAGGGATGTGAAGGAGAGAAGCAAGAGGCACTGGGGAAAGTCAGAGTTTGGCCTCAACTGAGAACTGGGAAATGGAACCAGCAGGAAGCAGTCATGGTCATGGAGATGGTACCTTAAGTCCTAGCTTTACCTTTATGATTATTTTAACTCTATTTTAAGCATTCTTTATTAGTTTTACTTGTGAAGCATTCTGAAAAGAACACTTTTAGTGGATAAGCAGTGATTATAAGTTTAGCCTGTGGAGTCATACTGACCTTGTATGAATCACCTAATTACCTTTTGCCTTTTATTCTATTTGTAAAAATGGGGATAATCACGGTCTCTACCTTCTAAGAATATAATGATTGTCAAATTCATTCCCTTTAAGGCATATAGAAAGCTTCTGACTTCTTAGTAAACACTATCCAGACTCATCATCATCTTTTCCTCATCCTTATCAACATCAATAACTAGGAAACATAATTTATTCATATCTCCACTGATAGAGAGAAACCTTAGACTGGTGATCAGGATTTATAACCTGCTTCTTCCAGATCCCCTAAAAGGCAACAGGAGTACTATGTAGACAGGAAATTCTAGGCCGAGGTTATTTCTGCCCCAGAAGAGAATGGTTTCCACATATAACCATACTGAGAGGAATATGGACATTCCAGAAGCCCTCTCAGCATTCTCACCAAATGACTGAAAATACCTAATGGCACCTTTAGAATTGATGAAGGAAAAAATTAAGTAACTGTTTAGGTCTTATATGACTATTTTCTTTTCATAAAATATGTTAGATCTTAATGAAAATTTTACATAAAATATTATTTTTTGCAACACCAATGTTTGTTGTCCTTGTATTTAAATGTAAATTTTCCATAATATTTTGAAATCATCATCATGAAGTCATCAAATTTCAATCCCAAAGAAATGGTGACTTTAGGATAGAAATGAGTCATGACCCTGAAGTCCTCTGAAACATTTTAATGAACTGTCAAAGGAATAGGAAAATTGGATATATACCATATTAGATAAGAACCTTAATTATGCCTGCCACAATAATTTCTTTTTGCTTTAAATCTTTCATTTAGAGACTTGCAGTTAAAAAGAATCTTAGCTTGGTTGATAAATTTAAAATAACTTTCTTTTCTCAAAAGCTGTCCTTAATTTTTTGTGGATATTTTTCAGAGTTTGAATTTAGTTCTGTGTTATTTTTAAGGACTAGGCAAATTGGAGGGGAAAGGGTTCTAGCTGGTTCATCTTGGGATTTTATATTCAGCTATAAAAATCCAGAGATTTAATGAAGTAGGTAACTGGCTTATTCTTTGATTAAATGTAATTTTCATGGGTGATTTTAATTTAAATTATTCTATACTCTGTCTTCTTTGGTAAATAATGCTAAACTTAAAAGAGTCCTATCTACACAGGATAAATAGTACTGTAATGTAAGCTACTACCCCTCACAGGGCTGATAACACTAACTAGTTCTCAATTAACCAGTAAGAATCTGCACCTTCTCTGAAGAATCACTCACCATAACTGGCATATTTTCCAGTTCTTTCTGCCCTAAACTGCTGCTCTCATTGACTGCCTCCTGAGAGCATGCCCTAAATAAATCACTTGTATGGGAATCCCCATCTCAGGCTCTATTTCTAGGGGACATGACCTAAGAGAGAGAAAGTTGAACAATGTAGCAGTGTTCTAATGTGAAATATATGTATCTTAATACTTTTTAAATTCCAGTCTTTCCAGCAGCAATTGTCAAGCTGGATCTCCCCAGGAAATACCATGAACTGGATTTGCATACTGGTTTATTAGAGAACACCTAAAATAAACTAAAGGAAACTAAAAGCCACAATACTAGGTGTAAACAGACACTGAATACCAATGTAGTTGAAACACAGTAGAGATGGCCTTTCAGAGTTGTCCTCATATTGGAGAAGGGTCTGAGGTTTTTGCACCTCTACATTCATCAAGTAGATTGGAAACACACCATAGGTGGGGCACCTCAAGTTCATCAGAAAGACGTCCGTTATCAGTTAACTCTCCTGGCAGCTGGAGGAATGAAGTCCTTGTCTCTGAAGAGTGAACAGGGTGTTCATCATTATAGTCCAACTCTTGCATAACTCAGATTCTTTTGCTTTATACACCTAATTTGGTAACAGCTCCTCCAACTTTCTAACTTCTCTCATTTCCTGAGGAAATCACTGAAGGAATGTCAATGAGATCAACAACAGCAACTGTTACTGTCTCTCCTACCCACCACCCCAATTTCACTCATCACTCTCAACCACCCATTCATTCTCACTTTAGTCATTAGTCTTTGACTAATGATCCTGATATTCAACTCTGAGAAGCTTTGGTCATCGTACTTTTACCAGCCTTTGACTGAGCATTTGTCCATTTACTCTCAGAATGGTCAGTGGATACCAAGAAATGCCCTGTTGGTCTAGCTGGGTGGCAGACAAGCACACACACACACACACACACACACACACACACACACACACACACACACATTATATATATTCCTTATAGCCAATCACCATCAGAATCCTGCATCCTTTCCTTCCAACTGGTATTTTTGTATGAGGAGCTGAAGTGACAGATGATAACTAGTCACAATGATGTAATCAACTGTCATCAAATAACTGTATGGTACAATATCTGGATTCAACATTGGTGTCATTTGTAAGCAATTCAGTCATACAAATGTGGCAGTAACTAGATCACACTTGCTGAACAGAGTCCTTATGGGTCACATAAGATCTCCATCCCAGCCATCGTGATTACTCTGTATATGAGCCCATCGTGGGAGCACTGGAATGGGTGATGATGGATTGCCTAAGTATTGTTCTTCCCTCATTGTATAGCAACCCAGATAAATGGTCTTTGGTTCCACTGGAGTGGAGACTATGGGTTTCAGGACCAGCTGCGGTGGGAGCAAAAAGCAGACCTTGTGGGGCTGGGATGCTAAGCCACTGAGGGCCGATTTTGCAGGGGGTGAAAAGAGAGCCAACATACTGAGAGCTGAGTTGGAGCCTGTGCAGTGAAATTGCACTGGGCAAAGCCATACCCAGAAATCAGCCAAATCAAACCCCTCCCACAACCGTTTCCTCCCAATTTGGGGTCCACTAAGTAGAAATGCCGCCCACCGCCTAATCCCACCACCTGAAATCCCATCCATTGGATGTCCCACCCCCCGGATTACAGTGAGAAGGCAGTCCCAAACTTCAACGCTACCCGCTAATGCCACCTTGTGAGTAGAGGCAAAACTGCATCCTGATTGCCAGTCCTGGGCAAGAAAACCTATGTAATGCCAGGGAAACTGAACTCTCAGAAATATAAACAGAATGCCAAATAGAGCAAAGAAACAGAGAAATATGCTTCAAATGATGGATTCACTGAAAAACCCAGGGGAAAATCTGAATACAGCAGACTTACATAAATTACCTGAAGAGGAATTTAGGGTAACAGTGATTAACATATTCATGGGAATCCAGAAATCAGTAGAGGCAGTAAACGAGAATGTCAGGAAGCAAGAAGAATTAAAACAAGACATCCAACTGGTAAGAGGCACTAATCCTTTGGAGATGTCCTTAGCGATGGCTGGGGCCATTCCTTACCCCATGGTACTGAGCAGCAATTTGTTACTCAATGGACACCACTTAGGGCAAGTCAGCTCTTTTCAGCCAAAGGCAGTTCCACAGTAGGGACTCAGCTCCTGAGATTTTTGTTCTTATGACTATTTGATTTTTGCATGAATCTTTCAAAAATAATATTCCTTTTTTCTTTTACTCCTTTAAATATAAACAAAATATAATCAAATAGAGCAATGATTTTAAAAGAATATTTAAAATTTATCTTTGTGTTACTATATTCATCCTTCCAATCAACAAATACTGTGTTCTAAGCAATGGGACAAGTCAGAAGCTCAACAGAGAAAAATCAATAATCCTGCTCTTGTGGATATGAGACAAATAACATGGAAAGAGACGCAATTTTTTGTTGTTGTTAAATAAGATACGAAAATGAAGGCAGGAGAGAAAAAATTGCATTTCTTATTAATTCACTTGGGTTCAGAAATAGGGAAGTAAGCTAAAGCTTTCAACAAAACTGCCTATACAAATTTCATCATATATAGTGATGAAACTCAACTGCTTGTTTCTTTACTCTAAATACACGAATTAGAGGTGATTATTTTGGTGATTACATGGATCATATAGTAATTGTTATTAAAACATTTTAAGAGGAAAGCTGTATAAATAAATATTTGCTTTTTGTATGCTAAGAAGAATTGAATTTTAATATAATGGCTGTATATAAAGTATTTTAATATTATTATACATGAAAATGCATAAATGTCATATGTATTATTTATATAATTATTTATATACTAAATCAATAGATTGTTATTTGACTCTTGATGAATTATATTACTATTAAATGGTTCTTTTGATAGTGAACTATATTTAGTTATAGTTTCCAGAACTTTGCCAAGACTTGGAAATATTATATTCTCTAAATACATATAATTTGATATGCTAATATATCTTCAAGTCAAAATGTAATGAATTTTATAATTAACATACAATAATAGCAAATACAATGTTTACTCTGTGCTAAACATTATAGGAACAGTATGTTTTACATTTGGAACTATAATGTAAATTTTAGGGAAATAGAGGCCTCCAGATGTGTAAGATAAATAAATATATTTGGGAATTTATCACAGCAATTATAAGAGTTACTGAATTGGTTGTGAATTTAGATATCCAATGATAATGAAATTGTCTTTTTTGAAAGAATGATAGTAATCAGAGGCAAGATAACATTTATGAAACTTAAAATTCTCATGATGGAATCTATATTTACATATACTTCACCAGCAACTACAGGAGTTAGGTGAACGTTAGTGTCTCTGGGCTCTCAATTACAGGCCTCACTCAGAGCATCACATGACATAAGAAAGCTATTAAATCACTCATGATATAAATAAAATGTTTTATGTTATGATGCCAATAAACAGCCCTGTGAAAATTTCATGAGTTTAAATTTCTCCCTGGAATAACTGAGTAAATTAAAATGATATTTGGTTATACTTTTTGCTGATATAACTTCCATATACTATAGTACACACAAATCTTTCACATATTTGTAATTACTATGAGTAACATGACAGAACACAAAATCAACAACAAACACGTAAAAATACATAACTATAATAAAGCTATATAACTTTTCAAAAGGTTGCAAATGAAATCAAGAAATAATCCCTCTTGTTAATTTTGGACCACCTATATCAAAGAAGTATATATTTTAAAGACGAGAAAGAAATCAAATAACACATTTTAGTTCAAGAATCTTAACCCTAAGAAACTACTAAGTAAAGTAAATCTTTTCCACATTTTTCCAGGAGCTTTAGTAGGACCTTAGACTGGAGTAAAGTTTGGGGAAAGAATGCCAATCTGAAGAAAGAAAGGAAGAATATATCACAGTCTACAACTCTAATCTCAAGGAGCCAGGTGCAGGAATCAGAAATAAACATGGCCTTGTGGACAGCATCCCATGGACAGAATGAGGTGCCAAAAAGACAGAGTCTTGCTGACAAACTTTCAAACCTATTCTATCAAGTGTCAGGATCTGTCCTAGGACTAGGTTTATCAGGGATCCTCACTGTGAGGAGAAACCTAATAATAGGCTACTTGAGTTGATCAGTTGACCAACTAGTAGATATCAGTTGATAAGATTGATCATAACAAATTTTTCATCATAGAGCTACATAAGGCATATCTTTAGACCTCATTATGTTTTATATAATAATAAAAAGGAAATACCTAAGACACCATAATTGAAAAGCAAAAATCAAGACAGTTCTTTTCTGATGTTTATCTTCCTCCCGAATCCAACTAGTTTATCTAACCAAGATGGAGCTTTTATTATGTCAAAGCTTGAAATACACTGTTCAAACACAGGGTCTATGGATTAACATTCATGCTAGAAAATGTGGAAGCTGCTGGATTACTGAACTGTGAAATGAGGGAGTTCTTGCCTATGAATTATGACACATGCATCAATTGTGTCTTTATGGTAATAACGTGTATATCTATCATTTCCTCCTTTTGTTAGATTTCAATTATTTTCCTAGATGTTTATAGAGTTTTATTGAAGTTTTTTGTTTGTTTTTTTTTATTTGTTAAAGAATAAGTATGAGAGCTACATAAAGTATGAGTAAGGATAGAATGATGTAGGTTTTCAATCATAATGCCATATTCCAGGTGTGGAAATCTGTTCCACAAATGTATGATAGGTGAGAATATATTTTATTCTTCTTGTTTTTAATAAGCACATGTATCTGAATCCCTACTCTGTGCTGGCACTACTCCAGGTGTTGTATGTATAATGTTTTATCAAAACAGACACCCTTCTTGTCCACATGGATACAAGAATCTAAAAAGGAAGAGTTAATAACAAATTAATTATATATATGTATATATATACATATATATATGTAATACCCTGGTGGAGTAGTGGCTAGGTCAGTCACCCCCAAAGGGGCACAGTCCATGTACATACCAAGGATCCCATTCACATCCCAGGTTCAAAGGGAACAACCAACAGGAATAACTAAATAAAAACAAAATAAAATGCTTCTACCTCCTCTCTCTTCCTGTTTACCTGCTTGCTTTCATTCCTATATTTACCTTTTCTTTAAAACAATTATATACGTACGTATGTTTTATGTATATATACATATATAGATATGTGTGTGTATATATATATTATATATATACATATATATATATACACATACACACACAAACACATACAGCATTATAAGTCCTGGAAATGTTATGAAGGAAATAAACAAGACTCAGTTTTCATTATGACAGGACAAAAGATTCATGAGACTGAATCTGTGTGCTCACAGAAAGACTCTCTGACAAATGACATTCAAACTAAGGTCATAATTGGCAGTAAGCACCAATTTTCCAGGAGAGGGAACAACATGTACAAAGACTACAAGATAAGAAAGGGCTTATCTTGTTTGAAGTACTGAGGGAAACCAAGGTCAGGACAGTGGATGGTGGGGCTGGAGAGCCTAGATGTGGCAGATGCAGTAGAGCTTCATCTGAGGGTGAATTAGGAGAATACTGGACAAGAAATTAAAGTTTGACAGAAGAGTAGTCAACCATTTCAGATATAATAAAGACTAAATAAGATGACAGAAATGAGTAAAATTAGCTTTGGAGACTATATACTGGATTTGGCAATAAGCAAGTTCTGTGATCATTAGCCAAACATAAAGATGATGGAATAGTATTTTCAAGAAAAATGTCCTTTTATCTAAAAACATCACAACTCTTATTTTTTTAAAGGAAAGGTGCAGGCAGGAATGAAGGCAAACAGAAACAAGCAGGCAGGAAAGAAGGAAAAGGAGGAAGAAGCATTTTTATTTATTTACTTGTTTTTATTTAGTTCATCTTGGTTGTTCCCCCAGTCCTGGGACATAGCCTGGTCCTTTGTCTGTGGACTGTGCTGGCAGGAGGAGGCTGACAAAGCTGCTAGTCGACCAGGGTGTGTCATTATTCGTTAGAAGTTTCCATTTAATTATAAAAGAAAACGAGTCAAAAAATAATTGAAAAAGAAGTTTAAGCAAAGATGAAACTCATTAATATATAAAATCAGACAATTTAGGATTTAGGTTTTCAAATGATAATGGTAGGATTTAACTCCCCCTCTCTCTTGCCCTCATTCTTCTCATTCCTCTTATTAATTTATTCTCTGGAAACCCTCTCCACATTCATTAAAGAGATGTGGGCAATGCTCTAGCTGCACCATTAACTTCTGATGCCAAAGGCAAGCTTGTGTCACAAAGACTGATAATACCAAATGGCTTGCTTGGATCACATATCTACCCAGTGCCATTCAGTGTCTATAGGTTGATGACATACCCTGGTAGTCAGCTTGTGTCATGGACCACACCTGTGAGAAAGGACTATCATGTGACTGAACTGGATTCCAGTCAGCTGGAGCTGATTTGGTGTTTCTGGAGAAGACAGCAGTAGATGTCCACTCTGACATAACTTAGAAGGAAACAATAGGCGCTCATGTGACATGATTCAGAAGGAAACAGTAGGCCCTGACTCTGACAATACAAATGAAAACAAGATGTGCTCGCTACGATATTCAGAAAGGAATAGCAGGCAGTCAATGTAATGGTTAAGAAGGAAACAGTTTCTAATTGACTTTACTATTCTTGCTCAATTATTGTTGTGTCTTATTCTTCCAACTTCAATTTCTGGATGTTGATGTTACTCCTTAGTCAAATTCTATGCAATGATACTGTAAAAGCCTCAAGTTTCTGAGTTTTTATAATGAAAAACAAGGACAAAATACTATGAAAAGCATGTTTGAATTGCTTGTTTTATAAACATAACACTGTTTATCAATAGATCTATATCTGAACTAAAAACAAGGAACTTAAAAATCACAATTTTATAGCATGGCAGTGAATTTGAGTATTTTTTTTCCTTTTTCATCATTTCTTTATTTAAATAAAGACATCTGCATCCCGATGCTTATAGCAGCACAGTTCAAAGTAGCAAAGATATGGAAAAAACCTAAATGTTCAACAACAGATGACTGGATAAAGAAGCTGTGGTATATATACTCAATGGAATTTTATGCAGCTACTAAAAAAATAAAATAAAATTGTGTCCTTTGCAACAATCTGAACTGAATAATAATTGAGGGATCATGTTAAGCAAAATAAGTCAGAAAGAAAAAGAGAAAACTACAGAATGACTTCACTCATATGTGGACTATAATGAAATGAAATAAGTAAATAGAAAAACCCCAGCTAAAACTCTCAAGACACAAAATGATAACTACCAGGGTGTTCAAGGTTGGAGAAATGGAAAGAGGCTTAAAGTTGGTGGTAAAGGACACTGGAACTCTGGGGGAGGGTGTGGTGTAAATATTGATTATGGTACAATGTCAATATTCAAAAATGAATTTAGCATTGTGAACAAAAGATATAATAAATATTGATAATTTAAAAATTAGAGACTTCTCTATTAGGTCTGTTAGGTATATTAAAGGGTGTTTATACTGTCACTTAAGTATATTTTCTGAGACTCTTTCTTCACATGGTAGAGTTTGCTATTTTATTTTAAAAGTCATTCCTACTGTGAAGAAAAGAGAACAATTTAATGACATTTTAAATCTATGTGTATATGTGTGTATGTGCATGTGTATTTATAGCAGAAGCATATGTGACTTTGAGAATTTTGCTGATTATAACTTTGATGAAGTTGACAATTATGATCCATTTACTTTGCTATATTTACATACACCTTACTGAAAAGCTTCACTAAGAGATAAAGCAGAATGTTTCTTGAAGTTATTTGTTTATAATATGTATAGCCATAAAGTATGTAATAAAGTCATGAAAACATATGTTCTATAAACCTGAAAAAACTTTGGAAAATTCAGTTTTAAATGAAAAAATGTAGAATATAGGAGGAAAATATTAACGATTTTTTCTTAATGGTGTTTTTTCTAAAAGTGTATGTTTCAATATGTTTTTCTATAGTTTACCTTATTCAATTAACTATTAGTGCTTCCCTAGGATATATTATGTAATTTTCAAACACTTAATTCTCTAATACAGTAATAATCCAATTAATTAATTACTCATATTCGCCCCTTCATCATTAAATAAATTTCCAGTTTTTCATCATTATATATAATAATAAAGTAAATGTTCTTAAACATAAATCTTGCATTTCGATTCCTAGTGGTTTCTTCAGAATAAATTCCTAGAATTGAAATTACTATTTGATAAGGTTCTTGGTACATAGTACCAAATATATTTATAGAAGAATTATGTTTATTTTCACTTTCAACAGCAGAGGTGTTCCATGCCCATTTTTCAAACACTTTGCTGATATTGGCTACTGTCCATTTTTAAATATCCCTTAATCTTTGAAACTGCTATAGCAGTTGTCTTTATTTGCTTTTCTTTTATTCACAGTGCAGCTGAACATGTTTACTATGGTTCTTAGTCATTTGTGTTTCTTCACTGTATATGCATGGTTTTGCTTATTTTATTGGATTATTTGTATTTTTATTCAAATATTTCCATGATTTATATTTTAAGGGCTTGACTTTGGCTTTTATTCAGGCAAATATTTTTCCCAATTTATTATCTGCTATTGATTTTTCCTTGTTATGTTGTACTTTTTGTCACACATCTACTAGGATAAGCTCCTTCTCATTGCTCTTTGTTTTCCTCATTTTTGAGTCTCATTTAAGATGATGTGAGTTATGATGCGAACAGTGAGGCAAGAAATGCCTGGAGTATAAGCTAATTAATGTGGGAACGAGCTGTTTCTTAAAATTTTATAGAAGGTCAAGGTAAAGTGTGTCCAGTGATTTTCTGCACCAGTCTGACCAAGCACACTAACTTACTTGCTCCTTCCCTGAAAGAGTGATTCATGTCTCTTATTTTTTACTTTTCATTTACTTATTGATCACCTCTGTGTATGGACTTGCCTATTTGTCTCTATGACTATTTAACTTGTTGTTCATCCTTTTGCCACTACATCATGTTTTCATTACCGAGGCATAAAAATATGCTTTATATCACAAAATCAAGTCACATTCGTTATATGATCAGTTGTTCAACACATATTTATTGATTGCCTGTTACATGAATATAACTAATACTGGTCATGGTCATGTGGTCATTTAGTTGTACTGACTTCTCATGTGAGTTGCTTTGTAATTTTGATGGATGATGTGGCATAAGGATGCTATTTATGTAATAAGAAATTATGCTACTTAGATCTAAGAGCTAGAAAATGTGGTTTATGAACAATAATTTTTGAGACTTTGAAAAGCAATTTTCCTGAAGTTTTCAGATTCATATGAAGGATCCTCTAAGAGGTTTGGCAATACTATCAACAGGAAGGAATCCAACCCTAACACTCAGGTGACTTTCCCATGAGGAATAGAGGAAGATTGGAGAAGCTGAACCATTGAACTTCCTCCACCTCCTACCCTGTGGTTAGTGTTGCTGAAATTACTCAGTGAGTTTGGCAAAAAAATATAATCTGAATCAGATGTGTGTTTCAGAGGGAGTAGAATTATCAAGCCTCAGCCCTGGCCTTCTTAAAACACTTCGAAAACTGTTTTTTGTTTAATATATTATTCTGTTACGCATTTCTGATTTTGCTTAAAAAAAGAGTATGTCTCAATTTCAGAGAGGTCTCTATGCATCTCCTTTCAAATATAGTTTAATTGTATTGTTTCTGTTTTCTATATCTCTACTCATTTTAGTGGACTTCATTTACCAATAGAGGAGTGTCAAAATCTTTCACTATGATAATTACTTACTCAGTGTTTTCTTCTTCAAGTTCTTCAATTTTTATTACATGTATACAGATGTATAGATACAGATATGACTATAGGTGTATCAGGATATTTGATAGATACATGTAAGTCTAGCATTTGTATAGGCTTCTGATAAATTTATTTTATATCTGCAGTATTGAAACCTCATTATAATGTGCCTTGTATTTATAGGGGTTCAGATACAGCATAAATAACACAAGATTCCTGTCCTTTGCTGCTGCCCCATTATCAAAGGAGTGGCTGAAGTTTTCATCTTCTATGGGGGAAAAGGATTTGGTGGTAGTGATGTTTGTGATGTCAGACTGGAAACTAGCAAAAAAAGTAAATGGGGGGCATAAAGAATCTTCCCTATCACTAATAATTTGCTACACTTTATCTCCCCAGAAATGGTTAACTGGAGACCCTTGAAATTGCTCCTCCTTCACTTCTTTCCTGGAATCACTTCATAAGCCCAAGGACTCAAAATCTTTCCCTTCAGATGCCCTGACTAGCAGTGCTAGCCGAAAGAATGATAGATTTGGACTTTCTGGCAAACCCTGGACTTTCAACTGCCTACCTTCACGGGTGATTTCATTAATTTCACAGCAGGACTCCGTATTTACAAAGTTGAATTCTGGAACCCATACTGATTATGAAGCTTCTTTGCTTTCGGTGTTCTCCAGATTCAGAGTGACTTTAATGCATTTGAACTAAAATGCCCAACTCAAGAGTCAGTGTGTATTTTCAATTTAACAACTTCAATTACAGAAAGTTCTTGGCAATTATCTTTTTAATCATTGCCTTTATTATATCTTCTCTAGTACTCCCACTGTGATTTCAATAAGACATTTAGACCTTTTCATTCATCAGCCCTGTCTTTTAAATATTCCATTCCATTCCCCATACCTATGTCACACTATAGTGTTTCCTAAGATCTGTCTTCCTATATACTAATTCTCTTTTCAGCTACATGCAATCTGTTGGTAAAAGAAGTTTTTTTTTTTATATATTTTATAACTTTAAGCTATGAAACATGAAACACATCTTTGAATTATTAAATAATTGTCATTTCCATGGGATCTTAGTTCTTTTCCAAACAACTTTTAAAAAAATCATATTATCTCCTTTGAGCATGAGCCCATATTTATCACCTATTTGTCTTAAAATCCTGGCATTAATTTGTGAAAATGTATTGAACTAGAAGGGATTATGCTAAATGAAACCAGTCAGAAGAAAAGCTAAATCATGGATGATCTTACTCACATGAGAATATAAAGAAAGAAATCAAATGAACAAATAAAAACCAGTTTTTGGACACTGGCAAGAGAATGAAGTTACGAAAGGGAAAAAATTGGGGAAGCAGGAGTGCAGAGTAATGGGGGTACAATAGACAATGCTAGATTATTAGAAATTAGGTGATGGGTATGGTGTGTTATATATTTGATGAATGGTGAACCTACTTATCTGAACTTACATTAATTTATAAATCAAACCTACCTCGATAAAAAAAAGATAAATTTTTTAAAAGTTCAGATGAATAACATTTATAAATGGAGTTTTAAATATTAAAGGGAATTTAACTATTGTCTGTAAAGAGGAATGATTCTTAATTTAAATTTGTCAAACATTAAAGTCCTCTGACTTCATTCTCACATTTCATGTAACAATTTAAATAAAACTCTGAAACATATTGCTAAAAAAATCCTGGCTTTAGCTTATCAAAACTATTAGTTTTAGTTTAAAATTAAGAATGTCATTTAACAACATTTATTTAGTGGACACTATATTTAATTCACTGTTTTATATAATAAGAATAAAAGAATGTATAAAGCACAATTCCTAACAATATAAGTGGTTTTATTTTAAATAATAGAGAACCATGGATTCAAAAACTAATAAAAGCTGATATTTATATCAAAATGCATTATAATACTTCATGTCTGGAGACCAGTCCATTAAATTGTTGATAACTATTTGAGAGAAGCATTTAAAAGTCAATAAAAATTAGCATACATCAACCTACCTTAAAAGATGATTAACCAGGAAAGGAGTCTAAATTTTTAATAATGCAAATTGTTTTTAAAAATAAAGAAATCTGAAAATAATATTTGTTCAAGATATAGTAAAACTCAACATTCCTTTTTTAGCATTGGCTTTAAGTTCTGACAAAAGTATTTCATTATTTCTTTTGTAAAGGACTTATAAATAGATCTCAAAGTTATTTGCATTGTTCATTGCAACTTTTTGCCAACATGAGCACTGTATCTCAGTTGTCTGATCTCGAAGTACTGAGGACTTGGCATTTCTCTTGATGTTAATTATAGCTAATATCTGAAGGAAGCTAGCTGAACCAGATAGATTCTGAAAGTCACTTGTAGAGGAAATTTCACCCATGGATAAAAAAGAAAACCAACATGAATTGCAAGGAATATAGACAAATACATTATTAAGTAGCAAAATCAAGTTTTAGAAGAAAAAAGTGTTCTGGTTAGTTATTTAAATTATGCCAATCTAGAGTAACAGCTTTTTTATATACAACACAATTTAACACTGGTAGATGGCAGATTGACCAAAGAAATAGGTATCATAAAACATGATATGAAAGAAATACAAATGAAACAAAACTAAACAAAACAGATATGGGACCAAATAGAAGTGGTTTGGGTAATACAATACAGCTCAAATATGGAAGGACCAGAAACCAAGTAACTAGCTTCGAAAATCTGTATTCAGTCTCTTCTGCTTCAGAAATGAGGGCCAACTCCTCACTCAAGTTGTCAGAAAGCTGGTTGCATAGATGCGGGGTGCTTCATGAACGAAACAGAGCACATGCCCCAGTTCCCTATCCCTAGAAGAACTTCAGCAACTGTAGTAGTGTCTACTATTGCCTCACTAAACAACTAATGGTACTAGTCAAGCCCCATCAGACTTCAGTTTACCATTTATAAACAGTTGAGGAAACTTGGAAATAGCTCACAACATATTTTATTGGTTGTACATTTAAATTTAAATAAAATTATCTGAATATTTGTCTATTCACTATTTGTATTTATTTATTCAACAAATATTTTTGAGCATATACTATATGTCAGGTACCAATCTAATACTGGTCATACCAAATAATAAAACAGTGGAAAACTCAACCCTCTTAGATTTTACATGTGATGAAGTGAGAATTCATAATAAATTAAGTAAATAAAGTGCATGGAATGTTATGTGGAATTAAGTGCTGTGGAGAAAAATAATGCAGTAAGGAGCATAAAGAGATATGCAGTGGTGTGGGGAGGAAAGCATTATTTAAATAAGCTGGTCAAGGAAGCCTCTATCAATAAATGATCTTGGAGCAGAGAGTTGAGTGATGTATAGGAATCCTGCAATTATCTGGAGGAAGAAGTAGAGGAAATCGTAACAATAAAGTTCCTGAGATGGGATCATGTTTGTTGTATTAATGGGTGGGTAGGACCAGTATGATTGGAGAAAAAGGAATAAAGAGGAGAGTGACAAGAGATGAAAACAAGATGGACTTGTCCATCATGATAAGGAGTTTGGGTTTTATTATGAATGAAATATAAAGCTGTTCAAATGTTTTATGGAGAGGTGATTGCTGTTTTCAAAGGACCCCTCTAACTTTTATGTTGGAAGTTGACCATGGGAGATTTCAGATTTCAGATGGAAGTAGATAACAGTTAAGTGACATTTGCAATAACCCAGGTTAAAAATAGTGAGAAATGGTTGGATTCTAGACTAAATAATGAGAAAAAGCAGTTATAGGAGTA
This sequence comes from Solenodon paradoxus, assembly GCA_004363575.1. Taxonomy (NCBI): domain Eukaryota; kingdom Metazoa; phylum Chordata; class Mammalia; order Eulipotyphla; family Solenodontidae; genus Solenodon; species Solenodon paradoxus. Next base: position 234,977 of record RJWH01000045.1, read on the forward strand.
AGAAGAAAGTCATGTGGGTTTTCTGGAAACCAAGTGGAAAAAGCATTTCAACGAAGAGACAATGGCTATTTGCTGACTCTCACTTATATAAATACACATTTTGTTTAGCAACATGGAGGTAGTTGATGAGCTTGCAATATAAAATTTGACATAGTGGTTGGTGTGAAACCTATTTAGAATTGAATTCTAGAGAGAATGGAAGACACGGAATTAGATTGAGTACAAACACTTCACTCAAGGAATTTTGCTCTCAAGAAGAGTGGGAAAATAGGACTAGGACTGCAGATACGTTTGAAACATCTGCCTTTTGCCAGAACATATGTTGATAACAGCATAATCATTGTCCCCAGGGGACTAAAGGCTGGTGGCACACTTCGTCTAAGGCCATTTTTCCAGTTTTGTGTAGTTAATCTTTGAAAATTTAAAATACTGGGAAATTCATATTTGTATATTATTAGACCTCTTTCCAACATGTCATTTCTGAAAATACTTCAACTTGGGAAGCAGATTTTAGCTTTATCCATTTTACTTGATCCCAATTGGAATTATCCATTTAGCCATCTATAGGCATTAAGAAGAGTGTTGCACTTACACCATAAATACTAAATCTTTTCTTAGTGGACTAATAAATAATAGATTTTTTTGTTTAATGTGTACCTCAGAGGACTACTCCATCGATCTAGTCTGATTTTCTAGTATCACCCCTACAGGTGGCTCCATTAATGCTTATCAAATATAATAATTCTTTGATTATCTCTTAATTCAAAATTTATTGTGTTCATATTATTTATACCATCTTAGGTATATAGTAATGAACAAGAGTCACACGGAGTTTATATTCTATTGAGGGGATCAACAAATACGTGCCCAACCAAAAAAATAAAATGGGTTTCCAAGACTGAATTAGTGGGATTTTAAGGACTCTCCTTGTAACAGGACTGCTGTCAGCCCTCCCGTAAGTCCTGGAAAACTCTTTTAAATGCACAGTAAAGTTTTCTCAATTTTATATGTGAGTATAAGCTTTCTATAATGAGCATAATAATGTCCCCCAAAGATGTTCATGCCTTAATCCCAAAACCTTTATATGGTAACAGAGATTTTGCAGATGCAATTATATTAAAGCTCTTGATAGGAGATTATCCTGTTTTACACAGGTGGGCCCAGAATAATCACAGGTTCTTTTTAGTGGGAGGTAGAAGTTTCAAAGTCTGAGAAGGATATGTGACAATAAAAATGGAAGTTGAAGCCAAGGAGTAGGAGAAGTCTCTAGAAGCTGGGAAAAGGAAAGAAGAGACTCCCCAATCATCTTGAAGAAATGTAGCCATGCCTACACTTTGGTTGTCAGCCCCAGAGGATCCATTTTCAGACCCTGACCTCCAAAACTATAAAGTAATAAAACTGTGTTTGGGTAAGCTACTAAGTTTGTAAAGAATTTATTATACCAGCAATAAGAAACTATATAGGGAAAGCCACTTTCCTCAATCCAAATGAAGTCTCTCAGTCTATCCATTACAGAAATTCTGGAGCTGCCACCATTATTTCATTATAATGAGCACTTTGAAATAAACAGAATGATGTGCTAGTGCGTGTGTTCCAAGAAGGTTTCTTTGAAAAGAAAACATATAAGCTGCTACTGAAAGCTGAAATTCAGGAACAAGCAGAGTGTTTGGATAGAGAGAATGACCAGGGCAGAGTTCCTGCAGTGGGAATTAACTGGGTCTATTAAGAGTGGATGGAGCATTGTAAGCAAAAGACAAAATGGTAGTAGATGAGGTCAAATAGATAAGCCAGGGCCTACTCGTGTAGGGTCTGGCAGATGATGGAGTTCAGATGTGCTCAGTGCGCAGAAAAAGCCATTGGAAGGTCTTACACACTATAGTGACAGGAATTTAATTATGTTTTACACATTTGAGTACCAGATCGAGAATAGTTTCTAGAGGAGATATAAAAAAGCAGGTTTTTCAGTAGTCCAAATGACTTAAACTAGTGTAGTAACAATGGAAATGGAGAGGAATAGAGAATAGAGAAGTGAGATCTATGTTGAAAGCAAAGTTGATGAGACTTCTTGAAATGGGCCTGGAAGAGAAAAGAAGCAGCAAGAATGGTTTCTCAGACTTTGGAGCAAATGGGTGAGCAGTAGATGACTTTTTAATACTGAGGAATGACAATCTACATTATTCAAGATCTAAATGTTTATTTCATAAAGGTATTATTTACTCATTTCTAACTAAACATTTAGATCTTAAATAATGTAGATTGTCATTCCTCAGTATTTGAAAGTGCTATTTGATGAATGGCATAATTTTATGTCAGAATATGAGAAAATCCTGCTGATATTTTGGAAAGAGGTTTTAAGAATCATTTCAGACTTAAGACTTATTTTAAATAAGGAAAGCTAGAAATCATTCCTAAAAACAACCATGCCTTTTGCATGAAAATAAATCCCAGAAGAGAATATTTTATACGTTTCATTATTTCACTATATTTATAGTTAAGTCTTCATAATCTATAGGCCTTATAGATTAAAACCAGTTTTTTCCTTGCATAAAGGGAAAATGATAATTTAAAAAATGTCTTCATAGTGTTGAAATTGTTTCTAAAACTCTTAATCTAATCTACATAAAACAACTAATGTCTGTAAACATATATTTAGAATCGCACACAATTTCTGGTTTTTCATGAAGTAGGCCAATATATGGAAATTTTATAATAAAAGTGTAATGTGTATCATGTAAAGAGACATTTAATTTATGAATAATTTAGTAGCTATAAGATGTAATTTAATCATTTGACATAAAATTGAATAATTGGATTCTTTTTTGAAACTTATATAAGTAAAAGCTGAATTTTCCTCCCACTGAATCTTTTAAGACTTAACTTTATTTTTGACTGCTGCTTCAATTCCAACTTTAACCCTACAGAATTTTGAAAATTATATATATATATATATATATACTGAATTTATTAATCTGTATCTAAACTATGGTTATGGATATCAAATAAATGTTTCAGATCTAAATTATTTAATGATAGGTTAATTATCACTCTGTGGTTCAAATGCAGTGAAATGTTTCAAAGTAAAAATTACATTTTTAAAAATCATCAATTTTTTAAACATTGGTAAAAATATTATTTTGTAGACATAGTATGTCAGTATTGACAAAAGCATTTCTCTCTCTTTCTCTCTTTTTTTCCCTGTCCTTTCTGTCCCTCCCTCTTCTCCTGTCCCAATTGACTCTCCTCCCTCCCAAATTCCTCGCCCCCCACATGGCAGATGGTCCGTGAACAGTACACTACAACTACAGAAGGCACCCACTTAGAGAGGCCTGAGAACCAATATGTCTACAAAATTGGCATTTATGGCTGGAGAAAGCGTTGCCTCTACTTATTCGTTCTTCTTTTACTCATCATTCTCCTTGTGAATTTTGCTCTCACAGTTTGGATTCTTAAAGTGATGTGGTTTTCTCCAGTAAGTATTATTTCCCCCCTGGAAGCATGTTGTTTTGTTTGCTGTATCACTTTGTCATAATTGTATTGGTAGATGTTTCCTTTAATGTAATTATTGTTTTTTTTTTTTCTATTCTGGATCTGAACTTTCAGTTGCAAACTAGACATATAATACTTACCTTTTTAATAATTTTTATGGTGAACTATAATGTGTTGAAGTTTTTGTTAGTGTTTATTGTAATTTTTTTCATTTTTCATTATCTTTATATGGTGGGAAAATTATAATTTTAATTTGTGGTCTATGAGTTGCTTACTTCATAATGATTTAAATCAGCAATTTGTAAAATTTATAAATCATACTTTTCTAATTTCAATTCATAAGTTCCAAACAGAAATAATAGAGCTAAAGAACTAAAAACAGAGTAGAGGGGCTCAACAGTAGACTGAAGCATCAGTCAAATCACTGAGCTGAAAGATAGGGCAGTGGAAAGCAGACAAGTAAGTCACTGAATAGGAAAAAGAATTAAAATAAATGAAGGTAGCCTAAGAGACTTATGGGATGGCATCAAGAGAAAGAACATTCACCTTATAGGGGTTCCAGATAGATAAGAGAGAGAGAGAAAGGGGGAGAGATCTTATCTGAGGAAATAATAGCTGAAAACATCCCTAACAGACATTCATATACAGGAATCTCAGAGTTCCAAACAAAATAAACCCAGACTATACCAAGACACATTGCAATTAAAATGACAAAAAGTCAGGTAAGGAGAGAAACTAAAATCAGTAGAGAATAACAAGTTACATACAAGGGAACTCCCATAAGACTCTGTGATTTCTCAGCAAAACCTTTACAGAACAGAGGAAATAAAAAGATATAGTCAAAGTTCTGAAAGAACTTTAATACAAGAATATTCTGTCTTGTTAGATTATCACTTATAACTGAAGGAATGATAAAGATCTTTTCATATATAAAAGTTAAAGGAAATCATCACCATTACCAGCCATGCAAGAAATAATAAAATAATTTCTATAAAATAAAGACCTCACTTAGAAAGAGCAAGACAACAAAAATATAAAATGTGAGGCATTGTTTTTTCCAAATATTTTCTATTCATAAAGCTAATATAAAATATTCATTTTAGTAACAGTTTTCATGAGTATTGGCTGATAGCCATGGGCCTTATTTATAAGTGCATTAAAATGAGGCATCTTTAATTTTTAATGAATTAGAATTTTTAAAGAACTTTCATAGTTGTCAGTTTTTGCTTGAATATAAAATGCTTTAGAGCTTTTAATGAACATAATTATAGCAAGGAAATATTAATGATTCTTAGATAGATACATTACTCTTAGAAGTTAAATTTTGGGGGAATTTTTGTTTGAAAAAAAGATACAAGCAAGGCATAATTGTGATACCTGATATTAAAATTCAGCTGACAGTTATTCCATAAAACATTTTGTTTGTAAATTATATTTGTTTTCCTTTATTATGCTGATAATAACATTGCTTCTTTTAGGAAATCCAAAACCCTAAGTGAATTCCCCCTCAATAAAATTTAAAATTAATTTATTTTGGAAAAAAAAATTAGAAATCTTCTGTTAAGCACTTTGCCATTAATAATATTTTCATTTAGCAAGAAAACAAAGTCCTAGTAGACCCTTCTGTGAATATTTCTTTAGATAAATATTTCATCATTAAGCAATCAGTTATCATTCATGGGAATTGGGGAAAGTGGCATTAGATAACATCTTAATGAAATTTATTTTGGTTTTCTGATTATATAATCATTAGAAGGGAATTTAAAAACCTCAGCCACAAAAGAATGTAGATATACAGACTACTGTAAACTGTCTTCAAATTCACAATGGTCATGTAAGTTTATTAAAATATTATCTCTGTAATGATATTTCATAAAAAATCTTTTAATTTTATTACCAGCTCTCACTTCATAAACTCTCAAAATCTGAAGAAAATTAATCTTCATTTCCATGAAAATTTGAATATACTGTTTATCTTTATGACCTTTAAATTCTTCATCCCTAAGATATTTGATTCATACTAGATCATATCCAAGACCTCCCTGAGAAAACACTTAATCATTTTTTTTTATACTTTACTGATTGATTTCGACAAATGTGTCTTATTTGGGAGAATCAAGACTCATAATCCTATTTCTGTTACTTTGGATAAATGTGAATGTAGTAATTTATATATTAGCTCTATATAATAATAATTTGGACATGTAGTAATAATTATTATTTCATAATAATATTATGAAAACTTAAATTGATATTAATAATAAATTAAATATATTATTAAGTAGCTTTTTTACTTTTTAAAATTTATCTTGGTTTATGCTTTAGTAGGCAAATTCTAAAAGGGACCTCCACCCCTGCTATTATATAGGGTGTAATCCTTCCCCTTGAATGTGAGCGGGACCTCTGATTTGAATCTAGCCAATAATATAGCAATTGGAAAGTAATTGAATTAGATTATATTAGATGATATGACAAAGGTGGAGGAATTTTGTATGTGCAATTAAATAAGTTGATTTTGAGTTCATTAAAAGAGAGATTACCCTGGTTAGGCCTGATTTATCAGATAAATGACCTTAAAGGAAAGACTCTATCCTTTTGTGAGAGGGATTCTCCTGATGACCTCGAGGGCATGAGTGGCCATGTCATTGGAGGGTCTGTGAGGGGCCATATGGCTAGAAACTGGGGAAACCAAACTTGGCACCTGCCTGGCAACCACCAAGAAAATAGAAATCTCACTCCTAGTCTCTGAAAGGAACTAAACTCTTCCAACAACCATACAAGTTTGGAAGAGAACCCCAAGCTCCAGAAAGGAACCCGCCCTAACACCTCAGTTGGAAACTCTGAGTAGTAACCATACCCCCAAGTCACAGAAACTGTGAAATAAGAAATGTGTATTGTTATGAAAATTAACTCAAAATGAATTAGACTTGACTCTAAGACTGGAAACCATGAAATATTAGGGATAAAAAGGCAATACATTACATGACATTGGCCTTAGAAAAGTCTTTGGGGACTCAACTCCACCAGCAAAGGAAACAAAAACAGAAATAAACAATTGGGACTATATCAAATTTAAAAATCTTCTGCATAGAAAAAAATCTTTCACCAAAATGAAAAAAAAAAAAAAAAAAAACCACAAAGCTTCCTGACTGGAAAAAGCTATTTGTACATCATATTTCTGACAAGGCTTTAAAATCTAAAACATAAAAAGAACTTATAAAACTCAACAACAGAAAACCAATCCAATCAAAAATTGAACAGAAGACCTGAATAGATATTTCTCAAAAAAAAAAAGCCAAAAAACAAAAAACATACAGATAACCAACAGGCATATGAAAGATGTTTCTCATTTACTATTATTAGGGAAATGCAAATTAAAGCAATAAGATATCATTTCATATCAGTGAGATTTGACTGGAAATAAGTATTAGTGAGGATACAGAGAAAATGGAACACTTTTTCACTGTTACTGGGAGTATAAATTGGTGTAACCATTAAGGAAGTATATGGAGAATCCTTTAAAAAGTTGAAAATAGAAATTCCATATGATCCTGTTATCCCAGATATTTACCCAGAAAAAAATACCACATGTATCTTTTAAAAAGATATATACTACTGTATATTTATTGCAGTGTTATTTACAATAGCTAAGAAATGGAATCAACCTAAGTACCCACTGACAGATGAGTGAATGAAAAAGAGGAGGTATTTATATGCAATGGAATATTCTACACAGAATATAAAAGAAAATCTTTTTATAAAATCCTGCCTCTTTCAACAACACGGATGAAGCTAGAAAGGGTTATGCTAAGTGAAATATCAGAAGAATAAAGACAATTGCTGGATGATCTCTCTCATGTGGAATATAAAGAACCAAAGCAAATGAACATACAAAAGAAAACCAACCCTTGAATATTGACAGAACTGAAGATATCAAAGGAGAAGGGAATAAGAGACAAGCGCAAAGAGTAAGGGGGAGGAGTGCAATGGATGGTGGTGGAGGACTCTTGGAAATTTTGTTGTTTACATGGCATGTTATCATATATTTGATGCATAGTAACTTGCACATCTAAACTTATTTTGTAAATCAAAGTTACCTCAATTTAAAAATAAGAAAGAAGTAAAACATTTGATTTTTTGGCAAAAACAGAAATATGTATCATTTTAAGGTGCTGCATTTATGATAATATAGCAAACAAAAAACCTAGTGATTTTCTAATATGCAAACAAATTTTTTCTTTTGCTTGATATTGACAATCTAAAAGAAAGAAAATGAAACAAAGTGCAAAACTCTAAAAGTATCTTATTTAACTTAAACCTGATGTTCTATATTCTCAGTCATTTATTACTATATATTTAATGTTTTTAATCTGTTTATTGCTCAAGAGTGATACTTTTGCAATAGCTAAGAAATCAGCAATGGAATAATCATGTCTTAGCCTAACCTAATAATTCTATTAAACTATTCACTACCTGGGAAAATATTTATCAAGTATATTATTTCTTTTGGACAAATGAAATAGTGTACATGCTTATTTTTTTTCAATTTAAAGCATAGTTGAATGTGTTCATATTATACGTTGACAATTTTCTCATAATTGAATGGAAATCACTGATAATATGTTCATATTTATTATCATGAGAAAGTTTTATATTAAGACTTTGTCCTTTTAATTTTAATAGCTCATAACTTTGTAGGCCAGGATTTGCACAATCTATTCAAACCCAGTAACTTGGTTTCTCCTCATAAATATGAGCATGAGTTTTACATGCTACAGCACTATATGTTTTAGTTTTGTGAATTGAATGCTACAAATATCTTAACAGAAACCAGCATCCATGAAAATCATGAACATCAAAACCAGTAGACAAGAGCTCCCACACCCATTCAGAAGGTGTAACATGAAGGAAATACAGAATTGGTGTCCTTAAACCACGTCCAAAAAAACCTACTTGGGATTTTATGGGACTCAATAAATACATTTTTTCCCACCCAGTTTTGGAACCAATAGAAAGGGGGAAAAATAGTTACTAGGTGGAACTCAAACTAACATCTGTTGGACTTCCAGTCAAAATGGTGACCTGCTAGGGGCAAGACTCGTGTCCTACCACAGAGCAACTATGAATTCATCTATTTTCCAGAAACAAACACTGAGGAAGAGCAGGCGCAGAAGCTATAGAGACATAGCAGCAATCACTACAACAAAGTGTAGGTGCGAACATTCAGGTTCAGAGATATGCTGTAGACTAGACAAGGGATTCCAGTCACAGCAGAGAAGGTGGAACTGTAGGAAGAACAGACCCAGGAATCATGAAAATAGTAGAAAGTCCAGCCATCAGGACTAGGACAAGTAGCTGGGGGAGAGGGTCTAGGCTCAGGGCAGAAGGAGGACCAATGCTCCAGTGGTTTGAACAGTATGTGAATAATCTTTTTTTATTTACCATTCAATTTATGAACTTATACATATCTCTATGAATACATTATTTCCAAATGTATCCAGTATGTTCTCATAATCTATCACTATCATTTTATTGTGATGCTGATTTTGTCCATGATTTGACTTCTGGGACCCTCTTTTAACTTACTTTCTACCTTTTGACCTATTTCCATTCTTATTTGACCCCTTTCTTGCTTTCAGGCTCATCTTTCCCTTTCTGTGCTCCAGCTCTAAAATTAACTGCCTCTTAGGACAACTCACTTTCTCTTCATGTACAATAGTAATTTGAAAGCTAATATTTGAGTGTTAGACATGCTTATTGCTATTGATGTGCTGCTACTCAAGTCCTTTTCAGAGGAAATCACACACAAACACACGCGCATACCTTCTGATGAACATTTATTTCTGAGTCTACCCATGTGCATATACAGTGAACCATGAGTTTATACAAATTTCAATCTAACACCACAGGGTTTTGTTTAGCCTGTTTTTTCTGTCTCTTGTATTTGTACCTCAGTCCTCAACAGTGAAGTAATCATCTCTCACTGTTCATTCACTTACTTATTTAATCTCTTCATGTTTTTATTCTCTGACGTCTGCTGCCATTCTCCTCTATGATGATGCCTTCTTATCCCACTTCGGGCTCACATCCTTCCTTGAAGGGAGAGGAAAGGATAAGAAGACAAAAATGAATAGGAAGGAGGAGGAAGAAAAATAGAAGGGGAAGAGCTAATCACCCATTTGTAAATGAAAATTTAAAATTTTCAAATAGAGAAAATATATAGTATATCACATACGCACCCTTCTGTTTTGAACCCATCTCAACCTATTACTAACCAGTGTTGTGGATGATGTCACACTACCAGCTCTTATCATGATTACAAGACACCTTTCAATGATAACCATCAGGAAACTGAAAAAACAGAGACTTATTACTTACAAAATCTGGATGTGGCGCAGCACACCTTGGTCACAGTGAGGTCCCCAGTAGAGAAAGAAAGCTTACAGTGGTGATTTTATTGAGACCGTGGGGAAGGATCTAGATTTTCTCACACTTACTCTTTATTAGTGAACTTAAGACGTAAGAGTATGAATTTAAAGCACAAGAGAAAGAAGGAGAGAGGGGGAAGATCCACAAGTGGCCCCAGTCATTATCCAAATCAACAAGGATGTATAAAACTGTGGGAGGAGGCAGACTGGCTCTTTAGGTAACCATATGACTGGCACTGTTACTGAAGCTGCCCTCTTTGAAGTGGATGCCTTGGCATCAGAGCTTAAGTCAGGCACTTCCATTACAAAAAGAAAATCCAACTAAAAGCTTTTACACTATACTACTAACAAAAATGATTAATACCATGGTTATAAATCTCCTAATCCTTCTTAATCTTAGTATTTTAGAATCTTAACATCCTTCTTAATCTTACTGGAGATGCAAGATTGACGTGCCCTTCAGAATGTTACCCCTCTGAACTGAAGCTAACCAAACACTAAAGATGTGTTAATGGCCACAGGACAGCCATGGGTGTGAGACCCGAAGCCCCAGACACCTAGATCTTTCACATGTCACTATTCTTTCCAATTTTATGTCATCAAAAGTTTTAAACTTAAAAGGAAGTTGGTCTCCAAAATTTCATTATGCAAATCCCTGTCCAGTTGTAAAAGTTTGCATCTTGTACCCACATTTTTAACTTGATTGAATTTTCTGTTTCTTTGGTTTGTGAGACATAGAGTAAAACATAAATGAATTAAAGTGCTTCCTTCTCTTACTTCTTTCTCTTCTTCCTGCCTTAAAATATTTCATCTTCCTATCTCTTTTTCTTAAAATAAAATTAAAAACACATCCAAAAACTATTAAACATGTATTATAATGGGAAAATTACAAGCAATACCAGTTTCTGGCAGGAATGTAAATGATACAACCCTTCTGGAAAACTGAACAGTGTAGCAGTATTTTGTTTCTTGTAGGAACCATACCATATAACCTACCAATCCCACTCTTGGACATTTGCCCAACAAATTTTGTTCACACAAAAACCTGTATATCGATGTATGTTTTATATAATAGCTTGTTTTCATAGTCGTTAAAACTTAAATGTCCTTCAACTTATGGGTAGATCAAAAGGGTATGATATTTTCATCTAACTGAATACCACTCATCAGTAAAAAGAAACAAACTACTGATAAACACAATAGTATAGCTTAATGTCAAATTTATTATTCTAAGAAATCTGTTTTAAGAAAACTACATACTGTATGATTCCATTTATAGGATATTCTGGAAAAGGAAAAACTACGGATACAAATCAGTGGTTGCCAAGGAACAGGAGTGTATACAGGGAGGGGTGGCGGGAGAGGGACTTGGTGTTACTTCATAGAGGTGTTTTTACGGTGTTAGAACTGTTCTATACCTTGACTGTGTTGATGGTTACATGAGTATGTAAGTTTATGAAAACTTGCAGAAGTGTGTATTCATTTGATTACCCTTTTAGGGTAAATTATTTGTAAATATAGTTCAATATACCTGATGAAAAAACATAAACAGGCATGTTCTTTTGTTTTTCAGCATTGTATAGTCATTTGTTATTTACAGAGATTTGTAAATTCATTTTATTAAAATCATAGAGTATTACAGATTAAAGGAGACTTAAGTCATTTCATTTCAATTCCCTCATTTTTTCAAATAAGGACAGTATTTTCTCAATTAAGTCAGAGAAGGAAATGATGCATGACAAGGAACAATTTAACTTCTGCCATCTGATTATGTAAATAAACTACTTTAGAGGCTAGAATTAGCATTAGGTTTTTTTTTTTTTTTCTGGGTATAGCAAATAGAGTCAAGAAAACTGGCATTTGTGTACTTGAATCCAAAAATGCTGCAGCAATTTCAGATCAGAATTCAGAATCTTGAAAATTTCATTTGTTTAACTCTGGGATGTATCATCCCTGGTATACTTGTCTACTGAAAAATGGCACATTATATATAATGGATTTTATAATATTTCTAATGTAGGTTTAATTTCATAAAGCTTGCTTTGTGAATGCATGGTTAGATCATATGAGAAATATTAAGACAATAGTTGACAACCTTTTAGACTTTTGGCCCTTCTTCAAACACAAAGCATGCTGAGTCACGGAGGGCTCCTCTTCCTGTCTGGGGACCTTCCATAAAGCAGAGAATCACAACTACTCCCAAACCAGAGTTTAGACAGAGAGCCATCATGGTGGTTCCTGGACAGGATATCATGAAGAGTGATCACACCCTGAATTTGTTTCTTATTAGGATGGTCTGTGTATTGATGATAGTCTTAAAAATAGAAGCATATGACATCAGTTCAGAGTATCCTATCTCAGTCCTGGAAATCACCTGTCACTGTATTAATGTATTAAATGTCCCTTAATATCTTTGTTTCATTCTCCAGAACACTCTACCTTCCCTTTCTAAGTCCAACTCTATCCTAGAGTTAGAGAGAAAAATTAAAGATTCAGTTTGTTGAGTTTAGGTGCTTCCAAGACATTCAACAAAAGAGAACAATGGACAATTGTGTTTAGGGGTATGAAACTCAGACAAGAGACTCTAAACTGCAGATAACAATGGATGAGTTAACTATACTCTGACGGTATTGGGCGCCAGAGGGGTCAGAGAGGGAATGGAGAATGGGGCCTAGGACTGAACTTGAGGAGTCTGAAGTCAGAGTATGGGTGGAGATGTATAAACATGTAGCACATTTATTCAAGTGTTTCCTGAAGTAGGAGAGCACTGTCTTGGACACTAATAAGGAGAATGTTCAAGGAGAAATACCCAGTGTTGCAAACTTCTAAGAATACAAAAGGAATGAGGTTAAATATGCCCACAAGATTTAATAGCATAATAATCATTTATTTCCAGAATTAAGTCTTCTGTCCTTTCTGATAACATTTTTCATGACTGCAAACTCCTTGAGAACAAGCACATTGAATAGAACTTCACATCTTCCTATATTGCTTTTCACTTAGGAAATGCCCTATAAATATTAACTACATTGTGAACTCAAATGATACACATAAAGCCCTACTCTGGAATTTGGGGGTGGGGGCCAGTTATGATGGAAATGTTCTATATCTTGATTGCATTGGTAGTTACACAGAGTTATACCTGTGTTAAAACTCATAGAAGTGTAAGCCTCAAAAGTCCATTTTTTCATTGTTATTTTAAAGAAGAGTAACTGATTCTTCTTTTTACATAACAGTAGGCTCTTGGATGATTATTATAAAATAATTCTTTTAAGTATTGTATGCATTTTCTAAATATTCCTTTATATTTACATAAAATTAAAATACTGAATATTGAAAGAAAACTAAAGTTTTACAAGGCAGTTAAGAGAAATTCAGAAAAGTGCTGATAGGAATCTATAAAAATGCGTAGGTTGTTTGTTACTAAAAAATGAAAAAAGCAGCAAAAATATCCCAATTGTCTCATCTTTTTAACAGACAGGAATGGGTCACTTGCGTGTTACAAAAGATGGACTTCGCCTGGAAGGGGAATCAGAATTTTTATTCCCATTGTATGCCAAAGAAATACACTCCAGAGTGGTAAGAAGATGATGAAATATTTAAATGATTTTTGCTTTTATGAAAAATAATGGTTAATTCACTGAAAGTCAGTATATTTCACAGGAGTGTTTTCAAGTGTATTTATGTATTTACATTCATGATAAACTCTTTATGAAAGCTTCGCTATTAGGTGATGGAACATTTCTTATTAGCAAGAACTTTGTTTTCATCTACTTCAAATCTGTATTTGGCAACCTCGGTATTTTAGACCAAAATAAAGTCTAAATAAAGTTTAGAAATTAAGACTTTTAACAAAAATAATCCAGACTTCTTTCCATTAGTGTAATTTAAACATACTTAATTCAAGTTATTTAAAATTATCTGACAGCCTTATAAAGTAGTTTCTTAGTAGTATGTTCTGTACTAACTATACTCTTATAGATTATGGTCCTATAGAATTCTCCACATGTAGATTAAAAATCACCATTAAATAATTGTGTAACATTGGAAGTAAATCAGTCTCAATGTTGTCTTCATTTACCTCCATGCAATTTATAACAAGTAGATCTAAGCATAAAATATAGTCAGATAATTTTTGTAATATGTTCTATCATTCCTTATGTGTTGCTTTTGACTTTGTAGTAGAGATAAGCATTTTGCTAGATATTGATTAAGTGGTATTATCCTAAATAAAATATTAAAATTTCATCTAACTCTTAACTTGAAAATTGGATGAAGTGTGTACTTTTCATTGCCCCCCCACAACCTCATATTTCTAAATATGAAAACATATGTCAATGTCTCTTAAACGCAGACTTCTCTAGGAGAATTAAAAGGAAACAAAAGGTCAACCACCAAGAAACATACAGTGTTGTAAGAGATAAAACACTTTTCTAAACTAGACATTACTGCAATCACCATCCTCTGCTACCAGGTGCAGAATGATATGGCATAAAATTTATACATAAATACTACTGAAAAGAGAGATCCTAGAGAGCACGTAACAAATAATTCTTAGGCACTCTCATCTTCTGAGAATATCTCGGTTGACAGCAGGAGAAAGCAACTGAGCTGGAATATCACAGGTGAATAGATGCATTAGCCTGATTGTGAGTTTATTCAGAAAATACACTTTCATTAATCAGGTTGACATTTCAAGGTATAAAATAGCCTTGTTGTATGGAAATTTGGTGGATTAACACAAACTTTTATGAAAAAGGGAAGCAGATGTGAACAAAGAATTAAAATATTTGAACCTAGTCTCCCCACTGCCCCAGAATTTTATTGACTGGTCCTCTGCCATATTTTTGAGGAGAAAAGACTGGAAGAATAGCGTGCTGACTAAAATCAAGTTGTTAGATCATAGCAAATTTAACATTCTGGAATTAATAATATAATAACTTTAATTATATGATAATAAAATAATTAATTATATCTTATTAGACCTTTCCACTTCCAGTATACTGAAAAAAAATCAGGGGGCAAATTTATATAAAATACCTTAGATAATTACATATTAAAATTTCACAGTGCTGAAATAATAGTATCTGTCAATCAATGCATAAAATTACAAAAACATTTGGTATAATACATGTTAACAGAGCTGTAAAGTATTTTGTAATTAATGTGGCTTTCAAGAATAAGATTAACTGAGTCAAACTAGGCCTTGTGATTTCTATAAACACTGATATATTAGTTTTCCTTTTTACAGATGTGCTAAGAAAAAATTTTCTACAAAATTACTGAAATTACCTTATGAATTTGTCAAATTTTATATATAATTTATTAATGTTGGTGGGCACAGAAAATTTCTTTGTTGTAATTATAATCCAGCACGGTACTCTGGAATCTAACATGTGATTAATCAATAACCTTTCAAATTATATACACGAGGTCTTGTCAACACCGTACTTTGAGTTAATAGCATAACCCTGCTCATTGACTCCAATATATAACAATTTATATCTGATAAAACAAAAAAGTTATATTTAAAAACACGTAACCATGTTAAAAATGAAATGAAGCAGAAATTCGGTTTTACTTGAAATGATTGTCTTTGACCATTTATAGCTCTGAAAAGAGATAAGGACAGCTTACAGTCAAAGCTTGCAGAGGGACAGAGACCAAAATGATGTCTACTTGAATGGAACTCCAGTCATTCTCATCACACAAGAAGATAGCAATGAAAGATAGAAAATATTTACAACGGCTACCCAAGTTTAAATAAAGCTGCATATCATGGAAGGAAACCTTAAAGATGCCAGACCAGGATGCAAATGTTACTGAGAACATAAGCTGTGAACCATCATGATAAGGCTGAGAAACTGGTGTCTCAATGGAAAAAATAATAAAGTCTTTAGACATCTCAGGAAAGCGTAGACATTAAAATACATCATCAAGGGTAAGACTTCACATATTAAAAAAAGATGAAAAGACAATAAACCTGACTAAAAATTTTAAAACTAATAAAAAAAATCAATGTAAAAATAACTGGAAAAGCAGGCATATGAACCTCAGAGATAGGCACATCTGGTGGAACAGTGGTTGAAGGAGCAAGACACATACCCCTGGATTCGAGTCCTAACCCCAGGGGAAATAACCAGTGTGAACAACTAAGTGAAAACAGAGTAAAATGCTTCTTCCTACTCTCTCTCTTTGTGTTTGCTTACTTACTCACCTTCATTACAGTCTGTACCTTTTCTTTAAAATAGATAAATAAAAAATAAAATGAGAAAGAATCTCATATGTAAAGTTATTTTTGAGCAGATTTCATTAAAAGACTAAGGAATTATAAAATAATATAACAAATAATATGAGCAGAAATAACGGAACAGATTTACCCTCTCTCACTAAACAACTGAAAAACTTCAAAAAATGCATAAAGCAACTTTGTTATGATCTAAGTGTTCATATGTTGAAATCTAACCCCCAGGTTAATGATATTAAGAATTGGGAGCCTTTGAAGGTGATTAAATCGTCACAGCAGAGCTCTCATGAATGGAATTTGCTCCTTATAAAAGAGACATGAGAACATTCCCTCACTCCTTCCACCACATGAGCCTCACAACTGAAGGCACCCTCTGTGAAACAGAGAGAGAGTCTCACCAGAGTCAAGTCTGCTGGTGTTGAGATCAGGGACTTCTTAATCTCCAGAACTGTGAGAAATATTTGGTATTTTGCCCAAAAGCCTGACAATTTTCAAATATTAGACAAGGGAGTTCAGGAAAATTATCTCTGAGAGAGGGAACCAAAAAGGGCAAACCCTGGGGTTGATCCATGTTGTGATCCGTAGAGAGTTTCTGGACCACAGAGAGAAAGAGAGACCAGTGCAAAAGTGGATGTTCTCCTTGAATCACGGAGATAAGGTTGGTGTCCAGGGAAAATTGACCAACCTAGAGTTCACAAGGCAAAGAACCATAGAGAAGGCAGCCATCGCAAGCTTACAGAGATTGAAGATTGCAGGCTGTTCACTCTCCAGTCACCATCCTACGCCAAGTCTATAGGTGAGTACTTAGTGCGTGTATATGTGAGGAAGCTACCTGAGACTGGAGAAGTAACCCCTCAACAGGGACAGAAATAACAATACCTGGGGTTCTCATAAGTTTGAGAACCACATATTCCTACCAGTCTGAGTGAAAAACATCTTACATCATGGATCATCAGGTAGAATGCTCGGAAGGGTGTTGGCAACAAGGAGTAGAGCAAGGTCACTACGAAATTAAATCTGGTTGGTCCCATCAAACAAAATTTGAAAGGAAGTTTTGAAAGTCTGATACTTTTTCCAGTGACTTACTGAGTCCCAGAAAAAGCTCAAAAAATACATACCATCTGGGCACAAAGGTCAAAAAAACACATTAAGGAAAGACATAAAAAACTAGAAAGACTTTAAAAAAAAGAATCTTCTAGAGATGAATAGTGTAACAACTAGAATAAAGAAAACACAATGTGTGGAACTAACATTAACAGCAGACTAAACACTACAGAAGAAAAGATTAAAGAAGGTATATTATAGCAACAGATAATAACCAAAATGAAAGACAGAGAAAAAAGATTGGCAAAAAATTAACAGAGCATGAACTGAAGGACAATGACATATATTTAGACTTGGAATCTCCAGGAGAATGTAGTGAAAAGAAAGGACAAATATTATTGGGGAAAAAATTATGATTTTTTTTCCCAAGTGTGATAAAAGCTTTAAACCCACCAATCAGATATGTTTTAATGAACCCTCCCCAAAACAAGAAGAAAGCCACATCAAGGCACATCATAATTAAATTGCATAAAGCAAAATATGAAGAGAAAAACTTCAAAGCATCAACGGAAAAGGATATATTTGACACAAAAGAATAGAGGAAACAATCCAAACCAGAAGACACTGACACCAACTTCAATGTGCTAAATTCAAAACTGGCCAGCAAGAATTCTGTACCTTGCAAAAATATCTTTAAAAAATAAAAGTCAAAATAAAGACTTTTTTCAAATTTACAAAAACTGAAAAATTTTACTTCAGACTGGCACTATAAGAAATGTTAAGGAAAGTCCTTCATGCAAAGGGATTAGGATGCCGGATGGAGAACTGGAGCCTACAAAGGAAAAAAAAAAAGATACCAGAAATGGTAAATTTGAGATAAATATAAAAATAATAATTCTTATTATTTTAAACATTTTGGAAGATACTAGACCACTAAAACAGAAATAATAGCAATGCATATGGGGTTTACAATAAGGATAGAAGTAAAATATATAAAAGTGAAACAAAAGCCATGAAAGAGAAAAATGAATTACTGGTATGATGTTTTTATGTCATATATGAAGTGGCATGAAATTCTTTGAAAATGACCATGTGTAATACAACATATAACAACTGTAATATGCTTAATTATATATAACATGTAAATATAAATCCTAAAGTGAACACATAAAATATGACTAATATATCAACATGGGATATAAATTAAAATAAATAATATTCAGTTCAAAAAATAAAGAAGACAAAGGAAACAAAGTTCAAATGGGATAAGCAGAAAATAAATATCAAGTTGGTAGATTTTAAAAGCATACCAACAATCATATTAAATATAACTGGTCTACATATTCCAATTGAAAGGCAATGCTTTTCATATTGAATGAAAAAGCAAGATCACTTACAAAAAATATACCACCTACAAAAAAACTAACCTTTATGATAAAAGACAAGATAGGTTAAAAATAATGCTATAAAGAAGATATACTATAGAAATACTAATCATAAATATTTTGATAACATTAATAATAGACAAATTACATTTTAGATCAAAGTCATAAAAATCTCAGAGATACGGAATTCATTTCAAATGACATGAGTAAATTCATCAGCACTTATGTAGCTAAGCATTTATTACTAAAAACTGAACTTTAAGATACGTAAAGTAAAAATAGAACTACAGAAAAATAGACACCCATATTTATAGTCAAATATTTCAATATCCCTTTCTCGACAACTGAGATAGTAAGAGAGAAAATCGGTAAGAATATATAAGACATGAGCAGCACTATCAAACAATTTGATCTAATTAACTTTTGCAGAGCAGTCCCTTCAATTATAACACAATGCAACCTCGTATTTTTCTAATGCCCTTATATTCAATAATGCCCTTCTAATGCCCTTATATACAATAAACATTACACATTTTTAAATATACCTCTTAATTGTTTCAAAATACTTATCAAGAATGCAGATTAAAGAGCAAGTCAATTTAATACAAGAACTTTTGTATGAAACACTGGGAATATTTATATCATTCTGTTATTTATATTGTCACAGAGCAAATTCTTCTCCATACTTTGAGCAACTACCTAGCAGTGGCAGAAACTGACACAATTTTTATCCTCACATAGCAAGAAGATGGGACAACTAAGCAGGTTCAGGACTCAAAACATTGGAGCCAGTATCTTTGCCACCCACTTGCTTCCCCAAGACCACTACATGTTTACTGTATCACATCAGAGGCATGTGACCTGGAAAATGTATGGTGCCAATGTGTGCAGGAGGAGGGTTCATTTTTCAGGAAAGCAAAAGTTTGCCCAGAAACCCACAGCCCTGTCCCTAGTAGATTTCAGATTACATCTCATTGACCAGAATTGTATCACTCGGCTTACCCCTACCTGCAAGACTGAATGAAAAAACAATTGTCCTTTCACCCTACAGGGGAAGACGGAAAAAGATAAGGGTTTGAGAATGCTGGGTGGATCAGACAAGAAGTAGTTCCCAGAATAACTTGTTTACGTTTGGGAATGAATGCCATGAATCTGAGTCTTGTCCTCCCATTCCAGGGTATGGTAGAAAAGCACAGGGAACTGACACCTAAAACCTAAGTTTCATCAGGGAAATATCATTTGCTAGCTATGACTTTGGTTGAGCTGTAATCTCTTTTAACTCATTTCCTTATCTATGTTAGGAGTAATGGTACCTACTTCAAAATATGAAAATAAAACAAGATGCTACTGCTAAATTGTTAACTCTTATTAGTGTGCTAACTACTAACAATGTATCATGTGTTAAGTTCATATCAGAGGATAAAATGTGAGAATCCAATAGATGCACCTGACTCCACAAAACAAGTTAGCAGAGTTCTGACCTGCTAGAGTTCTTAGGTGCTCCTGAAACCTCTTTCCTTCTGAAAAAAAAAAATCACTTTATTCTCTATAACTTTTGAACATATTTAGTTTCCTCTGAATGAATCATAAACCTATCTGAATCCAATAGCCAAATTACCACATTCTTTTAGAAGAATTTTTTTTCTATAAAAGCAGCTAATCTTTTGTAAAACAAAACCACTCATTCAGAACTTGGATATCACCAAAAATCCTTACATGTTCTTAAAACCACTTCATATTTCAACAAAAACCTCAAAAAATAGGCATCCACCAAATCTTAAAAGCTCCTTTGAATTTGTGAGAAGATTTTGTAGTTTGAAAATAAGGAAGAGAGAAGAGCTAGTCATTCTCTAATTTATCTTCATAAAATATATTAATATATTATGTTCTGGATATAAATAATAAAAATGAAATTTTAATTCTTTGTAAAGAAAAACACTGATTAAAACTTTATTGTTTTAGATCTGCACCTTGAGAAATGTGTTGGTACATTGTTGCAGGTGTATACAAGCATCATAAACCCATGAGATTTAACACATTTTATTAAAAATGGTTAATACACTTACTCCCTTTGTTACTGTACCTAAGTCCACTGCTTGCCACCCCAGAGACCAATACTCCAGAAGACAAGCATTGATGGAGGAAAGCAGGTTTGTCATCAAAGCCACCGATGGAGGAACTGAGAGACATTCTCTGTCTTGGGCCCACTTCCCTGACTGAGTGGGCACAGGCACTACATACAGCTGAAGGAGCAACATGGAGGAAGAGAGGTGTTTGGGGAATTCCTAAGCCTTTGGTGATTACAAATGCTGGTTTTTCAGATCCATCACAAGTCTTCTTGCCTCTGCGGATAAAAAACAGTTCAATCTATTATCTGTCTCTCCCAGTTTAATTTATCTGTAGCTAAATTATATGTTAATTAAATGTCATAGATTCTTCAGTTTTACTGGATGTCTAAGTTGACTGGGTTCAGATTTATTGCCCAGATATACATAATATAATACAAGATGGTTTCATAATTTTAGCTATAAATTTAGAAGATCACCAGATCTATAACATTAAAGTATTCTATATAAATCATAATGTATGTATAAATATAAACATATAATCATTTAAAATAATATCTATTCACCTAATTTTATAAATCCCTTTCTAGGACTCCTCTCTGCTTCTACAGTCAACTCAGAATGTGACTGTAAATGCACGGAACTCTGAAGGAGAGGTCACAGGCAGATTAAAAGTGGGTGAGTCCAACTTCATCACAGCTTTGAATTTCTATGGTCTGTGAATAGTTGTGCTGAATGGATAAATGTGTTGTTTTTTCTAAAGAACTCAAAGTTATTTAAGAACAATCAAATTATTTTGATTGCTCTAAATACATGTCTGTATTAATAATAGATTAGTTAACTTCACATTGGGGATGGTCTGAAGTATTTCAGTTAAAATTATTTTGATTTCAAGAAATAGAGAACCATTCAAGCTAGTACAGAAAACATAATGATTATTATAGGATACAAAAGAATCTCACAGAGACCAGAGGAAAGGAAGCAAAGTTGACATCAAAGAAAACCAGGGACTCAGAACCAAAAATATGTATATCCTCCAGCCTATTCCTTCTCTTACTTTCTTTCCCATGTACGTTTCCTTTCTAGTTTAGCACTGCCCAAAATTTTCACTTGACTACTATGCTCCTCAGTTCTAATTCTACAGCATCACATAGTTCTTCTTCTGATTAACTATAGTTCTCAGTACCAACTAATTTAGTCCTGAACTTGTGATTTCTATATTCACAGTAAAGTACTCTAAAATCGTAACTCATGTGTTCAGCCCTTGGATCAACTATGTACCTCTATTGCATAACCTAAGGTCAGAGAACAAAGTCACATTGAGTGAGGGCATTTTGAATGCTGCAGAGTGAGAAAAGATGATTAGTGAAAAAGAAAATAGATGAAAGAAAAAAACCAAAGAACAAACTGGCTGGTAAAAGAAATACATATAGATGCATATATATGTACACATTCTCTACACTATGAACAAACTGTAGATTTGCTAAATCTAAGAAATTTAACATATCCTCTGATTATGGAAAAATATTGAAGTTACTGTCAATTCAATCAGGTAAATTTAGGTCTCTCTTTTAATGACTATTTTTACATAACAGATTAACATTATATTAAAAATCAGTGATGAATAGCCATTCTACCCAAAGCAATTTATAGGTTTAATGCAATTCCCATCAAATTCCCAGTGACATTCTTCAAGGAAATGTAGCAACCAATAAATTTTGTATGGAATCACAAAAGGCCTCAGTTAATGAAAACGACCTTAAGAGAAAAAAAATAGTAGTGGGGAAATCACACTCCATGACCTCAAACTGTTTTGCAGAGTGATCATCATCAAAACAATTGGTACTGGAAAAAAAAGACACTGATCAGTGGAATAATATTAAAAACCCAGAAGTAGAGCCACACCTATATAGACAATTAACTTATGACAAAGGTGCCAAGAGCATACAGTGGGTAAGGAAAGTCTGCTTAATAAATGGTACTGGGAAAACCATAAAGATACATGCATAAAACAAACAAAAAGCAAAGCAAACAAAAAATCCAGAAACTAGATTAATCATTATTACATACACAAAAGTTGACTCAGGATGGATCAAAGACCTAGACAAGTGAACCATAAAATACCTAGAAGACAATATAAGAAAAACACTCCATGACCTCACCTTCAAAATGATCTCTAGGGAAGAAATATCTATGGAAAAGAGGCCAAAGTAAAACTGAGCAATTGGGACTATGTCAAACTGAAGAGCTTCTGCACAGAAAAGAAACCACCACTAAAAAAAAAAATGACAACCCATCTGTGGAATTGGAGAAGATATTCACACAGCATACATCAGATAAGAACTTAATCTCCAAAATATATAAAGATGTCACACACCTCAACACTAAAAAAGCAGATGACACAAAGATGACACAAAAAATGGGCAAAAGTACTGAATAGAAACCTATTGAGAGAAGACACACAAATGGACAACAGAAACCTGAAAAAAATGTTCAACATCACTCATCATCATAGAAATACAAAAACTTCAATGAGATAACACCTCACACCAGTGAGAATGACCAATGTAAAAAAAAAAAGATGGAAATAATAAGTATTGGAGGGAGTATGGAGAAAATGTAAATTAGTACAGCCTCTTTGGATGATAATAATATGGAGATCCCTCAAACAAAGAAAGATAAATCTATTATTCAATTCAACAATCCCACCCTTAGGCATATACTCAGAGGATACAAAATCTCTAATCAGAAAAATTATTCGACCCCAATGTTCATAGCAGCACAGTTCACAATAGTCAAAACATGGACACAACATAAATGCCTGACAACAAATGACTGTGTAAAGTAGCTGTGGTATCTATAATAAATGGAATCCTATGAAGTTACTAAAAGAAATGAAATTGTGGCCTTTGCAACAATCTGAATGGAATTGAAAGGGATTATATTAATTTAATTAATTCAGAATGAAAAATAAAAATACAGGACAGTTTCAATGATATGTGAAACATAGTGAAATGAAACAAAAAAACTGATAAATGCCAGAAAAAATTCACAAGACACAAGATGAGACTTCCAGAGTGGTGACAGGGGAGAGGGATGGAAAGAGGGGAAAAGGTGGTGGTAAAGGACCCAGGAACTCTGTGGAGAGTATGGTGTGAAATATAGATTGTGATACAATGTCAATATTCAAAAATGAATGTAGCATTGTAAACAAAAAATTGAATAAACATCAATATTTTTCAGAAAGCTAAAGAGAAAAGCCAGTGATTATTCCTTATTATTATATTAGCATATAATGCCCCATAGTTTACATTTGTTTTAATATTTATAACTATTTTAAATAATTCATTGTATTTTATTTTGCTTAAAAGTTTGTTTGATCAAGTCCAGTGAAATTCTCAGTGGTTCTGTAGATGAACTGATTTATCAAGCATACATGGCCTTGAAACTTGTCAAAAAATCATGTTTCATTGATGAATTATACAATATTGTGATTTATCTTTTCTATAATTTTTAAAAATTCTTTGACTAAAGCTTACGTTTGAGAATGTTTTGTCCATCTTATTTGTTAATCATTTAGCACCTGTTGAATACCTATGTAGTAGTTTCTATATGTTGTCAAGTAATTAATAACATAAAGAATATGTAATTATTCTATGTAATTAAGAATTCCAAAAGTAAAAGATTCTTTTTATGTTTTATAAAAGTGATTTATAAAAATATTCTTTTTCCCATTTTTTTATAAATGTCATTTCTATATATCATACAAGGGAGCTAGAAATAAATATGATTTCACAGTTGAAAAAAACCAAAACATGAAGTTAATTTCCTCAATAATATACTAGTCAGTAAAAAAGCCAAATGACCTGGTTTCTGCTTGTCTTCTCTCTCTCTCTCATCACGTTCCCTTAAATTTGACGTGCCAGTTATTGTCTTTGTTGCCATAAATATGGTTCTCATTTTTTCAGCCAGGGAGTTTATTATTTTATATTTTCCTCCTTGGAATTACTTTGGTTTAAGCCTTATAGCTCAAATATTGAATTTTTGCCTTGGTGTTTCATGCCTGAATCAGTGTTCAAATTAGTGATCTCTATTAACCTTTAGTTAGAAAATCTCTGTTGTATTGAGAACCTTGGCCTAAGGAATAACACTCAGCTCTCCTAAACCAAGATTATTGTCAGTGACTTCCCACAAGCACAGTCATTCCATTCTCACATTCCTGGAAAAGGTTAAATTTAGCCTATTTGGATATTAATAATTTATATGAACAAAATCTTTAATTCTATGAATTTATTACTAAGACACCAGAAAAAAATTGGCAAGCAGTAAAATCAAAACCAAAATCTTAATTAAATTTCAAAATTCTAGACATTGAAAATCAAGTACAAATAACTAGTATTTCACATCATTGAACTAAAACATATCAGCCACAATTGAATCAAGCTAGTTATAAATACAGCTGTGGTTACCACAATTAATTTGCTTTTGATTTTAGATAGCATAAACCAATTCTGGTTACCTTAAAAATAAGATACACCCAGAAGTATGCATGTTTCACTTAGAAGGACTGGTGGGTTTGGCTGTGTGGAATTTCTGAGACCCAAGCCAGTGCATTTTAAGGGAGTGACTCCCAGATGTCCAGAAACCTACTACAGGTACAGAATCTGATATAGCAGGCCCACCATCCTCTACCTCCAGAATTTTCTACAATGACAGAATCACTACAAATCCAATGTGGATATTTCCAAATTACAACCAAATAAACCCACTGGAGGAATCTGGTGATATTTATGGTGCAATCAGGCCATAATCATCAAACATCTAAGTCATTCCTAAGTACTGGAAGATACTCTGCTGCAATCACACTGTCTTGGACCCAGATCTCCAATGATATTTTGCAGACCTTTTATCTTACTGAAAAATAAGAAACTCATAAATTCACAAAAATTGTTAGTTTCTCTTTGAACTTCTGCATTGACATAATAAGCTTCCAAGAAAGATTGTAAACTCAGTATGACTGATATCAAG
The DNA here is from genome assembly GCA_004363575.1 of Solenodon paradoxus. Lineage (NCBI taxonomy): Eukaryota > Metazoa > Chordata > Mammalia > Eulipotyphla > Solenodontidae > Solenodon > Solenodon paradoxus. The sequence continues at coordinate 260,661 of RJWH01000045.1, forward strand.
ATTATAAATGTAAAACACAATAAAGTGAATACAGTATTGTAGAATTTCATGCATGCTATATTTTAATAATAATAATAATAATAATACAACTACAGTCAAGGTAATTTTGGTTGTAATGATTAAACTCAACAGAAGAAGCATTTAAAATAATGTTTGAAATGCCGGTCTTATCTTAAGTATATTTCCCTAAAATCATCAAGATATTGGTTATTACTTTGAAAGCCTTCCGAAGGAAACAGAAGAAACAGGACAGTGCCTCAGACTCTGAAGATGGAGGATCCTTCAGTTCTTATGCCAAGGGAAGAGAAGCTCTTCCCTTCAACACAAGGTTGCAAGAGAGTTCTAGAGTGCTCAAGAAATAGAATAACAATAGCAGAGATGTTTGAGTTTTCAGTAATTCACTTGATTAATGATCCCCAAGTTCTTCAAAAAATTACTAAAATATCTAGGTACTCTGAGATATTTGAAGTAAGAATGGTGCTTAGAACCTTATCTCTAGATTGATGAGAATACATTAGCGTTTTTCTCTTTAACATTGATCCCTTTGTGCAGAGATCTCTGAAGCCCCTTCAAGGAGAAGTAATCAAGATCCTTAGTTTGCTGCTCAAGCACAGAATCATCACTCAGTACTGAGGTCCTTGTTATTAATGAGAGCTTGGAGGAAGTCATGAATTAGGAATCAATACTATAAAAGAAAGAATAGCCATGATTGAGACCTGGCCCAGTGTAAAACACACACAGGTAAGATTGTGATATTCAGCTCTTCCAAGTACCAATATTCAGCTCTTCCAAGTACCAAAGCCATAGAAGAAACTGTGAGGTAAGCCTATAGTGGCCTCAATAGAAGCAAGAGTGAGAGAATATGTGGAGAATTAGATCCCAAAGTTTGCATCTTGAGACCAGACACTCTGTAGTTGACAAGAAGCAGCAAGTGATAAAGGTAGATGGGAAAGTCCCAGTTTTGGACAAGAGAGGGATGATGAAGATGAATAGGTTGACACGTTCTGCTATTCACTGAAGATTAGCAAGGCCTTTACAAGACTCTGCAGCATGTTCACAAAGGAATGGAAAGCCAAAACTGATGTACTCAACACTAGCCTAACACAGGAAGACTTCCAGAAAATTCACCTGGTTCAACTAGGGAAAAAACTCAAGGAAACCCCCAAATGAAATATATCGAAATAGCAAAATGGACCCAGAGATGAATTACATTTACTCGAGGACATGGAGCATTCATGAAGCCTAATCCTGGCAAAGAGACAAGATTAGCAACTATACTGGCTAGAAAAACAGTCCAGAAAAATTAAGTTGGGAAGAAAGCACAAAGAATCCATTTTCTAGTTCCACAAAAAAGAAAAGAGAGAAGAGCTAATGATTATGAATTGTAATCAGAATGTCCAGTCAAAAAAATATGTGTTTCTTCAGAGAAAAACGGTACTATGCACATTTGAAAAAAAAAAAGAGAAATTGAATTAAGTCCCTTTTAAACAATTTAAACAAAAGATAATTCAAAATTTGTGTAATTTCTCTGAAAATGAGTAAATCATAATATGTATGCTTATATTTAAAAATTTGGAAGTACCATAGTTTGAAAACCGGTTAAAAAAAGATATATTTTCAAGAAATCTTAAAAGTGGCCCTGCAATCAGGAAAATGAAAATAAAGACCCACCAAGAGCCTTGATAATGCTGATATACAGGAAAGTAAAAGAAGAAACAAAAATGAAATTAACAGGAGAAAATACAAAAATATTAAAGGGGAAAAGAAAGATATAACCTATACAAATATACAAATATGATATGGCATCAGCTCACAAAAGTCTATCATAGAGCAGTATAGTTAGCAACTACCCACAGGACAGGCACAAAACTCAATTCTAAAGAGATAACATAGCCAAAAAGTACACAAAACTGACAAAATAGACACTGTAAACTATCCAAAGGAAAAAAAAAACTTATACAAATAAGAAAATAAGCAACAGAGAACAAAGACTTAAATGACAGTAATAGTCATACATTTCATCAGCCTAAATGTGAATGGAATGAACTTACAAGCCAAAATACATAAAGTTGCTGGATGGTTCAAAAAACAGTACCTTCAATATTATGCCTACAAGAAACACATATCAGATCCAAAGACAAACACCAGTTGAAAGTCAAGGACTATGGGAAAAAATGGCAATGCAACAGCGATGAAAGGAAATTAGGAACTGCAATACTAATATCAGACAAAACAAATTTCCAAGTAAAAAGTATATCATGAGGAAAGAATAGATGCTACATTATGGTCCATGGAGAATTCCATCAAGAAAAAAAAAACTACCATCTGCATATTCAATTCAGGACCCTTTTCAGGACCACCTAAATGCATAAAGCAAATACTGACAGAATGAAAGTCAGAGTTTGGCAGTAACACAATAATAGTAGAGGATTTTTATACTCTATACCAAGATAGATTATCCAGGCAAAAAAATCAACAAATAAGTAAGGGCCTTAGTTGAAACAACAGATCACATGACTAACAGATTTTTCTACTCCAAGAAACAGAATATACTTACTTTTCAAGTGAACATGGATAGACCATATTCTAGGACATAAAATAAGTCTCAGCTAATTTATCAAGACTGAAATTATAGAAAGCACCTTCTTTGACAAGAGAGTGAAATTAGAAATGAACCAAAAGGATGAAATGAGACACACCAAGATGTAGAGATTGGACAAGAAGCTTCTGAAAAACCCCTGGATCACTGATGAAATTAATACTTATCTGGAAACAAATGAAAATTCAAAGATGAGCTTCCAGAACATATGAGATGTGGCAAAAGTAGTTCTGAGAGGAAAGTTTACAGTCATATAAACACACATTAAAAACCAAGACAGAACTCAAGTTAAATTCCTAATATTACACCTGAGGGAACTAGAAAGGGATGAAGAATTAAAACCAAAAGTCAGCAGAAGGAAAGATAATAAAAAGAAGAGCAGAGATAAATAAATTGAAAATGAAAAGACCATCCAAAATATCAATGAATTCAAGAAGTGATTCCTTGAAAATATAAACAAAATCAGTATGCCCCTAGATAGACTTGCTTAGAAAAAGAAAAAAAACCCTAATCAGAAATGAAAAAGGCAATATTTCAAAGGATCTTGAGAAAGTATTATGAACACTAATATGCTAACAAATTGGTCAACCATAAAGAAATGAACAGATTTCTAGGATCCTACAGCCTTCCAAAACTGAACCAGGAAGACACAGACAACTTAAACAAGCCAATCGCAAACACAAGAAATTGAAGCAGTGATAAAAAAAAATAACTCCCTAAAAGCAAAAGCCCAGGTCCAGATGGCTTCACTAGTGAATTCTACCAAACATTCAAAGAGGACCTAATCCCCATCCTCCTTAAACTCTTCCACAAAGTTGAAGAGGAGTGTGAACTCCCAAATACATTCTATCAAACCAATATTATCCTGATTCCAAAATTAGACAAAGAGAGCAACAAAAAAAGAAAGCTACAGATCATTATCACTAATGAATATAGAAGCAAAAGTCCTGAACAAAATCCTGGTAAATATAATTCAATAGCACATCAAAATAATTATAAACTTTAACTGTGTTTTATTCCAGGTATGGTTTAACATAAACAAATCAGTCACTATAATGCACCACATCAATAAACTGAAAATGAAAAATCATGTGATCATCTAAATAGATGCAAAAAAGGCGTTTAACAAAATTCAACATGAATTCATTATAAAATCCCTCACGAAAATAGAAATAGTAGGCAACTATCTCAACATAATAAAAGCAGCATATGACAAACCCACAGCCAACGTCATAATCAATGGTGAAAAATTGAGAGCCTTTCCCCTAAGATCTGAAACAAGATTAGGTTGCCAATTATTACCACTACTATTCAATATAGTTCTGGAATTCTTGGCCAGAGCAATAAAGCAAGAAAAGCACATTAAAGGAATCTAAATAGGAAAAGAAGAAATGAATCTCTCATTATTTGCAGATGATATTATACCTAGAAAACCCTAAGGATTCCACACACACAAAAAGACTTCTTGAAACAATAAGTGACTACATCAAAATCAGTAGCATTCCTATATACAAGAATTGAAGTAGAGGAAAAAAAATTAGAAAGAAATTTCATTCACAATAGCACTGAGAAAGATCAAATATCTTGGAATAAACTAAGGTCTTACTACCCAAAGTAGTATATAGGTTTAATGCAATTCCCATAAAAATCCCAGTGATATTCTTCAAGGAAATGTAGAAACCAATAAATTTTGTATGGAATCACAAAAGGCCTCGAACAGCCAAAGCTCTCCTAACAGAAAAATATAGTGAGGGAATTACTCCCTGAACTCATCAAATGTGATCATTTGATGTGATCATCATCAAAACAGTTTGATACTGGAACAAAAATAAGCACAACTGATCAGTGGAATCATATTGAGAGGCCAGAAATAAAGCCATACCTGTATGGACAGTTAATATGTTACAAAAGTGCCGAGAGAATACAATGGGGTAAGAAAAGTCTGGTACGGGGAAAACTGGAAAGACTTCTGCAAAAACTCAGGAACTAGATTACTCATTATCACCATACACAAAAGTTAACTCAAGCTGCATCAAAGTATATAAGATCCAAAATTATAAAATACCTGGAAGACAATGTGGGAAAAACACTCCATGATCCCCAACATCAAAGAGATCTTTGAGGAATAAACAGTTATGGGAAAAAAGGCCAAAATAAAGCTGAGAAATTGGACTACATAAACTGAATTGGAGAAGATAATCATATAGCATACATCAGTTAAGAGCTTAATCTCTAAAATAGATAAGGAGCTCTCATAACAATAAAAAAGCAAATAACCCACTAAAAAATGGGAAGGATTACTGAAAAGAAACCTACCTATAGGAGATAAACACCTGAAATAATGTTCTTCATCACTCACCACCAGAGAAATACAAATAAAAACTACAATGAGATAATGGCTGACACCAGTGAGCATGGCCTATATCAAAAAGACAAGAAATAGCAGGTGTTCAAGTGGGTGTGGAGAATAAGAAACCCTCCTACACTGTTGGTGGGAATGTAAATTGGTGCAACCTCTTTGGAAAGTGGTATGGAGAGTCTTCAAATAAAGATGGCTCTACCATTTGATCCAGCACTCCCACTCTTTAGCATATACCAAGACAATACAAATTCTCTAGTCAGAAAAAATACCCTTACCCTGATGTTCATAGCAGCACAGTTCACAATAGACAAGACATAGAAACAACCTAAATGTTCAAGAACAATGACTGTATAAAGCTGTGGTGTATATATACTCAATGGAATTCAATGCAGCTGCTAAAAGAAAAAAATGAAATTGTGCCCTTTACAACAACCTGGATGAAGCTGGAAGGGATCATGTCAACTGAATTAAGTCAGAATAAAAGAGAGAAATGCAGGATGGTTTCACTCATATGTGTTGAAATGAAACAAATAAACCCCAGGAAAAACTCACAGGACACAACAAGATGACTGCCAGGGGTTAACAAGAGACAAGAGGGAAGGAATGAAGGAATAGGTGGTGGTAAAGAACACTGGAAATCTGGTAGAAGGTGTGATATGAAATATTGATTGAGATACATTTTTTCAACATTCAAAAATGAATGTAGCATTATGAACAAAAGAGGCATTAAATAGCATTAATATTTAAAACTCCAGTCCTTGGATATTGATAATAGAAATGATGTTTAAAAAAAGATAAAAGGGAATTTATTTGAAAAACAACACTATTTTGGAGGATGTGTGTATAGGGTACATGCAATATTTCATGGCTTCTCGTAAGCTCTGTACAAAAAGATATAGTCAAAGACATGTGACTTCTTCATTCCTTCTCCCTCAGTTACATTACCCTCACATATACCTCCTTGCCATCCTAACCTTCTAGATAGCCTATCTCCTTAGTTTGGGGTTTATCTTTCATTTATTTTTTTTTGTGTAAATTAACAAGCACATATGTTTTGTTCTTATATGCCCTTTATACTTACAGAGTAGCATATAATATGTACACTGTCAATTCATAGATAGCTTCCACATTTATTAAAGATACATAGTACTCCATTGTGTGGCTGTACTATGGTTATTTAGTCACTCATTCATATAGTTGGATATTTAAGTAGTTCTCAACATTATGCAATTATAAATTTTGCCACAAAGGAAAACTTTACTTATGTATTTTTTTATTGGTATTGTGTCTTCAGACTAGATTCCCATAAGTGGGATTGTTGGGAAAGAAGGTATGTATCTATACAGTTTTGTTAGGTTTTGCCAAATTTCTTCTAGAAAGTTGAAGCAATTTGGGTTTCCAGCAATAATGTATGAATATGCAAATTTTCTCAAAAGCTCACCAACAAAATATGTCATATATTCTCTAATTATTCCCAATTTCATTGGCGAATAATGATATACCAGGATTGTTAGTGTTTATTTTTCTAATTTTGTTTAAGCATTTTTCATAAATTTAAGGACATTTTATGTCTTTGTTGTGAATTGTATGCTCATGATTTTTTCTGCATTTTTCTAACAGATTTTGCATCTTTTGACCCTCTGACTGAGATATATGTTATAATATTTTCTGCTAATTTTTCACTTGTTGTATATCATATAATATGCTTTTAATCATGTAACATTTTTATTTTTAATGTGGTCATATTTAACATCTTCTAGATTTTCAGTCTTAGTTTGAAAGACTTTTCCTACACCAAGGTTAAAATGGAATTTACTTATTTTTTATATTACTTGTATGAATTCTTTTTATGTATACAGATGCTTAATCTGTGTGAAACTTACTCTTGTGTAGTATAAGATATGACTCTAATTTTATCTTCCCCAATGGTTACACAGTTGTAATGACATCATTTATTTAAAAGTCTATCTTTAAACTGATTAAGATAAATTTATCATTATATACTAAATTTCTATAGACATTTGGGTCTAATTATGGACTTTCTATTCTATTCCACTAGTCTATTTTTCCATTTATGCCAGAATAACTTATATATTTATATATTAATTTCTATAGACTTTATAATGTGTCTTAATGACTGGGCACTGCTTACCTCCTTTTGTTTCTTTTTCCAGACTTCCCTGTGCATTTGCTTTTCCATATGACCTTTAGTACCAACTTACTAATTCTGTGAAATAGTTTGTTGGCATTATTGTTGATATTGCATTGAATTTATAAATTTCCCCTGGGGCAAGTGACATCTTATGATGCTAAGTCATAATATCCAGGAACACAGGATATCTGTTCATTTTTCCTCATGTCTTTTTATGAATGTTTCAAAATTTTCCTCATAAAGATGTTGTACATTTCTTATTAAATGAATTCCTAAATTTTTAATCTTTCTTATATTATAAATGGAATTTATTCATTTTGTATTTAATTTTTTTATTTTTATATGAAAATTATTAATTGTTTATTAATTGTATATCTTGCTACTTCAAAGAGTTATTTCATTGGTTCAAATGATTTTATCGTTGGACACTTGGGGTCTACGGCAGACTTTATTAAGAGAGGAAGGAAAGAAGTGAGAGAAGTAAGAAGCATACTTTTTAAATTTTTTATTTATTTTTATTCTCCTCCAGCACCAGGTCACAGACCTGGATTCTTGTGCTGTACATGATCCACAAAGCAGTGTCTCAGCTGCCTGAGCCACAAGGGCGTGCTCTCATGGATACTGTTACATACCATTAGCAAATACAGTTTCACTTCTTTATCTTTTGCTAATTTATTTGCTTCATTAGTTGCATTGCTAATACCTCTAGTATAATATTGAGTAGTAATGAAGGCATTAGACATCTTTGCCTTTTTTGAAATCTTGCTGGAAATGCTTCTAGCATTTCCTCCTTAAATAAACTATCCATCTTAGGGTTAAGGTACATATATTTTTATCCTGCCAAGAAAGCATCTTTCAATGCCTATATTTTGTTGATTTTTTAATCCTAAATGTGTATTGAAATTTGTCACAGATGTTTTTGGCATCTGTAGTGATGACTGATTGACCTCATTTGATGAATTAATGTAATATGAATAAATGACATTATAAAATATTAATCATTTTTTCAAGTAAAACCAATATTGCTTACTTACAACATACTATGTTCTCAATGTGGCATTGGATTCTGCTTCTTTTAGAACATTTGCATTATTAAGTAATGCTAGTCTATAACTTTTATTCTTTGTACTATCTTTTTCTTGCTCAGATGTCAGTGAGGAACTTTATTCTTAGAGTACTTTCTATGCTCTAGAATTATAAATTCAGAGCATTGAGACTTATTTTGAACATTTGTTATAATTCTCCTGTGCATTTTCATGTGGTGCTTTTTTGTAGAATAGTTTTTAAATACATGACTCCTCTGTTTAACATTTCTAATATAATAGGGTTACTATGGCAACCTATGTTTTCCTCTGAAATTCTCCATTCACCTAGATTTTCAAATTTATTTTCATAGATGTCTACATAATAATCTTTTTATTAAATTTATTCTGTCTTGGTTATTTTCCAGTTGCCATTTTTAATTTTGAATATGTGTTTTTCTCATTTCTTGATCAATTTATCCAGTAGTTTATGTATTTTATCATTATCTAAAAAATCCCAGAATTTCAATTTATTAATTAGATGTGTTTCATACTGTTTTCATACTATTATCTTTATTTCTTTCCTTGTACTCTCTTTTGTCTTACTTTGTTTTCTTTTAATTTTTTTTTTGCGTTAGGAACTTAGTTCACATATATCCTGATAAAGGTGTCTAATAATGAATTTTCCTCTTATTACTACTTTATATTCATGTCATAGATTCTGAAGCTTTTCAGTTTTTTCAGTGTCATTGTTTTTATTTTTAATTTTTCAATTTCTGTTTGTATTTCTCCTTTCCACTCAGAATTATTTGGTAATTTTCTCTATGGACGAGGTTTTCTGTCTTATTTTTTTTTGTTGGCAAATTATATTTTTATTCTGTTTTGCTCAGGGTGTGTTATTTATGATTTTCAACTTTGTGAAAGTTATTAATTTCTTTTGTGACCTAACATGAGATCAGTTTTGTGAATGTGCAATGAGAAGAATTTATATTTGTTATCAGGTTTTCAAGATCAGTATATTTTCACAAGACTTGTCTTATTAGTGAAGTTTTTAGATTTTCTATCTCCTTACTTATTTTTAAGCCTACTGAAAGTGGTGTTTAAATCTACTTATCTATGAGTCCTCATATCTTTAATATTTGTTGAATAAAGGTGCTATTTGGGACATAAGTATTTTATTTTTGTTATGAATTATGATACTCTCATTTAAAATGCCTTTTTATTTGAATTACATTTTGTCTAATATCAGGATAGCTATCTCAGCTCCATTCTGTGTCTGTTTGTCTACAATATTTTTTCTATCCCATCACTAAAGCACCTCATCTGCCTCTTCACAGAGTTTTCAGTCTGTCTTTTATCTCTACAAAGCTACAAAGGGCAGGATTGGAAGCATGAGTATAGTTAGTCATTGCCCTAGAGTCACAATTATTTTCAGTAGTTTCAGTATTCTTTATCCTCAAATAATGCTGAAAGTGTAGTTTGTGTAGAATTTTTATAGTTATAAAGCTATTCTATATAACTTGCGGATGAGATTCGCGTCAGTTACAATATTTGAGGTCAGTTACCTCTGTTCAGCTACCCTGTGATCTACCATTTTCTAGTTTAATAAAAAAAAACTCATAGCATTATTTTATGGCCATATCATATTCTAAGAAATATATATACATACATAATTTTATTAATACTCAAATATTAGAGTTAGATAATTTCATTCAGTTATTGTCACATTTCTAATTCAGGTCACTCACATATTTAATAGATCTCTTTAAATATTTGTTAAAAGAATAAAAGAATGTACAAAAGATTGTGTAGCATAAGAAGAGCTGATAAAAACCAGTCTAAATCTAGGAGAGGGTTTCAAAAGATGAATGAGTCAGATCATTCATCCAGGGTGATCTAAAGTAGCCAAGGGTCAAGTGCAAGTCTGAGAGCCATGACCATGAAGAAGTGACAATGATTCAATGCATGACTTTGGGTGAAGTCCCAGAAGAGGCAACTACCAAAAAAAGTAAAGCCAGGCTTTCGAAAGAAGATGAAACATAGAAAATAAAAATAGTTCTCTCTCTCTCTCTCTCTCTCTCTCTCTCTCTCTCTCTCTCTCTCTCTCTCTCTCTCTCTCTCTCACACACACACACACACACACATTTAAATGAGAATCATTGGAGCTTTTTGGGTGCAGCAAGTTAATAGAACAACAAGAATATGTTGGTGACTGTATTCGAAACTAATTAATGTCTTGATTTAAAAGGTTCTATTTAATTTCTAGCAAGTGTCCATAAATTTTAATGAGTACTGTGAGGACACAGAGATACATGCACAGTAAATATAAAATATTCCTTTTCTCAATAAACTTACATAACTGACACACAAAAGAATAAGAGAACACTTGTAATTCCTTAAGGAAATACTAAAATCTGTGTTCTAGAGAGATAAATCTATTATTCTGCTGGGTTTAGGAGATTAGAAGATAAGAGAAATTATGAAAGCTAACATGATGAATAAATACCTAACTATACAAATAAGAGAAGCTGAACAGGATCTCACATGATTTGCAGTATGAGGATGCGGTATTCCCAGTGCCTGGCACAATGGTACCCACGAAACATTTCTTGAATAAAGTAATGAGTTGGGAGGCAATAAGTCTAATGTTCATGTGAAGGCATTAAGCCTCGAGGAGAAAGTGACTTTTATCACTGGAATAGAAAGGAAAAATTGAAGAAGACAATGCTTTAGTTGAAGAGGAAGGACACTGACTTAAGGGTGTGCTTCCATGGTGTGATGTCCCTTTTCTCTATGTCACCTCTATGGAAAAGAGGTGACAACCTCTTCTGAGGATAAGGGCAAAGGAGATCATCTTAGTAGGATTCATTTTCTAGGTGAATTTTGGTCATTAAAGTGATACACTCATAAAACGCCCTTTCACAAATCTCACATTTTCAAAAACAAAATCTTTAGTTGGTTAAACAAATGAACACAAATTTAAATAATTTGAATAGACCATGATACTATATTGGGGAAATTCTGAAAATTGAGCAAATGAAAATTTTAATATAGATTAACCATGTGACATTAAGTTGATTTTATAATTATATATATATATTTATTAATATTATTTATAATATATTTAGGCTTAGAACTTAACATTTTAACCACAGAATCAAGAAAAATGTGGTGAGTCTCCTTGGAGGAGTGGTGGTTGGGTGCAGTGCACATATATCCCAAGATCCCAGGTTGACATCCCAGGACCAGCAGGAACAGCCAAGATATACAACTATGTAAAATAAGTAAAATGCTTCTTTCTTCTCTCTCTCTTCCAAGCCTGCTTGCCTACTTTCTTTCATTCCTGCTTGGCCCTTTCCTTTAAAGAAAAAGAAAAATGTTGATAACAATTATTAATGTTCACTAATTGGTGTCACTTGATGACATGGCATGTGTGAAAACAGAGATTTTTGACATTGCATATAGTAAACACTTTATAATAAACTATTCTAATTAATTCTTCAGGCCCTAAAATGGTAGAGGTCCAGAGTCAACAGTTTCAGATCAACTCCAAGGATGGCAAACCACTGTTCACTGTTGATGAAAAGGAAGTGGTGGTTGGGACAGATAAACTTCGAGTTACTGGTATGTAATAACTCTTGAGAAAATAACATTTCATGGAGTGTACTTCTGCAAAAGATTGCTGTCCTTTTGACAAGTTTACACTGAGAATTTTCAGGCAAATAAGAAAAAGTAGTTTGAATTTTTTTACTTTTCTCCATGACCACACTTTAGAAATTCTTTTATTCTTTCAGAAAATTGGAATCTTCCTAACAAATTTTTGCCTGTTCTTCTCTTCTAACATATTGTTACCCTTTATCACTTTCTAATCAGTGTAACCCAAAGACATCACAAGTGTGATTTAAACTACGCTTTCTGTGTCTTTTAAAAAGAACTATTTTCCAAGTTGCTTTATTCCTATTATAGCAATCATTTGGATTCCCTATATCTCTACAGAAAAAACAACTCTGAAATAAAGATTGGATGACTTCTTAGAAGGTTCATTATTAAAACTTAAAATAATGATTATATTTAAAAATGAACAGAACGTGTTCTTAATTTACATGCTTCTAGTAAACGCTAGAAGACCTAAAAAGACAGACACTGCTTAAAATTTCTTGCAGTACTTTTCTGTACTAATCTAAAAGTCAATAGCAACTTTATTCTCTCACATACTATAATCAATATTTAGAAATTAAAAAAGAACAGTGCTCCCTGACCTAAAAGTAGACTATACCCTAATACAAAGCTATGGGTAATACGTAATTCCTAATAAAACAAATTATAAAAAAATCATATTCTATATGCAGTATACTCTAAATCAGTGAGGTTCCAGGTTGTTTTGGTTTTTTGAGGGTTTTTTTAATAAAATGAAAGACACTAAGAAATCTAATTAAATGGAATTGATAATTGCTCAATAAAGAAATTTCAGGTTGCCCAAATACCAGTCATCAGAAATCTACCCTTATGGAATACAGAGAACATGGGCTTTATAGATCTAGATTCTATTCCTTCCTCAACAGTAGCTAAATTAATGAACTCAGGCAAATTGCTTAATCTCAGTTTGATATTTCCTGACATTTAGAAGTGAATTTATAATGTCTACTGTGCTATCTTTAATGTATTAAGTGATTTATGTATGCAAAGGACAGTAGAGGACTTAGTAGGGTATTATTGCACTGCAGGACAATCACGTCCATAGTGAAAACAGTCTAAGAAACAGCTTAGATTGTTTCAAGCCCAAGCCATCTACACAGAACAGCAGTAAAGTCAGCCTCTTCTAGCTCAGATTTCCTTCCAGGTTATGACATCACTTTCAGTGGGACAGTTGAGAAAATTGGGTAAACTACTGTATTATTTATTACCTGTATATAAGGATTGTAATAACGCGGGGCAGAGGCCTGTTAAAATATGTTCTTCTGGGTTTCATCTCCAGAGTTTTTGATTCAGTAGACATGGGAATGGTATATGAGAATCTGTATTTCTTAAATTTTTCAGGTGATGCTGATGCTACAGTGTCAGGGAGTACACTTTGAGAAACACTGCCCAACATTCATTTGACTAGTCAAGGGGAAAAGCAACATTTGGCACATACAGACACTCTCTCTGGCACATAACTTCAAGTTTTCCTTCTTAAAGATCTCATATTCTTTTCTTTTCTAATTTTTCTTCCAAAATTTCTTCCAAACTCCTCTCTCCAATGGAACTAAATAGAGGTAAAATACTCTACCTGTAATCACTGTACACTTTTTTTTATCATTATACCATTACAATGACATGAGTACTTGTTGCCGGGTGACCATGAATGATGAGTGTACCAAAAGTATAATGTTGACCTAGAACTTAACTCTTCTCAGTTTCACGTGACTTCCCTGAGAGTTGGGATTAAAAAAACACAAAAAATTCCACAGTTCTGAGTTTATGCCTTGTTTTTTCTGTCTAACCAGGGTTTGACTTTCTATATATTGTCTGAGTCAGTCTTTCTCAGACTTAACACCATTGGAATTTTGGCTGGATACTATTTTAGGTTGCTTCAGGATATGTAGCAACATCCCTGTACTTTATCCGTAGATGTCAGTAATATTCTTCTCTTTGTGCCCTGCCCCCGAATTGTGAAAACCAAAAATTTCTCCAAGTGTTGTCAAAAGTCTTTGGGGAAGGACATAAAACACCTCAAGTTGAGAAACACTGATTTACCTTAAACCTACACTGTTTCTCCAGAATTCATTATCCTTTATTTAATATTTACTATATGTTAGTAATTAAATTAACTACCAAAAATGCAAAATAATTTTCTTGTTCCCTTTTATATAATGTTCATGTTTTAGCTGGAGAGATGTACGCCTAAGTTAATTTGTTGGACACAGTCTATATAGGACTGAAGTAGATTTTTAGGCCAAAGAGCAACCTGGATAAAAAATATCAATTATGCCAAAAAGTGAGTGAAAGAGAGAGTGAGTTAGTGAATGTTTCTCAAGGAAAGAGACATTTGAGCTGGTCTTAGGAAGATACATAGAAATTTGTTCAAAGAAAATATAAGAATTATTCTACAATGAGTGTACAGTATGAATGGATATTAATAGACAATTGATGAAAGTAATCGTTGAGAACTTTTTGAGAACCAGAATGAATTCCAACTGTTCCAACAAACAGGTTATGACCTTGAGTGAGTCCTTCACTTCTCAGTGCTTCCCACACTAAAGTTCCAAGCATCTTCACTCACTGGTCTCTAGGATAGTGTATGGAATCCAACAAAGTAAATATAAATTTATTAATACAAGTCTTTCAAAAGATGCAGTTTTCAGAAGTCCAAAATGATGTAGAAATACTGGAATCACTGACAAAGTCAATAACAAAAGACCTAGAAAGTTAGATTTGTCAGCAGCTAAAAATGAACGAAGATGATGATCTGATAGGTATTTCAATATCAGTAATTTTATATTACAAGATTTAAAAATTCACCCTTGGGAAGAATAACAGTGCCCTCAATTTGACTGGTATTGCTGTTTTACTGAAAATGTTAAACATTATGTGAATAATGTCATAGTCCAACGCGTGGTAAGCAGACTTCTAAGGATGACCCCTGGTGATTTTTGCCCTCAGCTCTTGAGTGTGGAAGGAAGCTGTGAATATTATGAGACTAGACTCCCAGGATTATGTTAATTATATGACAAGCAGGAGATTACCTAGGTGAGCCTAATCTATCCCCATGATCTCTTTATAAGTAGTTTTCTCTAGCTAGCAGAAGGGGAAGTCAGAGAAATTCAAAGTACAAGGAAGATTTGTTGCTCTGATGATGGAAGGGCCATATGTCAAGGAATATAGCAGTTTCTTAAAGCTTAGAGAGACCCTGAACTGACAGAGAAAAAAAAAATCTCAAAAAACTAAACACAAAAAAAAGAATCAAGGAGTTTGGAATCACATCTGACCCAGTACCTCCAGAAAAGATCCTTACCTGGATGACACCTTGATTTTGGTCCTCTGCATAATACCTAGCCAAGCCCACTGGGAAGGACTTTGGACTAACAGAACTGTGAGCTAACAAATGGGTATTGTTTTAAACAGCTACATGGGTCATAATTTGTAACATCAAAACAGAAAACTAATATACCCATCATACAATTGCAACTGTGCTGGAAAATTTCACCAAAAAAAAAACCCAAAAACCCCAAGAAACCAAAACACTTGATTTATTCCTTATTTCATATAATTGTTACAATTATGACTAGTTTTGTTAAGTATAAAATACAATAAGAATATTTTTACAATTGTAATTTTTCAAGATAAATTTTCATTAGGGTTTTTCTCCACTAGTTACTGTATGTTTGGTCCCTGCTTCAAATGGACTGACTTGGAGTAGCCTGCAGAGTTGCTTGTATCACCAAAGCGGTAGCAGTTGACAGCCAAGAAAGCAGGAGTGATAAGAGAAGATAAAGAGCCAGCTCCTCTCTGGGGATTGGGAAAGAGAATTGGATGCCTTGCCTCACTTAACTCCCCTTAGATCACTCACAGGGTTTGAAAGAGGAGGGATGAAGTGCCTACTTCTTTTAAGTGGCACAATGCAAATTCCTGACTAGCACTAAAGCCTAACTTTGACTTAGATAAGAGGTGCTTTTTTGCTGTTACCTTTGTCTTAAAGTACTCAGAAAGTAAGATAAAACCTCTATTTAATTCTTAAGTAGATTTCATCTACCCTAGTCAACTAGAAAACAGAATATCATTTTTAAATCAAAATTTATGGAGGATATTAAATAATTTCTCCAACTCCATTTGAAACTGACCTAGGTATTTAAACATTCTCATATTTCCCCCTAAATATAGAATTGATCACTAAGTCATCAAAATTAGCATGGTCCTCTTATGCCATTTACAGAACATATTACTGAAACAGCACCAAAATGACATCTTCAAAAATCTGTTCTGTACTATTTACTTCTGACAGATGATAAATTATTGGTTTGGCTACTCCAGCTATATTTTACTATCTTCACAATTGTTTGACTGGCTCCATTTCCAAGCATTTAGTAAGAAAAATAATATTCAATTTCTTATTACCAGTAAGGAAAGCACAATCTAGCATTACACAAGTTCAATTTCTTTATACTTCTCTCGGCATGTAAACAGGATTACATAAAATCAAAAGTCAAGTGTAAAAATAATAGAAACAACCACAAAGTCTTTGAGAAAAGAGGACCTAGATAATAAGATTTTCATAATTTAAGTGTAAACAAAAACAAAGATGAGAAATCCAGGTCCCTTAAAGAGACATGGAGAAGTATCTAGAAGGTGCTTATAGAGCACCATATCCTTCAAGCCCACATTCAAGATCTCTGGACATTTTGTGATGCATCTCTGTGGAAGTTGATGGCCTGATCCATCAATTAACAATCTTGCTCTAGAAAGGAACAAAAGATTCAATTAATAACAATAAGCACACATATTATATCACATAGAGGTCTAGCACTAAGGTTGCTCTAAGTTGATTTATTCAGTGACCCAGTAACATATTTTATTCCAGCTTCACTTCTCTGAAAGTATGTTCACATTTCCCCTTTGCAAATAATCAATTCTGAGCATCATTTCACTGTACAATGACTTCTCTAAACTATACGCAGACCTCAATGGCTTCTAGTCATCTGTCCTCTCTAAGTTACACTTCTTGCCTAAAATCTCCCTATATTACATTAGTTGCATTTCTTTTGTAAGTGGAATTTGAAGGACTTTATTTTTAACCCAATATAATACATACATTTTTTAGATTTCTTTTTAAATTTAATATTTATTGAGGTAACTTTTGACTTTTAAAATAATATAAGTTCATATTTGCAGGTTTACTATTCCTCAAATATATGACGACACATTCTACCCAGCACCAAATTACCAAAAGTTCTTCACCGTTATCTAATGGACCACCACTTGACCCCAGGCCCTATCCCTTGCCTTCCTGGTAACCTCAGTCCTATTGTTAATATCCAAGGGTTATTTTTTTAATCTGTTCATTTGCTTTGTTTCTTTATATGCCACAGGAGTGAGATCATCCAATATTTCTTTCTTCTTCTAATTTATTTCACTTAGCGTAAGTCCTACTATTTCCATCCATGTTGTTACAAATGGTAGGATTTTATCTTTCCAGGGTTGTGTGATATTACATATTTCATGTATAACACATCTTCTTCATCCCTTCATCTGACAATGGACATTAAGGTAGTTTCTAATTCTTGGCTATTGAAGATTATGCTGCAATAAATATGGAAAATGCATATATCTCTGCAAATTAGTGGTGTTTTTTGTTTTTTGGATAAATATCCAGAAGTGGGATGATGGGATAGTATGGGATTTCCATTATCAATTTTTTGAAGTATTTTCATATTGTTTTCCTTAGGGTTGCATCAATTTACACTGCCACCAACAGTGTGAAAGTAGTCCCTTTTCTCCAAATCCTCTCCAACATGTGTTGTTTCCCAATTTTTGGATATAACCAATCTCACAGGTGTAAGCAAATATCTCATTGCTACTTTGATTTACCTTTCTCTAATAACAAGTGAGGAAGTACATCTTTTCATATGCTTGTTGGTCATCTGTATGTCTTCTGAAAAGAAATGTTTATCCAATTCTTTTGCATGTTTTTCATTGGGTTGTTTGTTTTTCTATTATTGAGTGTTACAATTCTTTATATCTTTGGGACAGTAAGCCCTTGTAAGATGCATGATGTGCAAATATCTTCTCTCAGTGAGTAGGTTGTTTTTTTGTTTTGTTTTGTTTTAGTGGTGGTTTCTTTCACTGTGCTTTTTGGTTTGATGTAATCTCATTTGTTTATTTTTGTTTTTATTTCCCTCCTGCTGGAGTTGATTCCTCAAAGAGTACTATAAGGCTGATGCCATGGAAAGTCTTAATCTATGTTGTAGTCTAAGTATTTTATAATTTCCAGTTTCAACATTCAAGTCTCTAATCAATTTTGAATTAAATTTTATGTATGGTATTTGAGTGGTCTACTTTCATTCTTTTGTACATGATTGTTCAGTTTTCCCAACATCATTTATTAAAAAGACTTTCCTTTTTCCATTGAATGCTCTTGGCTTCTTTGTTGTAAATTAATTCTTTGTTGTAAAAAAACCATATATATGTGAGTCTATTTATGGTGGTTCAGTTCTATTTTACTGATGTGTGTCTGTTTTTATTCCAGCACCATTTTAGTTTTGATCATTGTCACTTTGTAATATAATGCAAGGTCTGGAAGTGTGGTATCTCCAGTGTTGTCTTTTTTCTCATGATTTCTTTGGCTGTTTGTTTTCTTATTATTCCATACAAATTTTAATTCTTTTGGTTCTAATTCTTTAATTTAATTCTTTAATTCTTTTTAATTCTTTTGAAAATTGCCATTGGAATTTTAATGAGGATTACGTTAAACCTGTATATTGCTTTAAGTAAGATGGTCATATTAATAATATTAATTCTTCCCAACCATTAGTTGGGTATATCTTTTTATCTCTTTGTATCATTCTCTATTTCCTTTATGAAAGTCTTTTTATTTTTATTGCACATTTCTCTTCTTTTACTTCCTTTGTAAATATATACTAAGGTATTTAATTCTTCTTGTTTCTAATGTAAAAGGGATATTTTTCTTGATTTCATTTTCTTTTGACGTATTCTTTGCATATAAAATGCAACAGATTTTATGCATTTATTTTGTAGGCCACCTTTCACTATACCGATTAATTCTAGTAGTTTACGATGGAGTTTTGGGGGCTTTCTGTACATGTTATGTCATCTGCAAATAATGGTAGTGTTACTTCCTCCTTTCCAATTTGGATTCCTTTTATTTTGTGTTCTTGTTTAATTGCTATGGCTAAGATCTCCAATACAATGTTAAATAGCAGTGGTGGAAGTGGACAACCTTGCCTTGTACCTGACTTTAGAGGAAATGCTTTCAATTTTTCACCATTGACTATGATGTTGGCTGTGAGTTTTTCATATATGGCCTTTATTATATTGAGGTATATATCTTCTGTTCCAATTTTATGTAGAGTTTTAATCATAAATGGGTGTTATATCTTGTCAAAAGATTCCTTTGCATCTATTGATATAATCATATGATTTTTCTCCTGGTTTTTGTTGATGTGGCATATTTCATTAATAGATTTATGTTGAAACTTCATTACATCCTTGGGTTAAATCCCATTTTATTACGATGGTTGATATTTTTTATCTTTGTTGAATTCATTTTGCTAATATTTTGCTAAGGATTTTGCCTCTATGTTCATTAAAGATATTTGTCTGCAATTTCTTTTCTTGGTGATATTCTTATCTGCTTTGGGGATCAGTGTAATGTTGGTCTCATAGAAAGCATTTACAAACATTCCCTGTTCTTCAGTATTTTTGGGAAAAGTTTGAGAAGAATAGATACTAATTCCTCTCTGAAGCTTTGGTAAAACTCACTAGCAGAGCCCCCTGGTCCTAGGCTCTTATTTTCAGCAAGACTTTTCAATTTGCTTACTTATAATAGTCTTGTTCAAGTTTTCCATTTTTTCCTAATTCAATCTTGGTAACCTGTATGTTTTTAAAAATCTGTACATGTCCTCAAGGTTGTCCAATTTATTGGCATGTATCTGTTTTATATTTATGAGGTATGTATTATTAATTCTCCCCTTTCATTTATGATTCTAGTTATGACAGTTTTCTCTCTTTTTGTCTTGCCTAGTCAAAGGTTTGTAAATTTTATTTATTTAAGAAAAAACAGCTTTCCATTTTATTGATCTTCTGAATTGTTTTTTATTTATGCTTTGTTGATTTATGCACACATTTTTATTATTTCCTTCCTTCTACTGACTCTTGGATTAATTTTTTTTAAATGAAGACTTCAAGGCATTCACAGTTATTTTGATAACTGCTCTATTTGGCTTATTTATGTCATATTACAACTTTTATTTCTTAATCTTACTGAATTTTAGTCTGAAAGTAGCCTGGACTTAAGGAGATACAAGAGGGCCCAATCAGGCAGGTGCTTGTTTGACTGTTATGAGAATTTAGCATTTGTTTTAAATGCAATGGGAAAGCATTAAATTATTTTTAGTTGAAAACTCCTTGATTCATTGTATATTTTAAGATCATTATAACCATTTCAAGAAAGAATAATTTGTAAGAAAGAAACAATAAAACAGAAAAAATGGAAAACAATAATACCAGTTAGGATGATGTTAATGGTAATACAAGCAATAGGCCATGGTACACTGAACTATGTGGTAGCATTGGGCACAGAGGGAAGCTAATTTCAAATTAAGAACTGACACAGAGAGACTTGTAAGTAGATCAGGTGGATGGCAGGCAATTCTAAAGGAAAAGACTGTATTTATTTCTGGATGACAGCACTACTCTCTGAGTATGGAAAAGTCTAAGGAGAAGAGTAATTTGCAGGACAGAGAAAATAGTTAATTTTGTAGATACATAAGTTAAAGATGATCTGTGAAAGCAGTCAGTGGATTTACCAAGTCAGTTATATATGAGCAGAAATCTTGACTAGAGATATAAATGAAAGCTTATATATCAACTTATCTCTGAGAAATATCAACTGTAGGGTCAGGTAAAGGAAAAATAGCCACCAAAAAGATTGAGAAGTGGTACAATGTCAGGGGAGGAATGTCACAAGAACAATTTTCTGGTACTGAGAGTGGGTTTCTATAATTTCAGTCCAGGAAAGAGAAGGTCAGAAATGGCTACTGAGTTTATCATCATAGGGGTCCTTATTATCTTAATAAACACAGCTTTACTGATATATAAGGAGAAAAAATGACAGTTTGAAGTGGTGGGAGGGTTAAGTAGAACAAATGTAGAATGGAGTAGCTTGGAGCAATTTCACCATAGTGGTTGGGCTCATCTGTGAGCTCTGTGATTGTTAGATTCTGGGATAGATTTTAACACTGGATGGAATTTAAAACTGCCTGTACCACCACTTAAACCCACATTATCCCACAGTATACTACAGATATTCACATGAACATGATTTATTATAATTTATTCTAGGATCCAGAAGTGAAGAACGGTGTCATCCAAAAACTACTGATACTTTACAATAGAAATCACTAAACATATTATTTGCTGTATCTAACTATGTTTCAACATTTTTAAAAACTTAAGATTTATCTAAGATTTTTTTTGCCTTTCCTTTTGATAATATTTATATAGGGTTATATTACACGTGCACATTTTAATTCATGATTTTTATAAAAATACAGTGGAGCATTTCCTCTTTCTAAAACTTAGATTATGCAGCCTCAAATAATATCTTCTATTTTCACAAGAAACAGATGTTATACCAATTATTTTTATATAACTTGGTTCTGAATATTTAAATATGCATACAAATGTGAAGAAAATATAATTACATTGAAAATCAACATCCTTTACTGAAAATCATTCATTTAGGAAACATCTAGTTTTATACGCAAATAGGTTCTTAGGAGTGTTTACTTTCAGACTGAGTAGTAATGATGTAATCAAGTAATCATATAATGTTCATATCAAGTGGGCATTTGTAATTCAATTATGAATTGCTCCTCCTATTTAAAGTTAAGATACTAGTTTATAGATCTTATATCTACTTACAAGGATATTTCTATCATCACATGTTGCTATAATATAACTAACTGATCCTATTAGAAGGTAAGTAATTAGCATGCATTTGAAAACTAATTGTGGAGTTATATTTCCTTGTGGAAAATAAAGAGTGCCACTGTCATTCTTAGAATAATTTCAGTTATTGGGAAAAAACATAAAGGACTTCCAGCCAACATGGCGACCTGGTAGGAGCAAAACTCACATCCTCCCCACAGAGCAACTAGAAATTCACCTATTTTCCAGAAATAAACATTGAGGAAAAGCAGTCAGGAGGCTATTGGAACACAGCAGCAATCACAATAAGAAAGGGTAGGTGAAAACATCTGGGTTCAGAGCTACATGGCAGGCTCAGAATCAGGATTCTAGTCACAGTGGAGGGGGTAGACTTTGGGAAGAATTGGCTCTCCCAGGAATCTAAAAAACAGCAGAGAGCCTGCCCAGCAGAACTGGGATAAGGAGCCAGGGGAGAGAGTCTAGGCAAAGGGCAGAAAAGGCACAAGTGTCCCAGTGGCTTGAATGGGAGGCCTGGAGAGAAAATTACTCTTGGTGCTATCATAACCAGAAGGCAGCTAGGGGAAACACACATCCCTATTCCCTCCTACCATATTAGTCCAGAATTGCAGGACCTGCCCACCAGAAATCCCACCCTCAGGCTTAAAGGAAGAAGGGAGTCTTCCAGCAGGAAAGTCAATGCTACCCACTATCACCACCTTATGGATGTAGGTGAAACTTCAACCTGATTGCTCTTTGTGGGTCAACAGAAAGGTGGTCATTGCGGTTGGGAGCTGGGATGCTGGGAGAAGGCTCTGCATCCCCACAAAAACTCCAGCCCAATAGACAAAACTTTCAGGCAGCAGCAGAGGGTCCACATAGGAACCTCAAGAAACCGAACCAGTGGTGACACCACAAAAGTAAAAAAATCCCAGTGTCCAAACAAAGACTCAGGTTTACTCGGTGCAAGTCAACACCTTAATAAAGTCAGAACTGCAGGAAAACCTAATCCACAAACACATAAGCAAAATGCCAAACAGAGAAATATACATGAAATGATGGAGCCTATCAAAAATCCAGGGGACAATCTGAATACAACAGACATCTACAAACTACCTGAGTATGAATTTAGGGCAAAGGTGATAAACATACTCATGATAAGCAAAACAACATAGGAAGAAAAAGAGAACAATAAAAACGAGATAGAAGAAATGAAGTAGCTCAAAACAGATATCAAAGTCATAAAGAACACAGTAATGATTTAAAGAATTCAATAGAAGGACTCAAGAATAAGATAAATGAAGCCTCCTTAGAATAAACGAGCTAAAAGAGAAGGCAGAGGAATGCACTCAAGCAAACCAGCAAATAGATAAAAAGAATGCCAAGAAATGAAGACAGCATTTGAGACCTGTGGGATAACAACAAAAGAAACAAATTTGTTTATAGGGGTCCCCAAAGGAGAAGAGAGAGAAAAGTGGGCAGAAACTATATCTGAAGAAATAATAGCTGAATATTTCCCCAACCTGAAGAATGAAGCAAGCCCAAACCCAGGAAGCTTAAAGAGTCCTTAATAAAAGAAACCCAAGCAGACCTACAGCAAGGCACATTGTCATTAAGATGTTAAAAATGCAAGATAAAGAAAAAATCTTAAAAGCATCCAAATTAAAATGAGTCACATACAAAGTAGTCCCCATAAGATTGTCAGCAGGTTTCTCAACTGAAACTCTACAGACCAAGAGTGAGTGGCATGATACATTCACGAGACTGAAAGAAAAGGATTTTCAACCTAGGATATTAGACCCTGTGATATTATCATTAAAAACTGAAGGAATGATATATATATATGCATATATATAATATATATATAAAGCTTTTCCAATAAGCAGAAGTAAAGGACTTTATCACCACAAAACCAGTTCTGTAAAAAATACTAAAAGATGTACTATAAGGTATAAAGAAACCTCACTTAAAAACAGCTCTGTTAGACTTGCTCATCTATGTTCATTAGAGATACTGATCTGTATTTCTTTCTTGGTGACATCTCTGTCAGTTTTTGGTATCAGTGTGATATTGGTCTCATGGAGCGTGTTTGGGAGTGTTTCCTGTTCTTCAATACTTTGGAAGAGTTTGAGCAGAATGGGTATTAATTCTTCTCTGAAGGTTTGGTGAAACTCATTGGAAAAGCCATCTGGTCCTGGAATTTTATTCTTTAGGGAGACTTTTGGTCCCCTTTTCAATTTCTTTGCTTGTGATTGTTCTGTGGGTCTATTAAAAAACTTACCATATATTATCTTATTTAAGATAAGCATATGATGTAGATTTTATTATCCCCATTTTATAGATGAGAAAACTGAAGCCAAGAAATCTGCCTAAGGTTATATAGTAGACACATGTCAGACTCAACATTCTAATTTATCTTTTACACCCAAATCCTGTGTGCTTACTATTTCATCCTGTTTAGTTTTATTGTTATTGATACTTATTTTTGTTGGAAAGGTAATGCTATCCAAAATTTTTGAATTTATGTTCATCATGCTGAGTTCTTTCTTTTTAGTTATTGTATTTTTCTTGATAATTCCAATATTTAAGTTTCCTACATTAAGGAGTTGTGCCTCAAGTTTACATTATGAATTTTTATCTATTCTACTGTATTTAAGTTTAAATTTTTTAGAAATATACATTATATTGTACTCTCCTGAGTTTCTTTTGGAATAAGTTTTTAATGTGATAAATTATGTCTTTCCTTGGCCTAAAAAAATATCAAAACAAAAAAAAAATAAGAAATGGTAAAGGGAACTAGAACTCTGGTGGTGTGAAATGTACATAGACTGAATTGTGAATTCAGTATTCTAAAAAGCAAATAGTGATGTGAAATAATAATAAAAAATATAATATATATAAACATATATGTATAAAGATAATATAATGAATATCCATATATCTATCATATTGTTCAATTTTGCATATTTTCAAATATATGTAAGTTTTTAAAAAGCAAAGTAAATAATTTTAAAAAAGAACTAAAACTGTATCAAAATAAAAATTGCCTGTACAACTCAAATGCATTACAATTTCTAGCTTGATTTTATAAAAGCTATATGTTTATAGAGAGTAAAATGTTTTGACTTTTTTTCCTCAGTCATAATTTCATTTTGTTTATATAAAAATAGAATAATTACATAAAACTTGATGTCTTAGATTCTTTTTGGTTCTATTATTCTAGCTATGAAAAGGATTCACTATTTTTTTATGCCATATAGAGCTCATCCTAGGTTCCTCCAGTAAATAAACCACTCGTATTTCAAACAACGCTATATACACCACAGATAATAAAACTGCTTAGTAAATAAAATTATATTTAGCATATCCTTATTTGTCCTATTAATGATTGACTTGGAATGTTGTTTTTTTCACTTTTTCTTTTTACATTTTGCAAATCAGGAAAAGCAAGGGGCAAAAAAGATAAAGGAAATACAAATATTATACAAATTATTTTGTTAAATGATTCTATACTCCCACAAAACAGAAAATATCTCTACTTCGGGCAAACCAGACATTGTACCACCAAATTTATTTGGCACAGTTTATTATGGAATAATGCTCCAATGCTTAGCATAGCCTTACTTTACACAGTGGTTACCATTTTCGTTTAGGTTTGCTTAAGTGGTATTTTAAGGAGATGTGTCCTGTTATAGCATACATGAGCATCTGTTCTAATCTGAATATAATTTACATTAATTATAATTATCGTGGAACATTAACTTTCACTTATGTGTGTTCCTTTATTTCAGTTGATTATAGTTTTTATGTTAATCACACTACTAAATCTAGTTTGTAAATTCATGTTATAGTAATTACTCTTTTATTTATTTACTTACCGGTCACAAACTATTACATCTTGAACATAAACTTTTTATGTTTTTGTGGAATCTTTATATTAAGAAAATTACTAAAAAAACAGCAATTATAATAATTAAGCTAATATAGGCAGTTCTACTGCAGGGAATTATGAATGGTTAAATTATTAAGGGTTGCTGAAAAGACCTTTTGCTAAGGCTTATGATTTATAAGCCTAGTGTCTGGGAAACTTTCAACCAGACAACTACTTTTCATTGGCGTCTATCAGAACTAGTAAAGAAAATAAATTTTTAAATTGTTTTCAATATTTCCTAAAAAAGAAAGTTAGTACAATGTGAGGATAGCCCTGAGCTCCTTTGGAAATTAAGGAGAGTAATTTACAAACAGCAGACAAATGCCCTAAGCCTTGGTTGCAGCTGGGAAAGAGTTGGGGCCTAAACTCGAGATCTATGCCTGGATGGGACCTAAGCCAGGGGCAGAGTGCAAGAAAGATGTATCATGATGAGTGTGTACATAGGCAATGTAGCAGTTTAAATCTAAAGGTATGCCAACAAAATTAAAGAGAAGTTTAAATATAACAGGAAAGATGAACTTGTATTTATTTCTATGTTGAATACTTTATTTTTCCTGTAAATTATATTATTCTGTTAGCTAATCCTTATACATCACATTTTCTTGTCCCTTAGCTACTGTTCTTGAGAATATCATTATCCAAATCCCACATATATTCACAAATATGTATTTATTTTAAGGTTCAGACCAATTGCATTTTACTATATAGTCTTTCCTGCTTCCTTAAAGTAGTTTTTCCCCACAGTGACCCTCAAATTAATTTAGTTGCACCTTGCTACTGGCACATTACTTCCTGTTTTATAGTATTTGTTATGTATGTTTGAGAATCCCTGAAGCACACAGATTAAAAGTGTTGACTTCGAATTCAAATCATACCTGCCATTTAGCTATGTAATTCTAGGCAAGTTAGTTAACCTCTCCGTTCCTCAGTAAAATGGTAAAATAATCTTACCTGCCTTGTTGGGTTCTAAGTGTTAAGCAAGAGAGCATATTTAAAGACCATGTTAGTTTCATCTTTGCAATTCTGCATCCAATCCACCGTTTCTTGCATATAATTAGATTAATAGAATAATGAAATGAAAGGTAATATACTAATTCTAGAAATCAGAAAGCCAATTAAATTTTTTTTACATTTTTTCTATAAATTCACTTACGTGCTTTAAGAAGCAAGTGACATGGGATGAAAATTTTACTCATAAAATTTGGAGAATTAATCAAATTACCTAAAATATACATACTTAGGCAATTTCCAGAGAAGTTGCTTCTTTTTCATTGAGGACTAATATTGTTCTCTAGTTTTAAAATAATTCTGTATATTTGAAATTGCTTTGAAATGTGTATTTCATATTTTTTTTCTAGAATGTAGTGAAATCACAGCATCCTTGGATATTCAGGGAGGCAGCTCTGTCTGTTTTCTTGCCATATAGCTGAAGCATTTGACAAACTCAACGACAGCAATTAAAATTTATTTGTGCTTTAATATATCAACTAAATGTTTAATTTGTTGGTGTTATTTACTTTATTTTGCAAAATGATGCTTTTTTGTTGTTTGTTTAGGGCCTGAAGGGGCTCTTTTTGAACATTCAGTGGAGACCCCTCTTGTAAGAGCGGACCCATTTCAGGAACTTAGGTAAGAATTTTGTTCAAATATAAGCAAAAGTCTTTTATGGAAGATACCTGAGTAAATGCTGGCATAACATTTTAGTAGTGAATACCAGATTCTTATTAGTTGTCTTTATTATCATGAGTTTCCACTTTGAACTAGTTATTACTTACACAAATCCAAAGGAGGGGAAGTCTTACTGATTCTTCACTCTTGTTGCATCTGACCTCCAGACCTCCATTCTTCTTGTCCACTGCTTTAGTTCAGGCCCTGTACTATCCCATAATCTATTCTGATCCTCGGTTTGTTCCTTTCAACTCTATCCTTCACACTAAAATCAGAGGGCCTTTGCTAAATGCAACTAATTAAAATGTTTCATTGATTTTGCATCAACCATAAGAAAGTCCAAAGTGGGACTCCACTGAGTGCTCACAGTCCTGCATGACCTTGGCATCCACTGGCTTTCCAGTCTGGCACCTCAACACTGCCTTCTGCCTTTCTGCACTAGAGTGTCTGCCATTCCCTTCTACCCCATAAGTTACACAAGTCATCCCATACGATGACCTCCTTCCCTTGAAGACCTCATGAATGTCTGTTCACCCTTCAAGTTTTAATTATCTGTTGTAGGTTTATGATTTGTGCTTTCATAAATCCATTATTTTCCCTGAAAACTGTCAGCATAAGATTCCTGAACATTTTTACAATTTTTAATATAAAGCATTTATGAATTCATGTTATACTGACATTTCTACTATACCTAGAACCAAAACAGACTCTTTGCATCTTTTAATGGAAGAGAACAGTGCCCAATGTGGACTTGAAATTTGCATAAGGCATCCTTGAAAATGTCGATTTACATTTTCTTAAATATGTGCATTGTTACTGAAGAAAAGAACACTATACAATCAAGTGTATGATAAATCCATATTTTAAAAAAATGGAAACTTGTTATATGCACAGGTAACAAAATTTACTTTTATAATCATATATAGGTGTATACTTCAAAAGTATCAAGTACATTTACATTGTGGTGCAACCATCACCACCATCTGTCTCCAGAATTATTTTCATTTTGTAAATTGAATTCATGTTTTAAACAACTCTCCATTTCTTTCACCCCAACCCTGCCGACGTCTACTTTCTATCTCATTGATACCTACTTTAGGAGACTCATGTAAGTGGAATCATAAAAAATTTTTTCCTACATGGCTGGCTTTGTTTCAAACAAAATATTCTTAAATTTTGGCATATTTTATATAATATCAGGATGTTTAAAAAATCACCTATTTCCATATATAAATTTATTCTTTATACAGAGCCAGTGAGTGGTTATGTACATTTCACTTTTTCTACTAGACTACCAAATGTCATTTAAGGCTGTAATTGTTGATTCCAATAGAATATTTGTATTTTATAACAAAAACAAATAATATTTTTAAAAACAAATACCTTAAAGTCTAAGATAGTACTTAAAATTACATTTAGAATTTTGACTTAAATACATGCAATAAAATTAACATTCTAGTAAATTATGGATAATCTGAGCTTTACACAGACATTTTTTTGGAACTACTTTTTCTCATATTTAAAATCTTGATAATACACTTCTCCACATATTCTAGGAGAAATTTGATAAGCTATTAGGTCAAAAATATTTTGTAAGCTCTGCATATCAAGTAGATATTCATATTAAATGGAATAGGAATTAAGAAACTCAATATTCCTCTTATTTTTAAAGTACAATTAAATATTAATCAAATCAAATGAGAGTTCAATTTATCTTACCCACTTAGAGAACATTTGCATCATAACTTGTGCATAAAATAAATTGTGTCTTTAATTAGATTATTACAATTTCATTAATTTTGATGAAGGATCATAAGATCAATATACAAAATTATTATAGTTAGAGAAGAAAAAAATTTCTTTCTTAGGACATAAAAATGATTTAGTGTCTCTAAAAAGTAATTCTAACAAAAATGTTTCAAAATCACAAAACAACATAAGTTGTAGAGATAACAAACCATTTTTTTAAATATACAGTTCTCAAAATTAAACAATTTATCTTATGTTACCCCATTAGAACACAAATCTAGCTTATATAGTAGACTCTTACTAAAAAAGAGTTAGAAAATAATATTCTCTAGCTTTCTAAGAAATAATACTAAGGGGAAATTATATAATCAGGTATTATAACCAGTGATTAAGAAAATAATGCTGTGATAGAGACAGCAAGCACCTTTAACCTGGTTGTGGATGAGGATGATATTAAGGAGCTCCTAGAGGCATTTCCTGAGGAATTGACTAATAAGTAGTTGGAACTGGAACAGGAATAGATTGCTGAAGAAAAGGCAAGAGTAAAGAAAATTGGAGAAGAAAAAGAAGCCCAAAGAAAATTCACTGTGAAGGA
This sequence comes from Solenodon paradoxus, assembly GCA_004363575.1. Taxonomy (NCBI): domain Eukaryota; kingdom Metazoa; phylum Chordata; class Mammalia; order Eulipotyphla; family Solenodontidae; genus Solenodon; species Solenodon paradoxus. The sequence continues at coordinate 290,380 of RJWH01000045.1, forward strand.
TTCAGCATTTTTGTGACCTCAAAAAGCTCCTTAAAAAGGCATGCCCTGGTGGAGTAGTGATTAGGTCAACTGCCTCTGAAGGATGTAGGCCACACACCACTGAGTTCAAGTTCAGGTCTTGGGGGAAAGTAACCAGTGTGAACAACTAAAATGGGAATAAAATGGAATGTTTCTTCCTTCTCTCTCTTCCTTCCTGCCTGCCTACTAGCCTTCATTTCTGCCTGTATGTTTTCTTTAAAAAAGAAAGTTTGAAAGCATGGACCCCAACACTGAAAAGTTTCCAGTTATAGAGAGGAATGTTTAAGGTACATCATCTGCTTACAAGCAGATCTATGATTAAAAAAATTTTTAAAGAAAAAAACCAAGAAAGCCACCATGGACAATTTTCTGAAAAGAGAGAGTTCATCAAGAAGAGACTCAACCAGGTCCTTCAGGATGTATTTCAGTAGAAGGTCTTGTCATCATAGGAAATGACAGCTCCGTGCAAGTTACTATCGCTGAAGATCCTCCTGTGGGACAAGATGTAGAGGTGGAAGAGAGAGTTACTGATGATCTCAACCTCAGGTATGCCTAGGCTAATATGTTTTCATTTTTAACAAAAAAAAGTTAAAAAAAAAAAACCAAAACACTAATAAATGAAGGCTTATATAAGGATATAAAGAAAAAGTATTCTTACATTGTCATACAATGTATTTGTGTTTTAGGTTAGCATTATTGCAAAAAGCTTAAAAATTTTAAAGTATAAAGTAAAAAAAAGTTATACTGCATATGACTATCATTGAAGAAAAAAGGTAATTTTTAATAAATTTAGTGTTACCTAAGAATACCATGTTTATAAAGTCTACGATAGTGTACAGCAGTGTTCCAGGCCTCCACACTCACTCACTGACTCACCCTTACTAGTCTTCAGTTCTGTAAACTCCATTCATGGTCAGTGCCCTATAAAAGAGTGACAGTTTTAACTTTTATACAGTATTTTAATGGGCCTTTCTATGTCTATATATGTGTAGGTACACAAATATCATTGTGTTATACTTGCTACAGTATTCAGTACAGCAACATGCTGACAGTTTTGTAACATAGATGCAACAAGTTAATCATAGCTAGATAGCTTAGGTGTATCGTAGACTATATCACCTCCATTTCTGTAATTACATTCTATGACATTCACAACAATGAAGTCATATTTTAATGCATTTCTCAGACTATGTTCCCATTATAAAGTCATACATGGTGGAAAATAAGCTCTTAAAAAAGTAAAGAAAGCCTTCAAGATTTATTGCATTCCATGCAGGAGGCAAATATTGAAATAACTGGTGTTCCAGAAGGAGAGAAGAATATGGACAGAGATATTAAAGTAATAATAACTGAAAACTCCTCAAGCCTTGGGAAAGACTTAGACAAGTTCATGTAGCTGACAGAATACCTTAATATTTCAAAGCAAAGAATCTTCTCTAAGCCACATTTTAATGATACTGTCAAAAATCAATAATAAAAAATCATGAAGGCAGCCAGGGGAAAAATAAAGTAACCTACAAAACAAATCCCTTAAGTATATTAGTGTGTTTCTCAGCAGAAACTCTATAGGCCAGGAAAGAGAGGAATATTTTCAAAGTATGGCAAAGTTAAAATTGTCAGCCAAGAATACTTTACTAGGCAAAATTATCATTCAGATATGAAGAAGAAATAAAGACTTCCTCAGATAAACAAAAACTGAGATTATTCACCACCATGAGAGCTGCCTGGCAAGAAATACTGAAAGGAGTTCTTCAAACTGAAATGAAAAGATGTAAATCAGTGACACGAAAAAACATGAAAGTACACAATACACTGGTAAAGGTGAAAAACAGTCAAATCCAGATAACTGTAACTCTGCATTAGCACAGTGTATTAACCACCCACTATAAAATACAAGTTAGGAAAAGAGTAGTGAAAATAATGATGATTACTATAAATTGTTCATGAATACACAGCATAAAAAGATGTAAATTGCAACATCAATAATATAAAAGTGGGCTTCTCTTCTTCGACTTTCTCTGCATATTGATGTGCAGAATATACTTGTCTGCAGTAGAAGGGCCTGGGTTCAGAACCAACTGGGAGGCTGGCTCATATTTCCACCCTGTAGGATCATGCCAGAGGGTAAAAGGAATTCATTTGAGTCACTGTGAGCTCAAGTCTCATTAGCTCTGAACATTGGAAGGCAATAATTTCATCCATAATACCTTTGTGAAAAAAAAAGGCATGTCTCAAACTGAATAAAATAAAAGGACTATCAATAGATACCAACATCAAGGTGACAAAATTGTAGAATTCTCTGACAAAGATTTTAAAACAGCTTTAAAAAATACTTGATGAGCAATTGCAAATAGATGAAACAATTTTTAAAAATAGAGTCTTGGCAAAGAAGTAGAAACTATAAAGAACCAAATAGAAATTTTGGAACTGAACAATATACAATAACAAATAAAAATGAATAACTCAATGGATGGGCTTGTAATAAGAATGGAAGAGACAGAAGAAAGAATTAGTGAATTGATGATAGGATGATGGAAATTATCTAATCTGAACAATAGAGAGATGAAAAAAATAAATAAACAGAGCTTCAAGGTTACTTTAGCAAGACTAACAATCATATCCTTGGACTCCAAGGAAAGTGGGCTAAAAATAATGGTTGGACACTAAAAATTTGGCAAAAGTTGTAAACTACTGATTAAAGAAACTTACAAATCCAAACAAGATAAACCCAATGAAATCCATGACAAGACATATAGGAAACTAAAAATAAAACAATTTAAAACAGAAATGATACTATATCTCTAAGGGAAAATAAATTTTAATTAAAGCAGATTTTTTTTAAGAAACTCTGAAAGCCATGAGGAAGTGTCACATTTGTCAAGTGCTAAAGAAAAAAAAAGCTGTCAATATACAATCCTCTAGTCTGTGAAAATATCATTTAAGAGTTAAAGGGAAATCAAGACATACTTAGATGAACTTAAAGTATTGTCACTATTAGACCTATCTTGGTGAATGGCTAAAGGAAGTTCTCTAACAAAAGGAAGTTGTGAAAGAAGAAACCTTGAAACATCAGAAGGAAAAAAAGAACAGAGTATACCAAAAATGGATACATGTAAGTCTTTCCTATCTTGAGCTTTTAAAACTACTTTTGACAGTTGAAATAATTGAAACACTAATATGGCTATAAATGAGGTGGAAGAAATAGTTTTAAATACTGTGTTTCAATAGGGCTTTCTCTCTAATTGCTAGGAAGCTTGCCCCAGATTACTCAAAACATAATAATCATATCTTATGAAAATAATCATATATCAACCAACATTATTTCTTCATTACACTAACATTTGTCAATAGTTTTTGAGGTGATCCGCTTTTTAAAAAATGACAAAAAACAGTCTGCATATGCTAAAACATTGGTGACATTTTCTCATGTGATAGTTTCCAGAATTTCATGTAACAGTCATAGAATATCATGATGATACTTCTGTGCAAAGAAGGAATTATAGATGTTCCAACAGCGGAGTTCATTGTATCCAGTTAACAAATCATGAAAAGCTTATGAGGTCCCTAGCTACTTGTTTTACCGCTACTTTGTTAAGCATTTTTAATAAATTTTCTTCAAAGGAAAGTTTTTTTCTGTTTTGTAGATATCTTAAAACAGAAATGGCTCACTCAATAAAATTAGTAAGAAATCAAGATTCAAAATAGTCACAGGGGAAAATAATCAAATACAAGACAAATGACATCATATAATATATATACTTTTATGTAATGTCTAAAATATTTAAACTGACTTATCTTTCTAGTAACCTAGGAAAGTGTAGGATCATTATGTTTCCACCATCCAGTCTCATCCTTAATCTGTTCAAGGTCTTTAAAAGAAGAAAAGCCAAACCACTAAAGGTTGTTTTCCCTAAAATACTCCACTAATAGATAACATTATTAAAATGTTGAATAGGAATATGCCTACATACAACACATGACTTCATCATTTCAAAGAAAGCAAAAGGCAATAAAGTGAGACAACGCCTGTATGTGTAAATACATAGATGTGTATATACACTCACATACATATGGAAAAAGAGAGAGATGGTGTGTGTGGGAAAAAGAGAGAAAATATAGAGCCTTATAAACATCAGAAGACAAATTCTAACAGCCCAAAATGGATTGTTTTATATATGTTTTATATAATTTATAAAGTAACCACCAAATAAAAACCTAGAGTAAATCCAAAAAATACAAATAAAGGACAAACAAAAATGTAACACAATGAACATTGACCAATTTATGCAAGTAGGCAGAGAAAGAAGGGTGAAAGAAACAAGGGGCATTTTTACAAAACAGCCTACAATGGCATTAGTAAATGCTTAGATATCAAGAACTATTTTAAATGTAAATAGACTGAATTCGCCACTCAAAATGCACAACTATTCTGTACAGATCGATGGTTTTAAAAAAACAAGACCCACCTATATACTGCCTAAAAGAGGTTCATTTCAGATACACATAAACACAAGTGAAGAGATGGAAAATAATATTTCATACAAGTTAAATAAAAAGAAACAAAAGTAGTTATATATATATATATATATCAGACAAAATAAGCAATGTCAAAAAAATGGGGGAGTCTAAGGAGTTCATTATTTATAATTATACAAATGATAAAATAATCTAGTAATAATTACCTTTATTTATAATAAAGCAATCAATCTACCAAGAAGATATAACAATTATAAACATATATACACCTAATATTGAAGCACTAAAATTTATTAGCAAATATTAACATTATTAGTAGTAGTATTAATAATAATGAGGGATTTTCAATACCCCACTCTGAGCAATGGATAGATACTAGACAGAAAATCAAAAAGGAAATTTCTTTTCTATTATGGTCTTATTTCATGGATGTTATCAATTTATCTCTTTGAACGATCTAATATTAAATCTTATTAGCTATAGTTCCTCAAGTTGATAGATTCTCTCATGTGCCTTGAAAATTTTGACTGCATGCAAATTCTCAGCAGTTGTCATGGAGACTGTCTTGCATTTGCCCTAAATGTAAGTTCTTAGGAGCCACTTTCTGAAAATAGTTTTCATATGTATTTCTCAATTTGGGATTTACACTAAAACTTGAATAGAGTGGATTTTGGTTCTACACTAATACATGCTCTTTAACTATTCCATTAGTATCACAGAATGATCACCTTGCTTTATTGTTGTGACCCTCTGGTGTGTCAAGTCCTATCTCTGTGACAGAACCCATTTATATACCTAATAAATGTTTTAATGTTTTTATTATATTTTATCCAGCTTTTATATGTAAAGAGGAGCGGGGAAAGCATTTCATTTGCTCATCTATCTTGACCAGGTTTTATACAACCAGATTTTTTAACAAAATCAAATCTGTCATTCCACAGTTTATGTTCTTTAAACTGCTTGAATGCTAGGTTCTTAAGGGCAGGAAATTTGTCTGCCTTATTTGCCACTATTTCTTTAGAAACCTAAAAGACCACCTAATAGGGACTTTCAAATGTTAAATAAATAAATACATCATTCCCGTCACTTTGAAAGACCAATGTAGCTAATACAGCCTAGGGTCTTCAGGTTCTAATAAGCAGTATATTCTAGCAATCCTAGTATTATCTAGCCAGTACTGCCTCTGGTCTCATCCTCCCACATGTATTTCTCCTTTAAACTCTAAACACATTAGATATTTCCAATTCAATGAACACATCAAACTCTTTTCTAACAGCATGTTTACACATGCCTGGGACAACTCCTTCCACACTCTTTTATCCTCTACTTCTCCCTGTACCAAAGCATTACATTAACAGATTAATGAAACAATTCATTTCTGTGGGAAACAAAACTTTCCTGGATTTTTCAGTGTTCCTAGAAAATACTTCATAGTACTGAGACTTTTTCAGTTACCATGAGAATTAGATATGTAGAAGTGTGCTTCTGGAAGTAGAGTAAAATGTATCTTACCTCCTGGAAATGGTTACAGACTATATTAGTCTCAAAGTGGCAGAAGACTGAAAAGACTATATATCTAGGTAGTTACATTTCAAGGAGGAAAAGACTCAGAGCTGGTGGGGAGAAGACCCTGTTAAGAGAGAGGTAGACAGTGTCCCCTTCCCCCTTTATAAACCGGGAAAAGTTACTTTTTCCTCTTCTCTCACAGTAGTAGCTGTTCTGCAACTGGTGTAGAACAGTTGACGTGACCCTCACTGCACTCACTGAGGTTAAGGACTAGGACAAAGAGGGACTCACACACATTGTTTACTGGGAGGCTGTCACCAAAGATGTCTCTGATCTCGAATGCTTTGAACCTGTATTCAAGATAAAATGACTAAAGATGACTATTGAAAACTCAATAATTCCTAATAACACAGGGTGACTTTTTTATTATTTCCAATTATCTTTGTATTTAATTTCTCAAATTAGGAATTGAATTTTTTTAACTAACATTATTTTTCTTTAGTATCTGGTCTCTAAACCCAGTACTTTGAATTTCTTCCAAAGCAGATCATTTTATTTGCATGGTAACTAAGTTTAACAGCAGTGCTTATAAATATGGGGCTATTATTTTGTATTGATTTTTTTTCAAATGCAACATTTGAGAAATAAATGAAGAACCAAACTATATATTAGGTAATTTTATAAATGTCTAAAGAAATATCATATCAGATGCACCCCGGTGACCTTGTGTGTTAATCCACTGTAGCACAGTCCATGTACTTCTCTTCCTGCCTGCCCATTCCTTTCCTTTGAAAAAAGACAAATAAATATTAAAAGATTCAGTTTAGTTTTAGTGCTGAGTGAATTTATTAAATTTCATTTTAACTGAAAATTGTTATGTGATATATAAAACAAGTTGACTGTATTCTTCAACCATTGATAATCCCAAGAACTTTTCGTTTCCCAAATAAAAGGCTATGATATCTGGTCTCTCGTTCTATTTTATAAAATTTAGTTTTCATCAGAACTTAACTGAAAGAACTTAATATAGAAACAGTATCCATAATTTCCTGTGCTTTCTCCCCTTTTTTTAATGATGCTAATATGATATGAGTAATAATATTAATACCATACATGATTTATTGTCTAGCCATAGTCTACAAGATCAATTAAAAATGAACATGGGAAAATTTGAATAAATTAATGAATTCTATTTATTTAAAAAGGAACACAACCTAAAAATCTCCTCTTTAGCATCACATTATTTTAATTGTATTTTTATATCACCAGTTGTATGTGTGTAGTTTATTTATTTATTGGTACATATTTGATGACATTGTGAAAAGCTCTTTACTCTTCATATAAGTCAGTCATAAGAAAATACATATTCACAAATTTATGTATGTATTTGTTTATTTACTTTGTTTAAAGGAAAGGCATAGGCAGGCAGGAGGAGAGAGGATGAAAAAACATTTTATTAACTTTATTTAGTTATTCATCTTGTTTGTTCTCCCAGACCTGGGATGCGAACCTGGGTCCTTGGGATGTATGTGGACTGTGCCACCCTGATTTAGTCTTTTGGTAAAATGTATCTAAACTCTTGTTGAACTGAAATATTTAACCATCAAGGCTAGAAATAATGTAAAGGGAAAGAAGCTTACTCTTTTAGAAGCATCATGTTATAGGGTTAAACACTAGTAATTGCTTCCACAGAGGTCATTTTGTTGTGTGATCTTTGAAACAGACTCACCTTCACTCAGGTCTTCTAGATCTTAGATGGTTTGCCTGAAATGGACCAGAACACTACAAATCATTTATGTGATTTCTTCCCATCTTCTTCTTCTCTCTTCTGTCTTTAGCTCCTCCCTTTTCTTTCTGTCATTCCAGGCAGAAAAACTGTAAGCAGTTAGCAGGTGTCCATATGGCAAAATGTGAAGGCAGACAGCAGGACCTCCACATACCAGCATTTCCCCTAACCAAAGCCCAGCATGATTTTATCAATAAATTCCACAAATATCTTTAAGAGTTTTCTCACAATCAAAATCTGATTTCAAAATGTGTAACAGATCCGATTTTGCATGCTGACATGTGCATAAGAAAACGATATTTTGCTTTCTGTGACGAATAGTGGTAGACAACAATCTTGTCAGTTAAAGGTAGTAACTGAGTTAAAAGACTGTCGAATAAAGTCACTTCAAATGCAAATTTGTTATCAGTTACTTCTCTCCTCCTAAACCATTCTTCTTCTCTCTCCTGCCCTTCTGTACCCCAAACTACCCTCAGTAAGAGGATTACAAATGATTTCTATCCTATTTTTCCTCTCATTTATCTTTAAACATGTCAATCAAATCTTCCTTTCAAGCTGTTGGACTGGGCTTAAGCAGTTGAAATATCTTTCCAGCAACCACATGGTGCTATCTGGTGGAGGTCAGTCTTTCCCACCAGAGGCAAGCAAGAGAATGTTTCTAGTCCATATATTCCTGTTTCTCTCTCTATGTTGAACTTAATTACATGTAGATTCTGATATAGTTTATATAAAACAATGCCAGCTGAGGGCAATTTCTATCCTGTCTATCTTTTGCCAAAAGCGTCATCCCTGTAATATTCCTAAGTTTAAAAAAAAAAAACCTAATGAGGAAATGCATATTCTATTTCATGAACATCTAACAAGTGAACATGTTGCCCTTAGATCTTTTTCCCAAACAAGTTTGTGTTTTAATTGTGTTTTAATCATTTTTTATGATTTTACAAACTTCATCACATGTGATATTTTCTTCTTGTGGGAAATGTATATGAGACTTCAGCACAGAGTTGGGGCTATCTATTATTTTTTTATCAATTTTCAGAGGACACTTTCCAGACCCTCTAATGAAGTTTGTTTTCACAGTACTTATGGATTTATCCATGAGTGATATGTAATGTTGGCAGTCAAGAATGATGTGAAAATACTGAGCATCTTATTATTTATAGTTTCTGTGCTAAATCATTTATTGAGGAATTGATGGGACAGTTTTTTAAATATTATTTTTTCTTGTTTTTTTTCCCCTTCTTTTCAGATTAGAATCCCCTACAAGGAGTCTAAGCATGGATGCCCCAAAGGGTGTTCATATTAAAGCTCATGCTGGGAAAATTGAGGCCCTTTCTCAAATGGATATCATTTTTCATAGTAGTGAAGGAATGGTGAGTTCAATAAACCCAGCTCCTAATGTAGATCCTCATTATATCCATGAGTATTGTGTCCATTAATGTATCAGTATAAAAGGTATAGAGTAGAAAATGTGAAAGAAGACAAAAGATAATTTAGCAAAAGGGCCAAGAAAAATTAAAATAATTCTATATTCCATCCAGGCAGTTTTTTTGAATTGTGTGTTTTTGCTATCAAGTCTCTTGTTTAAATGAAAGTAAATAATCAGAGCTTTACAATAAGGATAAAATCTGTAACTTCAAGTTCAGAAAGAGAACATCACTAACAAAAACCAAAGTTGTAATGAGGCAACAGGGCACATGTTTCTCAATATTGACTGTTGTAGTGCTGGAGAAATTCACTAACTTTCTGTTAGAATTTGGGAAAGTTACCAGACCTCTCTAAGCCTATCTTCTTATTAATCAAATAAGGGAAATAATATTTACTTAACTATGTCACAGGGTTATGAGATGCCAATTTGATACTATGGGTGATAATATTTTTAAATGATGGCAGTTTAATATCAAAAGGAAGGTGTAGTGAGGCCACAAATGGAGAACATAAGAGGCAGCTCAGGAGTGTAGACAGGATCCATCCCCTGGCAGCCTGCTGATGGAATATGAAAGTTATCTGGCAAAGTTCCCTACAAGCTCAACTAATAATGTCAAGGGCACATAAATGCTAAAATGAAAATAGTCTGGGAATCTCATTACTAAATCATAATGCCATTACACAAAATATATTATCTTGAAAACTTGTATACTGATTTTAATTTTGAATCATAATGTGTCCATGAAAACACACAGCCTGGCCCAGCATTAAAGTTGATATACTTCATTCCTAAGAGCTAGGTCAAAATGAAACCATGTCTGACATCCCACGAAATATTCTCCCATAAAGCCAAACAAAGATAAGCAAGGGAGCAGTATGTAGACTATCACTGACTAGAGTTTTCTGGAAAAGCAGTGGTGGGGGAGGGAATCAATTAGCTAAAAACATTGACCATTTAGCCACAATACTGGATAGAGGCGATGCTAACAAGTTGGGGAAAATCAAAGCACACTAGAAATAAGCAAGTACCCAAGTATCCAAAGCATTGGGCAATAACCTAAATAGGTCTTTCTTTATTAATCTGACCATAGTTCCTTGAGACCAAAATGGGACCCTGGGATAGCAAAAACGGAATAGAATTATGTGCTGGAGATTAAGGGGAGCAGGAGCAGAGCAGTCAGACTAGCAACAAGTAAGTACTAAATGATGCCAATCGGTAGTCACATAGGAAGGACATGTGGTCCAGAGAAACTTTATACAAGTGACCATATACCAGTGCAAGGAATTTTGGTTCCTTAGGCAAAAAATAAATCTGGCACCCCTATAACACCACTCTAAATGTCCTGCCTACGTGCCACATTAACCATCCCAGTGCCAAAAATGCCCAGTAACCCTCATAGTGCCAAAGGTAACCCCGAGTACAGAAATAGCTTCCATAGTGGTTACCTGCAGCTCACCCCACTGTGACACTGCTGTGTTCTACTCCCTTTGAAGAACAGAGGAGCAGGAGCTAGGGGTGTGTGAGGGGAATCCTGTTTCCTCATAGGTGCAGGAACAGTGGTAGAGGTCAGCCCTCTGGCGTCAATGCCAGCAAGGACTGCCTTTAACGCAGGGCAAACTGAGCAGTTGCTTTGGAACTCCCTCAAGAGACTGGGCCAGGGTCAACTCAGCTGACCCTTTTGCCCTGCATTAAAGCTGGCCCTGTTACTAAAAATGGAACAAAATTAACTTTCATATTAAGATGACAGGATGGTTGGGAAATATGAAAAAATAATGCTGTCCCATTTTACGTGTTACACATGGTCAGCCTATTCTTTAAGAAAAAAATATAATGCCCATTTGACTTCTTTTACTCTGATAATTTCCCTAAAAGCAAGAAACAGTTTTGCCTGTAATGCAGCTACCACTGTAGGGCCTGCTGCTGCACAAGGCCAGGGCCAGTGGCCCAGAGGAAATCCAGACTGCAGACATCAGTTTGTTGAAATACTGGCGTTCATGGGTAAGAACCACATAAAAAAAAAACAAAGGCTCTAACCTTGTAGACAAGGAAGAAAATTATACCTGTCTACAAAATTCTTTAATTCCTTTTATCAAAATGAAAGCTCTAGAATAGGTAAGGTTTGTTGCTCAGTGCAGTGATTCTTGCTTCCTTAAGTTATTAAGGTTTCCAAATCTCAATCAATGGCCATTGGTTTTAAGTTTGAATTATAATAAAACCAAAAAAATACATTTTCATTTTATTCTAGTTGGCATTAATCTATGGGTCTATTGATTTTCAGCATCTAATAAAATATAACAGAGTTTCAACTAACAAATTAGGGACATGGCTAATAGCTAAGGGAATGAATATAATTGTCTCTAAGGAAAATAAAATTGGGATAAACTTCAGCATTCACAGCTAAAAATTATTACTATGACTCTCTTTTTGTCACTTGTATTTTATCCTAATTGGGAGGGGATGATTTAACATGCACAGTATTTAGCACACAAGATAAATGCGATTAAAATAAAATTCTATTATTTTTGTGAAGTCATTCTAACAGGGCTTTTAGGATGTAGCTCAACTAGCACAATAAGTAAAAGAAGAAACAAAATGACATCTTTGTAATTTGGAGAAGGAATTATGAAGTCCCAGTCTGAATATAAAATAAAACTAGGCTTTTAAAGAATCTGAAAATAATTAAAATATGATTTAAGTAAAGTGCCTCTTTTATTTTCCATGCAGAGAAAAAAATGTGTTTGGAACATTGTTAGAATACAAATTTCATGCCTATCAAGTTCACCCTCCCTTTACCATTTTCTCTCTCATTTTCTTCCCAACAGCTTGTGCTTGATGCTGAAACTGTGTGCTTACCCAAGTTGGTTCAGGGGACACAGGGTCCTACTGACAGTTCACAAAGACTCTATGAAATTTGTGTGTGTCCTGATGGGAAGCTCTACCTGTCTGCGGCTGGCACAGGTACCACGTGCCACGAAAACAGTCACCTCTGTCTCTAACCACGAAAAGTCACCTCTGTCTCTAACCATCCACATCTTCAAAGAAGAGCTTTCCTCATTTCAGTAAGCTGTAAAGTGCCTCAGGTCTTCACAATTGGAGAGCACTGTGGCATCCTGTAATGCTCAGGTGGAGGGTGTGACGCAGAGAGATACACTTTCAAAAGGAATGTAGAAAGAAAAATGTACCAGTGAAAGTGTTTGAATGAAACTATGTGATCTCACAGTGACATGTGGCTATTAGATACAAATGTCAAAGAGTTAAGATTGCGTTTATTCCACTAGATTTTCATCAGAACCATTTTGACTTTTTTTTCTTGCTCTCCTCATCTCTTATACATGTCAAACAATCAAATATTGACATGCAGTGTGGAATCAATTTACACTGTTCAAGTGTGGATATGTAACTCCCCATCAAAACAGCGCTCGTCAATAGTACAATGCCCCCAAAGTTCTGTAAGGTGTTTCCATTACCTCACTCCAGCTTGAAGTTCCCCCTTCACTTTAATGCAAAGTGGATCAGGTTTCACAAGGAAATCTTCAGGTTTTGAAGGGAGTTTGGGGTTGATTTGATTTTTAATATGTAGTCAAAGGAATTATATAAAATTAATCACTTTTTTTATAGTAAATCAGCAATAAAAAGCAACCTACATTTTTCACAAACTTCACAGTTTGTCTTTGTTTAAAATCCACAATTATCCTTTGCAGTAACTATTATTTTTCCCCAAATTACTAGTGACAAATGCCCATATAGGATCAGTCACAGCTCATATAGCACCTAATGAAATTAAACTGCAATCCTACATTTGCATAGCAGCTTTCACTTAGAAACTAAACTCTAAATGAGTTTTGTCATGGCCAAGATCAAACAGCTAGTAGGGTTGGATTCCGACCTGCCAGCCTGTGTTTTCACCTCCACACAGTAGACTGAACGCAATTTCATGGACTTAGGTTATGAGAATAAGTTTAGTACCAATTGGCTGTTTAAGTTGTTATATAAATCAAGTAGGACACATCCAAACCTATGAAAATTAACTTACTTTGTATAAGTCATACACTCACTTTGTAAAATGTCCTTCATTAAAAAAAATGGTGTGTTTTAGTTTGATTCCATCTGATTGTGACCAGTTATTATAACTAAAATCCCCAAGTAGCTCAAGATAAAATAGAACCAACAGCATCGCAACTACTTGTACAATGTGTAACTACAAACAATTTCAACTGTCACTTTTTACAGTCTCAGAACTGAAATACTATTGTATTAACAGGTTATTTATTTAATACTGCAGTCCACTTAGAACTACTGATGTTTTCATTGCTCATATGTATAAACACTTGAAATTACAAAATAAAAATACAGTGTTTCCTAACCAGCACAAACTCAATTCTAAATTTACTCCTCAAGTTTTACAGGAGTGGTACTTTTAGATTATAAATTGGTGTTAAGCTTTTCCATTCAGTTAGGTTCTAGTTTTTAAAATCTATGTCTACATTTTTGCTACAACATTCTTATTACCTTAGCAAACAATATTCTATTGTTTTTGTCATAATTTCTCTCTTGTTCCATGTTAGTGCAAAACAGATGTCTTTAAACCCAGTTGGGATAACACAGACTCACCATGCAACTTATAAACTAGCTGCTTCATACAGTACACATAAAAATGGTGCTTAGATGATGCAGTGAGGTCAAGAAAAAAAATCAAGGTGAAAGCATGGAGAATAGAACCTTTTGAATAAAGATAAAAATTATTATTGTTTTTGCTTCTTTGCTATATGAAATCATTGTAAAAGAAGCTATGGCTAACTGCATTTTCCAGAGTGATAAGGAATTTATACTTGGGAGAATCAAAGTTTTCAGAAATGCTGCATTCTAAAATGTTACATAAACCTGTTTTCATAAATACATTTTACAACAATTTAAATTTTAAAGGTTCAAAGTCATGATTATGAACATAAATATGGTGTATATACTCCTATACAGACTCTAGTATATACTCATATATATATACATGTATGTGTGTATGCACACTAGAGGTTATACAGATAATTGTTGATATTCTAGTGCCCCGCCACACAAACCCCTTGTTTTCTAACTATGAATCAACTAACCAACTGAGTAGACAAGTCAAAAAGATCATGAAAATATGAGTTTTAATAGTAACAAAATTTGATTTGCAACAAAAATGGGTTTCTGAAGACTTGATAGCTGAATAAAAGCAAACTTCTCCCACCCCAGGCAGAACTTCAGGCCCTGTGACTCCAATAGCTAACTAGCTGGAGAAGGGTGAACAGAGGTACCTGCTCTGAAGGCTGCTAAATTCAAAATAAAAGTTAGGGTGGACTACATATGCTCAGCAACTTCTTCTAAGTCACTTACCAGGTCAATCTACTTCTTTAGGAAATAGTGGAGGAGGACAGAAATGACTCTTTTGAAAGATTAGAACCCACCACACTAAGATTATTGGTTGTAAGTGCTTTTTGTAGTTTTTTGACCTTTTCCTTCTCTGTTTTAAAACATTGCTTCTTGTTTTAGTTTTCTTCATAATTTAAATTCCACCTCAACTTTGCTGTGATTTGGAAACCAAATAAACTTTCAATCAAATATAAAAAGCTTCTAAGAATGCAGCTGAGTAGAACACACATATTTCACTGAATAGACAGCACACTCCAGTTTTGTCTTAGAGGCCTGAATTTACATTGAGACTAAATGAGGCTACTCCCTGGGCCACATATTATCTATAAAAGAAGCATACATTTCAAATATTTAATAAACAATATTTTTAAACAAAACTAATTGATTTCGGCTTCAGTATACAAGCTCAGTTCATCAGGTAAGTAGACAAGTCTCACTGATATGTGATTAATGGAAACTGACAGACAAATGGGATGCAAACCTGTGTGTCTCCCACACCTGGTATAATGCCTGAAGAGTGCTGGGGGGATGCCTTCAGATGAATGGATGAATGTACACTACTTTAAGCAACACTTAAGACAAAATTTAAAGCAAAAACAAAAACAAAAACTTTAGAAGTCAAGTTTTAGGATATTCCACCTAAATGCACCTTAGCTCCAACCTGAGCACCTGCAGCCTACAGGGTAGCTCAGTCTTATGGGACTCAGGCTTGCTGGCCCCAGTTGGGAGTCAAATCCTGAAATGGCCTCACATTTCTCTACCTGTATGTCATTCCTTGTTAGTTACTGATTTATACCAGCACTACTAATTTGATACTTGACACCTACCAAATATGTGACCTACAGAAAATATCGACTGGCACTAATGGAAAACATTCTTCTCATCCCCAAGTCAGACCTGTGAATCAATTCTCTAATATTGTTAAATACCTAACACCAACATTCTTCCTTGGCTCTCTGCATTTCCTACGCCCCCTCAACTCTACTTTTGAAACCAACGGGAATGTGGAGCCTCTTCATTCGTTTCCTCTGTAGACTGAACAACTTGGCCACTCTGCTGGAAATACTTTGTCTCCCATTCACCTGGCAGCAAAGAGCCTGCTGCTGTGCAGGAAGACCTGTTTCAACTCCTTTTTAGACTGCTTGCTACTAAGGATCACATACCAGCTGGTAGTTTTCACTTTCCTTTTAATAAGAAAAGCAAAATATGGGAATGGAAACAAAAGCATAAAACACAAAAATTAGTTCAGGTCCAAAATCCCAGCAATATGGTCAGGTTTTAAGTAAATTTAGAATTAAAAATTTTAATTAAATCTAGATGAGGCTATTTATCACATCTATGTACTCAACTTAGAGTGAATATATTCATAGGTTGCACTGCAGAAATATTAACATGTATGATTACAGAGTGCTGCCCGCCTGATGGGACGGTTTCATTTAAAAGTTATACAGACCTTTCTAAAGTCCAAAATTCTGAAACACATCTGAATCCCAAGGTTATATACATCAGGAACTGTGAATTTTTTTTTAATGTTTTTCTTTTTAAAGAAGTTTAGAAAAACACAAACTCCAACTAGACCAATTATTACATATGTCATACAAGGACTTATGTGTACATTTTAACATCTAAAAGCAATAAAATATATTCTAAGTACAGAAACTGAGTTTCAAAGTAGAAAGCACTTTTAAAGAAAGTCACGGAAAGCAGAAACCTTAGAATATGAGTGGTCCTCAGAGAACTCCAGTTCTCTCTAGCTCCAGTCTGTCTAATTTTGAAGACTTGTGTCTCAGGCATAATGAAAAATATGCCCTGTCTATTAGGAGACAAGTGTGAATTAGCCCCAGACATGCAGTTCTCTCCTAAGGCAAGGTAAATATCAAATATTTACAGGAGAATCATAATTAATACATCAATTTTCAAATCAAAATAAAAAAATACACACATCATATATAACAACTAATCCAATTCTCTAAAAATATAAAATTAAGTAAATCAGTCATCGCCTAACAAACCTAACATATACCAAGAACTTTAATTCAATTCTGAAAAAGAAACCTAAAATTACAGTATAAGATATATATAGAAAAATTCTATGCCAGCATTTCCAATAAACACACATACACACACACATAAACTAAATATAGGATGTTTGATGCCCAATGAACTTTTCTCAGAAAATACCAGTTACAATGATTTCATATGTACATTTGCTTTATTAAAATTATGGCACTTAATATGATTACATAAATAACTACATGGCTTCACATCCAGAATCAATACAACTGTGGAGGTGCAACATTCCTTATTACCAATAAAAGTAAAAAAGCTATATTCCATAAGCCCTTAATTGCATAAAATATTATATTTAGCATAATTTACAGCCAGCATAGTTATATTAACTAATTATCATTACCTTTCCTTCACATTCTGTAAAAGAAATATGTTCAATAAGTATGATAGGACACTGAAACATGATGTAATTAAATATCAGTTCTCCATCATTTATGGAAAAAATATCAGCTTGATAACATCTCTATTTTAAACTACTAATTATTGTCACAATGATCTTGCATTTTTTAATGTTTTCAAAATAAAATCCCAAAACTCTACTAAAGGCAAGATTTTTTTAAACTGCAGCACCTTTAGACAACAAAAGATTGCATTCTGTTCCACCACATTGTATAAATTATGACATCTGTGGAAAACCTGTCCACACAAACATAAGGAAAACTTCTAACAATTGATAATGTTGTTTTGGTAAGCAGTTCTTCAGGAGAATTATTAACATCTAGTGGTGATATCTGCTACCATGTTGAATTTCCATATACTATCTTCATGAAATAGGAAGCCTGTAAACATAAAGTATAAAAAAAAACATTTCAAATGAAGATGTAAAGTGCACTCAGTGCACCCTAAGAAATACTATCTGCATACTCTTAATCAAGTAATATTCAGGTTTAAAATACTGTACCAATTTTTAAATGTATTGAGTATTTAAGATGTAAAATGGCAATGCATTCATAATCAGATCCAGCTGATAAGAAAATAATGATCCAAAAGAGAATCTACTTAAAAAAATGACTAACTCCAAAGACTTCACTCCCCTTCTATGTTTACAACAGTATGTCCAGTGTTTCATTAGCCTCTTCAAAAATACCATAAACTAAAATAATTTCATCCTAACCAGACATAAAGAAATTCTCATTTAACAAATGGCTAAGATTTGGTTATTTAAAGTGCAGTTCAATAATGTGCCATCCTAGTCAATCCAAGAGTTCCAGCGATTTTGCAGTTCACCACCATATTAAAAATAATTTTCCTTTAGATTCAGTCTGGTTTTCTGTGGGTATCCAAGAATTTTGTCCATCTGCAATGTGCTTCACATTCCTATGTACCTGACAATGAGCTTAAGAATGTACAGAAATTCATATCTGTACTACAACACATTCAAGATCTAGCTCCGGCTTTCTGCTGTAAATACTGTCATACTTTTTGCTGTATAAAATTTTCAAGCTTTATTATGATACAGGCAGTACACTCCATCACCCTCATAGCAACCTCAGAAGTGAACCTGTCATTTGGGATCTGTGGGAAAGGAAGCAAGTCAGGATATCTTGTTTTTAAACTGTCTACTCCATAAGCTTCTAATGTATGGACATCATTTGTCAGTCCCTCAAGTTGCTGACTATATTCCTCTATTTTTTGAGCAAGTGCAGTTGGCTTTACATCTTTATCAGACTTCCCCCTCACAGCATAGTCGGCAGCAATCAAAGCTAACTTGGTTGAAAGGTAACATTTAAAGCAAACCCATTCATTGGCATTTTTATGAAGGTCATTCCTGGCAGCTGAGAAATTTGCTCTGGCTTGTCTTAACCATCTACGTGCTTCAACTGGATTACCAACTGATTTGAAAGTGGGAGGAACAAAGAACCTTTGAGAGTAAGTCTGCCCAGCTGACGGGGGGCATTTTTCTTTATTTTGTTGTTGCCTTTCAGATTTGTGACTCGTTGCTTCTTGATTCCATGAAGTATAAAATCTCTGAAATGAGTACTTGTCTGATTGAAACCGGGATGCTGAGGTTGAAAATGTTCTCCTTGAAGTTCTGTCTGTATTTTGATCTAGAAAAGTCTGTTTCTCTAATCTGCTGATTTCATTCTGCAAATGTTTAAAAACTTCATTAGCAATATCATGATTTTCAGGATTTTTGTCAGGGTGCCATTTCAAATATAACCGCCTAATAATCTTTTTTCTTTCAGATTCTGGCAGCTTCCATGCTTGCTCCACCACTGATGTCACTTCTCTTAAGATTTCTGGTAAAGAATTAACCTTGAGCTTTTTGGGGGAGTGATGTTTGGAAGAGGGTGTCTTGTGGCTCTCTCTTCCAGCAAAAAGAGGAGGAATGCTCCGCACACCAGGTGCTAAGAACTCTGTAGGGCTGGTGGGTGTAGAAGGGGCACTGTCTTTGCTTTGAGAGCTTTCCTCAGGCCTTGAAAACTTATACAGGTCAAGAGAGCTAACTATTTTGTATTCGCTATAACCAATATCAATTTGATATATCTTCCCTAGAAAACTAGAATTGTCAGCATCTTCTCTTTCCACTTCTTGTACAATAATTGCATATGTGTATGTTGGCTGGTATGATCCATAGATATCGCCACCTTCGGCATCAACAAGGTAACCAACATACTCTCCTGGGTAGAAAACATTCATTGGATCCATAAGCAGAGTATAATGAATTTCAGCAGGTATTGGAGTACCAGGCATTGGAAGCTCAAGTTTTGATGGTTCTGAAGAGTCATATTTCACTCCTAAACTGTCAAGTTTCTCACTGATCCTATAAATATCATTGCATCCCAGCATAGCAATTAAATATGAAGTATCAGAAATCAAATTGTCCGTTGCTGATTTCAGTGTCATTGCTAGAGCTAACAAGAAATTAATGTCTTTACTGTCTGAATGTTGTATGTAGAGCAGGATGACAGCATTACCGAATCTCTTCAGAAAGGCAAAAGTTTCACTTCTACTGTGGGGAATAGGATTAAAACCTTTAACTCTTAATGTTGTTTGAAGTTTTTCAAAACAGGAAACTTTCAACCCTTCTCTTAAGGCTTTGCAAAGTCGTATAGCTTTTTCTTCATTGGCCAGGAAAGCATTGTCATTTTCATGCTTCATAATTCTAATTAGTCCTGTAATGAACTGTTCAGAAGACAAGAGTAACTGCAATCTTCCCTGAAGAGAGCATAATGCTCCAAACTGACACACTTTGGGAGTCTCCTCATCCAACTGCTCTTCTAGTATGCTGCTCAACAGACGAGGTCTGAGTTTCTGAGGAAACAGCATTATCAGCTTTGTATGAAATCCATGGTCCTTTCCTAAGTAGCATTGGCTAAGGTCAACCAGCATCTGTACACCAATATTCCCCTGGATGCGACTTTTGTAATGAGGTGCATCATCAAACACTAAGATGCTCGACTTTACCAACCGACCGTCCTGGCTTGGAAGGTGAAGTGCAAGGTCTCGTATGTTCTCAAGATCACTCCTCACCTTGACTGAGTCATTCTGGAGACTCTTGAACAAGCCAGAAACTACTCTCTTCACGGTACGCATTTCATTGGGATCTAACTGTTTTCCTTCAGAATTTTTGAATATGCGGCTCAACACTTCAACATATTGCTTAGTTGAAATAATATCTTCAGTACCCAAATGCTTAAACAACTGGTGAAATGTGCCAAGTTCCAGGGGTAACTTGTACAAATAAGGTTTAAAATCAGATTCATATTCTAGATTTATCACTACCTCCTCAGGCTTCAGAAGTTTCCAACCATCTTCTACCATCACAAAAGAAACCCCCCGCAGCTGAAAACGAAACTCCCTTTTTTCTGCACTGAGAAATTCATAGATGCTCCTTAAAACCTTTGCTCTAGTTTTCACCATTTCTTCATCCAACGTTGTTATATTGCATATATTTCTGCAGTTATTAATGACTTTATCAAGAGGGGGATCCAGGTTAACATTAAGCATACTTAAAACTTGCTCAAGCTGCTCCTGTGGCTCAAGGTCACTACCTTCTTGCTCCTTGATACCCAAAGGTGTGGCTTTTTCTGGAAGAATAGGGCAGGAAGTCCATAACAGCTGGAGCACATCACACTGCTTGAATTTGGGATTTACTTGTGCCCCATTGAATTTTATAAGAGGGAGAGTTCCATTTACCTCTTGATATTGAGGATGAAATCTAATGAATTCAGCAGGGGCCCGCTCGGGACATAAGAATGGTATTAAAGACAGTTCTTTCAGAAAGTTTCCAGATAACAAATCTATTCGTTCTTGGAATATGTGATGGAGAAGGATATCAACAGTATTTTGCAATGTTTCTTTAGACCAGTTTTCTGTATTAGATCTCACACTAATTTCTTTAGCAAACTGTAACAATTGCTGCTGAGAAAGTATGTATTTTAATCCAATATTTCTTAAGAATTCCACCCAAGATGTCATAAAAGCAATTTGATTCTTGGGCTTTATAAGTTGTTCCAATTTTTTAAAGAAATCCTTAGGAATAAACAATTTTTCAGGAAGCATAACTTCAAAAACTTTCACAGTTCTATCATAGAAATGTTTTGCTTGCTTTAGTCGGTTGTTAGCATCATGAATTATCAATAAACTTTCCAGTTTTTCAAAAAGCTGCTCCTTAATTTCTGACAATTCTTCATTACCTGATAATCTATTCTTAAGATAGATCAAGTGCTCTAATTTTGCATCATAAGACA
The DNA here is from genome assembly GCA_004363575.1 of Solenodon paradoxus. Taxonomy (NCBI): domain Eukaryota; kingdom Metazoa; phylum Chordata; class Mammalia; order Eulipotyphla; family Solenodontidae; genus Solenodon; species Solenodon paradoxus. Next base: position 311,765 of record RJWH01000045.1, read on the forward strand.
GACTTTCAATTTTTGGTAAGAGGTGTTTCAAATACACTTCCAGATCATCTACAGGTACACAACCAAGCACCTCATAAAGTTCCTTTAAGTGCATTTTTTCTTCAAGAAAAGCAGATGATGATGATTGTGTCCATTTTTCCACTTCAGCTGAAGGAATACTTTTTGTAAGTACATAACATGTCCCAAATTTTGCAATGCTTATATAGCGACCGCTGATGGATTTATAACATGGAAGTGACTTTAAAATTTTTATGTCATCTTGGGACATCAAGTGAGTCAAATTGCAATTGAAATACATCAAAAGACCTTCAAAGTCATTTTCTACTAATTTTTCAGTTCTAAATGTTGATGTTTGGACCATATAATGTACAGCCTTCAAAATGCTTGTGGGGCTCTCAGTGTTTGCTGTGTGACATGATAAGAGAGGAACAAATGCACTGTCTTTGGAGCAGATTTTGTTCAAAGCAAGTTGAATACAGCCAGCTTTCATGAGAGCATGAAAAACTTTATCACTCTGAGCATTTGGAAAAACTGCAATGTGCATGAGGCTCAGAGGAAGCAGAACATCACCTTCAGGAACTACAAGCTGATTGGCCGAGACAGTAAACTTGGTTCCTGGAAGGAGTGCCCAGTCTTTTAGGGTCTCAACAACAATTTCAAATGTTGGCTTTGTTTCTTCTTGATCTTCTTTCACACTTACAGATTCACTGATAAAATGCCATGCATTCTTAAGCCAAGACTCACTAGCAAAATTGTCTTTCCACTTTGTACAATTTTTGTTCTTATATTCACGAGGCAATACAGAAGAAAGCAAATCAGCAAAGCTAGAAATGTCAAACACTTTTGCAACTTTACAGTTCAATAAAATAGTACTATATTTCAAATATAATGTATTCATGAACAAGTCTTTGCGGGATGGAATCAATTCATGGTATGTTGTCAGAAACTTGGGTCGTTTTGAATCAAAAGTTTGCAAAACACTATCCAGTGTAATGAGAAGGGGCAGTCCCTCCACTTCAATCTGATTTTCTTCTGCATCCTTAAAACAATAATCAACTAAAAGTTTTAAACTATGAAAAAGTTTTAGGTTAGTCTGCTGGAGACGACAAGGCAACTTTCCAATATGGCAATTAGTGTCAGGAGAGGAAAATGTCATCAAAAAAGCTCTAATGTCAGCAGGAGTTACATAACTAACAGGAATATCTGCATCTATAAGACAGTGGTACAGATTAGCAGTTTCATCACAGTTATAAACTAAGTTGAAACCAATTTCTAAAAGTAGGTGTTTCAGTCTATAGACATTTTCTGCTACTGTTTTGCGTGTTGTGATATTATAATCTGCATTTTTAAGGTGTTGCAATTCATCCTGCAGTAAGTTGTCAAAAAATGGTCTAGTTTTATTTGCAGTAGACATATTAATCCAGGTAATTATTACTGCAGAGTGCAAATCAGAGCCATCAATGTTTGGAGCCCGTACAACAGGTAAAAGACGTTTCATATCTTCATAAATGCAACTATAAAGTGCTTTCACTAGACAATAGAGGTCTGGTTGTAGATCAAGTCTGTTTACTGGGAAAAAAGATAAAAACTTCTTCAGCGTGTCCTTTACAACATGAATAGGCGTGTTCTGTAAAACTGATAATGTTGGGTCAGAACCAGGGAAATACCTTTTTTTTAATTGGATTAATAATTCAACATAGGCAGGAGCTATTAATGCTGTCATTAAACTGTTGTTCCAGTCACTTCGAACACCAACTCCATTATCATCACGCCATAGATTTCTTCTGGCTGAGTCTAGAGCAAAGTGGCCATTTACATGAAATGGTAGCCCTGTCTCCAAAGAGAGGGGCAGAAAACAGAAGGCCCTGTGGGGTTTTTTATAATTGTGAGTGATGCAGGCAGCGACTCCACCACGTGGAAAGAGAGTAATATCTTGGTTCTTGTGAGCTGATATAACGCTCTTAGAGACTTTTTCCATACTTGAAAAACCTGATCGATTACAAATGAGCCATGTAGTAAGATTTCCTTCAGAGTCCTCAGTATCCATAGTATAGGTTATTTGTTGAACCGGTATATCTTTGAGCTGCCTCTTTTTAGTAACACTGTCTATTACAGACGCATGAAATTGTTTTCTTTTCAATCGGTCTCCATCAGTGATTCTGCCCTTCACAGAATACAGCACATTTAGAGCTCCAGTAGTTTTATCTATTTCACAAATAGAAATTTTTTCCATGTGATTAAGAAACATTAAAAGTTCTGCCCCATCTGACCGCAATTTGTCCAAAAGATTCTGGACCATTCTGTCTGATGAAGGAACTGAAGAAATTTCTGAAACTTTTGCCATTTCTGCATTACGAAGAGGAAATCTAAACATTGTGCAATTATACAACTTAAAATGGGTTCCCAAATAAAGATCCAGAACATCTGAGAACTGTGTCCTAAAATCTGTATCCAAATCTCTAAACATGCGCCCAGGACTAATAGATGTGGCTCCTGGTGCATATCTGGCATGAGGATCAAAAATACACAGGATGTCATTGCCAGAAATAAAAGAAGGGCAGTCTGTAATATGATACACAGAATTGAATCCTATTCCATACTGTCCAGTTTTATAAGGATTCCCTTCTTTGGTGCCTTTTCCAAGATTCTGAATTCCTCTGACATCATCTTCTGTAAAAGGCTGATTATTATATACACAAAGTGCTGGCCCCTGCATTGGGGCCCACTTATCATCAAAGATTCTATCAACTGGATGCTGTCTAGGATCAAACACAAAACAGATTTCTGTGGCCTTTGCATCATCAGCATTTTGAAGAAGTTCTTTCAACATTTCCTTTTCTGAAGGATAGGCATTAAGGATACTCTTAATTCTGCTGGTCAGTTTTTCTTTCTGCCCAAATTCAGTGCCAAGTGTTGTAAAACAGATGTTGGATGCGTATCTTTCTAAGGCTTTATGTCGCTTTGGTACTGCTCCCAGTTTTACAGCTACTTCCCTAGGTATATCAGCATGACAGTATTTTACAGAGGTATCCTTTACTTTAATCCATGGGCAATCATTGTAGCATAAAGACTTCGCAGGGAGAAGATTAAGATTTCTATCTGGCAATAATATTTTGCCATAATTTTTCTCACAAAATTCTTGTTTCTTTTCTCTAATGAGACTCCATATTCCTTCACTAATTATTCGCCGGCAAAGCTGAAAGTTGTCTTCTGTCATTTGCTTTGTTCCTTTTTCTTGATCAATAGACTCTAAAACAATGGCAAAATCTTCAACAGTAAATGTCTGCCGCACACCCACACTTTCAAAAAGTTCACGGAAATTATTTTTATATTTATTAGGCAACTGATAAAGGTATGGTGCTGCTTCAAAATTCAAATGAAAAGCAACTTTTTCTGAATCAACATATGCATTCTCAACTAGAATGAATCTAAAGGGTTTTAACTTTTCAATAATTGACATCTTAGTAGTTTCACTTTGCATCATTGCTTCATGAAGGTATTTGTAGCAAGCATTGGTGATATTCTCCTGGTACAATGTAATTCCATCATCAACTGATTTTGCAACTTCTTTCAACTGGTCTATAACCAGATCAACTGTAGGTTTCCTTAGCAATCCCAAAAATTCTTTAACAGCCAGTGGCACTGAACCACAACCTCTGAAGGAGTGAGAATTTTCATTTAGAATTGGTTGCAAAAGACAGACTATATCTTGGTACTCTGCTGTATAAAGGTCAGTTGCTGCAAACATGGTTTCAGGCTTAAAACTGTTACCTTTCCAGTTCAAAGAAAAACCCGCTGGTTTTGTTAGAAACGGGAGGAAGGGGATTGTTTGATATTTTGCAGCAAAATCCTTTGCTCTAGGATCTCTTATTTTTAGTTTTTCATCAATGAGGCTTAATAGAATACTACTTCTTAGACAAGCCGCAACATGATCACTTTTATTAATTTCAGCTACTGACTCTGCACGTTCTAGCATGTCATCCCACAAAATATCATCTTTTGCCATACCTAACTGAACAATCTTAATCAAAATAATAGGATTAAGATAGTCTTGAGTAGAACCATAAGGAAATCGTCCATCTTTCATATCAAATAACTTTGCAACCCGTCCTTCAGGATGAATTAGTCTTGATGGTAAGACCAAAGGGTGCCCCTCAAAAGAGCAAGGAATACAGGGAGTGACTCGAAGGATTCCAGAGAATTCATCAACTTTTTCATTTAGAACAAAATTCATTAAAGGGTCTCTAAGTTCTGCTTCAATTTCTTGAATATTTGGAAAAAACACTTCTGAAAAAAACTGTTTCTCTGAAAATGTATTTTCCAGCAGTATCTGTTTGCAGCCAGCTTCTTCAAATCCTAATTTTATTGAAGAAGGAAGTTCAACTGCACAAAGGTTTTTTGATCCAGTCTTCTTGAGGTATTTCAAAAATATTTTGAAGGCTGCTGGACCTACATCTTTTCTTTTAAGTATAGAATCATCTAGAAATCTCACATTCTTCATGGAAACCCATGAAGCTCCATCAGAGAAGACTCTGGTCAATTCTTTTCCTTTCCCATGAGCTATATCTTCATAAAATCCTTGACAAATTACAGAGAAATCATCATGAACTAAATCGGGATCAGGCCACACTGCATAATAAGTGTAGTCTATTAGCTCCCCACTGGTGGCCAGGTCACGTAGGACACAGAGGGCTTCTAAGTATGCTTTCACAATAACATGCCTCATAAAGGTGGTATTCCATCGTCCTTTTGTATCTGTCTTCCAGATTTCTTTTCTATTTGAAGTAACAGCAAAGCACCCATTGATGTGAATTGGCAATCCTGTTTTTATTCGTAAGGGTAAATAGCAAAATACCTCTCCTATGTGTGGCTTCACAGTCCACTTCTGGTCCTGGATTTCAGAGAGCAGAACTCCTACTGCCCCACAAGGAACCAGTCCTAGTCTTCTTCCACTTTCATTCAGGGAAAACTTTAGAGCCTCTCCTGTATCCATGCAGGTACATATAAGCCATGTGGTACACTCTACTGTTTTTTGTGGCAACTCATCTGATGGCTTTTTTGACTGGCCAGACTTAGCCATTTCAAAGAGAGCAGCAGGGTCATCATCAGGACCTCTAAAGAGTGGTGACTGTAAATCAGCAATCCTTCTGAACACATGATGAAATTCTTCTACTGTGATCTGAAGAATGCAAGATGTCTTTGGTGCATCAGCAGGAAGCTTTTTATTACTGCTGCTGCAGGCCTTCATAAGCTTAGCAGCTTCTTTTAAAACACTTAAGATAGGAGCATTCACTGCTTTGGAAGTGCAGATTTTTTTTTTAATTATTATTGTATCTTGTGCTAAGCTGGGATTAGTTTCTTCAATTTTCAAATACTTCAAATACATTGAATTTACACTCTGAGTGAAAATAACAAGCCTGTGTCCACAGAGACTAAATTCATCCACAAGAGAGTAAATATCTGCTGTGTTATAGCAGGTACTACTAACTTCACTCACTTTTGCTTCCTGCTGAGTTCTAAAAGACAGTCGGAAAAGAGTTCCATTGTAGCTATAAGGTGCTTCGACAGTCAAAGGCAACTGACAGCCAAAAACATCTATAAATGGTTTAAACTGATTAGGGAATTTCCTAAGTCTTTTCTGTTGTTTACTCCAATTAATTTTTATTCCAGGATTAGATTTGTCTTTAATGTGTTTACTAATATGGTTTATGTTCGGATCAAACATTATCATGAATTCTCGACTCATTATGATGGGTATGTCAGTGAGATGGTACACAGAATTAAACCCAAGACCAAATTTTCCAACTTTGTCAACTTCTTCCCTTTTTAAAGATTCTCCCAACCTAGTAATGTTTACAAAATCTGAATCTGAGAACTCTGAATTATTGAATGACCACAAAGCTGGTCCATGACTAGCTGCCATTCCAGGATCTAGGAGATTCTCTCTAATGTCCATATTTCTTCTCATGTCAATCAAGAAACTGCATTCTGTTGCATTTGCATCATCAGCATTTTGCAGTAGTTCTTTGAAAATATCTGACACTGAAGGGTATTCTTCCAGAATATTTTTAATTCTTACAGTAAGTGGTTCTCTTTGTCCTGACTGCTCAAATCCCATGTTTTCAGGATTAATCAGTCTGGTGCTAAGGCATGGAACTTGCAGCCATTCAGCAGTTTTCATTGGTATATCCTCATGAACCAAAATAATTGGTTCCACTGAATCTTCTAGTAAGTCATTAAGGTCATCAACTTTGATGTCACAATAACAGCATTCATGAATTGGTTTCATGATCAGTTTAGAAGGATTTTTGTTGTGATGTATAGGAACTGGTGTGTTGGGGCTTGCTGGAATCTGATTGCTGTATAGCCATCTGATAATACTCAACATAAGATGGAGATTCTGTTTGCTTTCTTGTTCACTGAGATCTTGGTCACTTTTGAGGTAAATCTTCTGAATGACCATGGAAATATGATCCGAGGTCAATTCCTCTATTGAACCACACACTTTAAACAGTTGGTGGAACTTTGCCATGGTCTTAGGCACACTATGTAAGTAAGGCTGAAGGTCAAGGTCATGGAAAGGTTTTATCACAGTTTGGGCAAGGGGACAGAACTTTTTGCCAGTCCATACCCATGGAAACTTTAAGGCTCTGAAAGCATCTTTTCCTTCATTCAAATGATCATGCATGAATCCATAAATTTCAAGCAAAATATGTTGGAATTGATAGTAGTCTTCATCACCAAAGGTTTTTGAAGTATACCAATCAACGACAATTTTGAAATGTTTTAAGACAGCACTGATAGTGGGTTTTGTAAAGATACCTAATGCTTTTTCCAAATTTACATGGATACTTTCGACAAGAGGAAGCGATGAGCCCACTAGAATCGCGTGGGCCCCATCACACATGTCTGGTGGTGCACAAAGACTGCAGAGATCACCTTTCCAGACTAAAGAGCCAGGGTAATTTGGGGGCCTTTCCTTGCAAGCCGGAACCCATTTTATTTTCTTCAGTGTCATTTTTCCTTCAGATGACTGTAACAGTGCATGATTCTTATTTAAAATCAGTAAGAGTGTTTTGGCTTTCTTTAGAAGAAGATCCCAATTTGGGGAAGAACTGACTTGTAAAGCTTCGATTTTTTTTGCCACTTGCACAACATCTTTCTCTTTGAGACTGATTTCATTTTTTAAACCAATCTGTCTTAAAGAGTGAAGAATATCTGGTGTTATAAAACCTGAAGGTGGGAAACAAGTTTCTTCTTCATTATAAAAGAGATCCTTTAGTATTTCTATATCAGGATCAAAGAGTTCACTGGCTGATACCATCTGTTCCTGGGAAATCTGAATAAATTTTAATGGAATTAACCAATCAAGCACACTTGGATTCTCATTTTTAAGAGAGGCTAGATTTTCAAGGATCCATAACATAAGATGTATTATCTCTTCATGTGAATAAAATTCATTTTCAACATCTTTTAAAACAAGCTTTAAACAACTAGTGGTCTTCAACTTCTCTATTTTCAACATGTTTGCCAAGCGGATAGTAGCTTCATCACTGCTATCTATTACTGAAACAGAAAGTCGCAGATCTGAAGGAAGTTTGGCAGTGTGATGTAAGACTTTACAACCTTTCAGTTTTGTGTAAGAGGAAATTCCGTGACCAGATGAATGGTTAATTCGCTTGAAAATTGTTAATTCCTGAATTATTCTTTTCTCCTTTTCACTGCTCTCAGTTAAACTAGCCAAGAAATTTCTTAGGGCATCTTTGTGTGTTGGAAGAAATGAAGCTATTTGATTACATAACTTCTGCAGAGGCATCTTCTCCATTATTTGTAACACAGCACTTGGTAGTGGTGAGTGAATGTATTTTTTAATAAGTGGATGCTGTATGGAGGCATCTAATTTTTTTAGGACAATCCCTCCAAGTTTTTCTACAATGTCTGCAATAAACTCTGGAAGCTGTGCTTCAGATTCATCATCTAAAATGACTAATGATGGAATCCTGAGTCTAATGAGTTCCACACATGTCTGACCTTCTTCTAGTATAGTTCTGGGGATAAGCGGCATCTCGTCAAATAAAGCCAAATCCTCTGAAAAATGTATATATAGATTCTTCCAAACCATTTTAAGCCATGAAAATGATGGATGCTTTTTGTCTTCATCAAATGGGTACCAGTGAACAATCAGCTCTCTGCCAGGCCAGAATGTATTCATTACTTCTTTGATAAGACGTACAAATCGTTCTGGATTCAGAAGTTGCAGCTGAGTACATGGCCTTCCTGTAAATCATATACATATATATTATAAATACATGTAATTCTACTTATTGAATGTCATTTTAAGAGTTTTAATATACTGTACAAATGCAAAAGTTCAGCATAACTAGACTAAAATAATACAAAATAAAACAGAGGAGTTACACATAAATCCATATTTATAATAACCTATGGGAGAAATAATTCTTTCTGGGAGGTGATTATTTTAAATAAATATATAAAATGAATCTAAATGTGTTTTTAAAATTATCCTATAACGTTCTGCAAATGGAATCAAATGAAAATGTTTAATCCTTATTTGTCCACAAAAGCACCAGAGAAAATGTGAATAAAGTTTATACAAGTATCATTTAATTTAAGGTAAGCAAATTTTAAGCACACCTAGTATGAGTTGCTTCTAAGTTACTTTGTGTTACTTCATGTTTTCAGGCTGAGTGGGCATCTTGGTCTCAGGTGATGGACACCCTCATAAGTTGAGGAAAGTAAGGAGACTTACATGATCCTTTCACTCACTGTTAGGAGATGTGCAAATTAAGTGCCAGCTAACTTTTCTGGGACTTGTATCATCTTATCTGGAAAGAAAATGAAGAGGTTCTAGGTCTACATCCTGCTCTAATAAATGCCTAAGTCTGAAGCGTAATCACAACTTTCCGAAAGTAGCTTTTGCCTAGCTACTTATTACTTAGTAAAGTGTTCCTCAGAGACCTAGAATTTTGCAGATACACTTCAGGGACAAGCAATGGGAGCAGTGGGGCTCTGCTGCAGGGGCTATCCCACCACCAAACTTCACCTCTGGATGATGTTTTATCAACTAGGAGACTAGACAACTCTGTCCAGGGAAGAAAGTTGTTTCTGATTTTTAACCATTGGTCTAGAAAATAATATTTAATTTCTAAGTGCACTTTGTGGGTCAGAGTATTTACAATAACAGTAGGAATAAAATTTTAAAATAACACTATATACATAATGTATTTTCCTTTATAGAGAGATAAAAGCATCACAAGTTCAATCTTATAGAAAACTGAAATTTGATTTGTCCCTCTCTCTATATAATTCCTAAATACAAAACACTAACTTTGGGAAGTATTTTAAGAGAGGGCACACCTCAGGCCTCTTAAAACTTGGGTATATTATTATTCTTTAACCAAGGAAGGACACCTTTATTTTAATGTCACACATCAGGAAGATGACTACTTTCTACCATGAAGATTATGTTTCATGTTACAGTAAGAGTCTTTAAAATTACTACCATGGAAACTTAAGTAACTTTTTGGAAGATATCAGTACTCATGAATATTTTCAGTTTCTACTTTGTGTGTTTTAGGATAAGTCAGGTAGTAATACTTAAGAAATCGAAAATCTTATCAGCAGTCTGACTAATCTCCTTGGCCTACGAATCCAAAAATAGAATATTTACAAATTAATTTTTAACACAATGTTCTAAAATAAGTGCTTACTGAATTAAATTAGTTATAATAGAATACCCAAATCATAAGAAAAGCAAGGATACCAAAGACAAGAAAAGTTAAAAATTAAAATTCAAAGCACCCCAAAATCAAAAAAATTATACACCACACACTGCTTCATGTTAATAATTACCACACTGCATGCATTTTGTAGGTAATCCTATCCAATATCCTTGCAGGAAATTTGGAAATTTCTGAAACACATACCTACCTTCAGGAAAATCATCTGATATTAATATATAAATAAAATGCCAACAAAACACACACACACACCATATATAACATGCGACTAACAAACCAGTCATGCTCAACTGAAAAAATATATAATAGATAATAAAGGAGAGAGAAAATGTAGTAATGCAGTAAGACACAATTCTAGGTACATAAGTTGATTCAGTCTGAAGTCCTGATTTTATTTTATATTTAAGCCTTTAGCTTTTAATCCTAAAATATAAATGTTAGCAGAGGAGAAAGTCTTCATGTCCTGGGTTAGAAAGCCATTGAAATTCTGAAGCACTTCTAACAGAATCAACAAAATAATTGTTATAGAATTTATAAACGATTTGTGTTTTTTAAATTTAAAATCATCAGCACTGTCAAAAGAGGTTAACTACATAGTATTGGGAGTGTTCCTAGAGACATAAAGGTTTTACCTAATAATCAGCAAATATGATTACTTGATTTAGAAATAACTCTTACAAGAGTAGTTTTTCTTTTACTATAGATCAGGTCAAAATAATAGTATCAATACACTGAATCATTAGTCAAAGACTACACTGTTCTTTATTGTTCATATTTATAAGTTTATTTAATACTGACTTTGAGAAAGACTTCAACATGGATGTAATAGGGTATTATAATCTACTTCAAATTAACTTAAGAAATCCCAGTCCTGAATGTTTTCATTAACTGGAAGTTTAAGATACTAGACTAGACACATTCAGAGCCCCAGCTAGCTGACTATACAGATGACCCCAGACTGTAACTCCAGCAACAGTTTTTTCTACTTTTCTTATACAGAAAGTGGTAATGGCAGCTTTGACGGTTGATGAGTTCTGACAATGCTCTTCTGTGTAGAGAGATCCAAATCTCTTTGTAAGCACATGTATGGTAAAAGTGAAGGTCCAACTAAATGGCAATCTGTAGATCAGTCAAATTTTCAAATCCAGGTCTATAGGCCAGTCTGGCCTCTTGCAGTGCCCCCAGGGCTCTGAGGGAAACTTCCACTTGAATATGGGGCTAGAGAGCTGGTTCAAAAAAGTATAGTGACCAAATTCCTTTTCCAGAAGTCAACAAGTGACACTCTGCTGCTGCCTTCCTAGTTTTCCTGTTGAACAGGTGACAGAAAAGCTAGAGAGGTCCAAAGGCAGGTGGAAGTCTACAGCCTACTTATGGTTTTCCTCTTTGATTACACCTTAAAAATTTAAGCTATGTTAAGATTTTAGATATAAAGTAATAGTAGCTGTGAGAGATAAACCACTTTAAATAGAAGCTGGAAACCAAATTTAATATTTATATAAATTATCAGTATAACATTAACTTTGTTCTAAATTAATTTTAATACAAATATAACCTGCTCCAGATAATAAATTGACTCCAAAAATAATAATTACCATAAAGACAATTTCCATAAAGCAAAAATCTTGCATTTTCTAATTTTCTAAGTGAAACATGAACTTGGGGAAAATGATACAAGCTAATCAAAAACTTTTTGCTTAAAAAATGACACACTAGGCATTGTATGAACAATCAGCCAACTGTTTGTTAATAGTTGTGTCAGCTGCTTTACTTTTCCTCAGGAAGCCAGTTCAAGTGTTCTCTGCTGTCCCCAGTTTCTGCATACGAAGTCACCTCCACAACCTTTCACTTCATAGCCACATATCCTAGAATTGATTGATTTTCCTCCACCTTTTCCAATCTCAATATTTGTGTCAATAACAGAGGTGCATTCACTCTTATACTTTCCCATTAAATAGCAGAGCGTAAAATACAAATTACAGCATAATTCTCTTATTTGAGACTAAATGTTCTATGAAGTCAATGTTTCCAAGTTATTTACATAGGGTTTTATAACAACCACCTATATATCTGTATTAGTTTAGTTTCCTCTCTCCTTTAGTAGTTGTTACTTACCAGGGGAAAAAAATGTCAACATAGTTTCTAGCTACTCAGGTAAATGAAAAAACAGGATTCAAAGAATCAAATGAACAAAAACATCAGACTATGAATGAACACAACATTTAGTCAGTCATCATACCTGAGTATCCCCAGAGAAGTTGTTGTGCTAGAATACAATTAAATCTACACTTAGAAATAGCCAGAATTGTCACAATTTTTGCAATGGCTAAAGAAATTATTCTGCATTTTAAGAAAAACCTGTTTGTAGAATCTTTATATACAACGATATAAAATAAAAACCATAAATAAAATCATAAACATAGAAGAATACATATTAAATATTTTAAGATGTGTTACAATGCAAACTAAAATCAAACTACAAAAGGGTAGGGAATCTTAGTTTAGAAAGAAAGCAAAGAAGAAAACAGTATGTACTTTATATGTATAAATTACATTTCAAAAACATAAGCTACCAAAGGGCTATTTGTACATATTATCATCATATTACATGATGATACAGATAAGAACTAAGAAAGGGAAGAAATCTGTTTTCAAAGAGTTTTGGAGTACCTCTATAAATTAAGCATATAATTATTCTGACTTTATGATAAAGAAATGGAGGTTTTATCATAGACTTTCCACTACTTGTTCAAAGAACTGCTCCATGGACATCTAATCCCTCCTCTCCCTAAAGTTAGCCATTATTTGATCACATTCATGTCTAGAAATAATATTTTGTGTACTTGAATAAATTAGGCTCAATTTGGCAGCTAATACAAAGTCACAGGTCTTATCAAAGAATTTCAGCTCTTTTAATCTTAACCTCCTTCCTTTTTGTCAATCAGTCATTATTGACTGAGGGTTAGAGATACTTTAGCAAACCAAACAGAAATGGTCCCTGTCTTATAGTCTAACAGGGAAGGAGGCTTAGATCAAGTATTAGAAATTACTGAACAGGTCTCAGAGTATGAGTGCTGTGAGGAGCTGTTAGTGCACATGGCTGTATGAAAGGTACATGAAGCAGCAAGATGATGGAATGGCAAAGAAAGCCATAGGCACCACAGCTAAAGGACAAAAAGAACATTTTCTCTGACAAATAGGGTATAATGAAACTAAGGGAGGAAATTATTCATAATAGATGATTCATAATAATTACAGCAAACACTGATAAACCTCTGCCACATACCAGACATTTTGATAACACCCATATAATGAATAGCCTCCTAGGAAATATTAAAGATTTGGCCTTTATTCTAAGGAAAGGGGGGAAGTGTTGGAAAGATTTTCAGACCAATAGTAGAAAAACAGTATTTCAGAAAACAGTATTTAGTAGTACTGTGTCATAGTAACTAAAGAGGAAAGAATGAATGTGGGAGATTTGCAAGGTTATTTCCACATTCCAGGTAAGAGATGAAATTGCCTGGATGAGGGTGATGGGGCGCTTAAGAGGAAGAAGAACTTCCTAAAACATATGGCCCTTTTGACCAACAAGCCGCTGTCAAAGTAGTAGCCCATTATATCTCCCTGGCACAAATCCTGCACCAGCATCTTTGGAATACTGCTGATCTGTACACCTGAGACTGGCACCTAAATTGCTACATTTTCTGAAGATGTCCATATACATGTGAGTTGTCATTATCTCTTCAATAAATACTGTAAACCATCACAAAGTTGTGTCAAACTACACACTTTGAATATGCTATCCCTCCAGACATAAAATCTGCAGTCTTTCCCCTGACCATTGAAGACAGAATATGAGCAAGCTCCTCTGTGAGTCCCCCATCACTACCTCCTATACCAGCTGATCTCAGTATGGATAGAAGACCCATGCTAATAAATGACAGTATTATTGACGTAATCCAACTGTCACCACTCAGCTGTGAGCTTCTTTCATTTTTGTCATCTTTTTATTATCTCCACCTAGCACAATGTTCGGTACATAAGGGAAACTCAAACACAGGCTTATTGGACAGCTTATGCTCTCAAGGACTTTTTATTCTAGAAAGGTAAAAATGTGGTTGCAAGAAGGCAAAGAAGATTAAATGGACTATGTATTAAGCTCCATGAGCGAAACAGAGGCATCGACCTCAGATATACATGGCAGAGGCCGGGCGTGAGAAGAAATGTTGAAAGAAAACCTCTTAGAGGAGATCTGTGGGTGGAATAAAAGCTGAGGATGAAAGAGAATATTCAAAACAAATGGAGCGCATATTTGAAAAACAGATATGTGAAAACTTTCATTCAAGTAAATAAAAATAATTTACCAGGCACCTACTTTTTAGTAGGTACTTGCTACAGGTAGTAAGAAATAACACAGGGCTCTGCTCTTACAAGAGTAAGTGAGCACTCAAGTTTACTCATCTACAAGTGCTCAGGACATCAAGAACAGAATAGGGACACTGAATGAATCAAAGCCAGTGAGATGACATGTTCACAATAATGGGAAGCCCTATAGTCCACTTAACAAGACTAAATTTACCTGAAAAGGTCAGTGTCCACTGGAGAACCTTCAGCAGAGGAGGGACATGATCAGATGAAGAGCAAGCACAGAGGGAAGGAATTCATGAGAAAGGTATTGTAATAATGTAACAAGAAACATAGGACCTAACCAACAATAGTGGCAATGCAACAAAAGAAAGGTACTAATACAGAAAATTTAAAATCACTAAAACTTGAAAACTAAAGAACAAGATGAAAGAATGAGGATTCATTCTTAAGAAACATGATAGATAATGGGTAATTTCTGTATCATTCAATTTGGGAGAGGATGAGGACTCAAGTTGAGATGCTTATAGAACTCCAAAGACAAAATAATAATAGCTGTCATTTTATCTATGTATTATATGTCTGGTACTGTGTTAAGCTATATATATATATATATATATATATATATATATACATACACACACATATGTTTGTTATGTACATATCTTCTGATTTTTAAAGTAATGCCACTATGTGTAAAATATTAAAACAGTTTTTCAATAACCAGTCTTATGCAATAATGCAAAATTGACCTAAATTCAATTGATAAGTCTTCTATTCAGCCCTTATTCTTATTTCATTAACCTCATAATAGAATAATCTTATATTCTATGTGATTGACTCTTCAGGGTCTCAGATACACTCTTACAGAAGGATACTACTATATTACTACATTATTGAAAAGAAAACAGAAACTCAGAGAAGTTGGTAAATTTGTTCAAAGTCACACAATAGAAGAATCAAGTTTTAATGCAGATTTTTTTTAAAGGAAAGATATAGGCAGAAATGAATACAAAGCAGGCAATCAGGAAGAGAAAGAGTGAAGAAATAATTTATTCTTTTATTTTTATTTAGTTGCCCACACTTGTTGCTTCCCCCAGACCTAGGACTCGAACCCAGAGGTATGTGGTCTGCACTCCCTTTAGAGGCAAGTGATCTAACTGCTATTCCACCAGGGCGCACCAAGCACAGATTGATTTGCCTATAAAATCCAGGCTTGTAACTACTATACTATCCCTCTTGGTTTTGGGGTAACAACTGAAGATAAGGATATTACACTGCATGAAAATGAATAGCTGGGAGTGGATGAGTATAGTCAGAGAGGAAGGAATAAAATGTAAATGATGAGCAAGGAGCTTATAAACCCATATTTGGAGGATAAACTAAGGAACAGGAATTCACAAATAATTATGAGAAGCATTCAAAGGATACAGAAGGACACCAAAAGACACAGAAGGACAAAGAAGGACACTAAAAGACAGTGTCACAAAAGGCAAGCAGTTAACTTGGTGATCTGGTGGAGGGCACAGTATGTTGAAATACATCTAAGAAATGGGAACCTATACACAGGAAATTATTTTAATGTGTACAATAATTACTACAATAAAAAAATTAAAAAAATAAAATTGAAAGAAAAAGACAAGTAGTTCAAAGTGGGAGAGATCAATAGTATCGAAAGGTTCAAAATGATGAGGTAAAAAGAATAAAAACAGTCCACAGGATTTAATAACAAAAATATATACTAATTGGTGATACTAGGCAACATTATTGAAAAGACAGTAGAAGCAAAATGCAATGATAATGGATGATGGGGAAATATGAAAAAATAAGCATATATTATTCTCTCTAGTAGACAGAATGCAGGAAAGGAAGTCAAAGTCAAGGTTTATTTTGTTTTCCCCAAAATGGAAGTGATAGAAACATGTTTTAACTATCAGTGAAAAAGAGGTACTCAAGGTAAACAGTGAAAACACAAGCAGTAATAATATTTAACTCAGAATTTTAAATGTAATACAAGGAATAAAATTATCAAATAAAAAGATTTTGTTTGGATATAGTATTAGAGAAGTACCACTGCACAGTAACACAGGACACTTTTCAATTTTATACAGCAGGCCTTTCAAAACTGACTAGTATTTACTGATAATTGGTTAAAAGATTGTGGTATATAAACTCCATGGAATTCTATGCAGCTACTAAAAATTTGTGCCCTTTGCAAAATGGGATCATGTTAAGTGATATAAGTCAGAAAGACAAAGAAATATAGGATGGGTTCACTCATATGTGAAATAAAAAGAAATGAAACAAATAGATGAGCCCCAGCAAAAACTCCCAGGACACAAGATGATGGCTGTAGAAAGATGGGGGGCAGAGGGATGGAAAGAGGGAAAAGGGGCAAGGTAAAGGACTCTGGAATTCTGGTGGAAGGTATGATATGAAACACAGATTGAGATACAATTTCAGTATTAAGAAATGAATTTTAAAAAATATTGAAGTAAAAAAGAAGTCCATGATTTTGTATCAGCAAAATAATCACAACCATTCAGATCAAAAAACATCAAATGTTTATATTTATAATACTTCCTACCATATGAGGGGAGTTCCACAAACATAATACTCTTGGTCTCTCTTCTCCCACACTCCCTAACATCCTCCACCTTAGTGATGGAAAGTGGAGCAAATCGATAAATTTAGAACTAGAATCTGTACCTGTTCAGGAAGTCTCTCAGGGAGGGTTCCTCAACATTCATTGTGAAGGAGCTGGTCCAAGAGGAAGCCCGTAGTCTTTCAGGACTGTTTAATTCTGGACTTCAGTAGAAGTATGCTGCCTGTTGTCTAAGCTATGATCTCTAATGTCAGAATTAACAGTAATAGAGGTGACTTTTGATATCTACATGCTGGATTCCTCTCTTCATATCTCATAAGCATCCTAGATCTCAGGAAAGCAAGAGTATTGGATCCCCATTAGCCCCTACACTATACTACCACAACATTAAAACCATTATAGGCAATAAAGTATCAAAATCTAATGTTTATCTGAAAGAAATATGGTATAAAAACAGCCAGGACAATGCCCAGGAGGCAACTAAACATCACCATTTGGTCAGTAAAAAATACTGAGAAGGTTCAAGATACAAACTATTAAATAATCACAAAACAGCAGCCTAACACTTAAATTGAGGCAAAAAGTAGTGACCATGAAAATAATTTCTGGGAGAAGTGACTTACATATTATGGGAGAAAAACAAAAAGAGTAAACGGTTCAAAAGTAAACAAATAACCAAGAACCAAAGACAAAACAGTGTTTTTACGGTATAATCACAAAATAAGGAAACAAATCCACAGTAGAGAAGAAAATAAAAATAAAAACAAATAGGAAAGATATAACCTTATAAAGAAGTCAAATTCCTTAAGTTACTATATAAATTTCATTTATCCCTAAAAATATAACAGGTACCCCCCAACCATGTAAGATTACAGAAGCAAATTGTGGCCATGCTCTGTGCCAGGGGGTGATTTTTTCTTTTTTTAGTAAAAGCAGTATTATTCCATTGGCTGTCTACCCTTTTTACCTGATATGATTCTGAAAAAACTTTTAGCAAATTCCCAAATCCATATCCACCTCAGAAACTGTCATTAATAAAAATAGTCTCTTAAAAAGAAAGTAATACATCACACAATGAAATGGCACAGCAATGAGAATAATATGCAACTACATGCAATAACCTAAATGGATCTCACAAATATAAACGAAGCAGATACAAAGAGTACACACTATATGATTCCTTTTATAGAAAATATAATAGCTAGCTAAATTAATCTCTGCTATTCAAGGTCAGGATATAATTGGAAAAGGTATAAGGGGGTTTCTGGGTATTGGTAATTTTCCGAGTTTTGATCTAGGTGTGTTTGATTTGTAACATTTCATTAAGATTGTTTATGATCTGTGCACTTCTTTTGTATATATATTATATTTCAATGTAAACTTGCTATAGAAAAATGTAATGAAAAATTTGAAAAATAAGGATTTCTAAAACTTTGGAACAAAGAATGGCAGAATTATAAGAAACGTTGCTCAGCCTCCCCAAAAGACTACTTTGAAAACTGAAATTTCCAATTAAATAATCTAGATAACTGGAAAAAACAATGTCACAGTAACTGCCTCAGAGATTCTTTATGTTAAACAGTATTTATATAGTCATTTTCCTTTAGTCCCATTTGTCTCCCCATTCCAATTTGTTTTGCTTACATTTAAAGGAAAAAATGTACACTAATCAGAAGTTTCCTGGTGACAAGGGGATGCAGAGGGGATAATTTAAAGGTGAAGGAAAAAATAAAACAGCGGTAAATTTACAATACTGTATACAGATGTTGATACACTATGGTGTATACCTTAAAACTATTTAATTCAATATTCAATATAATAAAATTAATTAAAAGAAAGAAAAGACTTTTCAGAAAGAATATGCTTTATATCCTTAACCAGCAGGACAAATCGAGAATTTTTCAGGCGAATATCTAACTTAGGAGACCTCGGAAACAGTCTAAAAGAAGAATGTTCATGAAAGTTAAAATGTTAAACTTAGAACCACGGGAATATTTTCCTCTCACAATTCTCAATAAAGAATACCGAACCTTTGCTAAGACCCCAGCAGTCCCTTTCCTGACACTGTTCATTTTATTTGTCTGCATTTCCCTGAATTTAACACAACACAACCACACAAAATTGTGGAGGGCCGGGTGTTGAGGGTAAACAGAATAAGGCAGACAGGGTAGAGGAAATCAACTTTAGGCACGCATGAGCTGATGACTTTGAATTCAACCTCTTTCACTCTTCACCTGTGCAATCTACCTAACACAAGTTGTCCTCACTACCACATAGGCAGCCTAAAGTTATGATGCTGGGTGCTCACATGAGAAAAGACAATGGGAAAGTATTGAAAAGTCATATAGCAATGAGCAAGTGTAAGGCATTTCCCTACAAGTATGCTACCATACTGTAAATAGTAGAGATTTATAAATATATTATCACCTTTGGATTATTTCAGATGTCAGAATCAAGCACTGAATTATTTAATATAATAATTATTTTAGACTGAACCATATGAAATTGTTGACTTTGAAATCTAAAATGGTTAACTATTAGCAATTTCACACTGGTTCAACTTAATAAAAAATTGTAAAAACATTTTACTCTATAGATTGATTAAAAAAGAAAAAAAAAACGAACACACAATTGTAATACCTCGGGTTTGGGCAGCTTCCTTTAAAGCAGCTATGAGGTGAGGCTTCAAGTTATCCAAAATAAGTTTTCCTTCAAGTCCTGGGAAAAGGGATCTAAAAAATGAAAGGAACACAATTAGCATCATCTAACAATTCTAGGAAAAACAAATTTTATAATAAGCCTTCAAGCCAGTTATATGTACTATTTTAAACATAATGCATATATCAAATGACAACTCAATGCTTTATAAAATATGACAAGACTGCTTTAAAACATAACATATCTAACTCTAGAAATAATCTATACATCTTAGATGAAAGTAATTTTTCTGAAATATCTACACATTCTCAATTATAAAGAATTAGTGTTATTTTGATTACATTTAATCAAAATGATTCATTATTAACTAACCTTAGTTACATCATTGCTTTATAATCATTGTTTCCAGGACCTATTATGAAATTTCTAGGAAACAACCACTTGGACAAATGTAGTTATTTATTATTATTTATTTATTTGGATTAATACATAAATACATGAAGATAAACATCTGAGTCTATTTTTCACTTAGAATACAAAAATATATTCTTTCATATTTTACCCAAGTATTTCTGTAAAAGTTTTCCTAACTATATAACTACCATTATCATTGATGAATTTCACATCAAAGGACTCCAAATGTAGGCAGTATATAGAAGAGTCTCTAAGAGTAAAAAAGCATTTTAAAAGTGATCTAGGTGTGTCCTAGTGGCACAGTAGTTAAGTGTGTGGCTCCAGATGGTGTGGTCCACATAAAGCCAAAAGACCCAGGTTTTCAGCCCAGGACCAGGGGAACAACAAAGGTGAGCAACTAAATGAAAGGATGAACGCTTCTTCCTCCTCTCTCTTCCTGCCTTCCTCCCTACTTACCTTCATTCCTATCTCCTTCTTTCCTCCAAATAAATAAATAATGTTTTTAAAAAGTGCTCTATACTCTATACCTTGGAAAGTCTTCTGTGGTAATATAAATCACATCTTGCTCTGATACAGATGAGGAGAAGGGAACAAAAGTCCCATTTTGCAAAGGTAGCAGCTCCAACCCCAGTAGTTCACTGTAGG
The DNA here is from genome assembly GCA_004363575.1 of Solenodon paradoxus. Classification (NCBI taxonomy): domain Eukaryota; kingdom Metazoa; phylum Chordata; class Mammalia; order Eulipotyphla; family Solenodontidae; genus Solenodon; species Solenodon paradoxus. The sequence goes on from RJWH01000045.1 coordinate 332,210, forward strand.
CTTGGTCAGAAAGCACAAAGTCTAGAAGATGCAGCTTTTCAGCAGCACTGCCCAGGTGTGTGGACTTTCGCAGCACTTGCCGCACCCAGGCAGGTGTCACCTTCCTCACAGGCTTCACACTGGAGGTGGACTGCTGAACGGCGGCAGCCAGGTTTGCTGGTACCTTGGTAATCTGCTTCCCCGAGCTCTGGAGGTAGTTGAGCACAGTTTTTGTGAATTCTAAACTTTCATCGAGTTCTGAGAAGTACACCTGCTCCAACTTAACCCAATGGTTGCTAATGGAATAAAAAACTGCATTCTGAAACAGCTCATGAAACAGAGGCTCCAACACCAGCTGCCAGTGCACCTTGACTTTGTTAACATCAGGCCAAAGCTTGTAGATGGCCTCAACTGACAAGGGGAAATCGGAGCTTCTCTCTATCGCCAGACGTTTGATTGCATCTAAGATCAGAGTGACATAGGCTTTAGGGACAATGTTCAGAACAAGAAGTTCATTCCATAACGCTGCCGGATCTCGCCACTGGTCCAGCTCTCTCCATTTTATGCTCCTGCGATTGTCAGTCAAACCAAAGAACCCACTGATGTGAACTGGGAGGCCTGTTTTACTTTCCTCACCAGGTGGTAAAGGAAGAAAACAAAAAGCTCTCCCTGAAAAGTCAGATGTTGCTCCCCTTTCTTCATCATCTCCACTTGTTAAAGACATGGCTATCCCAATGAGTGGGACAAATTTTAATTCATCAGCTAAAGAATCAAGTTTACTACTAATCCCTCGCCCACCCACACTGTTGCACACCAACCAAGATGTTTTTTGTGCATCCTTAGTACTCTCATCTTCTAAAGCTATGTTTATATGATACGTTACACAGGTTATGCTATTGCTTGGAATCTTTTTACAATAGTTACTTATAGCAGTTCCCAGAATCTTTATAGAATTTGGCCTTTCATTTTTCAGGGCCATATTCTCACTAGCAGTCACTCTAAACACCAGTTTTTCTGTTCCATCAGCCTCTCTGACATGTAAGGAGACATCCTGCACACTTTTCAGAAAGAGCAACACTGTGTCAGCATCTGCCCTGAAAGATTCAAACAATTCAAGAACCTTTTGCTTATTATAGAGGTTACTACTAAGTTGGGAAGGTTGCAGGCGAAGAGGGAAACGGAAAAATGTTCCTGGAAAATTGCCATTTACGAACGTTTCCTTGGTGCTTCCGAAAATGCCAATAAATGGTGCAAATTGGTCTGAAAGGACACTAATTTGTTTGCTGTCATCTTTGAGATTCCAACATTGACCTGATTCATGTAGACCAAAAAGTGCTTGATGAGGATCTAACATCCCAATCTGGTCACCACTAAAGATACAAGGAACATCTGTAAAGAAAAATTCAACCATCAAATCTACTCTCAAAATCAATACACAATTACAATGAATAATTACTATAAATAATTACACAGACTATAAAACAGGTTTATCAAAGACAAATTTAATTATTCATTGAACATGAAAAATAATGATTTTTCTTTTGATTCAGTAAGTACCAGACATAAGACTCTAATGCTTACTGTAAAACCTAGAATATACCTTCACTTTCTAAACAATTAAAATAAATGAGTATTAAGATATTTACACTCAGTCTCCACAGCTATGGGAACCAATTAAACAGAAAAGAGTTGCATTTTGTCTTCAAAACAAAACCCTAAGAGCAGATTCATTGAAAAGAGCATGGAAGATGATTCTGTTCACCATGTTACTTCAAAAGCATATGCCCTGGGTGAGTTGAAATGAGCTGTCGGGTCTTCTGCCCTGCCTGTCAGGATGGAAGTGCCCTCACATGGCAGCATGTTGCCGTGCTGACCCTGCATACAGAGCTGCAGGAGAGATGCACTACATAGCACGGTCTCTAAACTGACCAATTGCTCTATCATTCCTCAGCCACAATCAATCAATATTTAAACACTTGCTGAAAAACTAGATATGCCAGATTAGCTGTTTTGTAATTCTTCACCATGGTGGTGAAATTCCTAAGAGTAATTCTGATATGTCTCACCTTGCATACTGACACTAGCACCTAATCTTCACGCAAAAAGTCACTCCAGTGAAGCTCATAGTTAATATTTATGGTCATTAACTGCAGGCTCAGTGAGAAGCACACGTGGACAGTGAGTTGAGCTCTCTAACTAAACAATTCATTCCTGTACAACAGCCTCTATGCTTATACAATTCACTTATGTGTTCCTCATAACATTCCAAAATGATTATATTTCACAGACCTGAGAGGCAACTTGTAAATAGTTGAACACATGAATATTAATATTCATGTATAATAGTATATAGCATAATATGATTTAATATTTTGCATAATATAATTGATATTAATTTACTGATAATATAATTAATATTACTCCATATAACACTATATAATACATTACAATAATGTAAATGGATTTTTTTTAAAGGCTTACTAGAATTGGGCTACAGTGAAAGTAACCTACATCCACTTGCCCAGCATCAGTTCCAATTGAGGCCAGTGCTCTGAAAACAATACTGCCCTCTTTTACCTCACCAGTCTGGATGATAAATTATATGATCACTTTAGCTATAGCTATAGCTCTGTCAGCTTAATCTCTTCTCCAGCAAGTTCAGAATGCAAAGCAAGTTTTAAACTAAACTGTAACTATGGCTAATTCTACTTTTTTTTTTTAAATCACAAAAGTGTGATAAAGACTAAGAGCTTTGACTCTGGAAGAATAGTCATCTATTCTTAAAGATCTCCATACTATAAGCTTAAAGTATTTCCTATTAAAACTATGAACCAGAAACTTCATATTCTTTCTAGACTCAAAACATGATTTCAAGGTAATCTTTAAAATATTCCTAAGTTTAAGAGCAAAATTTTATGGGGAAAATATAGAGAAACCAAAATTACTTCAAATATCTTCACTGTCAGCTATTTAATACCATTGGATATTATACTTTCTTCCATAACCTCCTGATATTTTAAAAAATCCAAGAAAATCTGTGAATATCAGTTTGCCTGATTTAAAGTTCAACAGTGCAAAAATTTCTAGAATAACAATTTTGTGTAACTATTTAAAGATCTTTATTTCGAATCTCACATAAAATGCTTTAATATACTACACTGATTTCACCGGATCATGCTGACATTAACTTTTGCATCATATAATGAAGCTCTGGTGTTGTCAGCATGGTAGCTTTAGAAAACTCAAGACACACTGATCTATGATTGATCTATGACTGAATACCTGTCACTGAGAGACCTTAGAAAGATATCTTTTAAAACAGTATCACCCATATCTGAAGTTAATAAAAAATTATAAAATATAGGCTAAATAATTTTCAAAGAAAGATTTGAAATAAAAATACTATACCTGTTATATGATAGACAGAATTAAACCCAATTCCAAATCTTCCAACCTTCAAAGGGTCATCCTTTTTCCTGCTCCTTGCTATTTCTTGAATGCCATGCCAATCCTCTGGGGTGAAAACTGCATTGTTGTATACATAGAGAGCTGGTCCTGGGCATTAAAATGCACATGTAGGTATTCAGAAAGAAGTAAGTCAAAAAATTCAGCCCTCCTTTAAGAACTTCCTCAACATAAAATAGCTTAGTGGGACGATAAAAAGAAGTAAATGGAGTGACTGAATTCTGCATTAAGATTCTTTTTTTTTTCCAGTAAAACAAATTAAAGGTAAAAATTACCAGCATAAGAGAGAGTATTACTGACCATAAATCCAAAAAGGAAAATTAAAGGTGTGTGGTATTTACCTAAAGCACGGAGCAAAGAAGAAAATAAATCATAGTGTACCACTTTAAAAACTTACTCCTAAATAGCATATTTAAATTATTTTTTATAAATAGAATTACCTGCAATGTACTAAGAAAATTTGCTATCTAAAGAAATTCTGTTTATTTCATAAAGTAAAATTTAATAATGTTAATAACTGCTTTATGTTTTTATTTTTATCAGTCTATGGATTTTTCTACACAACACATTACTTGTGTAATTTTAAAAATCATTGGACTTTTTAGTGGTCCTCTTACTGTAGTATATACAGATGTTAATATATAATGATTGACATATGAAATCATAAAATGTTATACTATTTCAATAAAGAAATTACTTATGAAAGAAACTTCAAAAAAGGAATGATACCTTTTAAAAATTTGGCTCCAAGTAGTTCCTTTAAAAAGTTTTATTTATAATTATGCAAAAAATATTTTTGAAACTTCACTTTTTGATATTAATCTTCCTAACCTCAACACATTTTATCACATAGTAAATATTCACAATCATCCTACTGACTTTAAAGCTGCATAAAATGTTATAAGCATTCTTTTCAACACAAGACTTTAAAGAGTAGAATTGAGATATCAGGAGTCTATTGATTAAGATTCTCTAATTACACTTCCTTCAATTTCCCTTATTACCTTCTTTTCAATCTTTCTCCCCATCCCACTTCAAAACACTTTAAGGACAGGTACCCTAGAAGCAGAAAATAATACACCAAAGTATATAGCCTCTTACAACTTTTTTTGAAATGCAGAGAAATATTACATATGTGGAAAAAATATGTACAAAATTTGACTGAATAGAATTATCATTGTGTATTTACATTGCTTGTTTTTTTCTTGAGTCTTGTAAGTTTTAATTCTTTCCTCTCTAAAAGTATTAACTAACAGAGATTACTGCCCCCAGAAGTAGAGAAAAACATCTGAAAAAGTAGAAATATGCCAAGAAGTGAGTATAAATGGTAATTAGACTGTCTACTATGCACATATTTATAAATCACTCAAAGTCACTAATTAGGACAGACCATTTGTTTCAAATAATTGACTCTTACCCTGATATTGTGCCATATCTTTTGACCAAAGAGTCTCTGTTCCATACTGAGTTTCATCATATAAAAATTTAACTTCTGTGGCCCCAGCATCCTCTGCATTCTGAATTAACTCCTAGTCACAAAATACACCAAAAATTCTATTTAGTAAACAAAAAATATTTAAAATATTTAAATGCAATACAATATTTAAAATAATACTTGATTAAAGGAAACTCACTATGCGCATATTATTTTTATAATCAGGAGAGAATTCTACTGAAAGTACAATATATCCTATTGTTACTATATAGAGACAGATATAGATAAAGATAACAGTATGGCAGAAAAGCTCATGAGTCCGTCTGCAAATCTACTTTCAAAAACATGTTTTTAAACTTGATATCTCTTAACCTCTAAATACAAATCTTGAGACAACTACAACTCTTACCCAAAGCCTTCAGTCCAAAGAAATCATTCTATTTCCAAAATCTGGATGAACTGTTCAGTCATCTATGACGAAACCTCTTGAAAAGTTTTCAAAATTAGAACTTTTTTTATTAAGTGCTTACTAAAGTTATCTTCTCTTAGAAAAAATGTATCAAACTATATTTGTCAATGAGTATATTGTATTCGTGACAACTTGAGGTATGAATAGGTCTTTTTCCTGGACTAAAGGGAAAGCTTCTTGAAGGTCAGGACTAACTCACTCCTTTCATAAAGCAAGCAGTGATGTTACTTACTTGGTGGAAGGTGGGTGAGTACATGGGATGAAAAAGTAGCCACACATCCAGAATACATAAAGGAAAGGGCAAACTACAAGATTTATGCCCAGAAATAGTTTCAAAAGAATCCCCATGACTGCTACAATCCAATCACGTTTACACGTCTTCCAAACACCTACTGGTCCCTGGTACATTTGAAGGCAGATTTAGATTCTGAAATAATTTGGAGTCTAACCCCTAAAGCCAATATCATAGTCATCACAACTTAAAGCAAATTCAAGAGATATCACTGTCTAAAATAAGGAAAAGTCAGCAGATGACAATTGCCTAGTTGAGCTCTCACTTAGACCAGACCAAATCAAGTGGTTAAGTTTTAAATAGATATGTCTTTTAAAACACAATACTTCACCCTGCACACTACACTCATGAACTTCTAACTCTAGGGAAAACTGCTTTCCTAGTACTTTAAGATTAGTAAATGGGGAGCAGGGATGGACAAAAACTGGAGATTATATTGCTACTATAGCAATACCAACAGCAAAGCTTTTGGGGCCTTAACCAGAACAGAAAGGTGATACAGGGTCCACATGAAATGAGACAACTGTTAAGACTGACTAAGGGAACAGTACAGAATTGAAGAGCTAGTTGGAAATCAGGCAATCAATTCAACTCACCCACCACAGACCAAAAGGTCAAGGGGTCTTATCCTACCAGCTATTCAACATCAAACATTTGAACCATACCATTATCTACTTCTTCATCAGCTAAAAATTCCTCCTCTTTACACAACTGCATGTTTCTCACAGGATTTTTAAGACCCATTTCTACCCTCTTTAGTCTATCCCTAAAGATTAGCAAGCTTATTTACATTAGGTATTATAATATAAAAGAAATAAGAATTAAACAAGTAGCAAAACGCAATACTAAAGTACAGAACGATAGCACTTTAGAGGTTAGAGCTTGTTTTCATTTGGATATCTATTTGTGATTTATATGTACTTTAGGGAGCAAAGATGGAAAAAACTGGAGATAAAAAGACCCATGTTCTTGGTTCCAACTGTTAGCCTCCAGTTGAACAAAAAACAGAATGGAATACTTTAAGGGATCTCTTTCAAAGTGATTCCAAGAAGAAGGGGCAATAATCAATCTTCGTAAGATATTGAGACAGTCCCTAAAAAATCTCTACCTGTTTCATCAAATATTAGAAAAAGCAGAGGCCCAGGAATTTATTAGATTCTTATTAAACATAAAACACCAAATTCTATTAAAATATCCAGGGAACAAGAATTAAATTGAGCTGACCAGTGCAAACATACACATAAGCAAAATGGAAAAACTAAACATCACTACTTGTCGTCTGTAAGAATGTACAAAAACTGCTCATAATGTTTGCCTTATTTACAGACAGGATCCCAATCACTATCTCTTGATGAGCCCCTAATTCCTATTACCACGAAGCAAATCTTCATTTTAAATGTATTATATTCACCTCTCTATACTAACATAACAACCCAATAACCACATTCTACCCATCTTCATTTTCCTACTATGTTAGTACATAAATCATTTGCAAATTAATCTTTTGTGAACCACTGGTGCCTATTCTGATAGATAGACAGCACTTGCTCTAATACATCATTACCAAAAACAGTGAAATGTAGCAATCCTTAAGCAGCACCTATCCCCACGTGACTATGTAAGTTATGATACTCAGTCCGACTGCCTAAAATTTACCATGTAAACTTCAAAATATAATGATAGCTAAGATACAGAAATAAGCAATAAAATTAATCAGATGTAAAATATAAAATAAGTGACATTTTTACAATTAAAGAAGTTTCTTATTAAGCTTATACACAAAATCTAAATTTCACAGTATCTTTCATTATTGTGCTATGGTTGTCCAGGTTTTTGTCATTTTCTATTAAACAAACTCTCCCAAAAGCAAGCTTCTAAATTCAGGGGTCAAATGGGGATGTGTTCATGATCTCTGAATGTAAGCTTTGTATTCTTTTATTTGGCTAGTTGCTTTGTAATTCCCTTGAACAGTGTTTTACATGAAATGTTCTTAGAGCAACACTGTGTTTGATGACAGCGCACAGCAGCTGCATTCATCCTTTTTGCCTCTGAAACTTTATATTTTCACTGACTACATTCTTAACCCAATCCATCCAGCACATGCACAGCAGACTTAGAAGGAAATCAATACAGTCATTCAAATCTGGATAAAAGATCTAAAAATTCAAACCATAGGAACGCTTCTAAGTAATTTTATTCCATCTCATTTTTATCAAAGCAAATTCACACACATGTATATAATTAAAATGCCCTACCTTAAGAATCTGTCCTCCTTCTGGGTATCTTCTCAAAATGTCCTTAAGAAAATCAACAAGTGGTGGAGTTGTTTGACCAAATCGACCTAAAATATAGAACACATATAAAATGATTCATAAAAAAATCCCGTGACCTATGAAGAATGTGCTACTTTGATTACATGGAATAAAATAATTATATAAGTTAGAGATTCATACATTCTGCTGCAGCACCTTGCTATGAAAATCTACCTAAACAAACCCAATAGAAATTAAAGCAGATTCAATTTCATAAAATCTCAAGTTTTAAGTGAACTACAAGTTATATTTTTTAAAAAGTCCTAAATATGCATAAAAAATGTCACAAAAAATAAAGAGTATGAGAATGGGACTGTTACTGTTTTCCAGTGTAAATGAAATGATACTATTTTGTGATGCTTTACTATTAAACAATAGTTCTTAATATTAATATTCACAAATTCAACCAATATTATGATTTTTTTCTGAAATTTAGCACAACCAATGACTCAATGGCTGTCAGTTTAAGGACTCTTAAGCTTTTGGGAAACTAGAGATTCTTAGAACTGATCGACCAGGTCGCTTTCAAATAGATGACAGATGAAAACAGAATAGGGGAAGAGAAATAATTTCTCAGGTACGCAGAATTTTAAAAAACTGTATATAAGTAAAATAGAAACCTGTGCTTAAAAAGTGAAATCATCACTATAAATTTACCTACCTCATTTGGTTCTACTATCCAAAAGAGTCAGTCCCAAGAAGACTGTTCTACAGACTGTCACATTAAAAGCATTCTTAGAACTCACTGGCTCCTTCTGGTCTGGTTTTCCCCTGGACTTGATAGTACCTCATTACATCTCAATGATATATGCTTTCATTTCACTTTTAAAATATTTTCTCTATTCAACTAAAAATGGCATATTCTCAGTAAAGTCAATAGTATACCTCCCCCTTTTAAGCCTTTTGATTGAAGTTTTACAAAGAGATGACAATTTGGGGAAGTCAGATCACCAATCTTCATCCAGTCAGATAACTAAAAAAAGAAAAGTGCATGAAAAGCAATTAGTTTCCAATATTGTAAATTCAAAACTTTGTATTAATTTTTCTTCATGTAAGAAACAGTGCTCCAGAAGTGGCCTCTCAACCCTGAGTGCTGGGGGAAGCAAGCATCCAAGAGAAGAGCAAGCAGCCCCATCTGCACCAACCTGTAGCCAGACAGTCCTGGGAGCCCAGGGGAAAGTACCAGGAGACAAGGAAGTAACCCAGTGTGTAGCTGCCCAACATCCTACCAAACCAGGAGTGACACCATGACCCTGTGAGTACCTGGGGGAAGGACCAGGAGAAAATCAAGCAGCCCAACCTGCACAAACCCTCCTGTGAGGAGCAACCTGGAGCATGAACATTACTGACCTAACTGACCCAGGGGCCTCTGAGTTGAGCCTACAAGCTAGGTTTTTTTTAATGTATGAAAATATCCTAAATGTCACAAAAAATAAAAAGCATGAGGGTGGGATTTTTACAATTCTCCAATGCAAATGAAAGGATGCCTACCTCTGCATAAGAAACCCTGCCTGCTGCTGAGATGAGCATCCCAGCTTATCAGTGTGGAGCAACTTGCACAGGAATATCATACAACCCACAAGTGTCACACCCCCCAAAACCACCCATAGCCACCGTTGCCTAAGACATAAACAAAGTGAAAGAGAAAAATAAAGCCTTAGCATCAAATACAGGGTACAGAAGATGAGAAATGCCACAATAAAAACAAAACACAACAAACCATGATGAGTCAAAGAAAAAAGATACTGGGAACTCCCCATAGAAACTGAATGACACTGAATGAGACAACATAACAGATTAAGAATTCAGAGAGTGAGTTATTTAAAACCTCAACAATCTGCAGGATGCACAATTAACTACCCAAAGGCATATGCAAGATCTCAGAAAAGAAGTGATAGATTATAAGCCAAAGACATTGAGGCTATAAAGAAAGCCTAAACAGAGCTACCAGATTTCAAATATTATATACAAATTATATGTAAAGAAAACTAAACATAAAATTATTATAAAGAAAATTAAAACAAAGAACCATCAAATCCTGAGAATGGTGACAAAGAGCTAAACAGAATCAGAGGCAAATACAGGACCATCAAGACAGAATAAAAAACATTTAAAGGGGAAAGAAAAACAGAAGATACAACACCAATTGAGAGAAGACTATAGTATATAGCAGAGGGATTAAACTGGGGACAAAAGACAAAGTAGTCAAAAAATGAATGAGAATCAACATCAAAAATGATCCCAAAGAAAAGGTAAACAGAAACAAATGCAAAAACACAACAGAGATGTAAAACTAAAAGAAAACAAATGATCAAATCACAGCAATAAAATCTTACGTATCACTCTAATGTGAGTGGACTAACCTCGTCAATCAAAATATACAGAGTGACTGGATGGATAAAAAAAAAACACAGGACCCACAGACATTATGTCTACAAGAAACTCATATAAAATTCAAATACAAACACATTTTCAAAGTAAAGATTTATGGAAAAACATATCAAAGCATGGGGATGAAAGAAAATCAGAAACTGCAATATAAATATCAGAAAAAATACTTTCATTCAAAGGGTAACACAAGGTAAAGATGGACACTACATATTTTCAAAGGGTTAATTCATCACGAAGAAATAACTGTCATTAATATATGTATACCCAATGCCAAACTACCTAAATATATAAATAAAAAACTAACATACCTAAAGGGAGACACTGATAGCAACACATTAGGACACTTCAATACCCCACTTAAATCAATAGATCAAACAGGCAAAAAAATCAATCAAGCAAGATAAAGGCCCTAAATGAAGTAAAAGAACATCTGATCCTAACTGACATATATAGAGCATTCTACCACAATAAGATTATTCTTAAATGTGCATGGAACATTCTCGGGGATAGACCACATCCTAGGGCATGAAACAAGTCTTATAAATTTAGCAAGATCGATATTACAGATAGCTTCTTCTTCACCACAAGAGTGAGGACTAGAAACTAAAAAAAAAAAAAAGGAAGAACCACAAAAAATGTGGATATTAACCAATATGCTTGTGAATAATTCCTAGATCAATGAGGAAATTAAAAAGAAAATTACCTGGAAACAAATTAAAAAATGAAGAGAAGAGCCAGCAGAACATGTGGGATGCAGCAAAGGCAGTTCTAAGAGGGAAAATTACAGCCATATAAGCACACATCAAAAACATCAAATTAAGTATCTAACCACACACCTGATGAAGGAAGAAAAAGAACAACTAAAACCAAAAATCAGTATAAGAAAAAAACAGAAATTAGAGCAGAGCTAAATGAAATCAAAAGCAAAAAGACCATTTTAAAGATCAATATAAATAAGAGCTGGTTCTTTGAAAAAATAAACAAAATTGATAGATGTTTACCCAGATTCATGAAGGAAGAAAAGAAAGAAAACCCTAATTACAAGAATCAGAAATGAAAGAGAGATTATTACAAGCATTCAAGAAATAAAAAGAATCCTAAAACAGAACTATGAACACCTGTATGCTAACAAATTCACCAATCTTGAAGAAACTGACAAATTTCTAGAATCCTGTAACCTTCAAAAACTGATCCAGGAAGACATAAATACTTAAACAGACCAATCACAAGAGCAGAAATTGACACAGCAATCAAAAGGCTACCACAACCCAGAGCCCACAATTGAATGGCTTCACTTTCGAGTTCTATCAAACATTCAAAGCAGATCTAATCCCCACCCTCCATAAACTTCTTAAATTCTTCCATAAAACTGGAGGAGAGAAAACTTCCAATATTATTCTAGAAGAATAATACTATAATGGTTCCAAAATCAGGCAAGAACAGCACCAAAAAGGAAAATTATAGGCCAATACATTGATGAATATTGATACAAAAATCCTCAAAATCTTGCCAAACTGAATTCAACAGCACATTAAAATAAAATTATACAAAATGACCAAGTGGGATTTATTCCAGGGATATAAGAATGGTTCAACATAAACATGAAAATCAATCAACATAATACATAATATACCATATCAACAAAGGGAAAAACAAAAACATGATCAAATCAATAGAAAGAGAAAGCATTTGACATACATTTACGTGAAACAAAACAAAACAAAATCTCCCTAAGATGGGAATAGGAGGCACATACCTCAACAGAATAAAAGCCAAATATAACAAGCCCACAACTAACATCATACTCAAATGTGAAAACCTGAAAGTTTTCCCCTGAGATCGCAACAAGACTAGGATGTCCACTCTCACTTTTCAATATAGTTCTGAAAGTCCTGACCAGAACAATGAGGCAAATAAAGGACATTAACTAAAAGGCAAAAAAAGGACATTAAAAATTGAAAAAGAAGAATGAAACTATCATCATTTGCAGAGCATACGACGGAAGAAGAAAAGTCTATTCAACAAATGGTGCTGAGAAAACTGAACAGCCACCTGCAAATAAAAAATAAGTAAATAAAGCTATATTGCTCCTAGCACCATACACAAAAATTAACTCAAAGTGGATCAAAGACCTTTATGTAAGAGCTAAAAAGCCAAAAAGATACATAGAGGAAAATATAGGGAGAATGCTCCATGACATCAACCTCAGAAATGACGCTGGGGAAGTGACACCTATAGCAAATGAAACTAAAAGTAAAACTAAACAATTGGGACTACATCAAACTAAAAAGTTTCTGTACAGCAAAGAAGAACATCACTGAAACAAAAAGACAAGACAGTGAATGGGAGAAGATAGCTATACAACGCTGGACAAGAACTAAATCTCCAAAATACTTAAAGAGCTCAGAAACCTCAACCACAAAAAAGCAGACAACATACTCAAAAAGTGGACAAAAGGCTGAATAGACACATGTCTATAGGCCTATAGACACATGAGAAAATGCTCTACATCACTCACCAAAAGAAATAACCTAAATGCTTGTGAATAGATGACTGGATAAAGAACTTATGAGTTCAATGAAATTCTACGCAGCTATTAAAAATAGATGAAATTGCCTTTTTTTACGACCAAGATGGAACTGGAGGTGATTTTGCTAAGTGAAAGAAGTCAGAGAGAGAAAGAGAAATACGGGACGGTTTCACTCACATGTGGAATATACAGAAACAAAACAGATAAATCTCAACAAAACTCACATGACACAAGACAACAGCTACCAGACTGGGGGTGCAGGGGTGGGGGTGGTCAAGGAAGGAAGGAAGGAAGGAACAAGGTGGTGGTAAAGGCACTAGAACTCTAGCAGGGTTGCAGGTATGATGTAAAATGCACACAGACTGAACTGTGATTTCAATATCCTAAAATGAATACAGCAACGTAAAAAAAGAAAAATATAAAACAATTTTTTTAAAGGACTAACTATTCTTAAGAGGAAATAAGTTGTTCTAGAGAAACGAATATTCAAAAGAACGGAGATTTAGTAAAAAATTTAATGTAAAATTTTAATGAATATTTCCTTAAATTACTAAAAAGAAAGACATATACATTTCTGCTATAATTTCTGCAAAACTATTGGTAAAAACAAACATTTAGAAACACCCCATCTTCTATGATATAATCATAGTGAAATATCAGACAGCAGTGAAAATGAATCAACTAAACTCTCCAAATTATTAAGCAAACGATACAATATTAATTGTAATCTGTATCTCTCAAAATGTCTTCCTCTGTTTAGTTGTCAAAGACATGAGGAAGTTCTCAAGATTCAAGAGCTGACAGTGAAGACATTTTTGATATATACATAAAACTATTACCTTATAAGCATTTCTACAGTGCATCTCTCAGAACAGAGTTCCATGAGATGTCAATAGATATTAGAGGACAAAATTTTTTTTTAAATTGTTCAAAGAATTTGGTGTTTAGTACATTTAACATGTTACTGTTATACTAAGACAAGGTTATACTAAGCAGTATGTCACAATTTTCAGCACCTATTTCACTTATTTTCAAAGAGCATCTTTAAGACACTGTTCCCAGAAACACACTTTGGAAAACACTGCTATAGATGTTGTTATAAAAAGGTGTGATTTGAAAAAAAGGAACAAATGAGGTTCCAATCTTTGCAACTGCTTTGGTCTATAACTTCCCTAAGTTGATTTTCCTGAAAAACATATTGATATTAATTTTTGTCTAGTAATATTCCTGTTTCTCATAGAGGCAGGGTACAATCTATATAATCATCAGTGTAATAAAGTACTTTTTAAAAAATAAGGTAAATAATCTAAAGCCAGATCAACCTTCTCCCAAGTGGTCCACTCTTAAGTGTTACTACAGAGTGAACTTTTACAAGTCAATAGTCTGCAAATAATTACTCAAAATCTCCCCTGAAAAACCATCCTGTAATTTACACTTCATTGACAAGGTCTCATGGACAGGATTTACCATATGAAAAACTCAGTATTTCCAATTGCCCACCAGGCCTCTCACACTGATATCCTGCCAGATCCCTGAAACCCATCCTGTCAAAACACTAGATGTCACTAGCTTTCCTTCCAACAGTCATCTATCATCTTTTACCTTGTATCTCAACTAATAAGGCACCTCAAGTTTATTGTCACTTTAACAAGAAGGGTCAAGGATAAGTAATCTTTCCCGAAACCATGTGTCCAATTAACCTCTAGGTCCCAGCATGTCTATTCCCAGTTTCTCTCATATCTAACTTGCTCTTCTCCATTTCCAATTGTTCAAACTTTTCACATCTCTTGAATTTTTATAATAATCCCCCATCTGATCTTACTTTCTTCATTCTAGTTCCCAGTTCTAAAATACAAATCTGAGCATGTTATTATAGTTCCCCAGTTTATAAAATACTTTCATATACATATTCTCAGCAAGTCTTAAAGAAAGCCTATAAAAACTCCTTTCACAGGATATATGAATTAGAATAATCATAGCAAAACTATTGGTAAAAACAAACATTTAGAAACACCCCATCTTCTATGATATAATCATAGTGAAATATCAGACAGCAGTGAAAATGAATCAACTAAACTCTCCAAATTATTAAGCAAATGATACAATATTAATTGTAATCTGTATCTCTCAAAATGTCTTCCTCTGTTTAGTTGTCAAAGACATGAGGAAGTTCTCAAGATTCAAGAGCTGACAGTGAAGACATTTTTGATATATTAAAAACAGTAAAATTAAGTAATACTTTACACTTCCTGGTTAGCAGATTAAACACCTTTGGCATGGAGGGAGGATAAAGAATCAGGAAGATGCAAAATTGTAATGTATCTCTTCAGTCTCATATTTATGGGAAAGGAGGTAAAGAACTTAAAAATTCTATTTCTAGCCACAAAAAGCAAAAAAGAGACCAGGAGAAACAGGATGGTAGGTGACTCAGAAAAACTGAGAACTACATGAGTGCTTATTGCTAAGTGCAAAGCCAATTAAAACCAGTGAGTGAAAAAGACTTGTCAACGGTTTTTGTTTTCTGCCTACCCTGAATTGTTTAGCATACTCACCAATAATTCAAATCTAAAAGATCTGGAGCAGCATTCAATTAAAAGAAAATCACCTCTATGAAAGATTCACTTACATGAACTCAAACTTTTTAATGGGGCAAATTATCAGTTTTGTGGAAAACACAAGCTTCTGTCTAAATCAGGAGAGAAATGTGCCCTCTGCTTGTTTTTTGGATGAGTCCCATTTTTTACTTTAAATTTGTTTTTAATTATTTAAGTCTCCTCTCTTTTTGAAAGAATTTTAAGTTTAACTTTTATTTATTCCCAGTTGACACCCTGACAAATTTTCTATGACGTGGAATAGCGAAAAGTCCATACACTGGAATCAGACAGTATCTGGCTTCAAATCCTTTTTTAATAGTTCATCTCTTTAAATCTTACTTGTACCCTTCTGCAAAATGGCAGTAACTAACTTATGTTAGCGGTAACTAACTTATGATGATGTTTTGAGTAGTAAATCAGATGATATATGCAAAGTACTGTTAATTGTATTCCCTTGAATTTTACCAAAGTGCAGGAGAAACATGATGGGCAAGTTACTTCCCCAAATTCTAACTCCAGCCCTGATTTCTAGCCTTCAGTCTCAGTCCCAGGTCTAGAACTGCCTCTTAAATTATTACTACCTGTTTTAGACTCTCAGAGACTTTCAGATTGATTAAATTAATTTTTATCACATTCTTATTAGAAATAGGAAAATCAACCCTAACATCGTAATTAATTTGGTCTTTGTAATCCACGGGAAGGAGAAAGTAGAATCTAGGTCGCCCACATCTTTGTGTGTTTCCTAGGCACTTTATTTTTTCTTTAAGCTGAGGAAACTGATTACCACCTTTCCTCCAAAAATTGATACCCTGGTACTTACTTATCTCTGTTAACCAAACCATTATTGTCCTGGTCTGATTTCAGGTTTATGAACATCCTTGGCAAAGCCTTCTGCTTTATTCTATACCCAATCCCTACATCCATACCACACATAAATATCCATTTAGTACAAAACATCCATAATTATATCTTTTACAAAGTCTCCAGTATAATCTTTCCTTTCAGTTTCACCTCTGCAATGACAGTGTACAACCTCCTTGCCTGACATTAACACGTTTCCTAACTAGGGCCCTTCATCTACTACTCAATCTGAAACACTTCACACCACTGCTAGTTCATTATCTCGTAACCATACTTTGCACAGACATGTCCAGAAACATTGCTAGTGACATGACCATGTCTAGGGAACAATATGACAAAGCCGAACCAGAGGAGTAACCAATGAAGTGTACCCAGGAAGAATACGATGATAAGAGTTCAGAAAATGTACAGAAAAAAAGGTAAGAACGACAAGTTTTACTTCTAAATTCTGTTCAAAGGTCTCAAATCAAGTCATTGCCAGCATGCCACCAAATACCATGGGGAATCAGTAAAGAGTACTGATTTGTGGAGCATAAGAACAGATTAACCAGGTATCTGTGTCTAAGTAGGCAAGAGACTAGAAAGTGGGCACAGGTACACAAGTCAAGACTTGACTGAGGATTTGAAAAATCACAGATACCAAGTACTTTGCCTATACATAGGTACCAGGTAGCAAAGGAATCCAATACTTGAACTTCATTCTGTTTGAATAACAAGCATTCCTTGCACAGCTTGTCAATCTTTTTTTTTTTTTTTTTTTTTTTTTGCTCTTAAATTCTGGAGTTGATATTTTTCTTTAGCATATGAAAATAAAGATACTTATTAAGAGGACAGTTAATTTTCAATAAAATATCTGCACTTAAACACCTTTAAAGAAAATGGTGGCATTTTCACTAATCTCAACGGATACATATGAAGTGTAAAATATTCCTGTTTTCCAAAGCTTGATCTACTAAGTCAATCATCTGCACTTTAGCAGTTTTAATAGAAATTTACTCAAGTCTATAATCTAAATTTTGTTTGAAGATCCTTTCAGTCCTAAATTTCTGTGATTCAAAATTGGGAGGAACATCCAAGACATAGTCAAGATGTTTACCAGTATCTGGTTAAATTTAAAACACAATTAGAAAAATATGAGTAATGACTGAGTCACTTCAATATGGTACCTCTAAACATAAAAAAAAAAAAAAAAAAAAAAAAAAAAAAAAAAAAAAAAAAAAAAAAAAGCCCTCGGTCTATAATGCCCACCAAGAAAGTATCTTAATTTCAGAAAGTGAAGATTCAGATAAAACAGGGGTGGAGAGGGAACAAATGTTGAAATGGTAAATCAATCAAAACTAAAACGAATGATGAAAACATACCGGTGTCATTCTGCTCAAATTATTTACAAGCATTATTTCCAGAATGACCATTAAATGAGCATTTGTCTTGCACAATACAATAAAGCACGTTCAGTTCACATTGGTGAGCCCACCGACCATCAAATTAGCATGCATATTAGCCATGCAAGCCAGGGGCAAGCAAGCCCCTAGGCGTGAAAGCAGCCCAACTAGAGGAGGGCGACTGTACCTCCCTGTCGCCAAGCCACAGCCGCTGCTCCGACTCCGGGAAGCCAGTCTCCGCCGAGATGGTCTCCTTGACGTCGCGTACGGTCCAGGACGCCCGAGCGGCCACGGTCCTGCAGCCCACGCAACCGGGGAGGACCGTCACCCGGAGCCACCTGTGGGAAATGCAAAGGGACCTTTAGTGCGGGCCATGTGGAGGTCAGGGCCGGCCGAGCGCGCCCCTTCCCGCCCTGGTCCCCGTTGCCTGATGCCCGCGGCCTTCGGGCCTGGGGTTACCTGTCCCCCATCGCGGGCGTCCCCACGCGGACCCGCGTCCGCCCCAACTCGCTGACGCCAGGTCACAGCCCGTGTCGCTGCATGGAGAGGCCCGGCGCGGGCCCGGAAGGCGGAGTCCTCATGGCGCAGGCCGGCGCCGCCCCGCCGGGCTCAACTGCAGCCCTCGGAGCTGCGGCCGCAGGCGAGGTGGAAACGCCAGAGGAAGCAGCAGTGGCGCGGAAGGAGCTGGCCGAGGCTGGGGAAGCGGCGCGCGCCCGACAGGCAGACGCCCTGCGGGACCGTTAGCTAAGGGGCTGCCCCGCCATAGACCACGCCCCGCCAGAGGCCACGCCCCGACAACGGCCACACCCCGACAACGGCCACGCCCCGACAGATAGTTTAGAAGACGTCCCACTGATCAGGCCCCGCCCCTCAAAATTCCCCGCCCTGCACACGCCTGCTGCCAAGCCTGAGATCTGACAACCTCCAACACTTAACCTTATATGCAGAACTCTTATTTGGAGAGGTCGTGCATTTTCCCTGAAGGAGTTCGAAAGTGTGATGAATTGCAGAACCTGACATTTCTAGGGCCTACATCACCTTCAGCGGGAATAATTTTTAATCTATGGTAGCTTCTCCAAGATTTGGACAGCCTCAGTCACAAGGGGGCTAAGTGATGGTTGCAGATCAGAAGTGTCTCCTACGGTTTCGTATAGTGTTTGTTTTTAAGGCACAAAAGTAGGATCGGTGATTCCATTTACTGAAAGGACTGCCAATAAGAAAGAAATAATACACATAAACATAACCTATGAGTTGTTAAAATATATGTAACTTATGTGGGTAATACCTTGTTGGTAGCCTTTTTTTCCCATCACACCTGCAAACTCCTCGAAATCTCAAACATTAGTCTTAGCATTGGTGGAATCAAGCCATACTACTAATAATGCCTTGTAATTTGAAAGTGTATGTGACTGACCAAGCTTCAGAGATCAGTTCCTTCCTCTGATTTTTCTCCTAGGTATGGATGATACATACACATTACAAAAACAAAACATCTATTCAAGCAATTCAAAATCTAAATGGTGAACAAGTAAACATGTCTACTTGTTTAAATACTCTGAATGGGGAGACTTCGACATGTATTCTCCTTCTTTCCTCAATGTCCACTCTTTTCAGGTTCATCTCAAGTGCCCATCAGAGAAGCCTGATGCTTCACAAGGAAAAAGCGTTGTGAGCTTCATCTCTACCTGCTGGATGTCTTGGCTTACCGTAAGGTAGCTGAAGGCAAGCCGTGGTGAAACTCAAGCTCCAACCTTCAAAGCCTTTACGCAGAGTAATGCCTTTAAGGGAAGACTAGGTATTCAACCAGAATTGCTGGTGATCCAGGCAGAATTTATCCTGCAGGCTACCTTAGGTAACCAATAAGTCAGACATATGACAAACTTCCCTTCTTTCTGTGTTAACATAGAAACAATAGCTTAAATTTTTTTTAGTTACACTAAACATGCTTTGGGAAATGATGTCATGTTTCTGAATTAGCATTCCTGACTTTTCTATTTCCACAGAAAGCATTACAAATCCCTTCAAGTGCTGTAAAAGTTACAATAAAATAGGATTGTACAGACTTTATATGAGGATTTTGAAGCTATTATTACTTTTAATCAGAGATACTTATTTGGTTGTCAAAAATCCTAGATTATTTAAAGACAGCTTCAAAAATGTAGTCATGCTTACAAGCAACAATCAGCAATACAAAGGAATTTTATATTAGAAAGGAAAAAAATGACACAGACCCTCAAATATTGCGAAGATGACACATCTTGAACTATATTAGTCATTTCCGGGAAAAATAAAATGTCATGTGGCTTCTGAATTCCTCCTCCATTCATTTTTATTTTCTAAATTAATTTATTTTTATTGTAGTAGTTAAGTTATTCTACAGTAAACCAATTTCCTATATATAGGCTCCCCATTTCTTAGAGATATGTCAACATACCATGCCCTCCACCAAATCATCAAGTGCTCTTCCCCATTGTCCAGTGGGTTCCACCATTTGCCCCAGCCCTCTCCATTCCCTTTTGGTAACCTCACTTCCGTTGCAAATGTTTCAGGGTTGATTATGTTTCATCTATTCCCTTGTTTTGTCTATTCACATTCCACCTATGAGTGAGGTCATCTGGTATCTATCTTTCTTCTTTTGGCTTGTTTCACTTAGCATGATCCCCCCTAGTTCCATCCATGTTGATTCAAATGACAGGGTTTCATCTCTTCTAAGGGCTGTGTAGTATTCCATTGTATATATGCACCATATCTTCTTTATCCGTTCATCTGATTTTGGGCATTTAGGTAGTTTCCAGTTCTTAGCTAATGTGAATAGGGCTGCAATAAACATCTGCCATTTATTCTTATTTATAGAAAATATGTAGATAGAGTGAACTTGTGTACATGAAAATAAATACATTTCATGCTAGTGATTAGTGTTTTATAAGATTCTAAGTTCTAGACAAAATAGTAGAAAGCTTCCATCACAAAATTGATTAAATTGAACATAAAAAGGAAATAATATAAGCAGCAAATGCTGCAACACACTATAAGATACTTTTTTTTCTGCCTTTTCCAGCTATTGCTGTTCTTCCAGTCAGTTTATTTTCTGTTTTTTTCCAACTTGCTGTTCTTCACTTTGTCCTCTGCTCCTTGTGTGGTAGTGAATGGAAGGTATGACCCCCAGCTTCCACATCTGCCAACTGATAGGACTGTCACTACTCCAAGTTCACTTTGTCACCTGTATGACTCTTCCTCCCAAGGTTATTGTGAGGTGAAATGGGGCTGTCACTGAGCTGGAAGGAACTTATTTATTCATATAATAAAAATGTATAGTATACTCTACTAGGCTACCCATAACAATAAAAGTGGTGCACAATTCCTATGTTGGGGTTATATCACCTCATGGGAATAGTAATCAGGCAGGAATTACAAGATAGTGGCCTCCATACACTTCCTGTCACCCTCAGCGTCTACCTTCCCATTGTCTCTTGGCATTTGAATACTCAAGATGAATGTCAGAAAAAATGTGAAGCAGGCAAAGGGTATCTTGGGTACTCTTAACCTCTATATCTCAACTTCTCCTCCTCCTTCTAATGAAGAAGCTTATATAACTTCCCCAGCTCTGTTGAGTATAGTAAACATTAACTGTGCATATTCTATGTGTCGATATGCTACAGGGTATTCATAAATTAAAGATAATGGCAAAAACAACAAATGTCAAAATGAAGAGAAACCTACTTATGTCATTAGTTGCTCCTGAGAACCAAGATACTATCATCCATTAACAGGGCTTTCCTGGTCTAGCACCTTGGCTTCTTCTCCCAGTCTGGAAAGAGATAACCCTCCTGGTTTATGTCTGCAATTAAACCTATTTTTTCTTATCTTCCCTTATTATCTTTATTCTCAAGCACACTGAAGTGTTCAACAACCATCCAGAATTATCACTTTTTTTGGTTCTACTGCCCGCCTAGGTCACACTTCAGTTCCTCCACATCCTTCTGGTCAAGGGGAACATGCACTTTAAGAGGGCCTTATCATTCCCTTCTTCAGCATTTTCATGTGTCTCTGTGTGTTTACAAAAAGAATATTTTTCTTTCTATTTCTTCATGCCTTTCTTAAAAAATACTATACAGACATGGTAACAACTTTCAATGACTACGGCACTTTTGCTTCTTCAAACAGGATGGTAAAGAAAGTATATTCTCCACACCAAGACCTCTCTCTCAAGCATTTTTGTATTTTAACAAGGAATTATAAATTCTACAGTTGTGTAGGGCACTGGGCTTGTATTGGAGAAAAATTAGGCAACTGTTTATTTTTTGCAGCAATTGGGTTGGTAAGAAACTCAAACTATGCCTAGTAATAGTACTGGACATTATTTAAGCATGTTCTAGGCACTAAACACTTTTTATTCAATCTTAATTAAATTCCCATTAGGCATTTTGATTACTACTTCACAGATGCTAAGAGAAATATTCAGAAAGGTTGCAACTTACCAAGACCAAACATAGGACCAAGATCTAATTGCACTCTTAGCAATCCCAAAGCTTGGTCTTTTAATCACTGTCCATATTCCTTTCTGAGGTTATTATTGATGTCACTAGAGCTATTTACCTTGCTGTAAAAATATACTCCAGAGGTCATGATGTATTATTCAAATTGAAGGATACTTTTCATGTCTAAAAATGTCTGTGGCTCTGATAGACAAATATTGGATTACTATAATGAAAAATATTCCAACCACTAGAACAATATTCATTTTTACTTATTTTTCATCAACCACATCATTCATATCCACTGTTGTGTTTTATTTACAAATAAATGTGCAAATGAAACATTATTAAGCACAATTAAAAGTCAGAATTTAGAATTCAGACAGAATTCTTACCCATATTGGGTAAAAAATTACCGAAGTCATTCTTGAAAATGCAAGCATCAAAACTGGAATCCCAGTCTCCATCCAATTTCCCTTATTCTGTGCTGCTTCCCAGCATTGAAGTAAATAAGGAACACTTTGCTTAATTTCCTAAAAAGCATGCACAGTCAGCATGCCTTAGAGACAACAAAGTTCTGAATTCTTTCCTAAAGGATAATCACAATGTTGGATTTTTAAACATGATAATTTTATAGTCTGGATGGGTGCAAGTAGAATGCAAACTCCTCACACAAACACATGTGGAAAACATTTCTAAATGTGATAGACAACTATTAATTACAGAATAGATATTCAGAATAAAGACACTCAGAAAATGTAAACTTTCACAAATTAACTACTTCAGTAATTAATGAGCTACTTGTATAAAAGTACACTCCCCTTGAAGACTTACGACCAAAATGGAAACCTGGCAGGAGCAAGACTCATGTCCTCCCCACAGAGCAACTAGAAATTCACCTATTTTCCAGGAACAAATACTGAGGAAAAGACGGCACAGAAGCTATAGACACACAGAAGGAATTGTAACAACAAAGGGTAAGTGAAAATGTCTGGGTTCAGAGATACAATGCAGACTCAGACTTGGGATTCTGGACAAGGGGTGGGGGTGAGGAGGAATTTCAGAAAGAACCAGCCTTCCCAGAAATCATGAAAGCAGAAGAGAAACTGCCCAGCAGGACCAGGACACAGAATCAGAGGAGAGGGTCTAGGCACAGGACTGAAGAAGAACCAGTGCCCCAGTGGTTTCAAAAGCAAGACTAGTGAGAAAATTGTACTGGGTGCTGCCATAACCAGAAGGCAGCTAGGGGAATCGCCAAACCCCACCAACTCCCACCATATCGCCCTGGAACCAAAGAACATACCCACCAGAAATCCAGTCCTCAGGATTAAAGGAAGAAGACAGTTTACCAGAAGGAGAAACCATCAGTGCTACCCACTAGTGTCACTTTGTAGATGTAGATGAAACTGCAGCTTGATCGCCAATTATGAACCAACAGCCGGGTGGTCATTGAGACTGCAATCTAGGTCACTGAGGGAAGGCCTTCCAACCCATAGACTGAATTTTCGGGCAGCAACAGAGGGCCCATATATGAATTCAACAAATACAACCAGTGACAATGCCACAAAACTCATGAAATCACAATGTCCAAACCAAGCTCAAAGAGTCCCTAATAAAAGAAATCCAAGCAGACTTACAACTAGACACATTGCCATTAAAATGTCAAGATAAAGAAAAGATCTTAAAAGTATTCAGAGAAACATAAGTCACATAGAAAGAAGTTCCCATTAGATTGTTGGAGGATTTCTCCACTAAAAATATACAGACCAGGAGGGAATTACAGGATATTTTCAAAAGATGTAAAAAAAATAATTTTCAACTTAGGATAAAATATACTGCGAGATTATTATTCAAACTGAAGGAATGAAAAAGAGCTTTTCCAATAAGCAAAAGTTAAAGGAACTTATCACACAAAACCAGTTCTACAATAAATACTAAAAGATACTCTGCAAAGCGTAAAGAAGCCTGATTTAAAAGTAGTAAGGTAACAAATTTTAAAAGTAGGGAGGAGGAAAAGTGAACAAAAATGTGGATGGTTAGAATGAGTGGAAGACTAATCTACTTTCAAATAAAAATAGGAAATAAATATAGAAATTAATGCTAACTTCAGGGTAGCTTTAAAATACGTCCCCAAGGCAAAAGCAGAGAAGAAAATTAAAAGGAAACCAATAAAAATACAACCACACCCAACCCATCTAAGAAGAAAAAGAGAAGAACAGAGGCACACAACAACACACGAAAGACAAATTACAAAATGACACTAAGCAGCTACATATCAATAATCACCCTATATGTTAATGGACTGAACTCACCAAATGACACAAAGTGGCGTAATGGATCATAGAGCATACCCCAACCTTCTGTTGCATTCAGGAAACTAACCTTCTTACAAAAGGTAAACAAAAGCTCAAAGTCAATGATTAGAAGACAATCCTACAGTAAAATGGCAACCACAGAGAAGCAAGAATGGCCATATTTAAATCAGATAAGACAGACTTCCAACTAAAAAGCATAACAAAAGACAGATATGGACATTATATAATGATCAAGGGGTCAATCCAGCAGGAACACATCATGGTTATAAACATACATGCACTAAATGAAGGAATATCAAAATATATTACAAGTATTATTAAAACTGACAAGAGACATTGACAATGACACATCATAGTAGGAGACTTCAACATCCCAATTACAATAATACACAGACCAACTGGACAGAAAATTAACAGGGAGACATTAGTTTTAAATGATTATTTGGAGCATTTAGGTTGAATAGAACACTTCAAGTATGACTGCAGATTTCATCTTCTTCTCAAATATGCATGGAACAGTCTCAAGGACAGATCATATTCTGGGACACAAAATATCTCTCAACAAATTTACAAAGACTGAAATCATATCGAGCATCTTCTCTGACCACAATGGCTTAAAACTAGAAATCAATGACAAAAAGGAAGCTGGAAGATCCCAAATTAATTGAATACTAAAAAATATGGTCTGAATGACTCATGGGTAAAAGAATAAATCAAAAAGGAACTAAAAAAATACTTAGAGACAAATGAGAATGAAGACATGAACTTTCAGAATATATAGGATGCAGCAAAAACAATACTACTAAGAGGGAAGTTTATTGCAATGCAGGCCTACTTCAAGAAACAAAAAAAAAATCATAAATAAACAATCTAACACTACATTTAAAACAAGAGAAAGAACAATTAAATTAAAAAATCAGTAGAAGAAAGGAAATAATCAAACTTCTAGCAGAAATAAACGAAATAGAAAAAAAGTCAATTCAGAAGATCAATGAAACCAAAAGTTGGTTCTTTAAAAAATTAAACAAAATTGATAAACCATTGTCTAGACTAACAAAGAAAATAAAAGAGAAAATTATCATAACTAGAATCAGAAATGAACGGGAAAATTTCAAAAGTTACCACAGAAATACAAAAAATCCTGAGACTACTATGAACAACTCTATGGCAACAAAATAGAAAACATTGAGGACACAGAAAGATTTCTGGAAAAATACAGTCTACCAAGACTGAACTGGGAAGAACTGGAAGCCTGAAGAGAATAATCACAAGCAAAGAAATTGAGGCAGTAATCAAAAGCCTCCCTAAAAACAAAAGCCCAAGACCAGATGGCTTTTCTAAGGAGTTCTACTAAACCTTCAGAAAGAAGTTAATACCAAATCTAATGGCTAGAATCACACCGATACCAAAAGCTGATAGAAATGCCACCAAAAAAGAAAATTACAGACCAATGTCTCTAATAAAAATAGATGGAAAATTCTCAACAAAATATTAGCAAACCAAATCCAACAATGCAGCAAAAAGATTATCAATCACGACCAAGTAGGATTTATCCCAGGGATGTAAGGATGGTTCAACATACAAAATTTATTAATGTAATACACCATATCAACAAGAACAAGGAGAAAAACCGCACGATCATATCAATAGATGCGGAGAAAATTTTTGACAAGATCCAACACCCATTTATTATTTAAAAAAAAGCAAACCCTGCATAAAATGGGGATAGAAGGTATATACATCAATTTAATAAAGGCCATATATGACAAACCCACAGCCAACATCATAGTCAATGGCAAAAAATTAAAAGCATTTCCTCTAAAGTGAAGAAATAGGCAAGGCTATCCACTCTCACCACTGCTATTTACTATCATATTGGAGGTCTTAGCCTGAGCCATTAGGCAAGAAAAAGAAATAAAAAGAATCGAAATTGGAAAGGAGGAAGCAAAATTATCATTACTTGTAGATGACATGATTATATATATTGAAAATCCTAAAAACTGTCAAAAAGCTATGAGAACTAATCAACAAATACAGTAAAATGGTAGTTAATAGACAAAAATTTGTCACATTCTTATACACAATTAACATGCTAGAAGAAAATGAAATCAAGAAAACACAGTTTAAAATAGAAGTAAAAAGAATCAAATACCTTGGATTATACTTAACAAAGCAAGTGAAAGAACTGTACAACTCTTAGTTGGGAAGAATCAACATCATTAAATGGTCATCTTACCTAAAGCCATACACAGATTTAATGCAATCCTTATTAAAACCCACAGGCTTATTTCCAGAAAATAGAACAAAAATTCTTAAAATCTGTATGGAATAGCAGAAGGTCCTGGTTAGCCAAAGGAATTATGAGAAAATAGAACGAATCTGAAGGGATTACAGTCCCAGACACTGAGCTATACTACAAAGTGACCAAAGCAATGTTGTGCTGGAATAATAACAAAGTCACAGAGCAGTTGAATAGAACTGAATCACCAGAAATTGACCCACTCACATAGAGTCAGTTTATCTGTGACCAAGGAGCCAAAATCATACAATGGAGAAAGAAAAGTACTTTCAATCAATGGTGTTGGGAAAACTGGACAGCCACATGAAAAGGATGAAGCTAGATCACACTCTAACACCATTCGCAAATTAACTCAAAATGGGCTAGAGTCATAGATATAAGATCAGAAACCACAGAATTCTTGAACTGCAACGTAGGAAAGATATTCCATATTCAGCCTTAGGGAGGACTTTGGGGAAACATCAAGGGAAACAAAAAGAAAACGAAACAACTAGAACTACATTAAACTAAAAAAATTCTTCACAGCAAAAGAAAACATCACCAAAACCACCCAAAATCATCCAGCCTACCAATGGGGAGAAGATATTCACATTTCATATTTCTGATAAGCGCTTAATACATAAAATGCAAAGAACTCATAAAACTTAGTTACAAAAAACAGAAAATCCAATCAAAATATGGGAAGAGGAATTGGAGAGACAACTTTCTGAAGAGGATATCCAGTTGGTCAACAAGGACATGAAAAGATATTCCTACTTGCTGGCTATCAGGGAAATGCAAATTAAAACAATGAGATATTCCCTGACACCTGAGAGACTATTATCCAATAGTCTGGAAGCAACAAATATTGGCAATGACATGGAGAAAAGTGAACACTTTTACACTGTTGGTGGCAGTGCAAATTGGTACAACCTCTATGGAAAACAGTTTGGAGATTCCTCAATTGAAGATGGAAATTCCATCTGCTCCCACCATTCCACTTCTGGGTACTTACCCAAAAGATACAAAAACACTCATTTGCAGAGATTTATGCACCCCCATGTTTATTACAGCCCTACTGACAATAGGTAAGAACTGGAAACTACCCAAGTGCCCAATATCAGATGAAAGGAAAAAGAAGATATGGTACATGCATACAATGCAATACTACACAGTCCTTAGAAGAGATGAAATTCTGTCATTTGAATCAACATGGATGGATCTAGAGGGGATTATGCTATGTGAAATAAGTTAAAAAAAGAAAGATACCAGATGACCTCACTCATAGGTGGAATGTGAATAGACAAAACAAAGGAATAGATGAAATAAAACAACTCTTGGGCACTTGTAACAGAACTGAGATACCAATACAGAATGGAATGGGGAATGAGGGGTTGTGGGAAGTGGTGGTAGAACCCAGTGGACAATGGGGAAGAACGCTTGGTGATTTGATGGGGCATAGGGTGTGTCAACATTTATCTGAGGGATGGGGAACCTATACATCTGAGTTTCTCTGAATGTGTAGAATACATTACAAAAAAAATACACTCCCCTTTACTTAGTTTTGAAATAATATCTCAGAATCCCTAGACCATAATTTAGCTAAACAAACATCCTCTGGTCAGAAATATTTGAAAAATGTGAGTTTATTTATGAAAAATAAATGGGAATTTTATTTTTATCACGGTATTTTTAATATTTCTCACTCACATTCATTAAAGATGTTTTAATTAAAAGATGATTTCATATATCCCATTTCTAAATATCTGTACTATAAGTGATATCGCCAATAAAGAATTCAAATAATGATTGCTTATCTCTGTGTGGAGCTAAAGTCATGATCACTTCAAAATATAAATCATAGAAAACATGCCCACAAAATTACAAATCTGTGAAATTGTGAAAAATAATGCTCTGTTTTTTCTTTGCTTTATATTAAAGGAGGAACATGCTACAGTCTTCCTCACTCCAAAGATTTTATAAATGGCTGCACTCCTTTGCTGTCTTGAAGAACAAGTAAACTAATTGGCAGGCAATCATTACTGGAGGGGACAGAAAGAAAATACTAGTTATAAATAGGTCAAAGGAGATTTTTAAGGAAAATTGGGAAGGGATCCATAAAAGACTGAATTGTATATGATTACTACAATTGGATAGAAACATCATCTGCCAAAATCCTACATTTTGCTCATTTACCAAACCATTTCAAATGTTCTCTTGATAGTATTTCATTAAGTAAATTAGTTATAAAATTAAAATATGCCTATTTACTGCTTATACATATGAATATTTATGAAGCATAAAGGACACATTTTTAAATATAGAAGGCATATATAATATTCAAAAGCACATAATTTTCATTACATCCAAATTTAAACAAATTTA
The DNA here is from genome assembly GCA_004363575.1 of Solenodon paradoxus. Lineage (NCBI taxonomy): Eukaryota > Metazoa > Chordata > Mammalia > Eulipotyphla > Solenodontidae > Solenodon > Solenodon paradoxus. The sequence continues at coordinate 361,373 of RJWH01000045.1, forward strand.
TGATTATTCATGTTTTCTATAGTATTTATAAATATACTAATTAACAATTTACATAAGACTCTCATCAATTAAAAAAATGATTCAGACCATAAGAACAAAAGACTGTATTTGACATCATACACCTGGCAAGGCGTTTAATATCCAAGATATATGAAAAACTTATACGACTAAACAAGAGCAAGAAACAACTCAGTGTAAAAATAGGCTAGATCTGAATAGACACTTCTCAAAAAAGACATATGGATGATCAATAGACATATGGAATAAAATGCTCATCATGACTCATTATTAGGGAAATGCAAAGCATAATCACAATAAAATATCACCTCACACCCGTAAGAATGGCCTACATCAAAAAGAACTAGAAACAAGTATTCATGAGAGTATAGAGAAAAGCAAGCCCTCAAAACAGTACTGATGGAAATGTAAATTGGTGCAGCCACTTTGGAAAACAGTGTGGAGTTTCCTCAAGAAGTTAAAGTAGAAGTACTATATGATCCAGCAATTCTACCTCTAGGTGTCTATCCAAACAATATGAAAATTCAATTAAAAGGACATATGTGTCTGTATGTTAATTGTAGCACTATTTGCGATAGCCAAGAAATGGAAACAAATAGTGCCCATCAGCATATGATTAGGTAAAGAAGATGTGGCAAATATATACAATAAAAGAAAAAAAAAGATGAAATTCTGACTTTCACAACAACATAGAGGAAATTATACTAACACAAGTCAAAAGGAGAAAAACAAATATTAGATAACTCATTCATATGTGGAATATAAAGAATAAAGCAAACAAACAGACAAAACAAAACAAAATGCAACCCTTGGCTCTAATAACTGAACAACCATAAGGAAAGTGGGGTGGGTGAGAGCAAAGGGTACTGTGGGTCCAATGGAGAATGGTGAAAGGCTATTTGAAATTTGGTGGGCATGCTATGTTGTATAGTTGATAAACTATATAACTATATAACTATTTATTTGTGCTATAAATCAATATTATTCCAAAAAAACTATGTAGTTCAGAAAACATTTTCTAATTCATCAGTAGTTAAAATTCCTGTTTTCTAAATATTTTACATTTTTTGTTTAACTAAGATATTACAAATACAATATAAATATTCCAAGAAATGAATGTTGGTTATTCACAGCAAACCCTCCATTTATACATCTAATCAGCCACAAATAATAAGTGCTCAATCATTCTAAATATTTTTTCAATCCATCCCCTTGTCTTTTTCATATTGGTTGAAGACCTTACCCTCTCTTCCTCAGAGCACTTAATAGTCAGGATCCTAACTTTTCTACTAAATCCTTTCTCCTTCAATAAAAACTTTATATTGGCACCACATTTTGCTAGAATGGAGAATGACTGGACTCTTCCAGCATAAGGCATTTAGTGCTTCATGTCATCTGCATGATAAAGCACAAGCACTTCCAAGATTTGCTCACCTTTCCACTCTTGGCCCCTTCCTCCTTCCTGAACATCCCCTGCCCCCCACCCAAGTTCTAATGGCATGTTCTTGTCTTTGTTATTTTTTTCACACATTTCTATGCATATTCTGTTTTCTCCTGCACCATCTGCCACCTCCATCCATACATGTGTCCCCCTCAGGAGACTAGGAATCTCTTAAAAAAAGAAAATAGGTTTTGGTATCTCTTCGCCATACATTCAGTGCCTGACACAGAACCCAGTGTGAATAAAAACTGAGAAAAGAAACAGGGTAATTATTTCTTTCTCTGTAGAGTTAATGAAAAGCTAGAATTTCAAGCTCAGGTCATGTAACAGGAAAGCATTGGTCTTATATATGTCATTAAATACATATAAGGAATACTAGAAACATTTCTCATATTTCAGGAAGTAGACATAAAACACATCAGTGATGTTAAGAACCTAATAACACAATTAAGATTCTATTCATCAATCAAAGCACAGTCTGAAGAGCAGAAAGTTTTCCTTAGCTGAATCAATGAGAAGAAACCTCTAGAAACCTTCTTGAACATCTTCAGTACTTAACATCCACTTAAGAAAAATCAAATAAAGAGTGAATTACATTTATTCTGAAAGTCTCTCCATGCTGTGGTCTTCACACAGTTGACTTCTCGTGATCATTCATTCTAAGTACTTAGCCATCGTTGTACTAAAGAATTAGGAGAATAAAAGTGGGTCCTTCTTAACTTTTCTTTTTTTTCTTGATATTTTAATGAACAGATATAATAAACATAAAATAAGGTTGTAAGTTAAACTTTCATCACAAACCTCAAAGCAATTTTTCAAAGCTTGGTAAGAGACAATTCTTTCATTCAACATGAGTTTGGGAAAGTTAATTATGAAACATGTAACAGGACCAAAGGGAAGTGAGAGTGTGAAAGATCTGAAAACAAAGGTATTTGGGCAGAATCTTAGACTTTTTTTCTTTTGGTCAAAATTGTTGTTAGTATTTACTGATCGTTTATGCTCTAATGGTTTCATTCTGGATCTGGAAGAGACTTTCAAGAGCAACTTGGTCTCTTTGATCACCCCATAATTCATTATTGTTTTGTTTTGCCTCAAAGAGGAAGGAAGCAGGCAGAAATAAAGGCAAGTAGGCAGACAGGAAGGAAGGAAGGAAGGAAGGAAGGAAGGAAGGAAGGAAGAGGAGAAAGAAGCATTTTAAATAATTAAATAATTAATTAATTTGGTTGTTCCCTCCCAGCTGTGAGTCTAAAACCCAAGTCCTTGGGCCTTTACATGAACTATGACTCAGCTGCAGTCACCAATTATTGGTCTTAATATATGAGTGATATTTAACCATTTATGTGTGAAGCTTCCACTCATCTATATAGGGTGATGGTTTGAGTTCTGGTGAGATAGCTCATGAGGAGAAGTTGAAGTAGAATCTCCATGGGCAGCCCAATTCAAGAAATGCTTTGTAATTTCTATTACAGAGAGTTATATTTTAAAATACAATTTTGAAATATGTGATAATTTATTAGAAAGATTATCAAATTGGAAAATTTGTTATCTATTCCATTTTAAAGTAAAACTAAACCACCACCAACTCAGCTGGTTTAAATAGTTGACTGGATATAAAAGGTGAAGACTGAATTCAAGAGGAATCAAAGGGATGGGCTAATATCCCTAACCTATCCCTTTGACCAGCCTTCAATATCGGGTAAATTCATTGTGGTATTTACTTTTAAAATGCAATGTAACAATTTTTTATTCTATAATAGAAAATAAGATTTTTTAATCATCTCTTGCTATAAAATGATCTATAGATCTAAAGTATATGATGACATGGTACTATTAATTAGTGAAAGGTAGGTATAAAGATGACTCAAGTGTTTGCCTTTTTCAGTGTCTGTGGTCAGTGGGCAGAGAAAGAATCTGTTGCCTTCACACTAAATATGACATCTGTGCAAAGGACACCTTTCCTGACAAACACCAGCCTCTCTTTCTTTAATTCAATTGAAGGTTTAAGTTTTCTTTAGCTAAGAAATTTTAAAGGCCATACAGTTGTACAAAGTGTCTATTGTATATCATTATTTTTGAAAAAAATATTTGTTTCTGTTCTTCTCCATGAACATTAAAAGAACAAATGTATTAGTGTCTGAAATCTATTATTTTCTTGGACTCTGAATTTAGCCATAACATTCTTGGAACATGAGAAGGTTCAACTACTTTCTTTTGCTTTTGCTTTTTTGAAGGGTTGGGGAGTAATTTTATTTTATGTCAGAATATCAATATATTGTGCTGAGGATATATATGCCAAAGGTCACAACAATATACAATCACTTTTATGCAGTTTTTCTTATTTTCACATTTTCTATGGTTTTTCAAGTGTTTATTTTTTTCCAATTTTCTCTAAAAGGGTTTTTTCTATAATACTAGATCTAAGAGCTGCTGTAGATTTCAAACTGTTTGGCTCTGAAAGGAATTGTTTTATTTCTGTACCGTCTTTCTTATTGCTACTATTTTCCATCAAAACATATTAGAAGCGAGAACAAATAAGGTTTTATATAGAAATCATTTTTCTATTTGTTTAAGTTAAAAACATAAGGTTGAGTCAGTTTGACTCTATGGTTACTCCCACTCTGCCCCCAGAAGATTCAGTAAATGAGGTAATTTAAAATCCTAGTGTTTTATTCTGGGTAATAAATTAACCTTATTATTCTCCAGGAGAAGCTCTTGGGTTTTTTTTTTTTTTATTGAAGGTTATTTCTCTAAGTAGTATCTAAAGGGTAATCATTCTAATACCCATAAACATTTGAACAGCAAATGTGATTACATTGCTGTCACTCCTTCATTCTGACTTCTCCTTGCGGTTGCACTGTTCATCCTCAGTTACACACAGAAGTCCTTCCTTCTCCACAGAAAGCTGCTTGGAGTGGAGCAGCCTTAGGTTCCTTCAGGGTGGACACTGAACCATTTGTAAAGGGCCAACACACAGCTGTCCTCCCAGGGACTTGCATGGGGACAGCACAGAATAAGATGTCTGGGATTTACTTTAATATGCTGAGGCAAAGAAAAAGGGGTACAAACAAATTTGATAGAATTACAGTAATTGTTGGATCTGCATATGTAGGTATTCATTGTAATCATTTCTTCTACTTCTATGCCTGCCTAAAATGTTCACAATAAAACTTTTTAAAAGTTTTAAAGGAAAAAGGCCAAGCATAGGATTTCTGCTTATGGGTAAAATGAACCCAAGCTACCACTTCACACACACCAAATAACATTCCTTTGCCCTTTTGGCCCACTCTTCACCCTGCTCTTGGCCCAGGGATGAACCGTCTGGGTCACATCAGTAGGGTCCCTCCACCATTTGGTTGCAGGTTGAGTTGGTTGATTGGAGCCCCAGCAGAAGATGGGAGGAAGGGATGAGAGAATTCATCTCCCCAGCACCCATCCCAGAACCTTGCTAGGGCCTGACTGTGTCCTTCCATGCAAGTCACTGCCCTGTTCCAGAGGGCTTGCTCTACAATATAATTTTTGCCCTTCAAGATTCAGGCAATGCTCCTTCCTCTAGCTCCCAACGCGTTGGGAGGCAATAATGCCACTGATACTAGTTCTAGATTTGTCTACAATTTCCCATAATTCCTTTTCACCTTTTGCAAAGAAAGTCTTGGGTTATCCTATGGTAATTCTAAGGATTCTGACAGACCATTTAATAAAGCTGGATGAGCTATTTGATCCATGAAGAAGATGAATCAAACTCACTATTAAGAAAGACAGCAGCATGCATGGTTGGCAGGAAAACACTGCAAAGCATATCAATATGTTTTCCCTCTTTCCCTCAACAAATTCCTTCCTTTGCACATTGAAGATGGATCTTTCTCTTCCCTCTGAAGCTGAAAGCACTATTAGTGAGCCACCTATTGCAGCCAGACACAAGGCTGCAAACACTCCAAAGAAGGGCTCAGAATCACACATGCAGGCTGAGTTTTCCCTCCCAGAAACCAGAAAAATGGAAGTCACTTCTGGAGTCATGGCAGGAAACGAGAGAAATCAAACTGCCTTTCCATGAATACTTGATGAGAATCACCAACTGCCAGGAAGTACCCTGTCACTTTCTGATGTTTCTTTTTCTAAAGATACTGCATGGTATTCATGAGAATTCTCTCCAGGTCCTCTTTGCCTCTTGTATTTTCTACTTGATGTTCAAAGACACACAATAAGTTGCTCCCCCAAACAGGTCATGCTGTATATGGACATGCTGAGGGATGACAGTGGAAGAAAGGAAAACCCCACAACTAACCTATAGTGACAAGACAGTTTAACTGCTCATTCAATTGAGACGACAGGTGATGGGCAGCAACTTTCCTGCATAATGACAGATGCTTTGGGGTATGGGAGTAGAAGCTATTACAAAGAGTTGACATAACCAGAGCCATTTTTAAATGGAGCTAAAGTGGTCATTCCAGAGAAATCACTTTTCTTTTATTTGAACAGAGCCTGTGGGCCAAAAGTTGCAATTGTTTCACAACTGACAAATCAGCAGAAAAATAAGCATCCTGATCACAAGGACTGAAGATCATGAACTTTTATCTAAAGACAGAAACAGTAAAAAATTAAGTATATCCAAGAACAGGTTAAGTTTTTTAATACCAATTAACTTTTTTTTAACCACTTATCTCATCTCTTCTTTTCTTTTCATAAAAACTCCTATCCTTGGAACCCAGTGCTTCAATCTGATCTATGCTCCCCAAATTTTCTGATCATAAGTAAACATGCTTTGCCTCTGAAGTGCCTTGATTTTTAGGTTAACACCATTAAAGTTTAAACTTTACGCTAGTTTCTGGAGAATGGAGTAAAAATAGCAAAGGCTGCCATTTCTTGGTATCCTGTGTCAGACACTATGTTAAGTTGTCTTATATTTGTGGTCTCAAATCTAACTTTATAGTAGACATTATTTTTCTCATATTTAGGAAAACTTATTCAAGGTCATATTAATTGAAAATAGAAAAATTGAGATTAAAACAAATTATATCTAGATCAAAAGTTTGTATTTTTTCATTATACAATTTGTTTTTTCTTAAAGGAGGTGGAATGAGATTTCTTGAGAGTATTTTTTGTTTTGTTTGGATATAGACATTTATAAGAAAAAGAGACCAGCGAGAGAAGACATAGAGGGAAAAGACAAAACCCACCTTCTTCTCTCTGGTCACACATGAGGGATTGGTTTTGAGCCTATGACGACAGAAAATGAAAGCACTGTGTTAATGGAACATTGGACTGGACTAACTCGATGTAGCACTGCTTCCCTCCTAGGGACAAAATAAGCAAGAGTTTGAGGAGAAACCATTTTTCTCCCTTCATTATATCATTCATTGATTGGAGCTGCTTTGGGTTCCAGGGGACTGTTTGGTGCAAAGGATAACATCTTACAGAAGCACCAGCTGCACAAGTCATGACAAGTGCCCTTGACAGAGAGGCTCAAGTAGAAAGAACATGAAGAAACTTGTTCCTGAGCCCATATGAGACGTCATTGCCCCGAGAACACCCAGAAATAGCTGGGAAAAAATTTAAACAATTGAATAGGAGAATGGGGGTTAAGATCTTGTCAAATGAGTAAAGGTTAGGAGCCCTGGAGATATGGGTATAAATATTAACTGATCTTGTATTTATACACATGCACTACTCCAGCCTAGGAAGTGTGGAAGAATTGCTAATTCACTTGTTCTTTATTTGGACCCCTATTACCCTGGATCTATTTCTGCATTACTGCTACTAGATCCATGGCTCTGAGCCTGAATTTACTCCTGTCCCTAAACAGAAATACAAGCCTGGCTCATCTTCTTGGCCCTCTACAGCCCACCTGTTCCACCCTGTCTGGGCTTGGTTTACACACACTTGGACTCTGCCTATCTGCCTGCCTTCCTGAAGAACGGACTTGGCTCTCCCACCTCAAATGTTGTTACTCCACTGTGATATAGTAAAAATATATACTTAGGCATGCCCTGGTGGAGCAGCAGTTCCACAGACATCCCAAGGACCCAGGTTTGTGTCCTGGGATCAGGAAGAATCAACAAAATAAAATAAATAAAAATGCTTCCTCTTCTCTCTTCCTGCCTACACCTTTCATTTAAATATATGTGTACATATAAATGTATATACATAATATGCATACATACATACATATATGTGTTTGTATATATAAGAACAAACACACACACACACACACACACACACATATACATTTGCTCTTTGTCTCTGGATCCCAGCACAGAGCTCCTAAAACTCTTGGAATTTCTAAATGATAGAAGTGTCTCATACACTGTTAAGATAACATATGTAAGGACCCTAGAAAACCTCAGGATAGGGGCTGATCACCAAAGGAATTAACCATATGATTAGAGGGTTAGAACTTTCAGTCTCACCCCGAGATCTCCAAGAAAGGGGCGAGGGGTTAGAGATTGAGTTCAGGTAACAAAGGCCAATGATTTAATCAATCACGCCTATATAATTAAAATTCATAAAATATATGAAAAAACTACTAAGCTAAGGGAGCTTCCTGGCTGATAAACTCAATAAGGTGTTGGGAGGTAGTATGTCAGGAGAGGGTATGGGAGCCCTGTGCACCCTGCTACCCCAATACCTTACCCAATGCATCTCTTCTATTTGAATGTAGCTGGGTTATACCTTTATAATAAACCTTAATCATAAGTAAAGCATTGTTTAGTTATGAGTCCTTCTAGTGCATTACTGAGCCAGAGAGAGAGGTTTCAGGCATTCCCAAATTTGTAATTGGGGTAGCCTGGGAGTCCCTTTTGCAGCTAGCACCTGAAGTGGGGTGTTATGGATTTAACACTTAACCAGTGAGGTCTGTACTAATTCTTAGTAGTCAGTATCAGAATTGAATTGCTGGACACCCAACTAGTATCAGGAAATTGGGGAATTGATTGTTGTTCGAAAAATGACACAATACATACCATAATTATATTATTGATATTCTTCTTAAACGTATACAACATTCTAACACTATCCCATAGTAAGTATATTCTCATAACCTAGCTCAAGAAACTGAATGACCATAGAGCCATCAGGTAGGTATCTCCAAAACCCTCCCCTCTTCGCCAGAGCAACCATCATCTCTCACTTATATTGTTACAACAACACACAAGGGGTTTCTCCACTTCTACACTTGCCCTGCTACACAGCATATCTGTGAGAGATTCTTCAAAAACATAAATCAGATCATGTCACTTTTAAAATCCTGCAATGGGTCCCCATTTCCTTCAGAGTGATCCTGTGCCTGGTTACCTCTTCAATGTCACTTGGCCTCATTCACTTCACTCAGGTAGGCTGGCCTGTTCTGCATGCTTGAAACATGTCAAGCAGCATCCTGTTAAGGGCTTTACATGTTTTAATCTGTCTGGAACATTCTTTCCCTAAATAGTTTATCATTAAAATTTCTTCAAGTGTTAGCTCAAATTTTACCTTCTCCCAGAGGTCTGTCTTGACTATCCTACTTAAAATTGTAACATACACTCCTACATAATCCCATTATACTCCCCTCCTTTTCTTACTTACCTTTCCTTTTGTTCCATCACATAAGGTACTGTATAACTATTTATTAAAACTATTGCTTGCTTTCTGTTTTCCCCTGCTAAAAAGTAAAATTCACAACAGTATCTGTATCAATGTTTTTCTCTGATGTATATCAAGTGCAGAATAAGTTCTCAACACATTCTAGCTGAATGAATGACATTCAGAACAGAACTATGTTTGCAGAATCCTGACTGAAAGTGCTGCATGACAGCAACCAGGTTAACTGCAATCAAACACCTGAGCAGACCCTCGAAGACGGGAGAGGCAGGTCATTATAAATGGGTTTGAACTTGATAGAAGCTCTCTCCTTGATCAAACTTTAGCCACTGAGTTGCCTTTTCACTAGGTCTTGTCCTTGAGCTCTGTATTTGCCTTGCCTTATCCATTTCAGCAAGAATCTTGTTAAGTTTAGTATCTGATATCTTCAATCTCTAATCAGATTTCTCACCCCTGACCTTTGATACCTGATCACCTTGACCTGTCTTCAGCAAGAATTCTGTAAGTTGACTTAGCAAGAATCCCCCTATTATCAAGTCCCCTGTTATTAATTTCCCACCACCAGATCCCATCACTCTGTTCATTAGCTATAAATTTCCATCTGCCATTGCTGTATTCAGAGTTGAATCTAGTGTCTCTCTCCTGTTGCAATAGTCTTGAATAGTCTTCCTTGCCATTTTAACTAAAGGTATGAGTTTGAGCAAGTCACATAACTTCAGTTTTCTCATCTATGAAACAAGATCCATAAAAAGTATCTCTTAGACATTGCCACCAACCAGAGTTAAACCCAAATATGTAAAACTCCTTAGCATACTGTAACTAACATTATTCTTTGGCTTCCTAGGAGACATTTTCTGCACTGCTGGTCTACCTCTCCATATTCTGGGATCTACTTTTTTAACTGTCACATACTGATGCTCTAGAGTCTTCCTGATGGCCATGGAGAGGGAAACAATCCCCAGGCAGTCTTCAACCAGTGAGATTAATTCTCACATTTTGTTTAAATATTCAGATGACACATTCAATAAATGTATCTTCTTTTATTTTAACATAACATCTTACATTTCTTACAGATAGATACTTTTACTTCTTTTCTTATAATATTTACATATATCTGGTGTCCTGTGAATAGCCTGAATGCTAATGCTGTGACTCTGAGGAAGCCTGAGAAAGTGGAATACAACACCCCAGAGTTCAAAAGCCCAAAAGGGACCCTTTCTAACTTAAAAAAGTTTAATATGGTCCCGGAAACGAGACCAAGGAGTTTTTATCTATTTATAGTCTTAATAAGCCAGGTCCTAGATGTCTCAATAAAAGTGTGTTTACAAGAAAAATCTTGAAACTAATGATTTGACTCTTAACTCAAGTGCTGTATCTCTGCATTCATAAATGTTGCCGTATCCAATCACTGACATTTTAGTCTTAAGCACATAAGTAGTAAAATTTACATAAATAACTATGCAAGCTCTATATAAGCTGTAAAAAAAATTCTAAAGTACCCCCAATCCATATAATATGCAAAAGTACACACAAAGTTAAAAAATACTTTTATCTGGCAATCAATAGACTTGACCACCTACTGACTGCAAGGACAATCTAATCTGTTTTTTACATCATCTGTTAGAGCAACCCTGATTGTTGAAATGCATACTTAGAGACAACATCAATAGTTCTACATAATTACACCATTCAAAATAAATTCATAATGAAATTTTATCTAACTTAGTCAATTGGTAAGTTAAATGAAAATGAGCTCACCTTTAATCTGAAAAACATCTACTTTCAAAACTAGAAAGCACTATATGAAGGCACTTCAGGAGGTTAAAAAAAAGAAAAATCCATAAATATAATGTATGATAGCATGATGAAACATGAGTATATTTCTCTCATGTTTAAACAACTTAGATCAGTAATAGTGACAAGTTCCATCTCAGAAGTCTTCTTGTAATACTAGAAAATGCAGAAAATGATCAAATACTCCAAATGGCCAATAAAAATTACATCTATTAGTGTCAGCATTTATGTGCATTTACATACTTAAGTAACATGCAATCATAAAATTAATACGTATTTGCTAGGAAATAAGTTCTATTCAAAAGGTTATATTTATTTCCTCTGTCTAATGAAAAAAAAAAGTTTGAAAGTTAAAGATAAAAACAAATACCTGAATTTTTCAATGTTTCAAAATTGGATAGCCAAGTTTGAAAAGTCTTTTTTATCTGTTGATATCACTAGTTACAGGATGTGAAGTCTTATCTCGTCTTTATGGCACTAAACTTTCAATTATTGGACATAATAATTTGAATACAGCATCAATCAATAAGAGTATTGTATTATATTGCTTAAAAAAGGACACAGAGAAATTTAAGAATTATATATATATACATACACACACAAAAATGCCATATTATTGTATAATTCCTCAAGTTCATAAAACAGACATATGCTCTTATAAAATAGTCACTACTTTTGAGATATGGAGCAAGCATTTCTTTTATCATCATTGCAAAAAGGAAAAGCAGAATGCTGTCTCTCCTTTCTCAAGTTCTACAATTTCAGATACTTTAGAGATGTTTATTTAATATTTTCCAAATAATCATATGGCAAGAGGTACTGAAATGCACATTTTATTAAGGCAGAAACAAGATGTATCTAGTCAACAGTTCATTACAGCAGCCACACTAAGACATAACATCCAAAACCATCTGGACAGATATGAAGAAATTACTTTCAACCTTTGAAAAGCTAAAGCACAATTCCAATAAAACTGAATTATCTGTACTTGATTCACTTTTATCTCTAAAGAGCTTTTCTTTGTTTTTGCCTACTGATTTCATTTGGGAAAACTCAATAAAATTATTATAATTGAAAGCATTAACCCATTTACCTATTATTCTTGGTCTCCATTATCACTTCTCCTGGAATATGTGTCTGTGAAAATCATGAAAATGTTTTCTTTCTTCTGTTTAAGTCTTTTGATGATTTTTCCTTGTATTTTATACTTCAAGTTCAGCTCTGCCTGGTTAGTGAAAAGCCTGTATATCCCTCAGCTCCCATTCACCATCTGATGTCCAAAAGCATTGCTGCACTTCGTGACTGTGTTCCTTAAATAACACTCTCCAGTCTGAAAGTCTGAAGTTATGCCTTTTGTTCTAACAACTATATCCAATAAGTAATTAGAGTAGATTGGTATTGATTAGTTAATGGCTTTTGGATTTTGTCCAAAAGCAAAACTGAGTTATTTTTCATCTGAGAATTTTCTGTATATCTTTGTGAAGGTGGTGAATCAAGATGTTGCAGAAGTTCTTGGGTTTGGTGTTTCTCATCCTCATCTCAGTAGATTTACAACAGGAGCTGGCGAGCACCTTTCTTCTTGCTCTGGTGACTCTTGCATCTTGGCCTCACTTCTGTGATCCTGAAAGAAAAATCAAGGAAGGGTAAAGGAAAGTGCTTGATGTAAATGCACTGAAAATGATGAAATGTACTGTGCTCATGGAACACAGTTACGGTTCTTACCAGCCCTGACTTTCTAATTATAAACTGCTATCGCAGTACAGTCCTGCCGAAGAGCATGACATTTATTCCTACCCTCACAACAAGAAAGCACCAACAAATGCACAGGTGGAGCCAGACACGGTGATCTCTATAAATAAAAAACCTATCTACTTGAATTAGCTTTGTATTCTTACTCCCTATGCATTTGTTCTCTTTCTTCTATTTCCATGGCTTCCTACAAGTGGACATTTGTGCTTCACACTTGTACCTTTTTCAGAAATAATACCCTTAAATACAAATCTATGACTTTATACATAATATAACTCATGTCTGAAAGCAACACATATATGTTTTACAAAAGAGAGAAACTGTGTCTAACAGAATGTCTATATTTCACTGGTAGTATTCTTTATAACCATTGATGTCTATAACAGTTTAACATTTTAATAAACAAGAAGACAAAGTGACAAACTTTTACAGTTACGATAAGCAGGACACATGAGACTGAATTTTCTACTCATTCTCACAAATATTTCAGTTATAAATACTTTATAATTTCTAGGTGATCTCTTAGACATTATCACACTTATCAGTTCTTTGAGGTTGAACAATAGATAGATTTGTTAATCTGTTAAAGAAACTTGGACGTAGGAAGGTAAGGAGTTTTGTTTAAGTTTAATAAGAGGAGATGACCGGAAACTGGAAAAATAGCTCTTGACTTCTTCCTGTTTTTGCTATGAACAATGCTTCATTGTGGACAAAAGAATCAATGTAGAGATAATAATTTAAACTAACCTTATAGCACTACAGTATCTCGATTTTCATTAAAATCGGGGAAAAGAGCTCAAAACTCACTATAAATTCTTTCCTTAGAGCACTTTCTTAGTCACTAGTTATAATAAAAATATTATGAGGCATCATGAGTGAGATTAATTGAAACAAACAAATAAAAAAATTAAAATCATGTTTTCTTTCATATAAAATATCTATCATAAAATTTTGGTTGCTATATAACAAAAACTAGAGAAACTTAATAGAAAAACTAAAATTAAAAAATTTAAAGAATTATATTAGCAAGAAAAATACTATTTAGATTAAAGGTTCATATATAATAAAATGGAGGGTTAGACTCAATTAATATGTAAAACAAGGGGTTCAGAATAGTCTAACTTATTAACACCTCCAACATTCTGACTATAGACACATATAATTTTAACTCGTTTATGAATCTGAAAATAGGAATGTTTTTAAATGAAAGCTTGTGCTAATTATCATTCAAAATAAAGCATAAAATATGAATTATTATAGGACATCAGCAGGTTTGATCTGAATACTTATCATAAAATATGAGATTCTAAGGGAAATCCAGAATTAGTTACACTAAAGGCAAGATCTTCAAGGCTTAGCCTGCAGTCCACCTTGTTATATGTTCCCTCTGTGGGAACACTGGAGGGGAAAAGGAGAATTGATCTAAGTGTATGTTCATGCTTATGAACCTCACCAAACATATTCCCATATTTTATTCTAGTTTGTCAGTATCTTTTAAAATACATATGACACAATCTGGAACACCAATCAGCTTTATATCTTACAACACCTGGCATGCTGGATAAAATTGGTAAATAGCATAGAGCTCTGTGATAAGTCATTTTAACTTTCTTCAGATGGACGATACAAATATTACGAAAAAAAAACACTTTGAATAATTTTTCCTAAATAACTCTGAGTCATTTAGAATGCACTAATCTCAAGCACATTTATTTCTATCATTCTTCTAGCAGGATATGCTGCCTTTGCCCAATGTACAGCCTTTGTCTGAACTCCACAGAGCTGCCATTCTAATAATGTTGTCACAACAGAAGTCTGTTCACAAGACGTGGAGTGCTGTTTCTAAATCCACACTGGGTCTTAGAGATCACTGTGTCCTTGTCTAACAGCTCCTGAATTCTCTCTAATAATCCAGTCTTCAGCTGCAATATCACTTCTGCAATTAATACCTAATCCAGAATTTAGAAAATATAGGTGATATTGACCTTTAAGATGTCTTTGGGAACTTGACTCCAACAGAGTGGGTTGTTATCCACCCACTCACAAGGCCCCCTCAGGATTGTTTTGGTCATTCTGGGTCTTTTGCAATTCCAAACAAATTCATGACTTTTGCTCTATTTCTGTGAAGAATGTCATTGGGACTTTGTTGGAGGTTGTGTGTAATCTATATATTGCTTTAAGTAATATTATGGTCATTTAAAAACTATTAGTTCTATTAATTCATGTCAATTTTTTAAAAAATATTGTATCTGTGGATAGTGACAATTTTGTTTCTTCTCTTCCTCTCCTACTCCTCCTAGTTTCTCTCCTTTTCTGCCACTGGCCAAGATTTCCAGTAAAATGTTGAATGAAAATGGATACCGTAAAGTACCCTGTTTTCACTATTAATAATGAGGTTTGCTTTTTAGTTTGTTTTACAAGTAAGTCCCTATCTATGTTCTGCTTGCCATATGTTTTTCATTTTCCTTTATTTTGGGAGGGTCATTATTGGATATTAAATTTTATCCTTTGATAAGGTTAATCAATTTGTTCATAAGGTGTTATTTTTATTATACATTGTTGTAGTCAACTTTTGGATATATATTTAGATTTTTTGCATCTATTTTCGTGACTACTATTGGTGATTTATTTTCCTTTTTCCCATCTGGTTTGAATAATACTAAATCCCTATCGACAGATAAGTAGATAAAGAAGACATGGTATATGTACACAACAGAATAAAAAGATGGAATGTTGACATTTGTGGCAATATGCATGGACCTAAAGAGAATTAAAATTAGTGACATAGTCAAAAGAGAGACAAACATCCTACAATGGAATATACAAACATATCCACCAATTAAACAAAAATAGACTTGAAGTCTATAGAATCCAATTAGTGTTCACCAGAAGGGAAGGGGCCAGGGTGGGCAAATCTGGTAAAAGGGGTCAACTATATGGTGAAGAACAGAATTGGACATGTGGTAGTGAACACTTTCTTGTTGTTATAAGGGGCTATCACTAAAAAAAAGTACCTTTGAAAACTCTATCTGGTATATAGACATACAATTGAAATTATGTCAGTAATTTTGATAAACTATTTTCTATGATTCTTTGTAAGCTTTATTATGAAGATTATGATGATAACATTGGTGCAAATGTAGTATATACAGATGTTAATTTACAATAAATCACAGCTTAAAGCTATATAATCTTATGATGCAATGTTCCCTTAATTTAAAAAAATGTTAAAGTATACATCTCAACATAATTTTTAAAAACGTTAAAGTGTACATATCAACATAAATGAGCATACTATCCAATTGGTATGAAACATATAGAGGAGGGTTAGTGAAAATTGGAGGAATAGAAAACCAGAATGGAATATAGTAATATTATTTTTCTTAGCCACAGCTCATGAGATACTTCTGTTCCTTGATAATAAGGAATGAAATGTTTATAGAAGACTATTTTACACATCCTTTATAATTTATAAAATGTATTTGCATCAATGTTCTCTTCATAATCTTCATATTTAGTGACATATAGAATCATAAAAAATAGAGTTGAATCAAGATTATTGACATAAG
Source organism: Solenodon paradoxus (assembly GCA_004363575.1). NCBI lineage: Eukaryota > Metazoa > Chordata > Mammalia > Eulipotyphla > Solenodontidae > Solenodon > Solenodon paradoxus. The sequence goes on from RJWH01000045.1 coordinate 377,516, forward strand.
TTCAATTGCTTTTCTATATACCAGCAAGAATTCTTTATGGGCATTTTCAAAGATATTCACCTATAATGGCAAGAAAATATTAGTTATCTTTGGACTAATTATAACAGAAAAAGTTGTATAAAATTTAGGAAAAAAATCTAAAACTTAATGAAAGACATGAAAGATGATATGAATGGAGATAAGTACACGAAGGCTCTGTATCATTGAAATGTCATATTTTCTCAATTTGTTCTTTTAAGTTAAAGAAGTTCCTATCAGAATCCCAATGACTATCTAAATAAAACCTGGAAAATGGATTTTCAATGTTTTATGGAAGAAAAAACGGTCAAGAATAAAAAATTTTTCAGAAGTAGAAAGAAAAAAAAGATTAGCTTTACTAGATATTAAACCTTATAACAGTATGGCATTCACACAGGAACAATCAGAGTAAAAGCTTAGAAACAGATGCAAGCAATAATAGAAATGTGATTCATCACCAAGGTATTTATAGAGTTCAGGGGGGAAAGCTGCATCATTCAAAAACATTCCTGGAACAAACAGATATACACATAGAAACAAAGTGACTGCACCTTTCACTGTGTGTAAATACCAACTGCAGACTATTAAGGGTGTAAGTAAGAAAAACCAAACCTTAAAATTTTTAGAAAGAAATATAAGAGAAATCCTTATGACCTCAGGCTAAAGAAGAATTCCTTAAACAACAAACAGGAAATACTGACCTAACTGTAAAAGAATTGATGGCTACATTCAAACTACATTAAAATGAAGAACTTCTGTTTCCATAAGGCAAGCTATGTAAATAAGGAGAACATATGTGCCACACAGATCATTCACAAAGATTTTGTGTTCAAAACAGAAAAAGAACTCTTAGGAAAAAAATGAAAGAAGCTATAAGAAAAAAGTGAGCAAAAAGACTAATTTAAATACATTCTTTTGTTTGCAAAACATTTTTATTTAAAATAATAAAATTTAAATTTTTACTATAAATTGCCTCAGGATATAATATTGAAAATAGATATATATCATGATGAAAATATGTAACAGTATGTTTGTGTAAAAGTGTCTTTAATATATATTATTTCTTACCATAATAGATGGTAATAAAGAATTAGGTACAGATAGAAGAGCACACAAAACAAAGTTTTTAAAAAGAAGAGAGAGAGAAGGGAAGAAGAGGCGAAGCAAGAGAGAGAGAGTGACAAGAAAGGGGTCACCTCCTCACTACATCTCTTTTTCTTGGTACCTATTTGAGTAATACTCCTTCCCTGCACAGCAAACACTCTCTCACTGCTGTGGGGATGTGCATCTTACGTCTGCAAAACCCTCCATGAGAATGTTTCCCCATGCATTCCAAAGTATTCTTTAGGGTTGCAAAGATCCACATGGGTAAACCCTTCTTAATGTAGATGAGATTCTGCATGTGGTATTAAGTCCTAGTACCTTACCTTTGTGTAGTCTTTTATAATGACATGCATTGTCTCATGTGATCCTTGGGATGACTTTATAAAAGCGACAGACCAAGAGATGCAGTGCACAACTTAGGAGACTAAAACTCAAAGAGGTGAATGGACACCCCCAGGTCATCGGGATAGAGAGAAGGGAACAAGATGACAAAAACCTGCAGGGCCAGTCTGTAGGATGGCATGAAGAAGTAGTCCTTACAAAAATTAGCTTCGCAGTGGCAGTACAAAGGGACTGCATGCAACACCACAGTGCCTCTTGGGGCACTTTGCCACTGAAAGTCACATGTGGCAGTGTCACAGCTCCCACAAAATCTATAAACCCCTAGGCTCAGAGGATTTCTGCATAAACCTGCGTTCTTCTCATATGATGTTATTGAAATGTGTGGAGTACATCAATGTTCACAAAGGTTTTATTTCACATTGTCTTATTTATTCTCATGATTAGCTTGTACTAATCCAAGATCAATAAATATAGGCAAAAGAAATGAGAAAATGTCTCTTTGGGTCTGCCTGGTGTCTTAGGGGTTAAATCCACAGTGCCTGGCTGGCATAGTTCACCTGCATCCCAGGGACCCAGGTTCAAGACCCAGACTCAGGGGGACAACATGATGAGCAACTAAATAAAACAAACAGTGCTTCTTCCAACTCTCTCTCTTAAAAAAGAAAAAGTAAAGTATCTTCTTTGACTCCCAGCTTATGATTTTTTTTCACATATGTACACACATCTTTGTTCAACAAAATCCATTTCTCAGTGTGTCACAAACATTGTAAATACATAATAAATACAAACACATCTCTGACTGCAATTTATATATATATGTATATACATATGGTTCAATTTCATATTTATTATTTCAAACAACAGAAATGGAAATGATGTTTGTTCCTCATTGGTTGTATGATAAACATGGTATATGATTTTTATACTTACATATTTAATTATCTTCTTGTATATAAACCTTCATTTAGTAAGATGAAGCAGTCATAAAATAAATCCTTAACAATAATATTGCATAGAAGATAAAAGCTAGCAGCCATTTTTATGTCTTCTAATGTGATTGAAGTCTAATGCAACTTAAAAATAATCATTAATAAACAAGACAATTCCTTTAATAAGACAATCAAATTAATAAAATTAAGTTTCTAAATCTGATCTTTCTTATTGCTTTTATGGTACTTTTGTTTATGTAGTTAATTAACATGGTCAAAAAATTAGACTTGTACACAGAAATTAATTTAAAATTTACGAAATAGATTGTACACAGTTGAAATGTTAATAGTGATAAAATTAAAATGCAGTATAGTAAGATTATCTTGTAGAGGTATGGTATTTTTAGTTTGTAAAAGTGATTTCAGAGATATTATCTCATTATGCTCTCACAGTTAGATTTGATTGTAAATTAACTCCATCTCACAGAAAAGAAATTTGGTGTCCAGTAAAGTTATGCAACACCTCATACTAGGACTTAAACACAGATCCTTTGACTTCCGGGTCTATCTTAGTCCCTAAGAGAGTTCCTGACACACTATTGGCACTTACATGCTCTCTCTCCCCATGCCTTCCCCAAGGGGAAGAAAATGCTTCCACTATATCATTTTTGGAGTAGCAAGGTGCAATAGAGACAAGACTTGAAAATTCCATAACCTCCCTGCCCCATCTTTCCTCAGCTGTGAAACAGCGTTTGTTTGCCCTGTCCATGGACAGGGTCATCATGAAGACTGCCAGGTTCCAGGTAGCCCCAATATGTGCCAAAGGTGCATACAGATTTTTCTGAATAAAAGAAACAGTCCGTGAATGAATGATACCCTGAACTAGGGTCACCATACATCCCAGTTTGACCAAGATTGTCCTGGTTTAGTAATATCCTGATTTCCCGCCCACCTGTGCCAGTGTCAATCACTAGGGTTACCTGTTTGACTGGGATTGTCCCAGTTTGGCAATGTTGAAATACCACTACCACCTCCCAAAACCTGCCTGAAATACCAACACCATCACCCTAACACACACACACACACACACACACACACACACACACACACACACACACACTATGCCTGGTAATATTCTAGTTGGTTCCAGTTTCAACTCTAAAAATTATGATAAATCTACCCTGAACCTCCCTGTCTCCTGAAAGCAGGAATTTTCTCCCACCCTCCTCCTCCTTACACATCCCTCCACCACAAAAGCAGGAAATAAATATGTATGAAAGTATACAGAGATAGACACAACCTTATCATCAGACAGGAATGTGAAGTCATGTAAATCAGCTCTGCCTAGCTTACTAAATTAATTGTTCAGACCAAAACTTTCAGAAATGTCTTTGTCCTTTCTGTTCTTCACAGATTCGCTTCTTTGGCTACAAACTGCATAAACTGGCTGTTTTGGTCATCCATGAAGTTCCTTACCTTATGAAATTTAATTTGTCTTTTCTCTCTAGTATCCACTTACTTGGGGGCAGCCAAGAGGAAAAAGGATATAAGGGGAAGATTCCCCAAAATTTCCCCTACAAGACCAACTTGAACTATGCCTAAAAGTACTTAGTAAAGTGCAGACGGATTTTGCAAATAGATGTGTGCTGGTGTGATATTCTTTAACAAATGAAGCAACATGGAATGTGTCCATGATATCCGCTGCCCATGCATTCATGTAACATGCAACAGGGGCCAAAACAATTGATGCTCTCTAATTGCTGTTAGGAAGGAGGCTGAGACATCCATCCCAGGTAGCTGTAGAATCTGTTCATTTGGCTCTGAAACCTGAAGCCATTGCCCACAGCTAATATAAGTACAGTGTGCCCATGCAGTGACCTCTTCCCAGCAAAAATATCCTACTTTGGCAAACTGTACTGTCCACACAGTAAGTGGATTTGGCACTATTTATGGTTTCATTTAAGGAGTAGAAAAGAAATATGCCAGTTTCACCTACTCACTGAGTGAACATTTCTTTGAGCAGCACCACTTGAAACAAAAACAGCCTAAATCATGACCATTGTATAAATAACTGGCGATGCTTCCTAACAAAATGTCATCCTTTGGTAGATGTCCGAGGGAAAAGATCATGAGAAGATGAAGAAGTTACTTAGGTAGAAGGATGTGGACTTCACTGGAAAGGAGAAGGACAGAAGCAAACTTTCAAGGAACTAGCACACAGACACCTAGTTGTCACCCAAGACCATGAAAAGAAAGGTCTCTCCTGCAGGGATGTGATAAGTACATAATTAGGAGCTATTCCTACTGCTTTACCCTCTTAAATATGATCTCTTTTCTTTGTTTAAGGTTTTCTATTAAATTTCAGAATCTCTTCTGCTAGACTTGGAACTAGCAAACCCCTCCCATTATGGGTCCAGGAAGAAAGAGGCCCAGGTCTTGGAAGAAGCCAGACTTCTTGTCTCTGTCAGCAGTGTTGTAAAGTTCACAAGCTCACCCTCTGCAGCTTTAGCTGTCACTGTGACTTCAGTTTCCCTAGAAACAGTCTTTTAACCCAATAGTAGCAAAGAGTAGAGCCAGAATTGCCTTCAGTGATCTCCTGAGAATGAGAGACAAATTTATCTAAAGATGGGAGTCTAAAATCAACATTAGTTGTTATCGTTTTGACCAGACAAATTCAAAGACATCTAAATTCTCTCTGATATGGTTGAAAATTTATTCTTGAAAGTCCCTAACATTATAAAAACAAGAAGTCAGTATAGACTTGGGGCCTATGAAAAGCCTCTGAGGGAATTACCCTCAAAATAATCTTGCCCTCCTTAAAGTTAGAACAAAACATGAGTCAGCAAAGATTTTATAATGGCATCTTTGCAAAATGGAGAAGTCAGATTAATTCATCCTATAAATCAATAGAGCAAAATGTCAGAAAGCAAATTGTGGATGTTATTAATGGCAGAACTACATTGGCACAATCTGTTGTAGTAAAGGTCATGGTCAGCCAGTATTTGACCTCAAATATATATGTAATTGAATATGTACCGAAGATGGTCTTTAAAGTACAGCAAAAATAAACTTGAGTGTTACTTAGTGTGTATAATTAAAGATTTCCATTAAAATGTGCAACAGAGAGGATACTGCATTTCAAACTTAATAAGAAAAATATATAAATCATTTCCTCAGTGTTCTAAATCCCTTCTGTGGTCAACAAAACTTCCTCACTTACTTTGCTGAAAGTACCTCAACAAAGTCTTCATCCTTGACTTTGACATCAATCTTACCCAGAGTTAGGAGACATTGAATACCTTCATGGATACAGAAAGCATTCAAAAAAGAATGAATAATTTAGTGAGTTTGTACAATTGCCAGGTAATAAAAATGCACACATAAATTTAGTATATACGTGGAATTCAGTTGATCTAGCCTTAACTTTCTGTCAATTAGCAGAGCTAATTTTTGGAGGCCAGGGTTTAGGAGGACAGGTAAGCATTAAAATAGAAACTCCTCAGTCTTATGTTGACCTTTAAAAGCTCAATTTATCTTCAAAGATAAAATTTTATATAAAAAAGATATAACATATGGCTAAATTGTACAGCAGGCAAATTACATCTCAATAAAGCCTTTAAAAATAATATAGTAAAAATACATTCTATCATTAAAATATCTTTTATTTGATGTTATCTGACTAATACTATCTGGATTTTTAAAGGGAAAAATAAACATTCTTTCATTCACTTAAAAATAAACTTTTCTTTGGGGAGTTTGCTATGTAAAGCCATGCCAGGGGTTTACTTATTTTCATCTAACCTGTGGTGGTGGGGACAATTAACTACTCTCAGTTCAAATAAGAAAGAGAAGGTTGAGGCTCCATGAGATAATGTATCATATTTACTATGATGTAGATTGAGTTTTCAAAGTCAACTTTATCTGACTCTCCATACATGTATTTAATACATGGGTATTTTCTTTATCATTTCTTAGCATGGTCTCTGGGGAAGATGAAGGTGAGTTGGACATAGTTCAGGATCAGAATTTTCTAATGATAGTCAGCTTAAAATTTAATAAACAAAAGCATTAAAAAATTAGTGAGATGTTTGATATATTAGGAGAAACTAATAAAGATTGGATATAATTCAAGTTTTAAGCCAAAAACTCCATAATGTATATTCTTAAGTTCAAAGTACCTTATTTAATTAATTATTTAAGTTTCTGTTTATATAAGGTTGCCAGATTTAGCAACTAAAACATGACTACTTAAGTCTGAAGTTCAAATAATTAACAAATAATTTTTTTAGTATGAGATATCTTATGCAGTATTTCCTGTATTTTTATCTGGTAACACTCCTAGGACTTTTTAATGATTATATTTATCATTGCATTAAAATAACAAGGAAAAAGTTCAGGCCATACCACTATAAAATATTGCACACAATTTCCATATACTTAAAAATTCAAATACATACGCCTTTCTAGCAATTAGCAGTTCAGTGAACTAAAGAGATCTATGATCCCTCATAACAATATCAGGCTGGCTTTGACTTATGTAAAAATATTGTCATTTCAGAGCATGTGAAAAGAATACGTGGACTGCAGAGTCCATATTTTCTAAACTAGAAAATAGTCCCTTGTTCTAATCCAGGGCAAAATATTTAAGACGAATGTCTGTCTGTACATAATGTTGCTATAAAAGGACCACTGGTTTCTCCTTACAAAACTGAGAACCAGCCATCTTGAGTTTCACGACACCATAAACTTAAGCACAGTGAGAGGGGATGCTGTAGGATAGGGACCAGAGCTCAGGCTTTGCAATCTGAGGACTCAGTGATGTTCAAAACAAAAAGCAAATTTCCTTTTTTACAAATAAATCATTGACGTTCTGCTCTCTCTTTATCTTATATTTGCAATCTGCAAAAAAGGTTTAACTGTTTCACCTATCGTGAAAATGAAAAGAAACAGCAAAGATAATAGCATATTATTTGAACAAATAATTGCTAAAAACTGAGTAGACCCCTGAGACAGCTAGCTATAAGAATTATGTACCCAGGACTTGAGAAGAAAATTTAAAGATTATTTAGTCCAAACCTCCTGTTATAGAGATCAAGTTAAATGACCTTCTGAGGAGCAAAAAGAGAAGTTAAGTTTGAGATATAGTCGCACTCCTGGATTCCGGATTCAGTGTTTCTTCCAACTTTATGTTCCCCCTTAGGGCACGCAGCAAGGGCTCCACGCAGACTTAAATGAGACATGACATGCTTATATGTTAAGTGTAAAGTTTAAGGAAAGAAATGGTGGCAAGGAGAAAGAAGGAAGACACATATAACACAACTAAAGTAGTAATAATATTGGCAGCGCAAGGAGCAAATTGCCACCCAGGTGGTTCAAAGCCAATATAGCAACAGGAATGGTTCTAGTTTTCAATTTGGCACCCTTGGCATCAATCACATCTAGCAGATACATGGACTTCTGGTAGGACAGTCAATATCTTCACCACTGCTGCTGTCATAAAGGATTTAATAAGACCTGTGCAAAGTAAGTTGTCTTCTGTCCTCCAACAGAACACTTCTATGGCAGCATGGAAATGTCACCATTATTTTTACAGATCAGAGATTCTTAGCAAGTACTGAATATATATTTTTTGTATTGATCAGAGCTGATTAAGACACACTCTGTCAAAAGATCACTTCAAGGCATTCCCTGGTGGTTCAGGTGTTAAACCTATACCAGGGGAGCAGTCTCTGGGGACTCTGGTTCATGGCTCAGCGAGGGAAGACAGAACAACTGGAATGAACAACTGAATAAAGGGAATGCCTCTTCCTCCTCTCCTTTCCTTCCTTCTGGCTGCCTGCCTTCCTTTACCTTAAAAAAAAAAAAAAGAAAAAAAAAAACTTCAAAGTCATCCCTTTAAGGACAGGGTGTGAGAAGGCACTTCATCCTGCTTCCCTGTGGATGGGTGGATAGGTAGACAGGTGAATTCATGGGAAAATTAGAACGCACCTGTTAAATAGCTACACTGTGCCTAGTACTGTACTAGGTGCCTTCACAGGTATTTGCTCATTTCACTTCTACGACAATTGGGTGGAAATGACAGTCATCTTCCCTGTTAAAGAAGAAAGTGAGGCTCACAGAAGTTCTAAGTGACTTGTTAGTGACTGCAGAGCTAGGATACAGCAGAGCTGAGATCTGAACCCAAGATTTCTGAGAGCAAAATCCGTATTGACCTCACTTTGAGACAAAGAAAAAAAATTTAAAAAAAAGGAGAGATTTTGTTGTTAAGCCTGGAACACTTTCTAAGAATTTGAAGATCACATTCTAGTATAAAATTAGATAACTAAGCAAAACGCTTTTAACTAAAATCAGGATTTTCAAATATTATTCTATAGGATATCTGTAACATATGAACTCATTGAAGAACATGTGGCTTAAAATGAGGACACTCATTATAAACAGCTATAAACTACTCGGAGAATTCCACTTCATTATTCAACAAGACTCCAGATCCCACACTCTGAATTAGAGCCAATAGACCCATTGTGAGCAAACGCTGCAACCCGCGGTGGAAATTAAAATGACAAAGCCGGGTGGTCTGAGCTTGTGGGCCACAGTGGATCTCTAGTAACACTGCAGCTGGTGCCTCTCCCCCAGCCCGCAGGCAGAAGCACAAACGGGCCTTTTGTAGCAGAACCCATTACTCACACAGCACAGCACGTTAAAGGAGAGTCTCTGGAAGGCGGTATCTCAGGGAAAGTGGTCGAGCACTCCGCAAACAACCGCCGTGACTGACCCACCAGGTTCCAGCCCAGTTCGCAGAGCACTGATAACCAATCACACCGCAGAGCCCGCTAATTTCCAACAGCTTCTCCATTTACTCTTCTCCTTCGTAGTCTAGCCGGATTCTCAGATACTCACTGAAAGATGTCAGCATCGCGTCTCCGCGCCTTTGTCTTCCTTTGTCTCATCGGCAGGTCCAGCGTGACTGGAGCCGCACTGAGTCTACGGACTCGGCGCCGGTGCCGCAGTCAGCAGCGCCCCCGCCCTGCTTCCCAGCGGCTTTTTTTTTTTTTTTTTTTTTTACTTTTTAAAGAGATAGGACCGTCGTCAATCTTAGGTTTCAATAATGCTGCAGCACGGTGGCTCAAGCCGGTAGTGCAAAAAGAGCAAGCGCACTTTCTCTTTTCATATTGCAAAGATGCCTTTTCAAAAGGTAGGCATGACTAACAAAAGACTGTGTTCACCTGGAGGCTCGTGACCTTAGACAAGTCCCTCTATGATCTCATTCACCTTCTCAAAAATAAACCGTTGTGAGCAGGCAATGTCCATTCTGGAAATCTTATAATTTACTAAATATTAAATAAAAAAGCATCAGCAACACATTTATTTATAAAACACAACAACACTGTTAAGTCTGCACTGCAGGCATTAGAGTCCAAGCAGAGCTGCCTACCTCATCAATAAAAATCTAGATTTTATATTTATCCACAAAACCTGGACCTTTTGAAGAACATAGCTGCTTTACCTCTGAGAAAAATATCTGCTCAGCTCAGCAAACTGCAGATATGAGGCTAGGAGACTAGACAGTCCTCCCCTGGGAAAGGGAAGGACGAAGTAGCCCCAGGGTCAGTATTCATTTCGGAAGAGAGACCCCGCCCTCTGCAGGGAGGCAGGACTCAGGACCTCACATAAGGCTCCAAACCCAACCATGTTTCACTTCCTAGACTCACATTCAGATGTATAGTTGACTCTTGAACAACTCAGGAAAGAGGCCAGACCTGCCACACAGTTGAAAAGACTTGTAGTTGACCCTTCATATTCAGTTTCCCATCCAGGCATTCAACCCACTGGTACCTGCAGTTGGTTAAATCTGGAAATGTGGACCCCATCCCTGTATAAATGGACCAGGTCAATTCAAACTCCTGGAGTTCAAGGGTCACCTTTGTATAATTTCCTGAGAAATAGTAATATCTCATTCTAACAAAATCACTGTAGAACAACAACATGGAGAGAGTCTCGAGGGGCCCTTCTATCTGATTCTTACTATAGTGAGGTGTGGGCCACCAGCAGTGTAACCTTTGATGGTGTGTACCCCTGAGGGGTGAGCTTGCTCCTTCCCTCCAGAAGTAATTTCAATTCTTGCAGCACTATTTGGAGTGTCCTCAAATTAATCAAGTATACATCTATTGAGCATCCACTATGCAGATGGTGCCCAGGTAGGCACTGGGGGTGGAGAAATGAATCTTCAGTTTCTTGTTCACTTAGCAAGATCCTGTATCCATAACCTTGAATTATTAGACTCCCAGAGGGCAAAAGTTATAAATTATCACATAAATAGTTGTTCTTCACTTGCCTACCTTCCAAGGAAAATGAGTCCCTGGGATGATTTTGTTTTGCTCATAGGGGTTGAATGCATGTAGCAGAAGTTTAGAGAAGAGCGAGATGGAGCTAAGTAAGAGGACTGACCTCACTAGAAAAAAATCTCAGGCAACAAGGAATCCTGAAGAAAGTGGAATCTATGCACCTGAGTGGGTTTGAGAGTTTGGAAGAGCAAAAGAGAAGGGAGAGGAGAATCTACAACAAGTGACATTTTGGGGAAAGAGATTTATAAAGCGAATTTTTTGTAAACTATAGGCAATGTGCCACAGTCCTCAAGACCCTCATCAAGAGAAAACCTGCAATAAAAAATTCCTCCTTCTCCTCTATACTTCTGTGGCTGTGGTTGGGATCTTTCTGAAAGTGACACTGTGCTGAGTCACATTCAGCTCTGGGAGCAAAAAGACATATTTGGGTTACAAAAAGACTGAGGGGGAACGTGGAGCATGCTCTCTGGACCAGAGACTCCTAAGTGGCCTGTCCTATGGTATGGCCCCTTCATGATCCTTAGCCTGAAGTGTGTGTGTATGCAGGGAAAGAGGGAGGGAGTTCCCTACATCCTCTGACTTCTCTTTTTCATCTCTCTGTAGTAGTATTGGCTCCATCCTATAGCTATAGACTTGCCATTGGTCTTGAACTATTTCCTAGAGAATGCTGATTCCCTAGCGCATGGCTTTGACTTAACACCCCCTGCAGTAAAGTGCTGATGTGCTCCAGAATAACCTTCTGAGGCACAGTCACATGGGCGTATAAACAAAGATCATTCCTGCATCACTTTCTTGTAAGTAATTTTCTATTCAAAGCCAAAATCCTGTTTCTTTTTGTCCCTGTATCACAATAGAGTGATAATACAATAAAGACTTATAAACTGTGTGCATCTTAATTGCAATGTACCTAGTGCTGCCACATGGTGCAGTGTAGGCAAAATTACCATCAATATTTAAGGTGATACTTGAAGTCAACCCACCTAACAATAAAAAGAAAGAAAGAAAAAAGTGCACATAAATTTACAGGCTCTTCAGCTCACTAGGAAAGCATTCTACTGTCAAAAATCTAAATCTCCCTGAGGCCACAAAAATATAGAATTTATATAATTAAGTATTGCCTCAGATTAGCCTCCAGCCTCTTCATTGAAAAAAGAAAAACCTGAAGCTCATAAATAAAAATCAACCATAATCTTATCACTCTAAAAAGCACTGTTGGCATTTTAGTGGGTGTAAATCATTGCAGGTTATTTCTGAAGCAGACTCGTGCACCCACATCTATTTGTTGATGTATGTGTGTCCTCTAAGTGCAAGGCCCTCCCTATCCACGTGCTGCAGCTGATGAGAACAGCCAGCCAAGCAAACAGGGCCCGGCCGCTTGGAGCTTACAATCAACTGGGGAGAGACAAAATATAGACAAATAAACATATGCCAAGTGACAAAATAAACATTAAGAAGATAGGCAAGCAGTATAAAAAGAGAGTGATGACATTAGGGAAGTATTATTTTAGATGGAGAAGGAATGCAATAAAAAATTATCTATGCAACATTGTCATAGACAAGGCTTATAAAATACAGGATTTTCAGATTTAGAATCAGAATTATAATTCTAAATTAACAAGACTAAATATAAATGCAATTAAAGTCAACAATAATCAACGTGGGGGTGGGGCAGGAATCCAATACAAAGACAGCCACCAACATTTTGGGATTTTGTTTATAATATTCAAAATGTCAATATTTATTTTTATTATACAAGTAACGTATAATTGCATTTTTCTTCTAAGTGATTCAAATCATACAGCTGAAACAAACCTTGATAAACAGTGTGTGCCCATTTCTCCCCTATAATAAGTACCCATTATGTATACTACATCTCCTTCCAGAGTAAAATCTAGGCCTTTGCATACCATTTGGCATTGAATCTTCAAAAAAGCATACATTATATTTCTTTTCTGAAACCTGCTTTTTTTACCTAAACATCTGCTAGTAAATATCCTTAGATTTCCATGACAAAACCCAGTTTTCCCAACTATTGCACAATATTCTATAGTTTGGACACATCCATGTATGAAACTCTCCCCTTCTGGATAGATGTTAAATGATTTCCAATTTGTATTATTGCAAAATAAGCCTGTACTTGTCTTTTATGTCCATGTGACTTTTTTTTGGGGGGGACTAGTATTATGTAGTGGAATCTTGGAACATAGGATTCAAATTATAATGTATACTGTCAAGTGACTCTATCCATTTAAAGTGCTTGTATTGGTTCAAAATTCCACCAGTAGGGTTTCCTTTGCAAAATTAGAACACCAATATACTTATTAAGACAAAATTTACTCTCACATAACAAAATACTGTGAACATTTTTATGTATTTACATGAACCTTTAAAAGATTATTTTTAATATAAGCATATCATTCTATCTCAATAGTTGCATTTTGATGTTTTTAAACAATTTCTCTGTTGTTGGATATTTTAGACATATCCAATTACAGCCATAAATTTTTGTATGCTGCAATTCAAGATATCCAAAATATTATATTTGGGATAATTTCCTTATGTTATATTATTTTAAGTTAATCTAGAACCAAAGAAGATGGACTTGTTTAAAGTATCCACACAAGAATTGCCAAATTATGGCAATAATCATATTCTTATTTAGATGGACACCCAGGATTTATAGGGATAAGGAAGTCAGGAGGGCTCTAAGAAGATGCCAAAATCCCCTGTGGAAGAAGCCCACACCAGGACTGGAGAGCAGGGCATAGAGGGGTAGTTCTTGACCCCTGGCTTCATACTTAACCACTGTTGGACTTAGACAATTACTTGCCTTCAGGACTTGGTTTCCTCAAATGTGGTGGAGATGCTATTAAGATCCTATAGAGTGTTGGTGTGGAATAAGAGAAGCTCTGTATATAAAGCTTTTTGCATAGCATCTGGCTCAGCTTTCCCACAAATATTAGCAAGGAAATATTATATCATTTCTGTTTTCTGTGGTGTTCAATGTCAGCAGCATAAAGTTCCATATTCCTCTTAACTACACAGTGATAAGTAAGGTAGGAAGTATCCTCATTCATGTGACAAATTTAATTGACAAGTGCTAGGAAGACTATCTGCTAGATACACATGCAATGATATATACACATGTGTTTGCCTTTCTGTCTTTGCTTTTGGGTAGTTCAGAGCAAAATTTAGTTCTCAAGTATAATATTGATGCTATTGGCCTATTGATTTCTTTCTCATTTGAGACTTTTCTCACTTTCCATTTCACCATCATTCACCTTGCTTTGGGTAGGTTTTTTGTAGCTATGTCACTGTATAGTTTTGTTTTAAACACCAGTACATTCTAAGTTATCAACAAGAAGTCTTGATTATACAGACCCTGCAGAGAGAAGGTCAAAAAATGTGTAACAAACTAAAATCTTTGTAGTTCAACTGCAAGGAATACTAAATAAGGGGAGATAGGACCAACTTTGGTGATGTATATCTAAGTACATTTGGAAAAGACAAAAAAAAAAAAAAAAAAGAGTAGATGGGTTAGAAACTCTTGACTTCTGTTTTTCCACCTGAGTAAGTCAGTAGAGGAGGATGAGTTTAGGAAGGAATGAAAACTAACCTGTATCTCACATCTAGAGAGTTCTAGACATTATACTGGTTACTCTAATGCTTTTGTTAATCTTCAGAAAAATGGTTCTTCAGGTACCTGTTAATATGCCTGCTCAGAGAGATTCACCCCCAGGTACTGCCATTGTCACCTTCTTTCTCAGTGAGGAGCTAGAGGGTAGTATCATGGTAATTTTGGTGACACCAAAGGTGGTATCACACATCTTTTTTTTTTTTTTTTAAAGGAAAGGTGCAGGCAGGAATGAAGGCAGTAAGAGACAAGCAGGTAGGAATATGTAGGAGAAAGAGCACTCTACTTTTAATTTAGTTTTTCATTCTGGTTTCTCCCCCAGGGTCCAGGGCTTGAACCCAGGGGCACGCGATCTACACCCTTTGGAGACGATTGACCCAACCACTACTTCAACAGGGTGTGCCCATACATCCTTTACCCAAGCAAGAAGAAAAGCAAAGGCAGGGTTCTTCAGGAGGTCTAAAACAGTAAACTTTTTGTTGCTTTAAAATAATGTGTAATATATTTTATAAGTAGTATGGAAAAATGGAGAAATTATATCAGAATTTGGTAATATAAGACAAAAAATGGTGCACACTATAGTCCATAAAACCTGAACCTAGAATACACCCTGAATAATTTAACAAAACAAAGCATAAAGATTTTTTGCTGCATTCTGTGTATTCAATATTGCTTAAACAAGTTTAAATTAAGAAATAATATTATATAAAAACAATATATAAAAGGAACCTAGGACCAACTACACAATTTGCAGGGCCCACTGCCAAATGACAATGCCAGCCACCTTGTTCAAGATTAGTCAACATTTTCAAGATGTTGACCATAGAGCATTTAAACAGGTTCAGGGCTCTTCTGAACACATATCCAGTGGATCTTCACAAAGTTGGCTCTGATAGAAACATAGAAAAATGTTTACAACATATAAAGGTAAACAAAATACATGAAGTAAATGAAATATGACTATAATTACATAAAAGATATATACACATAAAAAAATTCTTGGAATTACTCCAAATGATCAAAATAGTTGGTAAGGTGGTAAGATCATGGAAATTTGGTTAAAAAAAAAAAAAAACCTTCCTTAATATATTCCTTATACAAATGTGGGAATAATTTTTTATAAAGCATTGTAGTATAGGAATATAAATCTATAGAAACAGGGTAGTGAATCATGAGGTACATGAGCTCTGCAGAACTGAATGTCTTCTCCGAGAGTTTCCCTGCCATCCCACTCGGATTGTCCCACTGTGATCCCCAGAAGAGTTCCTTCTGCATATGGCTGCCATGTTTATGATTATAATTGTCCTGCACTGTCTGGGTCATCAGGAGCCTCTCTGGTCCTACCAGAAACAGTACCTATAGTGTCCTTTACAATCATAACCAGTAAGGTGACAAAAAGGATAGGCCAAGAATAATTAAGCACAAATTGAAATCAACCAAGTTGACAGTAAAAGATGTAAACTTCATATCTCAAGAAAATGTCTCAGTTCTGGTCCTAGCCCTCTGACTTGGTATTGTGGCATGACCTGATCTGTGTGTCATGTGTCCTATCTCATGTATATCCAGTTTTCTCTGGGTCTCATATTCAACACAGAGCATCTTCCCTTTTGGTGTCTGCACTTGCAGAAGCTGACAGGAATAACAATGTGTCAAAGTTTGGAAAGGTCTGTGTGCGGAACTGCTGCTCAACATGGCATTGAACAGGCCTTGGGATGCAGTTGGGCCCTGACCTAGAGTGTCCTCTAAGAATGGGTGAAGCTAGGGAGGAAAAACAAACGTGGAGTCTGTTGGCATGGCTGCAAAACCAAAATGACTAATCCATGAAACTGCGGGGCATATTTTTCCAGGTGTCAAGGACTATAGTTCATGGTTCATTTAACAAGATTTGTGTAAGTGGAGCCTATCTTTCAGACTAGAAGAGTCTTCCCCAGAGGAACCTGCAAGATAGCATTTTCCTCAAGTGTTGGCCTTTTGAAGCTTTAGAAAGAGTTGCAAACATAGAAATTGCTAGTAACTACACAGATTATTTGATTTTTACCATCATAACTAAATGTGTGGACCCAGCCTTTTTTAAAGACTGACAGCGTGCTCACTGCTCTGTTCAGTTAAAAGTGTTGACAAGCTTGCTCAAGGTCACACAGAGAATTTGCAGAGTCAGAGCTCAGATTCTAGTCTGTGAAAATAGCATCAAAATCAGTCACCATCTCCGCCTGTTGGAGATTGGGACACTGCCCCGCCTCCCAGAGCACGGCTTTACATCGTCCTCTAACGACTGGGGAATATTCCCCATTCTCTTTCCCTACCATTAATACCCCACTTTCAGTGAGACATTCAAGATTTACTTAATCACTCTGTCCCCACAACCTTGCATATCCGGATGACCCAGCTGAACAGCCATCATGGTGACAGTTCCTGGTCAGGTCTCCCTATGGGTGTGGAGGACCCTCTGTAAAACTGGTTAGCTGTTCATAAGAGCCACCAACAGATTCCACAATCACATAATAAACACTTTTCCACTTAACACTTAGTTAAGTCTAGAGTCACACAATCTACATTTCTCCATCATTTGTTAAGAAATTGCTGAGGAAGACACAGGATAATATTCTATTACACAGTTTTGAAAAATATTTGTAGATTTAATTTTAGTTTTCTTTAGGTTCACTATTATAGAATCATAGAACCACAAATCTTCCAATTTTATAAACATAAAAAGGAGGCACAGAGAGGTCAAGTGAGTTCCCAAGGGTACTATACTCAATGTGTTAAATAATAAGTATTCACACACCTTAATCAGAGCATCAGCTACTGACTCCTAGTCCATTTGACTTCTCTCTTTAATTGTTCCAGGATAACCCCCACCACACACACACCCCACCATACAGTAAAGCAGACCATACTTTGCAGTCACTATAACTTCTGTTGCCCAATTTCCCAGATATACCTGAATGTACACAGCATTCCTTTTGTTCTTATGTTTAAACTGAGCCATGGTTTTCAGTTATGAAAGTTTCAAACGTAATTGCATAGGTTTTGCAAAATAGTTTCACAACACTTTTTTTTTCTGTATAGTTTATTCTCTTGGCTTATATCTAATTATGTTACATACGTTCTCCCCCATTTCCTTAATTACCAACTAGAGGTTTATGTGTATTAATTGATTTTAAAGAACTAGCCATTGGATTTGTCAATTCTTTTTTACATCTGATCGATTTCTGCAATTATCTTCATTCTTTAATTCCTTTTTACTTTCACTTATTTTAGTTTTCTTTTCCTAATTTTTTTAGTTAAATGTGCAGATTTGGTCTCCCTAAACTGTTCAGACAGACTTTTTCCAAGATTAAGCTGATCGTATTTCCTTGAGACAAAAATGGGACATTGGAATGTAAAAACATGACAGGATTATGTGCTGGCAACTGAGGTGCAGAGAGGAGGTGGAACAATCTGATCAGGAGCAAAGCAGCCAAGTCAGCAACAAGTAGCTACTGTTCCATGCCCATTAATGATTGCATAGTAATGAAGTGAGGTCCCTTGGGAATTTATACAAAAGACCAGGACCTGTGCAAGGAATTTTGGAAACTTAGATGAAAACCAAATTTGGTGACACGTTAAGCCTCTCTCTAAATGTGCTGCCTGAAACACATGCCGCTTTAACCATCTGAGTGCCATAATGTCCAATAACGCCCCCAGTGCCACAGATAACCCCACAGTGCCACGGATAACCCCCACAGTACTTACCTGCAGCTGAATCACTTAACCGTGTTCTGCTCTCTTTGAAGAAACAGGCCAGCATGGGATGTGGAGGAATCCTCTTCTCGAGGCTCACAGAGTGCTGCAACAGCAGTAGTGGCCTCAGCTGGCTGCAGACAGTGCTGGCAAGGGCCAACTTTTATTCAGGGCAAAAGGGGCAGATGTTTTGGGGTTCCCCCCTCCAACAGTTTGGACCTGGGACAACTCAGCTGTCCATTTTTCCCCTCATTAAAGATTGTCCTGGTTTATTTTCAAAAAACACAAAATTGACATTGCTATTAAAACAACAGGATAGTCTGGAAAATGGAAACAAAACAGTACTGTCCTATTTAAAATGGTACGTATGGTCAGCCTATCCAAGATATCCAGGGCAAACTGTCCAATATGTGTCACCTTAGTGTTAAATTCAGTTGAGTCCCTGCAGAAAAAAAAAAAAAAAAAAAAAAAAAACTGTTACCATTAAAGAATAAAGATTACCTAGATAAAATGTCATATCCAGAAATAAACCTTTGTGTCAGAGAAACCTATCTTAAGGCAAGAAAAACATCTAGAGGAAAGTTTTTATATAATGAAGTCATCCCCTCATGTAGGGACTCCTTTTTTTTCTTGAAACTTCAAGCCAGTATCCCATTCCTTCGCAGTATGAAAACTCTTATTCTGTTTGCTTTAGAATTTACAGTCATGTAAATTTTTTACATCCATGTCATTAAATTTGTTCTTTCTCTCCTACTAATGTGTCTAATGTTAATTTGTTTGCTCTACCAGCCTAAGAAAATCCTCAGAGGAATAGAGGAAATTTTCCCCACTCCCTAGCACATGCTTTATTATCTATTTGTATTTCTTTATTTGAAAAAAATATATATGTTTACAGGTTATATTGTCCTCATTCAATTTTAACTAATTATTCAGTTTTGCTGCATAATGTTTTGATTATCATTATTATGTAGGTCAATAACTTTGGCTTAAGTTTTTCTTTGAACTATATATGGTTTAAGAAATAGTCTTGTCTTTTTCAAGTAGTTAACCTTTATTTTTATCCTATTTATGATAAAAATGTGTGGTCAGAAATTGAAGATTATGTTATTTCAATTTTGTTAATTTATTGTGATTTTCTTTGTGACCTTAGTAATCTATCACTGGAGCATGAGGCTAAATACATACTCTATTATATAATAGTATAAAGCTTAGTATGTAACTGTTTTGTAACTTCATTAATTTATATTCTTCAGATCCTCCACACTCTCATTTTTACTCTACTTGATCTGTCATAGTGAACTAAGATCAATCAAAGTTTCCTATTACTGATATGTTTCTGTTTATTTGTTCTTGCATTTTCTATATTTTTTGTTTAATATATTTGTCATATTACCTCATGCGTAAATATTAAAGTTTCTTATTACTTATTACACATACCTTCCTTAGTTGTTTTTAAATGTCCTTCTTCACCTTAATAGTTCTTGCCTTGATTTCAACATTGTCATATATTAAGATCATTATCCCAATGTATTTTTCTATAATTTTTTTTTACCATTCTGAGACATTTTATTTTTATTTGTATTCTTCATAGTCTGCATTTATCATCTTCCTTTAGCATTTCTGTTCTTTTAGGTTAATTTATTACCATGCAATTTATTAAGATAGCATTATTGGTTTAAATTCTCTATTTCTACCTTAGATTTGAGGAAGCAATAATAAATAGATAAGAATAAAGAAGAAATAATTCCCAGTGCTTATAATTTCCAGGGAGAAGCTAAAATTAGAGTTATGAGGTATAAGCCCACGCCTGGGGCTCAGTGCACATACAGCTCAAGGACTCCAGTTCATGGCCAAGGATAGGGGGAGGCAGACAAGGAAAATAACGAAAATGAACAACTAACTAAAGTGCTTCTTTCTCCTCTCCCTTCTTGACTGCTGCCTTCCTGCTTTCATTCCCGCCTGTTTTCTTTAAAAATTATATAAGTTTATGATAGAAAGCGACCGGGATGGGCAGGTACTTTAGTCAGGATACTCAGAGAAGTTTATCCAGGGAGATGTGCTTTAGCTTACTGAACAAATTCAGCAAATATACTCCTGCTGTCTTACATTTGGCAGACAAGCTCCTGATGCTGGCGACACCACAGTAAAGTTTCTGCCCTCGGATCATTTACATATAAATAGACTCTGTAGACTGAGACGATGGTGTAAAGATCTGCCAAAGAAGAACGTTCCACAGCAGAAGAAACATCACATGCAGAAGCCCTGAGACAGGAACAAAGGCATATTCCAAGAACGTGAGTTACGGCGGCAACACAGTGAAGAGAGAAGTGTATGGACGGAGACCAGTTAGAGAGTCAGTCGGGAGCAGCACTGCTGGGGCCTTATCAACATAGAAAACGTGGAATTTTATTCTAATTACACTGACAAGCTTTGAATCTGGCTTACACTTAAGAAAAATCACTGGGCTTTTCTTTGAGAAGGGCAAGTATAAAACCAGGGACTTCAGTTCAAAGTCTTTTGAATCAGTTCTTGTGAGAAATGGTGGTAGCTTGAATGCAGGTTGTAAACGTGGGGATAGTGAGTAGACAGGTTTGCTGTACGTTTTGCTGGATTTTTTTGTAGACTGAATGAGGTAAAAGGAAGAATCAAAAATGACCCATGAAACCAACTCCTGGACACATGGCCATGCGTGCTGCAGGCAAGCACTTAGGGCTAGTCTAGGGGCTTCCGCTTATGAATTGTGGGAAGGGAACCAACAGCTTTTCTGGAGTCTGAACTGGATGTTTCTTTTTTAAATTGTTTTTCGCTGTAATTTCCTTATTTTCCAATAAGGTCCTTATTTTTTCGCCACTATGCATTCTGAAATTTGGGGAGGTTTATGTTCTGCTTTTAATTATTTAAGCCATTCTCTTTATAACCGTAAATAGCATGCCTAAATGTTTCTCAGTTTATCAACTTTAAGGCAGAAGTAGAAGTTATAGAGTGTTCACTGCAGGAAATAAATGAATTTGATTTCTTTCTCCATTTCTCGAAGGAAAATAGTGCTCTGGCTGTACCCAGAAGAGAGAAAGCAGGGAGGTTAATGATGGGTCTTGATCCTAGAGGACATCTCCCATTATATTGCAAAATGGTAAGGGTTGGTGAATGACACCTAGATCCAAGCAGGTTCAAATCTCTCAAAAATGAAGATTTGAGAACT
This sequence comes from Solenodon paradoxus, assembly GCA_004363575.1. NCBI lineage: Eukaryota > Metazoa > Chordata > Mammalia > Eulipotyphla > Solenodontidae > Solenodon > Solenodon paradoxus. Next base: position 398,810 of record RJWH01000045.1, read on the forward strand.
CAAATGAGTAAGAACACGAATCCTAGGTGCTGGTTAAAGGCAAAAGTTATCCCATATGAGCATGAAAAAGGAAACTCTTAAACATAAGTATAGTTTTGGACCCATTTGTAGAAACAAGGACTCATAACCTCTAACTATATTTTGTGTTAACATGGAATGTTGGTGTGCCCTGGTGGCCTAGCAGATAAGGCCACTGGACATAGTCTACATACATCCCAAGAATCCAGGGCCGGGGGCAGTGGGAGGTCAACCAAGATGAACAACTAAATACAATAAATAAATATTTCTTCCTCCTCTCTCTTCCTACCTGCCTTCCTACTTGCCTTCATTCCTGTTTGTACTTTTCCTTTAAAAAAAAATGTTGATAGCTTACCATTAAATCTATAATTTGAAGGTAATAAAATGAGTTTGAGAGAATGTAGGAAAGAAAATATATCAGCCAGATATACAGGACTGGAGACTGAATAAAAACATGACATCATTTGGTTTGTCTCCATTTACAAAATTTCTCAACATCATTTTGGTTATATACCCAATAGTTGGATTATATAAGGAGAGAACATTTTCTTTTGTGAAATGTAAATATGCAAAGAAGGGGGTAAGTATTCATTATCTAATACTGCATAACAAATTATGTCCAAATTTAGGGACTTGAAGCATCAAACACATATTCCCACAGTTTTTGGAAGTCTTGAATGTAGCAATAGTGTATCTGGGCAGCTGTGGTTCAGGGTTTCTCAGGAAGTTAACAGTCAAGATGTCAACTGAAGCTGCAGTCAAGTGGCTTTCTCATGTGCTGCTGACTGGAGGCTCAGATACCGCCCACGTGGACCTCTCTATAAGGTTATTCGGGGTCCACACAACATGACAGCTGACTTCCACCAGAACAAGCAACCCAGAAGAGAGAATAATGAGGGATTCACAAAGTCTTTGTGTCCTAATCTCAGAAATAGCATCCTATCACATCCATGACATTCTATTCATTAGAAACAAGCCATCCAGGACAGTTCAACTTAAGTAGAGTGACTTCACCTTTTGAAGGGAGGCATATTCAAGAGTTTTTGGATTTATTTTAAAATGACTGCAGGCTGCATAGTCTCAGCAATCTAGACATGTTTTCTTTCTTTTTAGCCACCTAGCATCTGCCCAAAATACCTATTCGGGAGATGTATCCAGTATGGGAATACTTCTTTCCTGTATTCTGACAACTAGAATGCAGGGCAATCACTTCTAAGCACTGACTCTTCAAATGTATCCTTTGGGCTTTGAGCCTTGAGGGGGTGCTTCACAGACCTGGAGATAGTAGAGAGGGATTCACTGATTAGGTGACACTTTGACCCTTACCCACTATCAAATGCCCTTGATTGCTGCCTATTGCTGAGTCTTTTCAACAATGCACTGAGCTATCCAATATCCTTCTGATAATTTCCTTTTCTGCCTATTACTCAGACTTACCTGTTCTGTTCTATTTGTACATGCTCTTGATACATACATACATATAGATTTTTTTCTTTTTTAAAAAAAGAAGTGGAAGAAACATTTTTTAAGGAAGGAAGAGGCAGAAACACCTTTACTTATTTTGTATTAATTTTGATTTTCCCACCCCACCCACCCCTGCTACACTCCAGTAGTGATGGTCTACAAGAAAGGAAGGTCTGGAGCCAGCAGAGGATGCAGAGCAGAGAAGGATTCACCAAGAGCCTTTGGAGAGAACACAGCTCTGCCAACACCTGGATACTGAACTTCTGGCCTCCATTGTATTATGTCACTAAGTTTGTGACAATTAGTAAAAGTATACCTAGGAAACTAACATGCTGCCTAAGAACAAAAAGGGTCTGCTTTGATAGCATCAAGGGCTGAGTAATACCATCTGTAACAGTCAGAGTTCACCCAGATTATTAGGAAATAATATGAAAAACTGGTTGGAAGAAATTGACTTAGGTGATCGCAGTGCTGGCTGATCTAGTCTGAATGTGAAGGGGAGGTCAGAACCCTTGACACAGGTGACACTGCTTCCCATAGGTGCACCTTCTTCTTCCTTCGTCAGCTCAGTTTACAAGGACTTTCAAGTGGCTGAATCAGATCCACCCAGAGTATCCAGGATGCCCTGTTTCCCCTACTTATAGTCGACTGATTTTGGACTTTCACCATATCTACAAAATAACTCCACAGCATCACACAGATTAGTGCTTGATTGAATAACCAGGGTGGTGACCTTGTCACGTGTATCAACACAGTGTTGACGGCTCACCATCCTGGGCTTCTACTCCATGGGTGCTTCAAAGATGTTGTGCTGGAGTCTGTACCCTCAGCGTGTACCCTCTAGTCCAAAAGTGATTGTTCTGCCAAAAATTCTAGCATAACCTCTCCACTTATTGTTGCCATAGCAGCAGAAAATTTGAATCCAATCCAGATAACATTTGGTTAAAAATAGAGATGGCACATCAAGAAAAATGACAAAGAGCTATGCCCTTTGAAGAACACTCTCCTCTCCCTCCCTGCACAGTTAAAAATCAGTGTATATTTTTTAACTCCCCCCAAAAAAAAGCAACCGCTGTGTGATGGAGACTGAAAGACTTGACTTTATGCCCCACCCTACCTCTGTGAATGGTGGGAGGCCGAAGAAAGCATCCTTTGAAGCATCAAATTTTCTAGTATGTGTCCTTCCCAGGATCACCTCACCTTTACTTCCTCTCCTCTTTGGTATTCACTTTTTTTTCTTTAAGGATAGGCGAATACAGGATTGATGGCAAACAGAAGCAGGAAGAGATAATAGGAAGAAGCATTTTATTTTTATTTAGTCGTTCATCGTGGTTGTTCCCCTCCAGCCCCCTGATCCCAGCTGAACTTGGAATACTTGCAGACTGAGCTCTAGGCTGGAGGCTGCTACTCCACCAGTGTGCACTGATATTCATTTCTGATGTTTTTTTACCCACTCAGTTTTTTGAGTCAATGTTCGTCACTTGTGGATGAAATAACCTATGTAGCTTTCTGCTATAAAACTTGCTGTAACTGAGGACAAGGCAACAGTCCCTACCAGCCTGCCCACCACTCATCTAAAAGTAATAAAGCCATAGCAAGCACAGCTGGGTCTCTGGGTGGTTTCTTTAGGACAGACACACACTGTGCTCAGGCTTTGAGCAATCTCAGCCTTCGGCAGCGCAACTGCTAATAGACTGCTGTTGACCAGAAGTTGGTCAGTAGCATATATACTCAAAAAAATACATATTTTGTGTAAGTATTATATATTCTGTTCTTACAATAAAGTAAGCTAGAAAAAAGGAATATTACTAAGAAAATAAGGAAGAGAAAATACATTTAAATTACTGTACTGTCTTCATTTTCTAAAAATCTGCATATAAAAGGATCCACACAATTCAAACCTGTGTTATTCAAGGTTCAATTTTATATTGAAAAGTAAATGTAGACATAATCCTCTAGCTTTTCACTCTACAGCGAGTGGCCTTTTCAAGTCAAGAATCAAGAGGTAATTTTCTCCCCCTCACTTGCTCTTCACAGAGAGGACAGCCTTGTGTAATGGATGTCCTGGATCCATGAACAAGATTACATTTTTACTTTCAGTCCTAAAAATAAAGAGTTGTTTCTCCAGAGGAAGGGGTCAGCAGAGTCAATTCCTGACAGAGCTCTCCATATAAAATTTAGATGACAGCTTTCAAACTGGCAGCAGTAAGCCTGTAAATAACCCAGTAAGGAAGGGAGAGCAGAAAGCTGGAAAGAAATGGGCATCAAATGTATCCTTGAGCAGTCAAATTAATGCCAAACATGTCTACCCTTTGACCCCTGCTTACATTGGGGAAACACGGAGATTTCATGGGGGCAAAGCCAGTTTCTGTGAGTTTTCCATTATTTGCAGAATAAGAAATGTGACTAGTTGCACATAAGCAATACTTAGCTACAATACCTGCCCTACCTGCCTCAGCAAATTGTTGAGTGAGTTAAATAAGCTACTGTCTCTATACATGTCTATTAATATCATGTCCAGCACAGTGTCTCAAGTGGCATCTACCCAAGAAACATGTACTTAATTGCTCTAAATTATATTCCAACCCACATTAAGAAAAGGGTTTACTTCTGAGTTTTTGTCTTTCCCATACATAAAAGCAAATGAAAAGCAATATTTTGAATTGAAATATTTTTATTTTTTATTCCAGAAAACAATGATAAATTTGATTTTTCCATAAAAGAGAGAGCATTGTTGTTGGTGATTTTTCCATTTTCCTCTAAGTATATAGTTCCGTTTAATGAGAGGTTTTAAAGGGGATTAGCAAGTTGTGGACATATTCACAATATCATTATAGTCCATCTAATTCGAAAAATGAGGAAATCACTTTGAACAGTTTATTTGCTGGATCATTTTATACAAACCAGCAAGAGATAGTAGATATATGAAATATGGAAAGTATGAAAAAATTGATATGCCTTTAGTGAACCTTGGAAGGTCATCAAAGACCATCTTTTTGCTTCAAGCCAACCTAAATCCAAACCACCCCTGGGAGACGCCTGCTCGCCTAGTCTGTCGTGCCACCTGCTCCTCATTCCTCAGGGATGACATCCAGAATTAAACACATTCTCTTGAATTCGGGAAGGCATTCTGGTGCATGATGACAGTATTTTTCCTTGGATCATGAAAGTGAAATGTGTTTAGTCAAATCACAATAGCAGATTATGACTTCATATGAGCCTTGGAAAGTTGCCTTCCATTCTCTGTAATGTCCTATATAAACTTTTCTACCTTCCAAAGAACTGTTTGCCATAATAACTGAATTCTTTCGCTTACCACTTTCAGAAAGACAACATTAACTACAGGCAGTCAGTGTAGTGATTAAGCACAAAGAGTATTCCTTGATTTACTGTACAACCTATATATACATATGTGTATATATATTTATAGACATATTTATAGTTTCTAATTTTGCTTGAATAATGACAACAATGCTTGAACAACTGCTCTATCATGGATTGATGATAGACATACCAATAGCAAAGTAAGCAAAATGCTTATAACATTTGCAAAGAGATAGCCAAGCAACAAAGAATAGAGCACCAGAAGTATATTTTCTATCTTTTATGATGCTTTGACAGTTTGATCTCCTTGCTAGCTAGAAAAAGACTGCCCACCTGTTAGGGTCAGATAATTTTTAGAGATAGCTAACACCTTTCCTGAAAGTGTATCTTTGATATACAAATCACTCAATCCAAAGTCCAGATCCCCAACCACCTTCTTTATCTAATTCACACACACCCGCTAATATTTCCCCATCCTATCACCTAAGGGACAGCTATTTGGAAAACTAGAGACCACCCTCCAGTAGATAGTCCATCAAAATTACTCAAAATATACTACCCTAAATTTTCTCAAATTTGCCTACTCTGCCTCACACATTCCTTTTTTAAAAATACCACAATAAAGTCTCTGGGCCAAGTTTACTTTCTTACTTACTCCTTCTGCCCCATGCCTGGCACTGACACTTCTCCATGTGGTCCACATAGCATAGCACGCAGCCTCCTCTTGGAAACTGAGGAATAAAGTTTCTTTCAATGACAATGACCTCTCTGTTACTCAGATACCTTAATAAACTAAATCCTGGGCACAAATGAAGTAGGGACGTATTGATGGTATGAGGACTAAGAGATTGAGAACACATGAAGCCTGGAGGACAGGACCTGGTGCTTTCTAATGTCCATGAGTTAGCTGTTATGAACTGTACAAATTGCTTCCTCTCCCGGGATGAGGATCTAGACTAGGTCCTCAGTATCACTGCACTTCCTCTCATTGCTCCCTGCATTGATTACAACCTCCCAGAAGCTAAAACTATGTCTTATCCACACTGTCCTTAAAGTACATTTCTTCCTTGTCTCTGATTCCAAAACTTATCTAAAAGTCTGTCGCCTAGAAGAACAATACCAAGAGTATTAATTTCTTCCCATGGAGCTGGGGACTGACCCATGCAGCTGTCTCTCCATACCTGCCCCAAGGTGACTCAGCTATGCACCTCTCCCATATATCAATGAAGGGGTACAATATATTACTTCCCACAACAGCATTTTAAATCTACTAGCTGTAACAGCTAATAACAATATTCATTAGTTCCCAATGAGCTAGAGCTTTATTCTCTTTTCATTTACATTTTACTCCTAGCACAACTTCTGAATACAGTTAGCATTTTATAACAAATAATAATTTTTTAAAAAGACATTGCACAAGTAACTTAAACCATCTACTCAAAGTAATGCAGCTTTTGAGTGAGTCATCCAGATTTCAAACCCAGGTCTGCCTGACTGCTAGCCAGGCCATTTTCACGTTGCTCATATGAGCTATTAATATTGTTGTGATGTTTATCATTAGTAGCAGTAGTAGTGCTATTATTGCCATCACGGCTGCTGCTCCTATATTACTGCCAATATCACAAAAGTAGCTTTTTTTATATTATGTCAATTATGCTTCTCACCAATAAATCAAAATTATAGCACAAACAGCAAAGAGTTTTCCATTTAGAACACTAGAAAACCAGAGTTTCCATGTCAAGCTGACCTCCATGATTTACTTCTTCTTAGCTTATGTACTATTTATTATGAATTGTTTTATTCTGAAATAACTTCGAATAATTTTGGAAATGAAACAGCAACAAGTATCCACATTGAAACCAATTCCCAACAGGAAAAATATCTTCCCATTCTATCACACAGAAAAAATTACCCAGTTAAGTAAGTATTCTGACTTATCTACTGGGTTTTCTAGGCAAAAATATTAAAATCTTGGATTTTCAAGGCATATTTATTCACTTTGTATCAAAGCAAGAAATCATTTTAAAATAATAGGATTATAAGTTGATTTTCATGTATGACCAGGATTGGAATTTGACCTTTATTGGAGCAATTTATTTCATTCCAAAAACTATTCTATTCCAGCAGTTTCCAAGCCAAAAGCATCAAGTCAACATGCCTTGACACACCATAAATAAGCAGTTAAAATTCTTATATAAGCTGTGATGACTCATTATGCTTAGAGTGCTCACAAAACCCTAAATGATACTGTGCTTTCTTTAGCATTTTATTTCCAAGGGAATAAACCAAAGCTTAGAGATGTTGATGTGTTATAAAGCATATGACTAGCTGGTGAGTGGCATAATCTTTAAATGTGAATAATGCACTATTAATAATACTGACGATGAAGGTTCTGTAACAATAATATTCATCAAACCATTGTTCAGTTTGCCAGGTGTTGTACCGGGATGGGGATTAGTGAGAAAAGAGATAAATGACCTCTTTCAAGGAGCTAGTCTAGTGAGGAAGCCGGACATGTAAAAGTTTAACAGATAAGGTGAAAATACTATGATAAAGGGACACTTGGGACGCCATGAGTGTGTACGTAGGGACCTCTTCTCTATACGTGGTGAAGAAACATCACCATGGCAGGTTGTGTCTACTACAAATTGATGTACTTTGAGATCTGTGCACCTTTTTGTGACAGACGGCACAGTTTTCTTGTCACCGGTGTAAATTCCAACCCTGCATACTGCTCACAGTCCCTCTCCAGCCTCAACGCTGAGCAAACGCATTTGCTTTTGCCCTGCCACAGTGACCTTCTCTCCTGCCCTCAAAGTCCCCATGTGGGCTCTCTTAAACTCATTCTCTCACACCTTCTCTCCATCTTACTCTCTCTTCTCATTCCTGCTAGTCCTGGCCTGTATGCTTTTGCCAGTGTGGCTCCTCAGAGCCACACATCACCCCACCATCACCAGCACAGAAACAAAAGGCCGTCTGGAGATGCCTGGTCTCCAGCTCCATCTCTTTGTCTGCTTCTGTTCTTCTTTGGTAACCTGTCCTTGTCTCCTGCCCCAGCACAGTGATAGCTGCATGGATTCAGGGACCGAGCCACCATTGTCCAGGACTGGTTCACAGTCAGTGCACAACAAAGAGGAATAAAAGCAGCCTTTTATAATTAATGCAAAAAAAAATCTGTTTGTCCTTAAACAACTGCACAAACAGAATGGCATGTCCTTTGCACTCCATAATTCTTTTTTCTAAAATGTGCATTTCTAGGGATTTAGATTTATTTGGCATCTGTAAATCTAGAAGATTCTAAGATTCATTAAGTTCTTAAGTACAGCAGTGTCTCTAGGGCTACCCTCAGTCACTCAAGGGTATTTCAGGGCTTCTTTATTTCCCTAAAATGCTTTGTGATTCATCTGGTATAGCGTATGGACAAGGTATTTAGGTATTAACCAACCTTTTGGTGTGAGAGCAGGGATGATTATGAAGCGAGATGACCACACTTCTAAGGTGAATAAATGCCAATACGAAGGACCATGAACAGTCTGCATCTGACTCAGCTGCTCCCCTGCGTCTGTACATTCCAGTCTCATGACCCTCCTTTTCCCAAGGTCTATTCCAATCTACCTGAACAACCTTCAGTGACCAAAATATACCTAAGAATACCTCCCAGTATAGTAGCAGCAATAATTAATACAAATATCAAGGGCAGTATGAGCTGAGAAAGCTCCCATCTTTCTCAAGTTAGTGACTGGCTATATTTGGAACTCCCCAGCACCCTCAACTCAAGCTAATCTAGTCCAAAGAGGAAAATACTGGCCCCCAAAATGAATCAAACCAGGGACTGAATGCTGCAAGGACTCTCTTCATCTTTTACCTCTGTTTCCAGTTTGACCCTTTTTATTCTCTTAACTAAAGTATGAAGTGACAGACACTTCCCACGTGGGCTCCTGAGCAGGCTCAGGGCCAGCTTTGTCCAATTACAGTAGACAGGGCCAGGAATCTGAGGGAGGTGGTGGCTCTTACTCAGACCTAGAGAGTTCCTAAGAAGAAGCACTCATGAAATACAGATGAAAAGACTTATCAGTTATTATTTTCAGCACTATCATCTACAAAAGCATTTTTTTAATAGGAATTAACCTTCCCATTAAGGAACATTTGCCTCATTCATTCACTTTCACATTAGTTTATACAACAAATATTTAATTACAAGTCTGTTAGATTCTTCAGGGTGGGATCATAGATACGAAAAAGATACAATCACTCAAGATTCTATTTTCTTGTATCCTTAGAGCCAAATATTCAGCTAAAACAAATCCATGCATTAAGAAAAAGAAATCAGTTATGTGCAACGATTATTATCTCCCTCTGGAACAATGGAGAGAGCAGCTATTGCTGCATAGAGACCACCTTTTGAGGAAACAGTGACTTCTGAACGCCCAGGAGCAGCTGCTTCAGGTCATGGGTAACATAATTCAGTGTATCCTACAAATGATGACTGGGCAAGTGTGGTGTAACTGCAGCAGAAATGAGTGCTTGGAATGTGGACATGAGCAGCTTATGAAAACATGGAGCCCAGCTCTATGACACACAAACAGCTGCAGAGTCACATGGAGCCTGAGAGAAGCCTGTGAGAGAACTGGACAGGAGAGCAGTGTGAGGTTGACTCCTGCTCTCCTTCCCACATGCCTGTCTCAGGTTTACTATGGGGTTGCTTCCTTCCCCCTCCACAGCTTTGTCCCCAGTCTTTATTCCTTTAGTGAATATTTCTTAAGCAGATCTGATGTTTATAAGACTGTGGGAAAGGTTAATAAGAGTGTGGGAGGGGTTTATAAAGCCTTAAAAATATATATAAATAATAAAATAATTTATGTCACTACTTTGCAGATTTTCACTTATTGAGGGGTCTCTGGAATGTAACTCCAGCCATAGGTGAGAGATTACTGTAATAAAATCCAGAAGGTGGAGCCCTCATGTGGGACTAGTACCCATAGAAGAATAGATTTAAGAGATAAGATCTCTCCTCCAGGTGTAGACAAAGCATGATGGTGGCTGTCCCCAAACCAGGAATAATCCTCATCAGAAACTGGTCACACTGGCACCTTATCTCAGACTTCTTGCCTTCAGAACTGCAGAAATACATTTCTGTTGTTTAGGCCTATCTTCAAGAAGCTCTTTGAGTACTGTTTTCTTAGTTGAGCTATTACAAATGTTTTCATAAGGGTCAGTAGGCATATTCCCATTTTCCCCTGCCATTATAACCCTGCATAAGGCAGCCATAGGCCCACCTTAACCTGACAGTCTTGGCACAAGACAATCTAGGATAAAGGTCAATGTGATGGTTAAGATAAGCAAATTAGGAAAGGCGAAATAATACATGGCCCTAAACACCAAATCCTCTTTTTCTTTCTAACAAAAAGATTGCAAAATATAAAATATTACAATTGATATCAGGCAAGTTGTGATGGGCTCCATCCTCTGTTTCAAAATATACTGTTAAATGTTACTTTCTCTAGGTTTGGAAATTATTAGGGGGAAATGTTTATCACTTTCTTTGTCATAGAAGACCTTTTCCCTGACCCCAATGCAAAAGTTAGTCTGCCAGGAATGTTATCATACTACGGAGGTGGTAGCTGTGTCCTGTTATCCTTGACTAAGGACAAACAAGCATTGCCTCTGCAATATGCAGTTGTACATAAGTGATGAGTTGCCAATAGAAACCACACGTTAGATAAAGAGATGAATAATTACCTCAGAGTATAAAAGGAGCTCCCTAAGACCCTCATTGCTCAGTTTTGGGTAATAATAGCCCTGGACCAGTACCGTATAATAAAGTGCTATTTTTTTCTGCCTTTGAGTGCCTGGCTGTCAGTCTTCTCACCTTCTGGCAGCTCTGCCATAGCAATACTACATTATGATCAGATGATAAGAGATCTTGGCAAATTGAATTTGCGGAACTGAGAAATCTTAGTGGGATATCACTCACCTAAAAGTAATCCTCATGATATAAAATTTTAAAAAAGTACACTCTTCCAAGATAGTCAGATAAAAGGATTTAAATTCGAAATCTGATACTTACCAGCTGTGTAACCTGAGGTCAACATTTACATGAAGATAAAAATGCTAATCTTAATTGATTGTTTAGTGAGTGTGAACCATCTAGCTCAGCACAGAACAGGCTTTAAGGGATACTTGTTTTATTTCCCATTTTAGGTAGAAATGAGGTTGGGTTAATATACTTGCCTATGCTCTGAGCATGGTGAAGTCTTTTCTCAGACCCAACTTCCTTGAATGCTAGGCTATGCTTTCTGTTTATGAAGTTAATTATTTTTCTGGCCACTGCTGATTTTTATTCTGAGTATTCAGTTGATTGCTTATTTTGAAAAGAGAAGGCAATTCTCTTCTTGAGCAAACTAGGTATAATGAAAAGTCAAAGCATTGCTTTCTCTGAAAAAGAAAAGTCAGAAATTGAAAAACAAAAAGCCATTTCAAGAATTCTAAGCATGATAGGAAATAGAAAACTCATTTTCCAATTTTGGAACCCACTTGGCCATTTTGATCCTAAATTTAGAACTGAGCTCAACCATTTCGTATAAGAGTGTAGGATGCTGGCCGAGCAGATTCTGTGCAGTTCCATTTTGACCAGATATTAATAGAGATCAAGATTACTTTCACAGATTTTATCCTGGAAGTTCTAAGATGACTTACTAGCTGACAAGCCTTGATTGGATTACTTGATCTATCGTTTTCTCCTCTGTAAAATGCAAATTCCACCTCATGGAATGTCAGTGAGGATGAAAACTACCAAGACCTACGAAATCTCAGCACACCGTAAACTTTTAAGGAAGAATCAGTTATTATTATTACTAATATAATTGCAATCAATTATATATAATTTATATAAGCATTACCATAGCAATCCAATACTATAAAAATATCCAAGAAACTGGAAAAAAGAAATTATTGATTTACCCCTTTAAAAATTCCTACATAGGTAACTTAAAAAACTCATTATATCCCTCTCTCTCTCTCTCTCTCTCTCTCTCTCTCTCTCTCTCTCTCTCTCTCTCTCTCTCTCTCTGTCTCTTTCTCTCTCTCTACTTTTCCTTCACTGAAACTGGAGTCTAATTGGATGTCAAAAGAGGTCCACAGAGACTTGAGAAAGAACAAAGTATTGACATAGTATTTTAAACCTCCACCAAAGCACTGATCAAATAAGAGTGCAACAAGTTAGTTTTATTATAGAGGAAATGGCAGATACCAATTTGACAATTTCATAAAGATTAACATCATAGGAAGGGGTCATCAGGGTGACATAGTTGGCCCCTGAGAAGAACAAAGCACAATTTCAATACATATTCCTGCCAGGAATGTGTACACTGAGTCTGTCTTAAGGAAACATCACACAGACCCAAGTTAGTGTCATCCTACACACAGGAAGGCCCGTACTTTATTTCTTTATTCATTCATTATCATTTTTATTATTATTGAGATATACTTGACATATCGCTCTGTATTAGCATAAGATGTACAGAATAATCACTCTATATAGACATGTGTAGTAAAATGATTACCACAGTAGGTTTAGTTAACATCTATCACCTGTCATAGTTACAATTTATTTTCTTGTGATAAGAGCATTTAAGATCTACTTTAAGGTCATATTTTTTATACCTCTCAAGGATGCTATTATGGGCTAGAGTATATCCGCACCTACACCCCACCCCCCCAAATTGTACATGTTGAAGTCCTAATCTCAGTGCTTCAGAATTTTAAGAAAGTCTTTAAAGAACTAATTAAGTTAAAATGAAGTCACTATAGAGTGATTATAACCCACCTCCCTGGTGTCCTTATAAGTAGATTGGTGAACTCACCCTTGTGGCTCAGGAGGCTGAGTCAGCTAAGGATAGACCATGTAGAATCTAAGGATCCAGATTTGAGACTGGGGTGGGGGTAAAAAAAAGAAAGAGGTAAGGGGAAGGGAGAGAGAGAGATACAGAGGGACTAGAGGAAAGACCATATGAGGACTCAGGGACCCAACTGAAAGTCAAAAGGCAAGGCCTCAGAAGAAATCAACCTTGATTTCAGATTTCTGACTTCTGGAATTATTAGAAAATAAATCTCTGCTGTTTAAATCCTCCGCTCTATAGCATTTTGTGCTAGCAAACTAATATAGAAAAGAAAGATTGAGAAATTATTCCAGATGGAAGGAAATGGAAACTGAGATGTAAAATCTAAGCACAGCACAAGATCCTAATTCCGCACCAAAAAGAATGAAAAGAATACATTAGTGAAATGAGAACAGAGGTGAAACTCAGAGAATGCTGGTTAAGAAAGCTGTGCAGTGATTATGGAGGTGAGTGGTCTAGTTTTAGGGAACTGCATGCTGGTTTTTTGAGATGATTGGATATCTTGTCAGAAAACAAATATATCAATACACATGCACGGGTCGAGAGGAAATTTTCCCAGCCCATCTGGGCTCTTCTACGACTGAACAATCAAATTATATCAAACAGATTAGTTGGAGAAAACCCAAATATAATTACATACACGTAGATATTCTACATGCATGTGGATCTAAAATCAATGAGGCAAAATGAGGGTATATATCCTGAGTTAAGAAATTGGATAGGGAGATTGGGCTTAAAGGAGGGAGGAGGAGACTCACATGATGAGGAGAGGGTGACCGATATGACAAAAGACCAGATGCTCTGTAATTAGATGTTTGCCATATAGACAGGTTTCACCCATAGAAGGGCTATTTCCATTTAAAAAAAAATCCTCATGATGAGTAGTACCCCCAATTTTCATTCTTCTAGGTAGTTAAGGGAAGGAGAAAAAATTCTCATGAGACTACAGGCCCTCAATTGACCTCAACTTGAAATAAACCACAAGTTAAAGTGGCATGTTTTGAATCCATGGACTCTAGTCATCTTAGGGAGGCACCTTGTCAGAACATCTCAGGTAGTGCTATCCTTTAAAATAAAGAGAAAGGGTAAAGGTGATAAAATCCTAGCAATATGAACGTAGGAAGAGAGTCATTTTTTTGTATTCTTCCTGAAGATTTTCTCTAGATTTGAAAGAAATATTTTTAAGGCTGAAAATATTATTTTGTGCACTACCGATGGGAATGCAAGATGATACAGCCTCTGAAGAAAATTAGCATGCTGGCTTCTTAAAAAATTAAACAGAATTGTCATATGATCCGGTAGTTCCACTTCTGGACATGTGCCTAAAAGAACTATTAGCAGGGACTCAGATAATTGTACACTCATGTTCATAGCATTATTCAGGTAGGCAAACGGTGGAAACAAGCCAAATGTCCATTGAATGATAAATGTATAAACAAAATGTGGTATATTCATACAAATGAAATGAAATTTTAAAAAGGAAAGAAATTCTGACACACAAGATAACATAGATGGATCTTGAGGGCATTATACTGAGTGAAATAAGTAGTCACAAAGGACAAATCCTATATAATTCCTCTGATAGAATGTTTCTAGAGTAGTCCCATTCATAGTGACTGATGATACTAGAGCATAACGCCTCAAAATAAGCTTCTTTGCTTGTGGTTGTTTTGAACTAAAGGTCATTAAGAATCAGCAGATCAGATGTAGGGGAAAACCCCTCTAAAAACAGGGCACAAAGTTTTCTTTTCTAAAGGAAATTTATATTTCCAAAGGAAATTTCCATTGTAAAAGGTATTTCTCTCTCTCAAACCAGGAAGAGGAGGAATCTTTACAACTCTCATTAGTAGAGAAGGTAAGGGTTAAAACTGCCCAACAAATCTTACTAAAAAAACCTTATTCATCATAGTTTTCCTGGTCACCTTACCATAACTTGCATCCCTGCCCCATAGCTTAAAACTCTTTTCCTTTGTTTAGCCTAAGATAATTATATATCAAGTTTTAACTCTCTTTCGGTTTGGTGCTCCTGTGTGTACATGTGTGGTATATTTCTTGACAAACTTCTGCTTATTTTCCTTCTGTTAATCTGTTTTTGGACTGTCTTAGGTATAGGACTGCAGTTGGAGAACTTAGGAGAGTAACAGGAAAAATAAATTTTCCTCCCTTACGAGACAAAATAGAATGGTGTTTTCCATGGACTGCAGGGAGAAGGGAATGGAGAGTTGTTTAATGAATATAGAGTCTCAGTTTTGCAAAATAAAAAGTGTTCTGGAGATTAGTCATATGGATATTCTTCATGCTGAATTAGCAAATGATTATAATGACGAATATTTATGGCATATGTATTTCAACACAATTTCAAAAATGTCAAAAGTATCTTGACAGTCCCTTTAAATAACTGCCATTTCTTCTAGCTAGGAACAAAAATCTGTTAGAAGCAGAAAACATGCCTTAAATCATGTCTTACATTTGTATCTGTAGCTGCCTGGAAGGATCTGGTATATGGGGTTTCCTTGTTTGTTCTTCTTCGTAGTCCTCAGTAGGTATCCCAGTACTGGGTTGAAAGTAAATACTCAATGAATGTGCATTTATGATGAAGATATGGACCCAAAATGTTCTTTAATCCTTTCTCTACCAGTGGCAGTCATGGGGACTCCCCGGCTCTGGCTGATTAGGCATTCGTCTTACAATCTAGGAGTGTGTCTGCCATCTCATATCCTACAAAAGTTACTTAGATTAGAAATGAGTTCTTTGTGGACCTTTTTTTCCTTCTACGATTTGGCTAAGTCTATTTTTACTAATTGTACATTCTGGTTTCCATGAAATGAATCCAGAAACATATACATGAACACATTGAGATACATAAGAGGGCCTAAAATTCAAGGATTTTCAGGGGCTTCACATTTATTATTTCATTTTAGCCTTGCTGCAAATCTCCGTATTAACCAGACTTAAAATGAAGAAAACAGACATTTAGAGATGAAGGAACTCTCCTCAAGATGCCCACTAGGGAAGGTCTGAGCTGGAGTCCGTGTTCTCTACACCACCCCACAGGTCTCCAGTGACCCTGGAACCTCTGTCCTTGACATGGGAGCAGAGTCTGTGACTCTGAGGGCAATCCAGCCAGGAAGTAAAGGCACTTGACAAAAGGCCGGTGTAGACTGCCAGCAGCCGGAGTGAGTGAGGCTGCACACCCTGCCTGGGGGCTTATCTGACTACTAGTTCCAACAGGCAGGGGAGATGATTCCTAGGAACATGTCAAAAGGCTGAGATTCCTGAAAATATCTGAAAACGCTCCATTTCCTGTTAGCCCACAACACTGAGACTCAGTGTTGGGAAGGTGCTGGATCCTTACGTTCTCTCAGTTATGCAACTGCAGCCAGCCCGATTTGTGATTTCCAGCTTTCTGCTGCGGTATCCTCCAGCCCTTCAGTCCCGCACGACCGGGCTAGTGACCTACTTTCAGCCGCACGAGGGCGCAGTGGGATCATTAAAAATTTCCCCGGCCTCAGACAGCTGCTAAAGATGTGATTTGGGGGAAAGACCCACATTTCCTTTGCAATTGTTTTGTTTTATAACACATTGTTCCCACAGAAACTCAAACGGGGCTGTTCAAAACGGGAGCCTGTTCCAGTGCCCTCATTTTGAAAAGGAGAAAATTAAGGCTAGAAAATTGAGGACATGAGATGCCCACGGTGTACAGGTGACTGGCGACCAGGATGTCTGGCTTCTCCAGAAAATCAGACCATGACCCAGCAGGGTCTAGTAGAAGGGCACACGCCACTGACTACTCAAATAGGACAGAAGAAGGCCCAGGCATCAGGAGCTCCGCTGTGCCGCAGATACTTGCAGAGGAAACAGGGCCCTGTTTCAGATTTAAGGAACTTCTGAGGCACTGCGGAAGATCTGCCCTCTGTTGACTCTCTCTCCACACCACCCCTCATCACCCATAACTCGTAACTTATGCTTCAGCCACCTGAGCCACAGAGAGGAACCTCTTTTTTTCAAAAAAAAAGATTCATTTATTTCTTCCGGAGGGATGGAGGGAGGGGAGGCAGGAGGGAGGCAAAAAAGAAGCATCTTTATTTTATTTGGGTTTTTTATCCCAGCCCCAGGTCATGAGCCCTGGTTCATATGCCAGTGTCTCAGCTGCCCAAGTCACAAGAGTGCCCACAGAGGATCTATTCTTGGTAAATAAGTCAGAGAAACACAAATGCCGTAAGACTTCACTCATATGGGATATATAGAGAAGCCAAACAAATGACTGAATTAAATAAAATGAAAATATACTTTTACCTATAAGACCAAATGAATACATACCAGAAGGGAAGAAGGAAGGAATGTAGGCAAACTGTGTAAAAAGGGTTGATTATATGGTGAAAGACAGAATTGAACTTCTGTGTTTCACTTAACGTAGTCTATACAGATGGTGATTTACGATAACGCTCACCTTATAATAGGATGTCACTAAAATAACATTTTATTTAAAAAGAATGTAAGGTCTTAGCAAAAGAAGAATGGAGATGAGCACTAAAGATAGAAGAAAAATATAGTAAATAAGTAATAATACTAACATGTGACATAATTTTTTTTATTATAAAACATAGCTTCGAGTTTTCTGGAGCCCAGGGCAAAAGTGAAAACAAGAGAAATGAGTCATATACCTAACAGACAGAAAAATAATGTAGATTTAAAAATCTTCAACCAGAAACCAAATCTTCAAAAAGAATTTGCTGTATGTGAGGATTTATACGCATGGCTTTAAATGAAGAAATGATGGATAGCATCCTCCATGAGAGTTTTTATTCCCATTGAAGGGGATAAGAATTGATATTGAAGCACAACCCAGGAGAGCTAATCCTGTGAAGGCCTAGGCAAACATGAGTATACTTCTGAAGAAAACTTAGAATCCCACCAAACTGAGTCAAGGATGCCCATTTGAGTTACATCATTATGTCTGACGGCAGCATGAATGTTCAAGACAGCCTGTTCCTGTACAAGCTCAAATGGGATTGTTCAAAACAGGAGTCTGCAAGAATTCAGCAGCCTGATTTAAAATTATGAATGATTCTCATCAGTCCTATATCTAGCCTCTTGCAGACAATCCGGACACAGACGCTAAACCATGTAAGCGCGTCCTCTAGCAGACGTGGTGCTTCAACAGAGAGCGTCTAAATCACACATACGCAACACTGCTCTATTCATAATTTCATCTCTGCATTGAATGTTGAGTAGATGTTCGTTGTTTTCTTTTTTTTTAAGGTAAAATACAATGAAAAATGCTGTAGTTTTAACATTAAGTGGTCTCTTAAAAAATAGCAGCTTTGTTTAGCATCAGGTTTTGTTTGTTCCTAAATTACAGTTCTTTTCTTGGCAGTAAAATATTCCATTGAAAACTCAGTACACCTATTGCCTCCCTCTGCCTTCCAAAAAAATAAAAATCTGTGCCAAGTTTCCACTAACCAAGAGTTCTTCACATGTTTGAGAGCATCTGTAATTAACTGATAATGAATAGTTATGTATCAGTTTCTGATTTGCCCAGTATCACAATGGACTGAAAAAAATAATACTCTGCTTTTTCTCTTCTCATGAATGTCACAATCTTGTTGGAGAGGTGAAACTAAAACATACAAGACAGAGGGCTAACAAATACTAAAATGTGTCAAATCCCCAAGTGCAAATTCAAAGGAGGGACCATGATGGGAAGGAGTGATGAGAGAGGAAATGATGGTGTTACCTGTCACAATCATTCTTCATGCCTAAGAGAATAAGAAATATTTAAGTCTCTTATTGTTTTTTGTCCCAATTGACTGCTCAGGTTTCACTGTGGCTCTTTGCTTCCAGTGAGACCTTTTTATAAATTCTTTTGTTAAAATGTTGAAGGCTGAATGAAGAGCAAGAAAATCTTGCATGAGAATAAGACACTGGGAATTGCATGAACTAATGTCAGCATGAGAGCTCATTATTTCACTCATGGATTCCTGTGTACATTCTTGCATCTTTCCTTTGAATCCTCTCTTGCCAACCTTCCACACACACATTATCTTTTGTGCAGAGAACCAGGCACATTTCTTGTCAGCATTAATCCCGTTCTCAGTCAGGTGTGTAGGCACTAAGCATACAGCCCCCAGATGAGAGGTGCACCCAGGATGTGAGTCTGTGCAGAGGAATTCTGGCCTAGGCTTCTTACACAGCTGGGACATCAGCCATGTCAGGGGTGTACAACCTAATTATACATGAAGTTGTCTTGTAAATTGCAGGTGTGTAAGTGCAGAAGCACATAAAAACTTAACCCATATGTATATACGACTCACATATGCGATTCACACATGCCACAGACATGGTTAAGCTGACTAACTACAGTTATTTACAATGAAGGACAATTACAGCCTTTGTGAGTATGGTCTTACTTGAACTTTCACCTACCAAAAATGTAATGTAGGGTTACAGAGAAAATTCTCCCATCCTTCTGAGGTTCTTCTTGAACTGTTTGAGTAAACAAATGAACAAATTACTAGGAGAAAAAGATTTAATTTAATTACATAAATATAAAGAAGTTACATGGCTATAAATTCTAGAGTAAATGAGACAAATTGAGAAATCATATATTGGGCTAAGGAATAGGGGAGGAACCTGGGTGTAAAGAAGAAGGGAAGACAGAATGATATCATGTGGCAAAAAGTTGACTCTAGATGTTTGCGCTCCCTCAAGCTAGGTTTCTCTGATGAAAAAAAGGTTATTTCTGGAGATGATCTCATATCTAGGTAATCTTTATTCTTAAAGGTTATGATAACAGCATCTCTCGAGACCCATTGGGTTTTCATAGAGTTTAGTTCCACACGCCAAGGTGACATGTATTAGAAAAGCCTGCTCTGGACATACTGAAAAGTCTAGTTGAACAGTATTAGGGAAGCCAATCCTACAGAAACAACTAAAGAGGAACCCATACTTTTTTTCCTAGTATAGAGTATCTTTGTTTTCTCAAATTTTTATAATCGCTATTGAGAAGAGAAAGCAAGCTCTGGAATGACTAAAGCAACATGATGATAGTGTGACACCAGCTTTGTCACTTTCTATTTCATGAGATCCCTTAATGATGTGAGGACAAAGACTGGACAGAAATGAAGATTTAATTTAGTAGGTACAACCATGGGTTCACCAAACAGATTTTCTGCAGTCTAAGATATTAACCCCTATCAGGAATTACATTGTATTTTACTGCGTATGTTTCACACACTTTAAATATGACGACTCCACACTGACTGTGAGAGCCCTCATTCCTTTGACAAACCATTAATAAGCACCGACAGTGGTCTTGCTGTTGTAATGTGGACGGGATGACGATTAACAAGTGACCCCCGTCCTTTGAGCAGTTACTGTTTTATAGGGAACTCTAGAAATAGGAAGGAATGAAACTTTTAAATGGAATCTATTTTTAATGATAAATTGGTCAATGGGGTTGAAGAAAGGGAAGAAAAGAGGGTCTGGGAAGATGCTGCTTTCAAAAAAAAAAAAAAAAAAAAGAAGCAAATAACTAGAGCAAAGGCAAGGGTACAAAAAACCAGACCATTTGAAGAACTGCAAAACATTTTGCAGGAGTGAATATAAGGAGCATGAGAGGGCCTTTTTGAGAAATACAACTAGAGAGGTAATCAAGGGCCAGATCTTGTGTCACACAAAGGGCCTCTTATGCCACACAAAAGAATTTGGAGGGTTTTTTTTTTTTTTCTCCTTTAGGCATAAGGAACCCATTGAGGGGTTTTTAACAGGCAGCAATGTAATCAGATTTACTCTTTGGGAATCAGACCTCCTGATTAGTTAATGAGCTCGTATTTCTTTTCTTATATGTTAACCATTGTTTTATTGTTTGGTCTTCAGACTCTATTATTGATTGAAATAAAAAAATGATGGGAGTTAAGAGGCTGTGCCACTTAACCTTCCAAAGTCTCAGTTTCATCTGCTTTTAAAATAGTGATTACATTATCTGCTTTACTGTCCTCGCTTGGTGTAAGATTAAAGAAAGATAAAGGCAGAGAAACAAGCTGGTGGAAACATTGATATGACTATCGGACTCTATCATGTAGTTGGCACCAGTAGATTACAGACTAATCAATAGTTACAACTGAACCAGTTATGGACAAAATCAGAAAATATCAGATCTACTACAAACATTATAAACCATGAAAATTTTCTCTTTAGTGTGCATTTAATAATGCTGGTGTCTAGGTCCCAGTCCAGAAATTTTTATTTAATTCATCAGCTATGGATTCTGGGATTGGGATTTTGAAAACTCTCCTTGTAAAAAATATTTTTTTTTAAAGAGAGGAAGAAGAAGCATTTAGGAAGAAATGGAAGAGAGGGAAGAAGGAAGGGAGGGAGGAAGGGAGCTGGGAGGAGAAGTACTTATCTATTTTTTTTTAGTGCTTTTCTTTTGGTTGTTTCCCCCAGTTCTTGAAATTGGTTCTTGAGTTTTATTTGATGTACTCTCTGAGAGCTGCTGGTTTAGCACCTGAGCTGTCAGGGCATGACTTTCTCCAGGTAATTTGAATATTCAGTGAGATGTGAAAGCCTCTCTTCTAGTTATATGTGACACCACAGGTAGATTTCTTTAAATTTTCCAGTACATATAATTCACATGCTATATAGAATAAAACGCAAACGGGGTGGGGGGGGAGCGGGGGACAGCATCAGAGGAAGCTATTGAACTCATTCTATGGAGCAAAAACATTCCTAACTAAAAACAATACAAATTTTTAAAAAATAATCCAAGTTTTAAGCTGTAAATAGTGTTTCTTATGATATAGGTATAGAACCTTTATATAAAATATTATTTAGAGAATATTTAAGCTGTGTATTAAATGAAAAGGCCAAGTCAAATTAATTTTAGGAATTGTCAAGAATGGTTTAATATTAGGAAGTTTGTTATGTAATACTGCACCATTTTAATACTATTTCTTGATAATTACCAAGTGGTAAGTAGTGTATGAGGAAATGGATATAGAAATAGGCATACACATTTTCTCTGTCCCACAGAGTATATTCTCTAGCACAAAAGATAAATAATGAATTACTCTATACAGTAAAAGGTAAAATAAGAAAAGATAATGAATATCAGATTATACTGATACCTTTAAACACCAAAACACATTAAAACTAAGAGTAGAAATATAAAATTTTAACATTTTATGAAAATATATTTCCTATTAGTAGTCAACATCCTGTGGAAATCAGAAACAAAATATATCTATTGATGGCATCATGATTTAATATTGTTCTGGAATTTGCAGTCATTGTGGCAAAGAAGAAAAGGGTATATTGAATGATAATTATGTGAAGAAACTAATTTTCTACATAAAAAAACAAGGTGAAACATTTGAAAATTATTAAAATTAATTTTTATAGCTTATTCTTAAAAACTTGGATAAGAAATAAATTTAACTCTCTCATATTTATTTTAGGAATTATTTCTTTCTCTAACCCTTTTTTCTTTATTCCCACACCTGATTCTCAGAAAAAGACTATGTTCCTTTTTCAAAGAAGGTGTTCTAGTGACTACTCCTTCATTTGACTGGACAACTGGCCATATGACCCTTCACCACAGACCATAAAATAATGCATGGTCCCTTTTAATCTTGACATAGTAAAGTATTATGACTACACCATTTTATACGTGAGGAAATGGTACAAGATCTCACAGCTAGTAAGTGAAAGTGAGAGGACTCAAGCCAGATCTGACTCCAAAGTTCTTGCTTTGTGAATGATATTACAAAATCAGATGGTCAGTAGATCAAGCAACAACAAAAAAATAAAGATAAGACATAAGTTTTAAAAAAGAGAAAAGAGATCTATACATTAATAAAAAAGTATAAGAAAATGAATTTTTAAAAAACAATTCTATCTATAATTGCATCAAAAAGAATAAAATTCCTAGGAATAAATTGTTACCATGGAGTGAAAGAACTGTAAACTGAAAACTGTAAGACTTTGATGAAATAAACTGAAGATGCAAATAAATGAAAATACATATCATGTTCATGGATTAGATTTACTGCTGTGAAAAGTTCTATACTAGCCAAAGCAATCTATGCAATGAAATTCCTATCAAAATTCCAATGGCATTTTCTACAGATATTGAGCAAACAATTCTAAAATTGGCATGGTGCCACCAGAGATCCCAAAGAACCACTGAAAGCTGGGAAAAAAAGAAAACTGAGAGCATCATGCTTCTTGATTTCAAACTGTGTTATGAAGCTATAATAATTTAAACATATATAAATACATAATAGACACATGGATTAATGGGAAAGATTACAGAGCCCAGAAATAAACCCATGCACATGTAGTCAATTAATTTGTAGCAAAAGAACCAAGACTGTGTAATAAGGAAGGATATATGCTTCAATAAACGATGTTAGAAAACTGGGCAACAACATGCAAAGGAATAAAATTGGGCCACTGTCTCACTATACATAAAAATCAACTCAAAACTGTATTGAAAACCTGAATGTAAATCTTTAATCACAAAACTTAGTAAGTAGTCTTAGTAAGGATATTTTGAATTTGACAACAAAATTTAAGGCAACAAGACAAAAATAAACAAACTTAAAGGCTTCTGCACAACAGAAACAATCAACAGAATGAAAAGGCTACTTACTGGATGGGAGAAAATATTTGATAAAGGTTTAACACACAAAATTTATGAAGAACTCATACTACTCAATAGCACAAAAGCAAATAACAAAAAATATCTTGATTAAAAATGAACATAATTCTAAATAACATCTCTCCAAAGTACATGAGAAATTGCTCAGCACCACTATTCATCAGGGAAATTCAAGTGAACACCACATGACAATCTTTAGAATGACTTACCAAAAGTATAAGCAGTAACAAGTGCTGGTGAGGATGTGGAGAAAAGGGAACACTTGTGTACTGTTCTTAGGAATATAAATTGCTGTCAAGTGGAGAGCAAAATAGATTTTTCTCAGAAATTAAAAATTAGAATTGCTGTATGGTCAGGCAAATCCATTTCTGGATTTTTTCCAAAAGAAAGAAACACTTGAAAAGATTCATGCACCCCTATGTTCACTGCAAAATATTTGATAAAACTAAGTGTCGACCCATGGATGAATTGATAAAAGAGATGTGATATATATGTACATATACCTAAGTATATGAACACATAGACACAGTTATTTATTTGCAATAATTAATTATTTAATGTAATTTTAATGCCCATAGTCATCAAAAGAAAATCTTATCTTTTTTGAAAACATTGACTGCCCTTGAGGCTGTTATGATAAGTGAAATAAGTCAGATAGAGAAATATATTTTTATATATTCTCACTTATGCGTGGAATTTAGATACAGAAAACAGATTACTGATTGCCTGAGGCAGAGGATAAAAGATGGGAGCAGAATAGGTGAAGGTGATAAAAATGTACATGCAGAGGGTTATAAAGTAGGGAAATCATGGGTGTGTAATGTATAGCATGGTAACTATAATTAATAATGCTCTATTGCATATTACTAAGTTGATAGATCTTAATAGTTCTCATCACAAGAAAAAATATTCCTAATGATGTGGTGATGAATGCTAACTAGAATTATTGTTGCAACCAATTTACAATACATAAAAATATTGAACCATATACATTTGAAACTAATATATGTCAATTATGTATCTTTTTAAAAAGAGAAAAGACACAAGCTTAAATATGTCTAAGAAATAAAGAATCTGAGTTTTTTGCCTACATAGCATTTTAAGCATACTCTTGCTTAAATTTGCATCAATTTCTCAAATTGATAAATGGTATCTTTAAATAACCTACATTAAATTATGAAAGATTGACTGCCCCTAAGAATGAGAATAAAGCAATGACATCTCTACTTCTACCACATATTTAATTTTGTACTGAAACTCTAGCCTGTGCAGTAAGGCAAGAATAGAGAAACTAAACGCATATAGAAAGAAACTGTGAAGTGAAAGAGAACAAATAGTTTCAGATGACATAATCCTCTATGTAGAATATCTACAGAAAACCTACTGAAATTAATAAGCAAGTTTAACGAGGTTACAGAATCTATATACAAAAGCAAATATATTTCACTATTGCAATAAATTATATGAAAATTAAATTGAGAAAGCAATAATTTTCAAAATATAAAAATAATAATATATTTAGGAACAAATTTGATAAAAATGCAAAACGTATACAACGAAAATTTCAAAATATTGGTAAGAAATTAAATAAGACCTAAAAATGGAGAAATATGACATTAACATAATTTGGAAGACTTAGTATTTTTAATATAACAATTCTCCCCAACTTGATCTCTAGATTCAATGCAATCCCTATCAAAATCCATACTGACTATTTCATAGAAGTGACAAACTCACCCTAAAATGCTTATGAAAGGAAAAGGAACTAAAATATCCAAATCAATTTTAACAAATATAAAAGTGGGAAGATATACACTACCTGATTTCAGAACTTACTAAATAGTTATAATGTTGATGTAAAAAATAAATAAATAAATGGAACAGAAGAGACAAATATAAATAAACCCATATATTTGTAGTCAATGGATGTTTCACAAAGTTTCCATGGTAACTTGATAGGGAAGGGATAATATTTGCAATAAATGATCCTGGAACAATTGAATATTCAAATACAATATGTGTGTATGAATTTATACCCCTACCCTACACTATACCAAAGAATAATCTCAAAATTGATCACAGAATTAAATGTTAAGCACTTAGTCTATTAAAAAGAAAACATAGAAACAGGAGCAAATCATTTTAGCCTTGCATTAGGCAAAGACAGATATGACACCAAAATTAAATTAATAAATGACAAATTGATCAATTGGATCATATTAAAATTAATGTTCTTGTTCTTAAAACACATCATTTAAAATATGCAAGGAAAATCTCATGCTCAGAAAAATAATTTTCAATCATGTATATGATCAAGGACTTGTATCTCAACAACTCCACAACTCAATAGAGAAATATATAAATAAATAAATTCTTTAAAAGAAGGCAAACAAAAATGGGCTAAAAATTCAAATAATTACCCAAGAATATATTGTGGATGAAAAATAAAATCCACAAAAGTTGGACTTCCAGTATTATTTGTGCTTAGAGAAATGTAGATTAAAATCATGAGTTATCACTACACACTCACCAGAATGTCTATAATTTTTAAAACTGACAATCAGATGTAGAAGATATGGAGAAATGAATCTTCATGCATTGCCTGTGGGAATATAAAAGTGATATGGTTACTTTGGAAATCAGTTTGACAGTTTCTCAATAAATTAAACATATTGAGTCCTAAATATCTACTCAGGAGAAATGAAGTCTTATTCCTAAAGATGTGTATGTGAACATCCATAGTAGCATTATTTATGATAGCCCCAAAGTAAAAACAGTCCAAATGTTCATAACTGATAAGTGAGTAAACAGTATGTGGTATATCAATACAGTGGAATACAGTAATAAAATTGAATGAATTACTGATACTTGAAAGAACATGGCTGAACTTTGAGATACTACTCTAAGTGAAGGGAACCTGACACAAAAGATTCCATACTGTATGTATGTTTATATTTATATGACATTTTTAAGAAAGGCAAAACTATGGACATAGAAAGCAAATCAATGCTTGGCTGTGGTTGTGACTGGCAGCAGGAAATTAATTAAAACAGGCACAAGGGAAGTTTTTGCAATATTGAAGATTTCTAAAACTAGATTAATAATTGTACAAATTAATAAATTTATAGAAACAGAATAAATAGTTACAATGGATAATTTTTATTATGTGCATAATATAATTCATAAAGTTGCAGATTTATATGAATAATAAAAATAATATAGATTAATATATTCTCAAATATTGCTACTACAGCATTCCATGTTAGAGATGAATTTGATATGTGAAAGTTAAAAATATACATATGATTAGACCAAGCAATTTCTATCTTAGGAATAGGTCTCTTAGATATGAAATCACTAGCATGTAAGGTTGTATCTATAAGGACACTATTGAAGTTTTTTTCATGGATACACAAAAGAAGAATCAAAGCAATTATTTATCAATAGAGGAATGAATGAATTGACACATGCATAAAATGAATTAAGTTTTCCAGCTGACATAGATTTTCAATACTTTACTGAATAAAAAAATCAAGATTCAGAGAAAGGTGAATTAAAATTCAAATTTCAAAAAACAAGTAATGACCCAAACACTCCAGAAGTACATGGTGATGTGTGCGTTTGTATTAAGGCTAAGTAGAAGCAATCAGTGGAAAAATAATGTCAAATTTCATTAGCCATAAAAAATTAAAAATAATAATACAATAAAGTCATTTTCACCTATCAAACTAAAGATCTTTCACAACAGGAATATCTGATTTAAGAACCATTTTTATGAAGCAGATGCTGTCATCATGGATTTTGGAAGTATGAATTTGTATAACTGTTTGGAGTACAATTTAGAAATTTTGGTCTAAGAGTCTTAACGATGTTATACTTTGACACAATAATTTCAACAATGGACTCATTTCTTTAAAAACAAGTCAAATAAACACGCAAAGATGTTCATTATAGAATTAAGTATTGCTCTTTGAAACCAGAAACAAAAAAGTCTTAATAAAAGATTGGTTAACTAAATTCAAAATAGATACATCATTATGCAATAATTAGAATAGTTGGTGGCAAAGAGTTTGCAAGACTTAAAAAACTGCTTATGTAATAATGTCAATTAGAAAAAAATTATATACAGAATATGATATAAACTAGAAAATACATTTTTTAAGACTGCCCTAAAATGGTTCCAGATATTGTGCCTGAGTAATGGGCTTAGAGATGACACTACAATATAGAAATCATTGTAAGTGACCTGTAATATTTTTGATAATAATAATATGAATGGGTAAAGCTATTTCCTGATTCTTTGTATAATTATGCCATCCTCCTCCACCAGTCATTCAATATCATCCTGCTTTGTTTTCTTAGTAGTATTTTTCTTTATCTGAAAAATCTGAATCTCTCATTTTCATGCATTTTCTTCCTATTGAATGAAAACTCTATAAAACCACTGAAATTTAGTCTTCTTTGCTCTGTCCTCAGTATCTAATACTTCAATACCTAGTGTCCTGGGTGTTTATGTCATACATAACACAACACATAGTTGTGTAATGAATGAACTATAGATAAAGACAACTCTACAGATATCAAATGTGGTTCTTTCAAATGAGGAAAAGAACAATGGTGATGTCTCCATTAGTCAAGTGACTCTCAAATGAGTCAATCAGATAATTTACATAGTCAAAATTTTAACTTAAATTATTTGCATATTTGAAGTAAAACTTTTAATTTCTTCTTTAATTATCTGCGTAATATCTCAGTTCAAAAACTTGATTTATGTTGTACTGTTATTGTATGTTGTAGTAGTTAAAGACTTTGCACTTTGAAAATCTAAACCTTAATCAAAAATAGTTCAGAATCAAACTGAACACATCTTCACCTCCCACCCCTCTTGAGAGTCCTGTGAATGAAAATAAAAACACAAAGAAGTAGCTCATACAGTAAATAGGGCTATTAGTAGATAAGAAATTTCAGCACATTTCCACAGTACAAAAAGTAGATGAACAGAGCAGCAAAGGAAGCTGGAGTTCAGAATAAAACTGTTGGGAACACTGTAAGAAGGAACCATTCTACTCTGTAGAGTCTTAGACCTCAGAAATGGTGACTACAGTGGGAGAAAATACAAAGGGAATGATTGAATGTGTTCCCAGTTGCCAGCTGTGCCAGCTACCCTCTTCCATTCCTCTCCCTGCACCCCTTAAGAGCATGTAAACGGTCAACAGCGTCACTCTTAAAGTTAAAAATAAAGGAAATTTTCTCTAGAGACGCTGTATCCTTGTTGCACCCTATAACCAATTAATATAGAAAGGAATACATCTAGGGTAAATATACAGCACGTCTAACATCAGGGAACCAGGACTGACTCCAACCCTGGTGTCCTCAAGCCATCTATATATTGTGAAGGGCTGGTTCCTTTAAAGCCATTTTGACACATTGTAAGTTGTTATGTTTTAAAATGCAGTAGAAATGAATTACTAGAAAAATAAAATTTTTAAAAGCAAAAATATGAAAGTACAAATTCATTGTCATTATGCAAGTTCACCTGAACAAGAGCTTAGGAAAATTTCAAAATAGTGACTGTCCATAGAAAACAGAAAAAAAAAAAAAAAAAAAAACAGCTGTAAGCTTTGACTGGATACCATGTAAAAAATACTGACAATTTTTCTTTTAAAAATGAGTCATATTCTTGCTTTCTAATTTATACAGCCTATGTTGTACATCATCAATGTCATTAATAGGAAGTAACACAAATATAAACCATTTGCACATACTTTTTTACTTTGTTTTTGAGATATAATTCCCATACCAAAAGACTTCCATTTTAAAGTGTACAATTCAGTGATTACAAGTTGTTGCAATCATAAATACTAATTCCAGAATGTTTCCATCTCTTCAAATGGCAGCATCATACTTGTTAATCATTCCCCAATCTCCTCCCTGCTAATTATAAACCAATTTCCTGTCTTTACAAATTTGCCTACTCTGGAAGTTTCAAATAAATAGGATAATATGCTATGTGGCCTGTGATATCTGGTTTCATTCTCTTAGCATGTTTTAAGGTTAATTCATATTGTCACATGTATCAGTACTTCAATCCATTTTATGACCGAATAATATTCCATTATGTGAATATACCACAGTTCGTTTATCTATTCATTGCTTAAAGGATCACTAAATTTTTCTGCTTTTTGGCCATTATGAATAATGCTGCTGTGAATATTAATATACAAGTATTGGTATAAACATGATTTCAATTATTTGGGGTATATTGGTAGTAATATTATTGCTGGGTTATATGAAAACTTTATGTTTAACTTTTTCAAGAATTACCAACTGTTTTCCACTATGTTTGTACCATTTTACATGTCTTCACAACACATGAAAGTTCCCATGTCTCTACATTTTTCCCTTTTAAAATTATTATTATTATAGCTAAAAGATTATGTGTGAATAGTCTCACATTGTGACTTTAATTTTCATTATGCTAATGACTGATGATATTGAGCATCTTTTCATGTAGTATTGACCATTTGTATGTCTCTTTGGGGAAATGTCTGTTCAAATGAAATTCCCATTTTAATTTGACTCATTTTTTAGTTGTAAAGGATCTTTATACATGCTAGATATCAGGCCCTTATCAGATTCCCTTATTTTTCCTGTCATTTTCACTTCCTTGATAATTTCCTTTGATGAACAAATTTTTCTCATGTTAATGAAGCACAATTTGTCTATTTGGTTACTTATATATTTGGGATCATATCCAAGAGACAGTTGCTTACCCCAAGGTCATGATCATTTATACACACGTATCTATTTTCTGCTAAAATTGTCATTTTTTTTCTCTTGAATGCAGGTATTTTATCATTTTGAGTTAATATTTTTGTATGGTGTGAGATAGGGATCTAGATTTATTCTTTTACATGTAAATATCCAGTTGCCCTGGCATTATTTGTTGGAAAGACTATTGTTTTCTTCATTAAAGGTCTTGGCACCCTCTTCCAAAATTTAGTTGACCATAGATACAGGGTGATATTTCTGCAATCTCAATTCTGTTCTGTTGCTCTATATGTCTGTCCTTCTGTGTCATACTGTATTGATTATGTTTTGTAGTAATTTTTGAAAATGGGAACTGTGACTATAACAATTTTGCTCTTTTTACAAAAATGTTTGGCTATTCTATGTCCCAGGCATTTCTATATCAATTTTATGATTAGGTTGTTGATTTCTACAAAAGCAGCAGCAGAAATTTTTATAGTAATTGATTGCATTGAAACTGTAGATTAATTTAGGTAGTATTCCCATCTTAATAATATTAAATGTTTCACCCCATAAAAACAAGATGTCTTTACATATAATTTCTTTCAACAAAATTTTGTAATTATCAATGTCTTGCTCTTCTTTTATTAAATTTTACAAGTATTTTTAGCTATTTAAATTTTGGACTCTGGTGGTATGAGTGAGTTTTCTTTATCTGTCTTGTATTCTACATATTTATTGAACTCAATTATTAACTATAATAGATAATTTGGTAGGTTCTTCAAGGAGATATATATATATGTATGCATATCTGCGAATAAAGTCAGATTTACTTCTTTCTAATATGGATGCCTTCCTTTTCATTTTTTTGTTTAAGTTCTCTGGTTAGAATACGTAGTATTGCTCCTGAACATAGTGGGGAGCCTCCGTTTCTCACCATTATAACGTCAGCTGTGGACTCTCCACAGATGCTCTTTATCAGGTTGAAAAAATCCCCCTTAATTCTTAATTTGAAGAGTGTTTTTAATCAGGAAGGGGGGTGAGATTTTTGTCAAGGACTTTTTCTTAATCAACTGCGATGATCATGTAAGATTTTTTGCCCTTCATCTACTAATATGATGTATTACATTGATTGATTTTGTATGTTGCATCATCCTGGACAGAGATTTTCTTAAACACCTGACACCAGTAAACTTGTAAGTCTCTGCCATGGGGTTCCATGTGCATGGTGGCTCATGCTTTTAATATTTAGTCAGGCAACTTGCAATCCTGCTTTACCTTTCACTTTCTGTTCGTTTGGAACCTGAAAGGAGAGATCGTCGGGTGTCTTAGTGTTTCTTTAAGTATACCCACAGATCTACACATGGCTTTGCCCTTTTAGATTGTTAGGAATATGTAAGAGTTTTTCAAGTCCCCTATGGACATTTTATTCCTGTTTTTACTTTTAAACCTTAAGACCTTTATTTTCCCCAACTGTTAATGTATCTATTCTGAGCATGTTCATAAGTCCAAAAACTTCTCTGAAATTGTTGGGTATTTTTATTTTAAAGGAAAGGTGCAGTCAGGCAGAGAGAGGAAGAAAAAGTATTTTATTAACTTTATTGTTTAAAATGTTGGAAACACAATTGTTTCTTATATTGCATAGCAATTAGGAGTCCATTTCTAGGGCAAATATTTTTAACAAAACATTTTCCCTTTATAACCATAACACATCATAGACTTTGGTAGTTGTTTATAATCAACTTCCATATTACCACTAACAAAAAGAGAATATATCTGACATTTCACGTTAGCCTTAGCATAATTCCAATTTTTGCCAGGTATCAAAGTACAATTTTGCTGGGTTGTCATTTTGTTTTGTAAACAAAGCCTTTTCCCATAAAATAGGCAATGTGCATTTTGCCACAATCTCCTTAATGTGGATTAAATGGTTTTCTGTTATTATATCTGAACATCAAAATATGAACATCAAAATATGCTTCTATACAAAATTCAAATGAAAAACCACATTTGCTGACATTAAGCATGCTAGCTTGGGTTTCTCAGCCATGCGTTGATATATTACAAAAATATCTATATGAGCATTCTCTATCTTTATACTTATCTTTCTGGGAACCAAAGACAAACAGTTTGTAAACCAGCAATAGTTTCTGGAGGACACTTCAGGCAGCACTTCACTAAGCAAAACTCTGTCACATACAGTTGTGGCAGTTAGACTTCCCACTACACCGGATTCATGCAGGGAAAGTGGACCTACTTAAACAATCACCGGGAAATTCCGCACTAGCTAGTTAAAATAATCAGTTATTTCATTCATTTATTCACTCATTCACACAAGCATTCAATGAATGATTACTGCATGAGGAAAAATTAAAGCCAATAGCAGCCAAAGAAAGCAAACAGAGCCAACCAACTCTGAAGTAGGAAAAAACCACTCGGAAACAGAAGAGAACTTTAAGAGAAAGTTTATTTAAGATTAAACAAGGTAAATAAAATGAAAGATTTCTCTGATTTAAGTAATTTTCTTTTAAAACATAAAAACAAGAATAGAATATCTGGGAAAAAATGAATAGAACCCCCCAAAAGCATTTTGAAATGAAAAATAGAATTGCTCAGAAATGGACATTTTTCAAAAGAAAACATTTCAAAGTTGATAAAAATAATTTACACAAAGCAGGGAGAAAGTAAAGAATGATGAGGCAGAATAATATTTTTAAAGAACAAAGGAGGAAAGGCATTCTAAGATGTTTACTATCTGACCTACAAGAGTTCTAAAATTTACACAGAAAATGAAGAGAAGAAAATCATTTTTTTTTTAACTGTGAAGAAGACGAAACTTTTCTCAGAACTGAGAATTTTGTCTTCAGATTGAATAGGACCAATGAAATTCAAACAGGATGAAAGAGACTGAAAGGCCTGAGACTCATCCTTGTGAGATTTCAGAACAACAACAATAAATGGAAGACCTAAAATTATTCCAAAGAGAAGAAAAGAGACGAGCAACTAAGGAGCAAAAACTGTGCAGTGGAGAAATCACACATAGATTATAATACGCACACACACTGCATACGAACAGCCCACACACTACACACAAACACTCCAGGAATTTACTGGTAAATATACTACAGTCAACTGAAGGAGAAAGCAATAAATAGCACATCATGGAGGCTAATTTAAGGTCCAGGAATATAGTGAACAGGAGACCCAGGATAACAGCTCATATACTTGACCCAGAAAAAAATTTGTTTAAAATTAGAACAATTAAGAACTTTGGGAAAAGGAGAACTCCATGCTGTTAGTAATAGAGAAGATATATTATTCTTTTGCAATAAGAAGGATGAAAAAATATTTTGAAACTTCAGGAGAAAAACTAAAAAGACATAAATAAGTGGCTCACCATATGACACTTATTTGAGCATTCGAAGAAGGATGAAGAAAGTGAATACATTTGACAGTGATGTGAGCAACATTTCCCTTGGAGCAGCACTGTTGTATTAGACTCTCAAGGAAGGAAATATCCAGGCACACTATCCAGATCCGCATTGAGTAGTTATTTGCAAAGTCATCAAGACTGTTCTTAAGTATCTACTTTTAGAATCAATCTGATAATATCAAAAAATTTAATTAAAGTTGCAGAATGAAAGATAAACTATTACTAGTCTTAATGAAAATAAAAACACAACTGCAAGAAATTACCAGACTGTGTCAGCAAACACAGATAAGAACAGAGGGGTAAATAGAAAGCATTTTCTATGGGGGCAAGGGAGTCAAAGATTTTGACAAACATTGATAAAACAAACACAAAAAATAAGATTATATTGTTTAAAAGAAAAAAATCAACATTGAAGTGTAGAGGAGAATAAGCAACTGATCATCCAGGGAACAGCATTTGGAACAGATTGATAAGTGGTTGTCATGGATTAACAGACCAAACATAAATAATTTTTAGAGAAGCAAATGCCCTAGAGAAACTACATGACAATTGAAGTTACTAATGTTATCATAAATATTATATAAAATTTTCAAAAGTTGGGAGAAATGGGAGTGGGGAAAGATCATTCTATGAGTGAGTCAATCTTTACCTTCTGCACTAGTCAATAAATATCATCTTTAACTGATCAGCCACTCACATTTCTATGAAATGTCCAGAATCAGCCAACCTATACAGACATGAAATGGAATAGAAATTGCCCGTGGAGACTTTCTTTTTTGAGTTATAGAAAGTTCTAAAATTGGATTGTGGAGGTGCTCACACAACTCCATGTATTTGCTAAACATCATTTCCTCGCATACCTAGAAGAAGCAAACGTACATGTTTATTACACATCAGTAAGGTCATGTTCATCAAAAGAACTGTTAAAATATGGAGAGATCAAAGAATAAATATAAAAGCATAAGTTTAGAGCTTATATAGGCAACCAACAGGAATACAAATAGAAATATTTTTAAGATTTATCTAGAATCAATGAAACATGATTAAGAAGAATAAAATGGAAACTGTTGCTTATCATTCATGCTTTTCTATACTGTTTTGATTTTTTATCGTGCATATATTACTGCAATATGTTATTAACATTTTTAAAAATGAATTCCTTGGTGAGAGAATGTTTTCTTATTTTAAATCTTTTAGAATTTAAACATAACAATGATATCTTCTGGATAAATTGCGCAGAATTTACTTTTTCTCTTAAAGACCAAAAGCCAAGTGACAAATTCTTTCACAAGCCACCATTCATAACTTGAGGGAGGCAAGAACTCAACTGATCATAAAATCAAATGTCCATACCACTCCCAAAAATAGAGCAGCATAAAAGAGAATAAGCAACTGATCATGCAGGAAACAGCATTTGGTACAGATTGTTGAGTGGTTGCCATGGTTTAACAAATCAAACATAAATAATTTTTAGAGAAGCAAATGCCCTAGAGAAACTAGATGACAAGTGAAGTTGCTAATGTTATCAGCTGTCTTCATCTGTTTATGTAAGAACACTGCCAAAATAACCATTTATACGCTTGGGTTTTAAGCCTCATGACATTTTAAAAGGACAGTGTTTTTAACCTGAGTTGAAACTGGCATGGTAGTTGATGAGAGACTGATGACTTCAGGGTGGGAGGGGGGCAAATTTCAAGAAATTTTTGAGATATGAAAGAATGTTATGGATAATGAGAACTTAAAGCTACAAGTTTGTTGCCTTGCTTTAGTGACCAACATACTCAGCAAAAAGTTGCTACAAAGTACCAGAAACTCAGACATGAATTCCCTTTAAAGTAGGTGTTTCATGAGTGCTGGAGGTGGTGGTGGTAAATCAGAGTGACTGCCTGCAGCCAAGCAGACACATAGAGAAGAGTCATTCTATACATGAAAGAACAAGAAATGGGAATGTGACTATCTTTCTGCCAACTCCACCCAACCAAATATTTACCACTTAAAAGTGAAACCTTACTTTTTATGGGTCAGCTTGTTTCCTGAGTGCCCTATCTGACCACCTCAGGGTTCAGTTCATTACTTGGATGTGCAGAGAGCTGAGCAGACACTGATAGGGTTGGGTTGACCTTGTCT
Organism: Solenodon paradoxus; assembly: GCA_004363575.1. Lineage (NCBI taxonomy): Eukaryota > Metazoa > Chordata > Mammalia > Eulipotyphla > Solenodontidae > Solenodon > Solenodon paradoxus. Next base: position 434,487 of record RJWH01000045.1, read on the forward strand.
GCATGCCCCCTGAGCAACAACCTTGGGCAGAGCAGCAGCCTGACAAGAGCTGTGCTGGGAGACGACAGTGCCCAAGTTCCTTCCTTTTAATTCCCTGTGCATGTGACACACAGTGGGGTTGAAAGGAGAAGGGAGATGAACCAATCAGGGAATAACGTGTTGTGTAGCTCTCTCTACACTCCAGAACAGAAGCGATTTAACATGGTTATGATTTTGATACCAATTCCCACGTGTGCCATTTTTTTTCCCCCAAACTGCTAAGCAAGCAATTCAATTCTGAAATTACCTCTCAGACACCATAGGTTAAGGGTTCAGTCCTACATGACTACTCCCCCAAACTTCAGGTGCCAATTGTCGGTCCAAGTCGTCACCTGTGCTTCTGTCCAACTGGCTAGATTAGAGACTCACACAACCACCTCTTTGGGTTCAATTTATTTGCTAGAGTGCCTCAAAGAACTCAGAGAAACATTTTACTTATTAGATTACTGGTTTATTATAAAATGATGTAACTCAGGAATAGCCAACTGCAAGAAATGAACAGCACAAGGTATGTGGGAAGAGACATCACTCTTGCTGAATCTCCATGTGTTCACCAATCCTGAGCTCTCTGAACCCCATCCTTCTAAGTTTTTAGTGGATCTTGACTGATTAAAAATGAGCCATTAGCAATTAATTCAGCCCCTCTTGCCTCTCCAAAGGTCAGAAGGTGGGAGGTGGGACTGAAAATGCCAGTCCTCCAATAATGGGGTTGGTTCCCCTGACAACCAAGCCCTGTCTTAGGTGCTTTCCAAAAGTCACCTCATTTACATAAACTAAGGTGTGGTTGAAACAGGCTTGTTATGAATATAAAGTCACCTTTATCACTCTGGAAATTCCAAGGGTTTTAGAAATCCTTTGTCAGAAAAGGGATGAAGACCAAATAATATATTTCTTATTATTCATCACAACATCTCGGTAACCCTCTCATTTAATGTTTATATAATGCCAAAACAAATCAAAACAAAATAAAAATGACTAAGAACACTTTTACTAAGCCAATGCTATTGTTCAGTAAGATTTTTTAATGTACTACCCAGTCAACAAGAGGCAGAATAACAAACCTTATACTACAAAGATATATGTATACACACATGCATATGCATATATGTGTATATAAAATGTATATAAAATCACATTTTCAAGTCTTTACATTGGTACCAAGAGTTGCTGTTTGGCAGCAGCTACCCACATGGGAGTGAGATCTGAATTTGAGTACCAGTAATATTTCCATGACAAAACATCCTGCAAAATGAAATTTCTTAGCAGGAATTAAGTCCCAATCTCTAAACATTTCTCCATCTGTCAAGTATTTGCATTTGTTTTTTCTAAAAAAAATTAAAAAATATAAATATATGAGATTTGTTCAGTTCTGCTGTCATCAGAATTTCTAACAGGCCTCTCATAATGACCACATTTGACCAGGATTTCCTATGGCCTTATTGCAGGTGGCATTACCTAGGGGTGGAGTGTGCCCACACTCGGAGCTCAAGTATAGTCAGTGTTGTTTATGTCGACAAAGAAAAAAAGAAAAAGAAAAAAGGAAAAGAAATTCAGGCAATAATATAGTAAAATTTGAGAAGATAATCTTGATCCAGCTCCAAAACAAAGGGCAGTCCCTTGGGGTGTGCCAGCACAAGGGAGTTTTAAAGGATCAGGCAGGGAAGTGTTCTGAGGTTAGATCATTTGTAGGGAAACTTGAATTTGTTCTTAGTCCATTTGTCTATCTCTGATTGGTGGGCAAAGATCTCAAACAGAAGGCTGCAGGGTGGGCATCTGCTCTTACCATCAGCACAGGATCTCTTGTTTTTTTTTGTAGTTGCTGAATGACTGAGTCACATGCTTCAGTTTCCACCAGACATCTCAACATGGCAACTAAAGACAAGATGAAATCCAGCTTAACACAGGTCCTGCACTTAGCAAACTTAGCAGTTATTACCTCTGCAGTCTTCCTTGAGGTCTTTAATGTTTCAAGTTCTCGTCTGTCCCAACTCTGTAACTCACAGAGCTAAGAGTTTAAATAAAGCACATATGTAGAGTACTTCATACAGTGCTTAAAATATCTAATAGGTTAAAGTACTATCATTCTTATATTACTCTGGTGCCCAGAAAAGCCAAGTGGTTCAGGTCATAAAACAGGCTCTGAAGTCAGGCTGCCTGCTAGTAGTAAGGTTGTTGTACGTATTAAATGAGCTCATTCCTAGAAAGTACTTCAAAAAGTTCTGATTATGAGAAAGCGCTCTATAGAGATTACCTCCTTTATTATGATGTCAGTTGTTTTCACATTATTTAAGCCCTTTCCTTTATTTTATCCCAAGAACGAGAGCCTGGCATGATTCAGATAATCTATAAGACATTTCAAACTTGCTGCATATCTATGAGCCAGGCTTTGGGGATAGCTCTATTTTAAGGCATAAAATAGCAATGGAGATTAAAAAAAAAAAAACTTTTCCAAGTATGTGAAGTCATAACTGAAAGAAAAGATCCAAATTCTTCTAAGTTTCTTGAATATTTTATGTGCTTACTAAACAAATTTTGCGAAACTTGATGGTAACTTTTTACAAATTTTGAGCCATCCCATCCTCTGAGAGTTATAAAGTCACTCAACTTATGTACCTGGTAATAAAAGAGAAATTATTTATGGAATTTTTTTCAGATGAGAGCCGGGTTTAAAATTTGAAAGCTGATCTCAAAATTTACATGTGCTGAACAGAAAGAACACTGTGGAACCGTGTCAGAGAAGGTCCCCACCATGTATCAGTGTGTAAGTCCTGCCCCAGTTTGATGCCAGCTTCAACAGTCACTGACCTTTGGGACTCTGGGCAAGTTTCATCTGTGATTTGGGAACAATGATAGTACCAAACTCCCACGTCTGTGTGGGGGTTAAATGAATATTACAAGATAACATTTGAAAAGTGCTTAAGGTGATGGCAGGCTATCTACTGGCAGCCTCTTTATTAAAGCATCATAGTAAAAAGGATATTACCTCTGAAAAGATGTGACCATAATGAGGCAAGTAAAAGCAAACTTGACAGAGACTGTGGGGACCTCAGATTATTTCAGTGGTGGGCAGTAGCCTCTGTGCTAACTCTGATTTAGCCGGTCAGGATACATCAGGTTACAAAAGCAGAGAATAGAATAAAGAAGCAAATTTCAGCACCATTATTTCCATTTTCTTTGAATTCAAATATGGAACATAATTACTATTAAGTTTTCTAAATCTGAGCATTTCACATTAAAATGGTTATTGTTTTTTAACCTAATTTTGAAAATTCCTATTTCCTTAGGAAAAGTCCATTTTGATGTGATTCAGACAAAATATCAGCACTTAGATTTTTTTTAAAAACTTTAGGATTACAGAACAGTATTCAATGATTTTACATAATTTTTTCTAATAAGAGTCTTTGTTTTTTTTTCCCCCAAAAAATTCAATTTCTATTTAAAATCATCTTTCAACCAGCTCAAAATTGAATTATAAGAAAAAGTCAGTTATGAACCAGAGAACTTGAAGCCTGGTGTTCTCTTGGGCCTATTCATGAGCAGTGGGGTGCCATAATTCTTTCTTTGCAGGCTGGAACTCTAAACTCAGTGACTCTCCTGACTTCAGAACAAGCCCTGGAATGCAAGCATTCAGCATGTGCTGCTATCACTGACAGTCCCTCTATTAGTCTTTTAGTCTTACTCCAACCACTCCTTCAACCGCCTGGGTCACTTTTATCCTTCTTTAACTTTCCTAAGGGAATTCTTTACATAGTCAGACTCTCATAATTGTTTACTGATACTAATCCTGAAAGTCTATCAGAAAAAGACAGGGAGAGGGAATCTAAAACACTATGATGACATCACAGGAAAATCTATCACTTCACTTTTGTACTAAGATTTCTTTACCAATACTCATCCAGTAAGAAAGCATGTTTTCACTTATACTTAGTTACCAGATTATGTGCCTCATGACTGACTGTTGGGAAATCTGGTTAACATTTAAATTGAGCATTACTAACTCCTTTTGATTTTCTTCAGACAAAAGGGGGAAATAGATGGTATCATCATCAATTACAAATATTAATGGGCACATGAATGGAATACATCAGGCAAGATGCAGAACATTTCATGGGGCATGAAACAATGACTTTGCTTTAGCAAACTAAGTTACACAGGGTGCATTAATAAAGTGGTAAATAACAATAGAGACTAACATATTAAGTGTCAAATGGTGTGTGTGTTCTGGAAAGATATCTGGACATTGAGTTTTGCTCTATTTCATATTGTTGTTGGCTATAGGGGCCCATCAGGGTGTGCGGAGGAATACTTGTGTGTGTTTGAGTGGATGCTGATGACGCTGAACATCTTGAACATCAAATTTGAAAAATAGAATAAGAATAAATGATTGCTATTGTTTTCTTCTTACTCAGGTATTCCCACTTTTCCAGCCTTATCTGCTAGCACATCTCTTTATGTTAGCCTATGGTCAAGGTGATTATTAAACAAAAGATTTAACAGGTTCACCACAGGTAATACTAGAAAGGTCACACTCACTGACATTTCACCTAATCTAGCACCAGCCAAATCCCCTTCAGACACATATTATCCAACTAAAAAGTCCCAAATGTAGATGAAAGAGAAGGACTTCTGTCCTTGTATCTTCTCTCCTCTCAACCCACAATGCAAAGTTACAGAAAATCATATAAAATCTCTCTTCACTTTTATTCCAGACCAATTACTTTACTCTTCAGAAAAAAGAAAAAGAATTGGAAGAATTATAATTTTGCCTAGACCCATTTTTCTTATATTGATTTTTGTTATCAGATATGTCACCTTTCCTACCACTTTTTTTCTTGGAATATCTAAGCAGCCAGAGTAAAGAAAGAATCCAATCAATTTCTTATTTATCCTTTCCTTTAGAAGTCAAAAGATGGAATTCCAACTTTTAAGTCAATAGAGAAAATGAAAGAAGGGCACTCACTAAAGAAAATAATGCGAGAAAATTTCTCAAAATTAAGTGTTACTCTCACTGGTTTCTCCACTGAAGATGCCAGCCAAAGCAGTCAAGTAATTAAAAAGCATTATCAGATGAGATCACGTGATCAAAAATTCTCACTAGTCCAAGACAAAGAGAAATTTCTAAAAAAAAAAAAAAAAAAAAATACCATATAGTTTTACACATCTAATAGAACACAAACCAGAAGATAATGGAGCAATGTCTTTGAAATTCTAATGGAAATTCTTTTCATCCTAGAATTATACACCAAAGTCAATTATGAATCAATGCAAAGACATAATAATAGTATTTCAAAATGTACGAATTCTCAGAAATGATTTTTGTCCCTATAACCTCTCCTAAAAAGGTAGCAGAATATGAGTTCCACCAACAAAGAGGAAGATAAGGAATAAAAGAAATAAGAAATCAGCATAAGAAAAGACAAATTAATGATGAGGAGAGATCACAAGATGACATCTATGTAGCAGGTATAGAGGGAAGCAGTCTAGATTAGAGGAAGCTAGAAGGTTGTTGAAGAGATTTCTCCAGGAAATCGAGAGAATGACTTTTATTTCTGAAATTCTTGAGAGAAGAATTCTGAAATTCTTAGATAATTTGTGAAGTGTTTGTAGTTGAATTAGCAAAATGCCAGATAATCAAGGAAAAAATACCATTAACACTAGGAAAAACAAAACTTTGCACATAGAGGAAATGCAATTATAAATTACTACATGACTTAGCTATAAATGACATTTATATAGTCATAATGATTCAACTATTGGACTAATTTTACAACTACTTTGGGAATTCAGAGAATCAGAAGAGGCTTACTTAATAAGAGGAAACATATTGAATATCTCTTATAGTAGAAAGATAACCTGCAACTGAAAAATAAAAATATAAGAATATCATTTAAAGAAATGTAGATAAAGCAAAATTATGAGGTAAAAGTAACTCATGGAGGAGAAATGTGGCAAGAAAGGCAGGTAGCCATGGCTTTTCATGTCAAACTTATTGACTTAAATTATGGGCATGCATAACCTTGATAAGAAACCAAAGCCAAGACAAATATATACAAAAATAATCCAACTGACAAAGCTTTTGGCAACAAGAGAACTTGCTTCTTACATCATAAAATCATGGCAATCTGGAGCTTCTATTTACCAAATGAAAACTCAAAATTCCCAAAATTATAAAATCCTTTAAACTCTCTTCAATTAAATAAATTGAAGGAAAAAAAGACTCTTTAAAGTACTGTAGTTACAAGTTAATGACATTTAATGAAGTGGCAAACTATGGAACTAATAAAGATATTAGAAGTGATAAAGAGAAAGTTTCACATTATAACACTTAAATTGACTTTAAAGACCTCAGATTATTTTATGAAAATATATATCACAATTTTAGCTCTGTGGCTTCATGTATAAGCATGTTTTCACAGTAAACAGTGACCCTGATCCATATAACGAGTGATGTGGGGACTTCAGCTCTGTTTGCTTGTTCTTTAATTTGTTTCTAGTAAGCAATTAGAAATTATCTGCATTCTAGGAGACTCTAAGAGTTCTTGATCTCAGTGTTTCAGAAGGAAACTCATGATGAGAACCAATGAAGTTTCAAAAAATCATCAGTCACTTCCAGTGACTTCCAGTGACTGACAGTGCATTCTGCTCCCATCTGCTTGAGTTTATTGAACTCTGCCAGCAAAGTTGGGGAAACGAATACAAATAATTCTCTCCCATCTCACACAGACTGGCAATATAAGCAGAAAAAGTATGTAATAAATCAATTCATTGAAATGGTGGGGGTGTATTCCATAAAAATTCATATCTGAACCAGAACTAAGTTGTTTAATAAAATATTGCTGAGTTTTCTAAGAGAACATATCTATTCCTCCGACCCTCCCCCTAGCACCCTAGCCCAAATAGCCAGTGTACTGCGTCAATTTTCTGATCCCAAAAATGCTACAGCAGATTATTCTAAGATATCATTAGACATGCTAGATCTGAATTTTTGGTTGATTCAATTATAAGTCTCATATGAATGAAGCCAACTACAGCTATAAAATTAAAGAATAAATTCTAATTTTGTCCCTCAGATACACACACAAAGTTGGAGTTGTGGGGGTCCTTCAGTAACGCATGAACTTCAGAGTGTTTCACAAATCATATCACTTGGGCTCCTCAGTTAAAGTAGTAAGTTTCTCTCGTCTTTCTTTGATCCCACAAGTCATGCAAACCTTACTGATAGCAGAGGTAAATTTAACTCCTTGTGGCTCAGAGTCCCAGCAAGGTCACTCAGAGAAAACACTTTTCACAAATTTGATGCAGCGACTTTGTAATTTACAGAGACGTGAACCACATTCAGGGATCTACCAAAGATATGGAAATACCCAGAGGTTAGCAAAATTAGAAGGTATTGTGTCCCCAAGTCTTGAAGGAGCAAGAGAGCCAAGAGAGTGATCGGAATCCAATAGCTGAACTCATGGAAGAATTATGATCTGAATTGTGGGGCTGACACAGAGTAGGCAAGAGAGAGAAAGATTCCCACCTCCCGCTTCTCCTGCTCTCCATTATCTTGCCATGCCTGGAGGCCAACTCATAAGAAAATGAAAAACCAAGTCAGAGGATTCAGTCTCTCAGAATTAAGACAGAAAAGAGGAGACTGGACAAGAGGAAAGTGGGTGCAGAAAGGAGAAAATAGGAACTCGGCAGTACATCTACTATTCAAACCAAAATGGTTGACTTAGACCATACTTGAAATTGTTTTGTCAGAAGTTTTAGAAGTGCACATACCTGGTGCATCCTAGTGGAGTAGAGGTTGGCCACATTCCACACACATCCCAAGGTCCCGTTTCACATCCTGGGGCTGGAGGGAACAACAAAGATGAACAGATGAACAACTAAATAAGCAAAATTCTTCTTCCTCCTCTCTCTTCCTGCCTGACTCCCCTGCTCACCTTCATTCTTGTCTGCATCTTTCATTTTAAAAAAAAAGTGCACAGTCCACATAAAACCCAAGGACCCAGAGTCACTGCCTGGAGCCAGGGAAACTACCAAAATTAAAAAATAAATTAAAAAATGCTTCTTGTTTCTCAATCGTCTTGCCTTTCTGTTACTTGCCTTTATTCCTGCCTGCTTACTTCTTCTTTAAATAGAAGTGTGTGCATTTAAGTGTTTATATATATTTACTGACACCCCCACACATTGAGTCCCTGTCTCTCCAAAGAATCTCACTTTTCATATTAAAGACACAATCCCTTTAGGTAATAAAATTATAACTATCATAGTATTCCCTTTGCCATCCAAGATTTCCAGTCAGTCTGGAATAAGAGGTCCAGGTATTTGTATTTTCAATAGAAAAATGATTTGTTACACACAAAAATCTGATAACCAACCATTTCAACAAGCTAATATCAATCATTTGCTGCTATTGAAAAAAGTATCTGTGTAGATTATTTTCTTCCTAATGACTAGATTAGATCTTTACTAACTAGAAAGAGAAAGGGTAAGTAAAGGGATGAAAAGTATCAAAGGGATAGAAAGCAAAGAGAAGAGTTCAAGAAAGTCAAGATAGTTTCTAAAGGAAACAGACAAAAGGGAGATGAAGAGAATAAGAAATAGGAATTAGAAGTGTATATATGTGTAAATGATTTTTATTAGAATCCTTACACAGAATCAGTTTAAAAACCTTAAAAATCTGAGCACTGAAAGGATTATGACTATCTATTGAGAAGTTCTAATGACAGGGACACCCTTGTAACAAGGAACACATTAGGACCCACATCTTTGTTTGTAAATACCATTTTGTATTAAGAGAAATCAGGGTTCCTGGAAAAACAGCAGATTCTAGGGCCCAGGTAGGGAACACACAACATGTTCCTGGATCATCACAGTGTCAGCAAGTACTTAACCAAAGTATAGAGGCATGTTAAAGGCACACAGGATTCAATCTGAAAAAAAATCAATGGCCAAAGCTGGAGCAATTCAAGCAACAGAATAATGTAGTACTGGATTATAACTTTAAGTATCAAATAAATATACATGAGTCCATAATTAATAAATAGTACAAATAAATGAGGGAGAAGAGACAATTTTTTCTTTCAGAATAATTCCAAATAATATCTATAGATACTCTCCTGTCTCTGAGGTGGAATTTAAGTGTTCTCCTTAGAGGATGGGTTGGGTTTAGTAACTATCATCTAAATAAAAAATGGAAAGAGAAAACAAATAACTTTATAACAGAGAAATCTGACAAGCACACCTAAACTAGGTAATGAAGTTTAATATCAGGGATGTCATGTACATATCACATGTTCATAATATGACATATGGAAAAAACACTTCTGATCTGATATTCTTTTCAGAAACCTATAATACTAAGACTAAGATCACGACATCAGAAAAACCCCAACTAAAGGACATTCTTCAGAATACCTGACTAGTACTCCTTAAATTGGTAAAGGTTATGGAAAACAAGGAAAGAAAAAGAGAAATTATCATGGAAATATGGCAATGTAAACAATGTGATGTTCAAGATGGGATGGTAAAGCAAGAAGAGGGTATAACAGGAAAATGTGTTGAAATTTGAATGAAAACTGGAGTTCAGTTGACAGTTAAGTAACAATATTAATTTTGAGGAATTTCAAAATTTGAACACCTTAAATAAAAAAATTAAGTATCTATTAGAAAACTTGATACTTTCTATAATATCTAAAGCAAAATTTTTAAGATAGTGATTTGATTCCTAACTTAATTGAGTTACAAACCATATTTTGGAAAACTAATATTGCAAAAAATAGGGGAAACTATTTGCTTCATTTTATTCATAGTAAACATCTGGATGTTTCCCTTTACTTTACTAAATTGAAACCAGCCTATCCTCCAGGAAGGAAAAAGTAATTGCCATATGAGTTTACTGGCCAAAAGTTGCATAAATAAAAGCTTATGTAATTTTTTTTTAAATCTTCCTTGAACTAAAAATAAACAAAATGAGTTAGTGATGACCAGATCACTGATAAATTCTCCTGGGAGACATTCCAGAAGCTCTGGAGATAATCATCTGCTTCCACAATAAATGTCATACTGCTGACCCATGGGAAGCTTCACTCTCTGGTGTGATAAAAGGTTTTGATTAGTGCAAAAAGTTATTTTAAAAGCTTATTGGAAGCAATTGCTTGGATAATTTGAGGTACTCTGAAAAATAGGAATAAAACGGATATGTTCTTATTTAGGAGAATAATTTTAAACTCAAATACATTTGTGATGACTTTTTTCTTGTTGAGTCTAAAAATCCTTAACATATAGTAGTGACAGGAAGTTGCAAATGTTTAGACACTGCCTTCTGGAGACAATTACATGATTCAGAATAATTTTCACTATAGATCATTTATCCATGGATAAATATTCTCTTATATGTCTTTTTCTTTCCAGAATAGTGAATCTTAATGATTCTCTGCAGTATCAATTTAAAGGAAACATAGCAAGCAAACAGATTTTTTTGACTATTTATCATGGGTTGGAAAATGGTTTGTGAAGAAGGAGCACATATTTACTTTCTGGGTGTCAAGTCCCACATCTCCAGTCACAGCAGCAGATTTCAGAAGTATGTAAGCACAGAGATGATTAGAGAGACAGGTAGAAGGAGTGTGCAAAGATGGAGGGAGAAAAAGAGGGAAAAAAAAAACAGATATCGTGTCTCAAAAGTACTCATTCACCATGAAGTCAAAATGTTCAATAACTGTGATAAGATACCTACATATTATTTCATTCTTCCCCCCCAAAAAGCAGATTTAAAAATTTTATTCTGATCAAAATACTTAATTTAATTTGTTCTGTTTTAAAGGTCTCTCTCCAATATGAAATGCTGAGTTCTGTGATCAAAAGTATGATACTCTGAAGAGCTATCAATATCTCACATCAATAACAGAGTTTGTATATAGAAACACAGCTGATTCAACCTATCAGGCAGCTTGGAGTACAGAATCAGAGATCCCTTTCTAAGTGCTTTCTTACCTGTATACACAGCTAGTCACAAAGACAAGGAAAGGTTTCTAAGTGAAGACACACCTTTGCCATGCACCATGGCAGGATTTCCACAATGTCCAATGAATTTTGCCTAGATAATTTGGACAAATTCAAAGTATAATTTGGAAGAAAATCCTAACTCTGCCTTCAATTGCTCTTAGTAGCTCACTTTCAGTGGGAATTATTTGAACTTACATTCCAGCAAGAATTCTGGCCAAATTTCTTAACATTTACAACAGGAGATCACTCTTATTTATATGGTAATCAAAACATATCAGTTATCTAGTAACTCAATTGAAAGTTACCTAAATTGTCTTTTTATCTCCAAATCAAACATAGGTCAGGTCTGATGAGTAATATTTGTTCATCAAATAAATGAACAGTATTATTTTATCACCCACAATCCCTTGTGTAAACTCTAACATTATTTCTCAGATTTTGCCACCAAGGAAATGTATTCTCTTTAAGGAAATTATAAGCATCCTGCATGGAATTATCTGACTCAGCTTAACTTTTTGCCTGGCTACCAATCAGCACCACATTCATAACAATAAATAGACAAGTTCATTAGCCAGGGTATTCTTTTTCATAATGTTGATCTATTAAACTTATTGTTTATTTATATTTTATCCCAAGCTGCCTCAAATTTGAAAAGATAGTAATCATTAAATAAATTTGTAAAAATGTGGAGGCATGGAGATTGGTTTAGGACAACCAATCCGTGATTTCAAGAGGATATCCTCAGTGAAAAAGTGAAAGCATTTCCTTTAAGGTTAGGAACAAAGCAAGGCTGTCCACATTTACTACTGTGTTTTAACATTGCACTGGGGGTCTTAGCCAGAGCAATTAGGCAAGAAAAGGAAATAAAAAGAATTAAAATTGGAATGGAGGAAGTAAAATTATCATTACTTTCAAATGACGTGATTATATATCTATATTGAAAACCTAAAATAATTCTGCCAAAAGAATTCTAGAGCTCATCAACAAATACAGTAAAGTGGCAGACTACAAAATCAATGCACAAAAATCCATTGTATTTTTGTATTCAAACAGCATGCTAGAAGAAAATTAAATCATGAAACTCACACCATTTATAATAGAAGTTAAAAGAATAAAATACCTGGGCATATATTTAACAAAGGAAGTAAAAGACCTGTACATAAAAATTTAAAAGCCCTTCTTAAAAGAAATAGAAGAAACACAAAGAGATAGAAAGACATCCCCTGCTCATGGCTGGGAAGAATCAACGTTATTAAAATAGTCATCTCACCCAAAGCAATATACAGATTTAATGCAATTCCCATTAAAATCCCACAGGCTTATTGCCCGGAAAAAGAATTTTTTTAAATCTTAAAATTTATATGAAACAACAAAAGACCCTGAATAGCCAAAATAATTATTAGGAAAAAGAATGAATCTGGAGGGGTTACACTCCCAGACATTGAGCTATATCACAAAGCAATAGCAATCAGAACAGTATGGTACTGAAATAATAACAGACGCAAAGATCAATGAAATAGAACTGAATTACCAGCAACTGACCCACTCGCATGCAGTCAGTTAATCTATTACAACGGAGGCAAAAAATATATGATGGAGAAAGGAAAGTCTTTTCAATAAACGATATTGGGAAAACTGGACAGCCCCATGCAAAAGAATGAAGCTAGACCACTCTCTAACACCATTCATATAAATTAACAAAAATGGACTAGAGACTTGGACATAAGACCAGAAACCATAAAATTCTTGGAAGACAGCGTAGGTAAGACTTTCCCTGACAACGGCTGTAGAGAGATCTTTGGGGACTCAACTCCACCATCAAGAGAAACTAAAATAAACAACCTGGGCTACATCAGACTAACAAGCTTCTTCACAATGAAAGAACCTAAACCAAAACCAAAACCAAAAAGCAACCTACTAACAGGGAGAAGATGTTTACATTTCATATTTCTGACAAGGGCTTATTATCTAAAATGTACAAAAAGCCTCATAAAACTCAGTAACAGAAAAACAGACACTAATCAAAAAATGGGACAAGGAATTGAAGAAACATTTTTCTGAAGAGGATATATACAGTTGGCCCCTAAGCCCAAGAAGAGATGTTCCTACTTGCTGGCTATTGGGAAAAATGCAAATTAAAACAACAATGAGATAGCACCTTACAAGTGAGATTCTGGCTATTAGCCAAAAGTCTGGAAGCAACAAATGCTGGCAAGGACATGGAGAAAAGGAAACACTTTTACACTGTTGGTGGCAAATTGCTGCAATCCCTATCAAAAACAGGTTGGAGATTCCTCAAAAAGTAGAAGATGAAAATCCCATGACCCCACCATTATACTTCTATGTATTTACTCAAAAGATACAAAAAACAAGGATCACGGAGATTTATGCACCCTCATCTTTATTACAGTCCTATTCACAATAGCTAAGAACTAGAAACTACCTAGTGCTGAAACTCAGATGAATAGATAAAGAAGATCTGGTACGTATATACAATGGAATACTATACAGCCCTTATAAGGGATGAAGTCTTGTCATTAGAATCAACATGAATATATCTAGAGAGGATTATGCTAAGTGAAATAAGCTAAAAGAAGAAAGATATCAGATGACCTCACTCACAAGTGAAACGTGAATAGAAAAAACAAAGGAACAGATAAAGCAAAACCCAACCTTTCAACACTTACAATAAAACTGGGTTACCAATAGGGAATGGGATGTGGGAGATGAGGGGCAACTGGTGGTGGAGTCCACTGGACAATAGTGAAGAGCACTTGGCTATTTGGTGAGGGCAGTGTGTGTTGACATATATCTGAGGAATGGGAAACCTACAAATATGAGATTGTTTTAATGTGTAGAATAAATTACTGCATATACATATATACATATGCATAAATATACATATACACACATATACATATATATGCCATTATACAATATATATGTGTGTATGTGTATATACACATATATATGATAGACGATATCCTCTCCCTCTTCCAGGGACATGGAAACTTGTGTTTTTGTTCTCCCTGGGCAGCCAAGAGTGTTTATATCCTGGTGAGTTTCCACTCCTCCCCCAAGACTTTCAGGGTTCTTGCCTTAGTCCTGAGTTCACTCCCTCCCTTAACCTCCGAAAGTTTGCCTTAGTAAGAGGAAAGGAAACTGAATGGGTCCCCAGAGTGGCTGCTCACCTCTGCAGGCCCACCACTGAGTGGGGCTCCCCAATTTCTACTATCTGCCCAGTCTCCTGAACGAGCCACTTGTAAGTGAATAAGAACTCCCTTATATCTGGGCTCCCTATTATTCCAAAACAAATCGTACTTGCCCATGTTGGACTTTAAGGAATATATTAACATTTTTAATAATTTCTTCTCACTTGCTTACCCAGTAGTGTCGACCCTCTTGCTGCATCAAATGTGCAGCAATTCATAGAGCTGGGCTTTCCTGGAGGGGCTGATCCCACTTAGGAATTCCATTCACTTAGTGCTCTTGTGACTTTAGCTCTTAGATGGCGCCAGAAAAGTTATGATTTTGTGCTGTATCCAACTTCCTGTCGTTGCCAAGATGGGAGTAATATTCTTTTGCAATTTTCTACATTCTAAATGGAAGAAAACCTCACCAAAGTTGACATTTTAAACTACTATTAATTAGTGGGCATTGACCGTTCTGTTAATACCCCTTTAGCTCATGGTTCCCATAGGCCCTCCCCAACCCCCAACCACTCCCACTTCCTTGTGTCCCACACCATGCTTTGGAAGTCAAGTCGGAGGCCAGGACTCTGATCTTTTGCCAAGGTTCAAGTGCCAATCAAACTCATGACCTGGGTTTTACTAGTACCATGCCCACAGCACCTGGGTAAACCAGCCATATGATATTAAATCAGATTACATGACAGGGTGGGGAATTAGAGCCTCCCACACTGCTATCACTTTTCACATCAGGGTTGTATTTTGGCAAGATCTCATAAATTCTCACAACAGGATCTCTGAAGAGTGACATGCAAAGTCTACATAGCACAAAGAGAAATAGAGATAAATCATTTTGGTCATTAATATTTAGCAATTTGATCAACAGAGTCAATGCAAATTATTTAAGCTTTCATGATCTCTAAAGTTTCCATGAAATTGGTTCATAACACTCAGTCCTTAACAGAGTTATATTTTTATTGCACTTTATCTATTCAGGAAAATATATAATGTCTTGGATGTGGAAGATGAAGGTTTGGAACTTCCCTGAAAGTTATTTTAGTTTTTCAAACTATGGAGGCCATTACAAAAATATCTTTATTAGCAATCAGGTTTCTAGTGATTTTGGTTTTTTTTCTGTGTTAAATTGTCATTATACAGTATTTCTTTCTGGTTGATTTTATATCAGACCTGGAGAAAGCATGCAAAATGTCCATGTATGCTATGATACTACAGTAGTGAGGTTAACACCAATCATTAAGTTGCTTGAAGACTGTATAAAAGCATTGTGTAAAGTTTTGAAGCAAGTGGTCTTAAATATAAATAAAGGCAGATGACTGCTTTTTCCTATAATAAAAAAGCTATAAATATATTTGATCTGTTATAGGAGTTGCATGCTGCAATTTTTTTATAGCTTAGAGTACAAATAACAGAAGTTAAAGGTTTGTAATCAAAGTCTTAAATCTGGTATCACAAATCCTAGGCTGCCAAACAGGGAACACATACCCTTTAATTGAGCATATGGCCAGAGGCCTTGGGCAGAGCTAAGGGCTGGGACAGGCAGTGAGGTGGTCAGGGTGGGGGAGGGTGGCATGTTCTGACAGGCAGGAGTCCCCAGGGCATCCTACAAGGTGCCTAGCTTGAAGGAAGCATGGGTGTGAACTCATCTGGTAGAAAAACACCTACTTTTGAATGTAAGACTCTACGAATAGAAAGAACAAAAATTGGCCTGCCTATCTTATGTGCCCAGCTTTTCAAGTTTTCTTTTGCAATTAAAAATGATGGAGCAAAAATGTATTTCTGGAAGTCAACTAGTACAAATCCTTCTCCAGAGCAGAGATGAATGGTCTCTACCTAAAGTGGAAAAAATTGGCCAATCATTGGTTAGATAAGAAACACATTTAGAATAAAAAGCTAGATGGATAGTTTACCTAAACCGAGCTTCATCCCCAAAGTATAATTTTAACAAAGGATATTAGCTTTCTTTAAGCATCTAAAACAGAACACTCAATTTCAGGATCTCATTTCTTATACTAATTAACCCTTCTCAGTTAGTCAACTATGTGTTTATTATCTCATGATAAGAGTTGTTGGGAATGTAAATATTTTGAAAAAATTAAAATGAAATTTTAATTTTAAAAATGCCTTTCTTCAAACAGTTTTTCCTTCATTTAAGATTTTATTTGATCAGAGAATTTCTATTTGACTAGAAATGTAAAATGTATTTTGAGAAAAAAATTTTCCTTATAATTATTTGACTTCTATGTCAGAAAACTAAAAATTTCCATCACCTTGCATTATTCAGATTTGTATAAGCTACTTCAAAATTCTGTCACCTTTTATAGTAGTTCCTTTGTTTTAAAAGGCATCAATCGGATCTTCATTTACTTATGACAGAATTCCAACTGATCTAACACAAAGTTCAAAGCTACAAACCTAGGCATCATGTCTAAAGTAACTACTTGTACTTTGAACATGCCTAGTTCACTTCACATTGGCATCTTTTCAATATCCTTTAGTCACATCTGTTTCATGGATTTATTTGGAAAACAGAAGGGTTATGAGAGACTGGAAGATATTGATGTTGCCACCAAACATGAATTCAATTCTTCAGTCTTTGAAATGACCTCATAAGACACATTCTATGATTTTGGCTCCATGTGGAACCCCTTAGGCAATTCAAGAGGACTTCAATATTAGATCAAACGTATTTTTCCAGATGCCACTTTAACATAACAAACAGAGGTTTATAGTATACTTCCCAGTGGAGGCAACATTTGGAACAATGCTTATTAACAGCTCCAGCTTCAGCTGATTAAAAACACAAGTCTGTTCTTTTCAAAAGGCTACCGAAGTATTTCGTACCTATCAAAAGAGAGTTTAACAGAGTCTATTAAATGTCCAACCTCCTTTGTCCCTCTACTAAGGCATCAGGCCTGTGTTTTAGGAGAAGGAAAAGAGTGACATGAATAGACAAGAAAATGTATGAATTTGGAAAACATACTTTCATTAAAAAAATAGAGATGAAAGAAAGCCAGTTAAAAGAAAGAATGAAAACTCAAAGTATAGATTTCCTTTTACACTTTTCTGCTTGGTTCTCTTTCTAGGTCTGTCTCTAATTCGCTGAGCCAAAGAAATATCCCTCTCCTGGCCTTATGACATTTTATTTAAGTATTCCTCTAATGAGAATGATATCAAGTGATATAATTGTAATAAAGTGATTTGGGTGCCTGTCATATCACCCAAAGTAAGTGCTAGATTCTTTGAGGGTATGAACCACATTTTCACATCTGTGTCTCCCCTATTGTGTTTCAAGTACAGATTCTTTACCAGGAACATTCAATAAATATTGAAGTGAAATGGATGGAAAAGGTGACGTGGCGGTTAAGGAATGAAGATGGAAGGCAGTCAGAGACATTTATTCAAAATCAAAAGTTCACAAGAAGATATTTAGAGAATAAAGAAATCTGTTCCAATTATTCAGTTTTCTGACTAAGGAATGAAATAGCTTTTAAAGAAATCTTTTAAAGAAAAATGTCTGAGGTCCATCATTTCTACTCACAAGTCACTTCTCCCCCATATAAAACAGGGTTTAGATATAGAGCAGAGAGGAGGGTATATTACTATTCTGTACTCTGGGTGACTTGCAACCCCATTTATATTACTTCCCAGTTTTCCAGATGTAGAATATCAAAGAGCAGAGGCGGCGATTAAATAAAATCTGATATAGTTATGAGTGACTCCAAATTAAGTTAGCTTAGATTCTTTATCCTCGAAATCTTTCTGAAGTGATAAAAAGAGCAAAATAAAAAGGTCTCAATATGTCCTCCAAAATCTCACCCAGGAAAACCACTTCAAAGACTCACAGCAGAACATGACACTCTTAGATTGTTCCAAAAGTGTTGCTCAATCACAAAATTTAAATGTCTCCTTGGCAATAAACAAAACAAATACATAAATAATGCCTCGGCATTTTTAAATGAAGGAAACCTGGATATGATTTCCAAAAAAAAAAACAAAAACAGATTAAACTTCATGTTAAACAGGTGTACTAGATAGGTTGTCTCTCTTAATCACTGAAAACAATATTCCTTTCCCGTCTAACTTAATCCAGAATAATCTTTCAGAAAGAAAACACCTGTACATAGCACCCAGAATTTAAAGCTTGTTAACATGGTGGTAAGGAATTGGATGCCATTTAGCAGCAGTAACTACATGCTTCCAAGAAAAAAAAAATTGATTTAGATCTCCCCAATGACTTGCTTACAGGAATTTAAATATGTGCCTTTCCTTCAATGAGTGGTAGGATCACTGTTCCTTACCAGCAGGTGGTGCAAATACCATATTGCAGAAAAAGTACACAGCAAAACAATAGGATATCCATCTGCTCAGTTTGAATACTCATGATACACATGGACTTGCTTTTAGAAGAAGTAATGTTCAAATTTATTTAACATCAATTTATGCTACTTCCAAAATACAGTCTCCCTTTCCCACCCCAATCACTTTACTAATACAAAACATTTGGCTCAACGTAGAGTTGATCCAATTTTGCCATTATAATCAGTTTCCTCTCTATTGAGCTCTCCTTTCATTTCCTCTGATTTCCCCAGGCCCTTGAAGTTGTCTGTACACCTACGCAGATGATTAGTCCTTCCCATGAGAAGAAAGTTATTTGTGACGCCACTCTCTGAGCTCCACACTCTTCTCACTCTTTGTAGTAGGGTTCCGTGTGGAATCAGAGTCCCCAGATCTGATGGGCTCTGTCTACTGAGCATCTGTATCCCTTTCTCCACCTCATTCTCTGCTTCCAACAAAGATGAGAGCTCATGCACTCAAGCTGGCCCAACAAAATTGACCGTTGTTATTTTCTGACAGAAATACTGCTCGCATGGTATATATTGTAAAGAATATGTAAGATTGTTTAAAAAAAAGCAATTTGTAAATAAAAATGATCATAGAAATTCTGAATAGTTTAAGACCTGCTTGATTATTTCCTGTATGAGCTCCTTCAAATTCTTAACTCTTCTGTCCCTCAGTTTGTTTCTTTACTTATTTTTGCTGCTTGACAAAAGAAGGCACAAAGTCTAATAAATTGTATTACTCACTAGAGAAAAGAATATACTACAATGTTATCCCTTGCGTCAGACACTGTGCTGTGAACTTTCACAAACTTTGGTAAAACATGGACACTATTTTAGAAGAAGTGATAGAAGAACTACTAAGGGGTAGTTCCAGGATCAAAATTCAATTCTTGGTTCTCCCAATGCATTCTTCATATACTGATGTATAAAGGCTACTCCAATCCTTGGTTACAGTTCTAGTGTTTAGATGCCAGCAAGTCCACGAGTTGAAAGTGACAATGTCATGGTCCTCTTAACTGTTGAGAATGTCACTGTTGCAAAGCTGTTGGTCAGAGAAGACACACTCCCCCTGCCTGCCCCCTGACAGCACACACACACACACACACACACACACACACACACAGTTTGCTTTAAAATGCATTCCAGTTTAACAAATGATAGAATGGTACCAGAAAACTGGATCTTTGTTCTATGACACAAAGACAGTCAGTTGCCCCAGAATTGATGCTGTTTTCTATCAACTTGTATTACCAGAGAACTAAGTGGTCAGACTCAAGTAGAAGAGAAGACAAAACTTCCCTCATGCTTCTTTCTTCTGTGATAGTCAAAGATACACTTGGGTAAGGTACATAGACCTTAAATGATCTTGCTGCCACTTGGACCACTTCCAAGATCCGCCCTTCAGCTTCAAAGCCTATGCTTTACATTCCCGTGGTGGCTTGCTTCTCTTATCTGCACCTGCATTCCTCTGTAACACTGTACCTGACTGCTCCTGGCAGACCTGCTCCACCTGCCCTCCTCCCGCCTTCTGTTCTTCCCACCAAGCCTTTACAGGAGCTGTACTGGGGGCCAACTGATCTCCCTGACCCAACCTCTAAGACTCCCAGGTTCTCATACTGAACACCCACTTTATTTTATTATGGTTGTGTTTACATATTCTCACCTTTCACGAAGAATGCAGAACAGCTCAGATTTATCCCCCAAAGTTATTTTCTCTGACCTAATTCTAACCAAACTCAGAACTTTATATGCTCCACATATGCAGTTTTTATTTACCTATAATGTGAATATAGGTTTTATATTTAATTATAAACTTTATTAGACAGCATATTTATATGGACTCAATTACTATCCCATTGACTCTCATTGCCTTATTATTATACACATTTTGATCATAATATGTTCTCGTATCACACTTAAGAATGTAAATGTTTGATATATGTTTTATATCCTGTAATACTAATTCTACATTTGCTTAATTTTGCTATTCAATTTTTGCATTTAAATTAATTAAGTGAATGATCCAGATAATAGGAGAGCACATACACAATTTTTATATTACCCATATCATTCATTAAACATATATTAAATGCAGAACAAACACAAATCATTGAACTTAACTCCAGGGTGAGGTGGGGGGCATGGAAAAGTGACATTCTCAGCCCTCAAAGAATTTATTATCCTGAAAAGGGAAAAGATTAGAAGAGTCCACATAGATCCACTAAATACGGAATGGGGTAAGACTCTCACAGGCATAAACAAAGTGGTCTAGACACACACAGAGAAGTGACAGATTTTTCTGGTAGAGTGCAGGGGTAGAGATCAAAAAAAGAATCTGAAAGGAAACAGGGAGATCTTTTCCACTTGAGGATAAAGACATTGACATCGACCAAAATGAACAGAAGGGCAGACAGAGGTCAGAGTGGCCAAAGTGAGAGAGAACCCACTGCATCAGGGAACGGCACTGACTGAAGCCTGCAGCTGGTGAGAGAGAATAAAAATGAGTTACACCAGCAGCCACTGAATTGAAAAAGAGGTTATGCAAGAGACATTTAAAGAAGAATCCTCAGAATTCAACACGTGATTGGTATGAGAATGAGCATCCGTAGTACACTTCTTAAGCACAAGGTGCTTTTTTAAGTGTCAAGAGAGTTAACTCTCCATCCTCAGAAAAAAACTTTATGAGAAAACCAAGGGACAGAGAGAAAGAACTAGTTGAGGGCCAACTTGTCAAGAGTTTTTAAGACTACAAGACACTGAGACTGGTATCTGGCGGCAAAGCGGGGTCTCCATGCTTTTGAGCAAGAATCTGAGGGCACTGCAAGGTGGTCAGTAAGGGGCTGGGGCTCTAGAGTCAAAGTGCGGCACCTGAGTCCCAGTTCTGCTACCTACATTATGTGTCGAGTTGGGTCAATTAACGAGTGTATAATAATAGTCCTTCCTGGTTGAGTTGCTGCAAGAATTAGATAAGTTAATACAGATGTTTCTCAACCTACTTCCCCATAAACACATCAGAAGTTGAAACTACCATAAATTGAAATGTCTTCAAGAGACCTAACCTACTGAACATCACACCTTAGCCCTGCCTGCCTTAAACATGCTCAGAACACTCACATTAGCCTACAATTGGGCAAAATCATATAATAAAGACTGTTTTATAATAGTGCAAATATCTCATGAACTATATTGAATACTGTATTGAAAGTGAAAAGCAGTCTGTAGTGTATTGATTGCTTTCCCTCTGATCATAGTGCGCTCTGCTACCCAGTATCATGAGATAGTATCATACTGAATATTACTATCCTGAGGAAAGATCTAAATACAAAATTTGTAGTGCCATTTGTGCAGAATGAATATTGTTTTCTCACCACTGTAAAGTCAAAAAATCCTAAATCAAAGCATCCTAAGTTGGAGACTGTACACGTAAAGCATTTTGAAAAGACCCTGGCATGCACTAAACTCAAGATTAAATTTTCAGAGCTGGGATCCAGGAAAGCTGACAAATAGGTGTGCAGAATGAGGAGGGACAGGAGTGGCGGAGCTCACACGTGGTCAGTTGAGATAATACAACCAATGATAACCTAAGTATAAAGGGTACACATTTCAAGTTATATTCAAAGGGGAAAAAATCTCAGAATTTGATGTGGTTGAATGGAGAAAAGAGGCTGACATTACCAAAACTAGATGACAGGGATAATAGGGGTGCCAGCAACTGGTACATTAAAGTCCAAAGTAAACCAGTGTTTGTAGGAGGAACAGGTTTGTGGTAGGTGATTAACAAGTTAAGAGATTCAGATTTATATGTATTTGATTTGACCACTAGCGAACTATCCAAGTTTAAGTGTATAAAAAACAGTTTGAAATGTTTCCTAAAATACAGACAAAGCAAATATCTTTAAGATTTATCCTTTACCATTATTCCTATGATGAATTTCAACTCAATCTTCAAGACATAAAGGCTGCCCACTCTCCACTAGATTATTCTGTTATACCACTGAAGGATGGGCTTCCCCAAGAGGCCCAGACAAGCCTTCCCAAGACACATCACTTTGGCATGAGGATTATTTTGAACTAAGATCATTCAAGTTCCTGAAAACTCACTAGAAACTTTACCATTCCCTTAACTACTTAGAAGAAGGAACACTGGAGTATTACCCAGATTTAGGATTTTTATTTATGGCCTTCCTATCAAAGAAATCTTTATCTATGGCCAAGAAAACATGTAATTACAGAATATCTGGTCTTTATATGAGTCACCCTCTCCTAATCATATGAGTCCCCTTCTCCCCTGTCGTATTCCTTAGCTCTGAATAAATAACCCTCATTTTCCCCCATTTGTTTTGACATCTACTTTCACGTAGCTTCTCCAGAAAATGCAATTACATTTGTTCTTTTCTCCTACTAATCTGTCTAATGTGAATTTGATTGCTCAACCAGCCGAAAAGAACCCAGAGGAATAGGGGAAAATTTCCTCTCCACTCCTACACATTTATACAATTATATTGTACCTCATCATGTTTATACATATATCTTACTGAGATCCTTAAGAAAAGTAAGTGTGTCATGTTTTCAACCATATTTGGCTGGATTGATAAATGGATATATCATCTTGGGATTATTGCTAGTTTGTATCATGGAAATTGAGATTCCAAGGGAGAGTGAAGAGGAAAGAGAGGCTAGATTTCCCTTTAGAAGATACCTATGTATTAAGGATAAGAGAAAGTAGGAAAAGTCATCAAAGACGGGAACAGAAAGAGAAGAGACTGGAGGGTAGAAAATGCTATGTCATACAAGCCAAGAGAAGAGTTTTCAAAAAAAAGAGAGGTCAGAGATGTCACATATGGAGAGAGGCAGAATGGAAAACTTTCATAAATGCCTAGGGCACCAGGGTGCTTGAAGTCAGTTAATGAGATATAACAGGGTAATGGGGACCATGGCATTACCTTAGGACCCAGCAGTCCTCAGCTCCCATGAGATGTTGGTTCAGTAGACTCAAATCTTCTAAGCTTTCATGGGCAGCCAGAATGCAGGTATATGTGCAAATATTAATCCTTAATAAAAATAAGATGGTCAACAATATCTGAGTCAAACAAACCCTATGTAGCCTAAAGGGAGCTAATTTACAGTGTTCAGGCAAGAAAGAGGAGGGTGGAGACAATAGTAGACGGGAATGTTAAATGGTTAGTGATAGTTCAGACAGAAGAGGACAGACAACACATTTCACAGGACGAAGCAGTGAGTTGACTGCTGAGGAAACAGGCACAGAACACACAAAGTCTCATTTCCTTGCTAGTCTTCTGATTTCTTAAACCTTGTAGAGTAGCCATCTGGAGGGAACCCCCCGCCACCCCTCAAAGGAGTACAACAAACTCATTGCTCAAAACAGCATTGGTAGTTCCAGCTACTCATTCATAGAAATTCAGGGCAGAGAGGGAATAAAAGTTACTGTCTCTCTAATAGCTTTACTATGATACCTGAAGGGGCTAGATAGCTGGGACTGGATTTAATCAGCTAAGGTCATACCTATTAGCATCCATTAATGCCCTTACTGTCTGGTGTGGCTTTTGAAGTTCTACACAGTCCAGGAAGATTCTTAAAACACTGAAGTGATTTTACTGTGGCTGCTGCTGGCTGGGAAGCCATGATGAGAGTCCTGAGACTGAGACTACAATGTAGATGTTGGGTCATGGCCATCACCCAGCAAATACACTGAAAGGACTCTTCCTTGAATCTGTTTAGTGAGTCTTCTCTTTCACAGGGTCTTTGCTTGGTTAGGACACATGGGTATTAGCTCTAAACTGAGGACTAACTGAGCAATGAGGGCCAGTTGTTTATCTCTTCCCAGACTTGG
The DNA here is from genome assembly GCA_004363575.1 of Solenodon paradoxus. Lineage (NCBI taxonomy): Eukaryota > Metazoa > Chordata > Mammalia > Eulipotyphla > Solenodontidae > Solenodon > Solenodon paradoxus. Next base: position 458,924 of record RJWH01000045.1, read on the forward strand.
TTTTCTCACCTATAAAGTAGAAATAATGGTAACAAAACTAAGATCTGGTCCAGGAGGTTTCCCGCACTCAAGTAGTGCAGGAAATAGAATATGAAATTGAGTATTCAATTAATGTCTGTGGGTTTGTTTACATTTTTAATGGAAAGCATACATCACAAGTGAAAAAAGTTTTTAACTGAAACCTTTTCTCTTCTTTCATTGTATAATCTCAGAATCACAGAATAGACAAAATCAGACACACCCAATGAACTGTTTATATGGTTAGCATTCTTCAGCTCATAGGAAACATTAATAATTGTTTCATTTCAAAGACAGTGCTATTTAAAGGTTATGAAGCATCTTTTTGGAAAGTTCTAATAAACATATCCTATTTCACTGAGAATTTCTGGTAAGTAACTTCAGAATTGTTCAAGATGATACTGAGCCTCTCTGTTTCACTCAAAAGAAGCAAAGGGTAATTTCACAGCTCTGAGCTGAAAGTAAATAATGTTGCCAAAACCATGTGAATTGTCTCACATGGGACCTTACTTTAACCAATAACGATAATTCTCATTTTCATGAAAGCTAAGGACAATTTAGGATTGCTGAAGTTTTCTCTTAATGTACAGTTGCTTCATTTGCTTTTTCATCTTTTACTCTGCTTTGATGTATAGATTTGCTTATGTTGTAATCATTTTGTTTAAAGACGTTCTATAATTATTTCATTATTGTGTCCATTCTTATAATCCTTGGGATTTTTAAAAACTACCTGTCACAGACAATCACTAAGACCATTCTGCCAAAAGAGAATAGTGGGATTAAAATGCCACACACATGCAGGTAATATCTAGGAACAGAGTATAGAGTCAACTTAAATACATACTAAATAGAGGATAAATTCATGAGAATGTAGAGGCAAGTGCATTCGAATTCAAGCATGTGTATTCAAAGGACTTCTTTCCTCCAGCCAGTGCTGCTCCTGGCAAAAAGCTGGCCTTGGGTGGCCCTAGAGACACCTGTGTCCTTTTGCATAAGTCTACCCTAGGGCAAGGAGCTGGGAAAACAACCACATATTACTTTGTCCCTCCACATATAAAGAAATATTCTTGAAGGCTTAAGAGAAAATTGACCTGACATGTCTCCTCAGAGCAAAGATTTTTTGCCCTTAGGACACCTTTTTCACCTTCACATGCAGCCATTGGTCCATTTCAATACAAGGGAATGCCTCACAGAGAGGGGTATTCCTGCGAGAAGGCATGTAGAGAAGCCAGGGAAGTTAATTCTCAAACTGTGATTGGACTTGGAAATTTCTCACTTCTCCACTTTCACATTAAAATGAATGTTGCCTGTAGATTGGTCTGTGTCCCCTCCTCAAAGTCATAGCTTCAAATCCTAACCCCCAAGATGATGGTATTAGGAAGGGGGGTTCTTCTGGGTACAGTCTTCATAAATGGAATTAGTGTCTTATTAAAAGTGACCCCAGGGAGCTCCCTCACCTCTGCTGCTTTGTGATATTACAGCAAAACAGACAACTATCTATGAACCAGACAGCTCTCCCCAGATACCTTGTCTACCTGCCTGGAGACTTACCTTGACTTTTCAGCCTTCAGAACTGAAATATCAATGTTCATTGCTTATAATCCACTTTCTCTGTGGTATTTTGTTATACCTGCTCAAAATGAAAAGACAATAAAAGTCAAAATCATATTTCTTCATAATTAAAATTATTATGACATAACAATGTGCTTAGTGTGCAGGTGCTTTGAAAATAAAAGAAAATATCATGGCAATATCACTGTTATTAGTGTGAAATAGAGTTAATATAGTTCTTAACTGCATGCAAGTACTTTCCAACATTTTAACTCATTCAAACTTAACTAAAGTAACAAAGTATTAATTATTTCATAGCATTAACTGCTACTATTAATATGTTTATCTCAGATATTGATACTGAGGTTCAGAGAAGTCTTCAATTAGTGTCAGAGATAATATTCTTTGAACTTTCTAGAGGCCATTCTTTACCACTTCATGCATTTGTTCTTTAACAAAATGTTGTGGAATGATTTCTGTGTGGAGTACTGGCTACAGCCTAGGTTTCTTGCCCCCTTAAATAGTAACTATAAAGCTAAATCAATTGTGCTGGAAGATTGTATATATTATAAACTTTAGAAATGTTAATAACACAGAGTAAATATTATGTACAAAAAAGAACTTGCTAGAATATTGCTTTGCTACATATAGACCTGAAAAAAACTAGTTCTGGAAATAAAATTCATGAAACCACTGAACTTTCTATAATGGCAGCTGAGTACCCAACAGTGTTCCTGGCAAGAGTTAAATGTGTAGCACATTTTTGTTGAATGCTTGTTAAACATGTTATTTAACTCTTACTAAATAATGATAAATATTTGATTCATTCAAAATATTGAGCAATAGACATGAATCACTGAGCGTATAATATGTGCACACGTCTCTCTAGCTTATGTCCACAAATTTAGTGTATTCTTCTCTTTGTATTGATTTGCATTCCTATACTGAACAGAAATGCTCTCTAGTAAGCGGTGTGCATTATTTTGAAGTTCTGAAATGTCCCTAAAATTTCTCATTGTTGTTTCTTTTTTTTTCTATTTTTTTTGCCTTGGTTCGATGACTATACAGTATTGCTAACTGATTCTTCCCCTATTTGTACACAGAAAAGCCAAAACTAGCAAGTGGAATTACTGTGTTAGAGCAGTTAAATGCCCAAGGTTTCAACCAACACTGCTTGAGTTCCTGCTAGGGCCTGTCTATACAGTTACCTGTAATTACCATGTTGCTTTTCTTAGTGCTACTAGTAACAACAATCTTCTGTAATTCATTATTTCCTTTTCAAACAGTTTTGAATCTTTCTTTCATATCCGTGCTTTAATAGAACTATATCAAATACAATATTTCATGAGCCTAATCTGAATTAGGAGTTTAGAATGCAAGATCTCTGGCAATCCTTCTAACTCTGAAGATCGGGGCCAGCAAGTAGGTGAAGGAATCTCTTTGATTTGAAGCTGTTTCATCTAGTGAAAAAATTTCAAAGGAATTAATATATCCAAGGTCTGCAAAGCATGACTTCAACTTTAGTGGCAGTGATTTAAGATAGAGGAAGATGAATGAATCTAAATTAGTGGTTTTCAGAACTTGTCCCCCACCCCAGGGGATATTTGCAATGTCTGGATATAACTTTCATTGTTTCTACTGAAGTTTGGGGGCAGCCGTTATGGGGTTGCTCCTGAGCTTCAGCATCCCGCAGAGACAGCAGTGAAGCAGTGACAGGCTCCCTCAACAAAGCAGGTCAATAGTGTGAGACTGTGAGACTAACACTCAAAGGGCTTCAGTTGCGTGGAAGGAATAGCTTCCTAACCATCACTTACAAGACTGACCACACAGTCAGGGGAATTTTCCCAATGTTTTGAAACAGAAAACGGATAGAGATTGGCGGGGGTGGGGGTGGGGGGTATTCTCATTTTTTTGTCAGCAGTAGCTAATACTGTGAAACAATGACAAGCTGGCAGAGATTTTGCTTCGTGACTGCACACCATGAAACCCTTCACAGGTTGTTCTTCCTTCTGACAAGATTCTTGAGGTAAACAGACCTTTAGAGGGGTTTCTGAAGCTCAATCTAATTTTAGACTTCTGACCTGGATTTTTTTTTTCCTCTTTATTTTTGAACTGAATTGACTCTGGATTAAAGCTGTCTTTATACCACTTTTAAGGACTTAAAAGCAACTATACTCATTTAAGCATATCATATGTCATTTAGGCGATAATAACTACAATCATCATTAGATCTGAGATGTTTCTATCTGCTTTAAATTGTAGACGCCATAATAACTAAATTTAACTTGGAAAAGTTTTCTGTTGAGTTTATATAACATGTTTTGACCTGCTCAGCCCAGCAGGAAGCTAAAAGAGAAAACTACAAATAGATTTAAAAAGCTTTTTGATTCAGTATAAATAGTAATCCGTAGTCAGGATTAAATCTTGAAATTCCAGAAAGATTTAAATGTTTTATTAGGTTCACCTTCCCATTATGTTAAGGTCTATCTCTTTTAGAATCAAATTTAATTACTTTGAAAGCAATGATCACAGTGACTTTCCTTAGATCAAGATTTTACCAATAAAAGCAGTTGATCTTACTAACATTCAAATACTTGCTGTCTTTCAGGATAATATCTTTCAAAGATAATATCTTTCAAATTATATTAGATGACAATAAGTCTGCCAGGATGCTGTCTTGGGTGGATAAGATTTCTCTGGTGGAACTAATTATTTAAGATGCAGTATGATATAGCATTTCAAACCCAGAATCATAGTGAGACTGCCTGAGTTCAAATCCATCCTTAAAATTCCACTGGGGTGAGATACAGTCAAGTTACTCACTTCTCTGTGTCTGTTTCTTTGGTGTAAAATGGATAGATAATAGAATCTCTCTTAAAAGTATTTTTCAGAATTAAATTAAATCAATGATTCTCGAAGTATGGTCCACAAACCAGCAGCAACAGCAACACTTGGGAAGTTATTAGAAATGCAAATCTCTCGCCCTACCCAGACCAAATAAATCAGAAGCCCTATAGGTAGCTCTGATGCCTGCAAAAGTTTGAAAGTCATTGAATTAAATCACAGAAAACATGCATATAAGTGACTGTTATAGAATAAACATTTAATGCCTGTGAACTGTCACTAACATCAATCTCTGTAGGTGTCTATTGTCTAGAGTGTTTCATATTCCTGTCTATCATTTATTTTAAAGCATCTACTTCTGAAACACCCTTAGTTTACTCAAGCACAAAGCGATTCACTGAGAATCATACTCCCTCCCTTGTCATTTTCCTGTCTCCCTAGATCTCCTTACCATTCTGTGCCTGCCTTCTGGAACCCTCATCCTTTCTCTGTGAATTCTGTACAGATCTTGTTGCTGTGGAATGAGTTCTCTTTGCTTCCCCATCTGAGAAAGTGAGCAATTCCTTGTGCCGGAAAGCACATGTGCATTCTGCTCTTTTCCTATAGGAAACAGACCTCTTACTTCTCGGCACAACTCCAGAGGGCACTATTCATATTATACACTATAAAACCCTACCCAATGTGTCACAGACCAAAGGAGACTAAGGAGCTGTGATGATTATGAAATTCTACATAGTGTCCTGGATTGGAACCTGGTCATTAGAAAAAAATCGTTAGAGAAAAACTAAGATCTGTACATTTGGTTAACAACAATGCATCAATTTATTAATTGTCACAAATATACCATACTCATGTAAGATGCTAATAATCGGGAAAACTGGGTGTGAGATATATGGAAATTCTTTTTAATATCATCACAGTTTTCCCATAAATCTCAAATGTTTCTAAGGGTTAAAGTTTGCTCAGAACAAAGCAGCACAACTTGAAGGGAAGAGTGTAACAGTTTGCACACACAGCCTTCATGTTTTAGAGCCAGCCTACACGTCAAGCTTCATTTTCTCTATTTAAACTCTATACTGCAACTAACATGACTCTAAACTCTGCAAGGTTGGAATTTTACTGTGTTTATTTTCCACACAATCTTGTATACAAGATTTGCTTAATTCTTTGAGAAATTGGCAGAGGGAAGAGACAAGAAGAAAGGGAGAGCTATAACCTTTTTGAGAAATATTTCTTAGATGACTCTGTAGATAAAGTTGAAGTCATAAATTATAAGCCAAAGAACAACAACAACAAAAAAAGCAAAAAACATTACTTGAAGAGGTTTGCAAAACAGAAATGGTGGTGAGGAAAAGATTAATGTTTAATCAATCAAATTAGCACATATTGAAACTCATTTAGGCAGATTCATTAATATACACTCTCGTTTGTCTATTTTTAGTCAACATAACATGACTGAGACACAGACATGCTGTTGTATATACCAGTAGTTCACTTTTTAAAAAATTATGTATAGTATTCCATTGGATGGATATATCACAATTATTCATCTAATCTCCTATCATAGGCATTTGTCCCTTCCCCCTCTAGTTTTTGCCATTGTGCATAAAACATCTATAAATGAACATACTTACAAACATATATCCTCTTTTCTTTTGCAGGCATAATGGAATTTCTGAATCTTAGTTATATGCTGAGATTTATTAAAAATGGACAAATAGTTTTCTAAAGTGGTTGCACCAGCAATGTCTGAGGTAAAATTGCTCCAATCCTGATGATTACTTTCATTGTCGGTCTTTTAAAATTTTATGAAACAAACAATTGAACCCCAGCAAAAACCTGCAAGACACAATATGATGGCTGTTAAAGGGGGTAGAAGAGGGAAGGAAGGGGAAAGGGAGCAAAATGATGGTGGTAAAGGGCTTTAAAACTCTGGTGGTAGTAGCAGGTGTGATGTACAATACCCATAAATTGAGAAATTAGTTCAACATCTTAAAATCAGTGTGACTTTGTAAAGAAAAGAAATAATAATACAACCATTATATTATTTTAAAATAATTTTAGCTATTATTATTTACCATTATTCTGGTGTGTGTGTGTGTGTGTGTGTGTGTGTGTGTGTGAGAGAGAGAGAGAGAGAGAGAGAGAGAGAGAGAGAGAGAGAGAGGGAGGGTGGGAGTCTCTCACTTAAGTTGTTCCATTTGCATTTTCCTTAGAGGTAACACTTGCTGTCCATTTGGATTTCATCTTTTGTAAGGTATCCAATTTCAAAATTAGGTTGTCTTCACTTACCATCTGTAAGAATTCTTCATCCATTCTGGAGACATTTTCACTAGGTCCATGCATTGTGAATATCTTCTAGTCTATGGCTTCCTTTTTTATCTTCCTAATGAAGTGTTTTGGTGAACAGAAATTTAGAATTTTGTTAAGGTCTACCTGAATGCTTTGGGATATTTACAATACTTTATAATTAAAGGAAATTTAGTTGGAAGAAAATAGAAAATGATATTGCATTTCCCTTTCTTTCTTAACTAAAATATGATTAGAAGGATCCTTTCTCTCCCTCCCTCCCATCCCCTTTCTGTCTCCCTCCCCTTCTACCTCCCCTATGCTCTCCTTCTTCCCTCTTCCTCTCATATTAGCTTGTCTCTAACTCCTAGATCAACAAGGAAGATAATTTTAGAAGACGAAGGTCCAGTTCTCCCAAGCCTTTCCCTCACTGGCTGTCTCTTCCCACTTCCCCATTGCTCCCTCCCCAAAGGAAGTGGGGGGCACTCAGTACATTCACCTGCAAGAGAACTGTTGACCTCCAAGCAAGAAGGGTGTCAGGTAAGGGCCTGTGCCAGTGCAGTGCACATTGAGGGAAGGGAAGTAAGCATAGTGGGAGGGTAGATGCCTTTGGAGCAGAAGCTGCAGATTTTTCTGAGGCTCACTCTTCTTTTGGGATTCTGCAGTTTTCACCCAGACAGTGCCATGGTGAACATATTGAGTGCAGTGTGGCCATGCACACTCATGTTTCAGGAGAGATAGTTCATATTCTACTTGGGAATCATTTCACACACTCTCTCCTTCATCAACTTCAGGAAGAAGGATGGTAATCAACAGCACTTCTCTTCTTTGATCAGTGTACTGAGTGAGGAGCAGGCCACTCACACTGAAGGAACAGAGAGGAAATGGGCTTTCTAGTGGATGAATGGGCTGCACATTCAGCCAGATTTACTACCCAAAAGAGGAGACAGAGATTACAATCATTACTTCAGGAACCCAGGAAAAATATCAGGGTGAAAATCATGAACTACAACTAACTATCTATGCCTTGCCATATCAGTGGACTACTAAGGGCAGGCACTTCACTGTGAAGTCTGAAGCTTCCTCTGCCCCACTCTGAGCACGTTACAAGCTTTCTAACAACTTTCTCTGTTCACAGTTATCCCTGGGTACATCTGCCTCTGTCACCAGCTATGCTCCTTTAAGGTCAAGGTTAGTTTGTATGCCCTTTGTGTCTGACATAGGGTAATATATATAATATGTATTTTATATATATACATATATATTATATGTAGTTATGTCTACATATAATATATATGTATATATTTAGTTCCACCTTAGTGGGATTTTAGCTCAATGATTATTGACCTAAATGACCTCAGCCAGTAGTATTCATATCTTAAAGTTTATGTATTTCAATTGAAATACTTGAGAGGCTCCAGTAAAGGAGATCAGAAGAAGCTGGAGAAGAATTCATCATGAGAATAGAAATAAAGAGCACTTTCTATTACCACATACATAAAGTTATCCCACATTTTATTATTGTTAGCAACTTGAAAGGCTAGCTTTAAATGACTTTAGTTATAGTCAAAAGGTAAGTCTTAAATTGGGCCAAATACTCCAGAGATTTACATCATGCAACAGTAAAGAAATATTCTCTCTGTAATCTGCTCCTCTAAAGGCTGCACTTGGACTGCTCAGAGCAACATTTGTTAACAGAAGTAAGTTGATATCATTGAGAGGGTCCAGAGCAAGGCACCAAAATGATCAAAGGAGTGACTTGTGCATTAAGATCAAAAGACCTGGCAGTGTGTAGATTGGTCAAGTAATGTGGAGGAGAGGGGCTCCCTGAGTACTCGATAAGAGTCTACAAATATTTAAAAGGCGTTAACACCAAAGAAGGCAAGTCCTTATTTTGCTTGCTTGGAGGTGACATATGTGAAACAACAGTAAAAGTAAAACTGAGGAAAGAACAACATACCAAGGATATCAGGAAATATTTCCAACAGATAACAATGGAAGTTTGTGCAAAAATTAGATGGTATGTAGCCTTAGATTCACTGTATGTGTTACAGAAAAGCACCATGAATCACTTCCCTTGTTTGTGACTCACCGTATGTGTCTTTCTTGTCTCTATTGCTACCAGTCATTTATTACTTACTAACTTATCTTATACCTGTTACCCAAATTCTTGTATATCTTCATATATTTTATTAATGACATTGCACTTGCTTTTTGGCAGAATATGATTTATGTAGCAATAGTTGCCATGGCTGTCTGTGTTCCACATGTCCCATCTTTTTAAATCAATGAGTTCATAGCTTAGAATTAAAATAAACTCAAAGTAGCTACTCTCACCACAGGGACTGGGTGACTTCTCCAAAATGAACAGGTCTATGACTTAGCAGAAATTAAACCCTGATCTTCCCCTCTGGTGGTGCCTGATTCTCTTCTAAAGGAGTTACCTTTGTATCATACAGAATTTTCTGATTCTTGTGACATAGTTAATTTCATTTTTTTGCAAGCTGTGGTAAGCAAATTTAAAGATTGTTTTTATTTTCCAGATTTTCAAGTGTTGGTGTTTTTATTATTTCTTAGAATAGATTTTAAATTAGAACAGATTTTAATAGCAAATTAGGGTAATAGTGCAGGTCTTATCCTAATGGGAAAATAACACTGGAATAAAAACCTCACTAAAGGTCTACCTATCTGTTGTCTTTCACACAATAAGCGATCTTAGCTAAGAGGATAAATTACTCCTTCACATGCATGGAACAGCCCTGCTCTGGGTGACTTCTCTACCTCGATGAAACTTAATTTGGGGCACACCCAAGTCTGAAATAGGAAAACCTTGAGCAGCCAAGCACCATTATAACATGTTCACCATAGTTCAGGAAAATCTTACCAAACTAAGTGTTTTACTGAAAGTTGGCACTATAGTTATATCTTTTTACCTAAAAAATTCACTAGCAACAAAGTGGTTATGGTGTCTGAACTGCACATAAATTATGAATGATAATCTCACTAAGCTCACATTTCATTGACTTCCTGTCTGGAGCTAGACTCAATGGATGCAAAGATTGGTATAATATGGTCCTTGACATCAAAAACCATAGGGTTTGAGCTATATATATAATAATCACCCTAAACATTAATGGACTGAACTCACCAATCAAATGCAGAGTGGCTGACTGGATTAAAAACCATAACCCAACCTTCTGCTGCATTCAGGAAGCATGCTTTCTTCCAAAAGATAAAGACTCAAAGTCAGTGGCTGGAAGACAATCCTACTGTCCAATGGCAACCTCGAAAAAGCAGGAATGGCTATATTCATATCAGATAAAACAGACTTCCATCTAAAAAGCAGAACAAAAGACAGAGATGGACACTATATAAAGAGTAAAGGATCAATCCGGCAAGATGACATAAAGCTTATTAACATATATATACCAAATGAAGGTGCATCAAAATGTATCAAGCAAGTATTATTAGACCTGAAGAGAAACATTGACAGAGACGCAATAACAGTGGGAAACTTCAACACCCCACTTACCACAATGGACAGATCAACCAGGCAAAAAATTAACAGGGAAACAGCCATTTTAAATGATCATCTGGAACAGATAGGTCTAAGACTATACCGATCATTTCACCCAGTGACTACAGATTTACTTTCTTCTCAAATGCTCATGGAACATTCTCAAGTACAGATCATATGCTGGGACACAAAAAACCTCTCAACAAATTTACAAAGACTGGAATCATAGCAAGCATCTTCTCTGACCACAATGGCCTAAAACTGGAAATCACCCACAAAAAGAAAGCTGAAAGACCCCAAATCAATTGGAAACTCAACAATATGCTCCTGAAGGACTCGTGGGTAAAAGAGGAAACCAAAGAGGAACTTAAAAAATACTTAGAGACAAATGAGATGAGGACACGAGCTACCAGAATCTACAGAATGCAGCAAAAGTGATACTAAGGGGAAGTTCATCACAATCCAGGCTTATCTCAAGAAACAAGAAAAATGACAAATAAACAACTTAACTCCACATTTAAAACACCTAGAGAAAGAACGATTAAAGCCAAAAATCAGCAGAAGAAAGGAAATAAAAACCATGGGGTCTGATGTGTAAAGTAGAAAAAGAAACCAATTTATAAATCTGTGATCAGTAGGGGCATCCAAGAGAGTGAAAAATAAGGCAGCAAACCCTGGTGAGGTTAGGGAAGACTTCCTCAAACAGCTATCTTTGTTAATTATTACTCAGACTTCTAGAAAAAGAAGTCTTTTTCTAAAAGAAAAATTTTTCTCTATTCACAAACAAATATTCATATGGAGAGTTTTTATCATATAGATTGTTATGCACTTCTTTAAGAAAAGTAAAAAAATATAGACAATTCCACACATATGTACCTAATTTTTCAAATAGTTAGAAAGTATATATTTCCATCATTTATTTAACTCTGTTTTTAAATAAACAAGTTGTTTATAATTTTTGCTAATTACTAACAAATTCTGAATGACAGCCACTCCCTCATATTCGACACATGAGAAGTATCTGTCCCATGGGGGTGGGGTCCATCAGGGTAATCCTTACAGCTATTGAGTTGGGATTGATACCTAAAAAGATTCCTAAAGTATTTACAATGTAATAAAGAGTTTATTAGTTAATTAACCATGAGGAGTAACCCTAGGAACATCAGAAAGAGTGCTCTGTGTAAACTGCCCGCCATTTATACTTTGGGCTTTTTATAATGGTCTTTGAGCAGGCAGTTTGATTTGCACCTACATTTCAAATTTCAAAAGAAGTTTGTGTTCAGGCCTTTGGCCTTTAACTATTACTTGGAGATCAAGAGAGGCAAGTACAGGGTGATATAAGACATAAATGTTGGTCACCCTGTTGGAGCAGTGGTTGGGTCAATTTCCTCCAAAGGAGCAAAACGCATATCCCTGGGTACCGGCCCCAGACCCAGGGGGGAATCAACCAGTGTAAGCAACCTAATAGAAATAAAATAAAAGTTGCTTTTTCCTCCTTTCTCTTCCTACCTTCCTGCCAGTACCTTTCCTTTAAAAAAAGTTAATGTTACAGGAGCCTTAGGGAGTATTCAGAAAAGCTTTTCTCCTGTCATTTACTGGCAAATAGGACAAGGGACACCTGCTTATTCAAATTAGTACATTCTCATGTGGTCTTCTCATAGAATGAGGCAATATTTGTTTTGACTTCTACTTCTGCAAGTTTCTTCTCCCAGGGCAAGGAGGTCCCAGGAATGTTTTCTGTCTACAGTGTCCTCTGCCAGCTGGCATCCCTCCCCACTGGTGGGCCACAGCAAGATGCTGGGTGCTTTCCAGAAGACCATGGATGAGGGCCATGCTCGTTCAAAAAAACAATATCCTCTCATTATCTTTTTCAGATCAGATACACATTGGCCTTCAAAGGCCTGTGAATAATATTTTTCCTGAATGACAAAGCATCCTCAGTCTTATAACATGTCCCTGACATGTTTCATATTTGCGAACAGAACAGAGAGGTAGTAGAAGGAAGTGTTGATCAAGTGTTGTTCATTTGCTTATCAAATTTCCCCTTTTCCATCTGAGAGAGGCAGTGTGTCTCTGTTTGCTCCTTTGGAGGACACTCCAGGTGGTTAGCCCTGGGTCCCTAGACACCCCCTCATCTCTCAGTGCTCCTGAGTTCTGACATCAATCCCTCCTCCCATCCCCTGCCCTACCCCTCTCTCAAGAAAATCGACTCCACCCTGCAGATAACAAATCAGACCTTAGCTGAACTTCAGGGAAGCCACTCCCTCTGTTACACTCCTGAAGGTGATCAAGCCGCTGACCCAAGGAAGGGGGATGAACAGAGATAGGTATCTCTTTGTTTCTCTCCAACAGAGAAGTTGAAGCTAATCAATCTCCTAAATTATCTGAGGAAACCATAATTTACAATTAATCTACAAAAAGAATTGGGATCAAACCTACTTCTCCTATTACCTTGACTCAGACCCTATTCCTTACAAAATAATGACATTAGCATGCCTGGTGGAGCAGTGGTTGGGTCAACAGCCTCCAAAGGAGCAAGCCACGCACCAATGGGTTTGAATCCCACGTCTGAGGGGAGACACCTGTGTGAACAACTAAAAAAAGATAGATGGAGATGCTTTTTACTCCTTTCTCTTCCAGCCTGTCTACTTGCCTTCATTCCTGCTTGTACCTTTCCTTTTAAAAAGAAAGAAAGAAAGAGAATTCAAAAAAATAATGACAGCAGCTGAATTATGTCAGTTTGTGTCAACTTCTTTCTTGTTCTGATTATTATCATCAATGTCACCACATTAACCAAGATATCTGCCATGTGTGGGCCATAATGAGCAATAATGTTTTCTTAATCTCTAAGTTACTCCACTGATAGCAAGATGAGGTTATCATTTCACCTGTCACACAAGAGTTGAGACAGACACCATTCTCAGTGATCCTCGTACGCATACGGTGCGTTCCAGGAAATAGGATGGATGAGTACAGTCATTTATCTCATACACATTTCAGTGTGTGAAAAATAAGCCTTTGTTGATGTATCACCTGCTCTTTATATGTGAAGAAAGAATTTTAAGGATGGGGCAGAATTAGAGGGGAATGAGAGCAAGGATAGAGGAGGTAGCTGGTAGATGAAGAAGCACTGAGAAAGCATAGAGGAGAGAAGAATTGTACATGTGGGAACTAGATGTATTCATCCACACACTCATTCATTTATCAGTCAAAAATGTTCTCTGACATTTGTTAAACAACATACCTACTTTAAGTCAGCTTTGGTTAGTCATTGTGCTATTGTGCTGGGCAGAACAATACTTACCATGTTTATTAGTATTTACTATATTTATAGTAATATAATATTTATTATATTTACTATATTTATTATATATACATATATATGGATAGGCATATAATATGGGATATATGAGTATAAATATGCATTTATACATATAATAAATTCATAATATAAAAACCATTGTTGTTTCAAATCAATCAGAACATGTTGAATAATAGAGATAGGAAATAACAATAGTTAAAAATATCAACAACCAATAATATGTGAAAAACTACCTAACTTCACTTACAATCTGATAAGGAATGCAACGTAAACAACGAGATAATATTTTCATCTACCTAATTGAAGATACCGAGAAAATTCAAAGCAAATGATAGGTAAAGATTGGAGAAAACAGTTTATTTTCATATCCTACGGAAATAATCTTAATTGATATGATCTTTTTGAGAACAATGTGCATTACTATTAAACTTTAAAAGCATATCATTTGACCTCGCAATCTTTTGTACTCTGTCTTAAAGAAACAGCATGGGTAGCAGTGTTGTTAAGTCTAGTATCCTTAAAATAACAAAATAATTGGAAGCAACTGAATGCCCACTGATGAGGGAGTATCGGCAGCACCTTATGTATTTGGTACACAAATATGTTTTAAAACAATACAGCAAAGTGCAGTGCAGTCACATTTTTTGTTTAAAAAATTAAGTGTGCACGTGTGCTTGTGTGTGGCATATTTCTAAGAAGTGTGTGTGCATATGATGTGCATATATGGTGTGTGAGCATGTGTGTGTGAATGTTAGTGGTGAGTCTGTGTGTGGTGTGTGTCCAGGGAATGTGTACTTGCACACACATGTCTGGAAGGTCTCTCCCTGCTTGTTTAGCACAACTGTCCCTCTGTGATGGGGTTTGATTGGAGGTGAGGAGAAAAGGAGTTCATTTTACTGTACACATATCAATATCCTTTGAGTTATTATTACAGACTTCTGTTCTGAAGTTTGATCTCTGAGTCATGTTTCATATTAGACCTTTAGAGAGGAAGTGGTGCAATTTCTATTCGAATTCCAACACAAGAGACCTTTTTCTTAGGACCTTCACTTGAAAACAACATCTTATTTTGCAATCTCTCCCCCAGTCTTGGAGACATTTCCAATAAAGGGGGTGATTGTCAGAGACTTTTGTTTCCTAAAGCTTTGCACATAGATCCAATTGTGAGATGAAGCAGCAGCAACACATTTCCTGTATTAAATATCACACAGAAGTAGCACTTAAGATACTGAGCAGAAGGTTAAATAAATAGAAGAGAAAGAACACCCTTGGCAGAAACTAGTGGGTTAGTTACTTTCTCTATTCAGTATTTGCCAATTAGAAAAAAGGCAGTCACAAGATAGGCAGTTCAGAATTTTGAGAAAATTGTCAAATCAAAAGAATTTGCATCTAGAAATAGTGTCTACAAGCTGTTGACGGGGGTTACTTCTAAAAGCTGGACAAGGCTTTTGCTTCTGGTGTTACTTCTTTAAATCTATATACAGTTTTTAAAAGAAGGATAACAGGATTATGGGTGTAATCATTAATTTTTGATTTCTAATATGAATGATTAATTTGTTTTACTATAATTATCCCATTTTCTATAGTGTACTATTTTAATTATCAGAAAAAGAATACTGGAAATCTAACACTTTCAAAAAGACAACACATGAACTTACTGTCAGGGATTCTTGTGGTCCAAGAATCTAAGTTAATTTACAGAGGACATTAACAAGTAATTTGTCAGGGGTCCTTACTTGTGAAAATTAAAACTAAGCTTTAGAAAGATATTTATTAACAGAAAACAAGAGTGAAATGGTGTGATCTTATAAGAGAACACAGCCTTAGATTTACATACTCGTAAGGTTGATTGTAGCTATGTGACCTTGGAAAGTGACATATACTCTTTCTGACCCTTGTCTCCTGGCTCATGAAGAGGGGAAGTTGATTATGAATCCAGCAGATTGAAGGGTGATGTTAACCAGGAGTCGTTAACAACAACAGCATTAACTCTGTGAAATGCCTGTGAAAAGTGAGAATTCCACTGTGTTCCCAACCTCTCAGACACATGAGTTGTCAGATCACCAAGGCATTTGAGAGAGGCCTGGATATTTCCTGCCTTTGATCACAGAGCCTATCCTGCCAGCATCCCTTGTGCATTTGGCCCCAGGGTCCTTCACTTCTTATCACTCTGCTAATTTTACCAATAGGACTTCCTCTGTCCTTTACCAGCAGGTTGAGGTTTTTGTTATTCACCCATACCTTCTGCAGAACATCAAGATCATACTCTTAGTCTTAGCACAAGAAATCCTGTTCTTTTCCAGTATCTCAAGATTTCTTCTCCTTCGCTAGGAAACCCCACATCATGTTAGGATAGCAGAATCACAAAATTCAGTCAACCCCCACATTACACCCACCACTTCTATTGAGGTCCCAGTTACTTCTCCTTGTCTCCATGGAGACTCCTGCTCTCCCTCATACTCTACTTGTGAATTCAGGAGCAAACATCCTCTCTGTTCAGGGGTGTGCTGTCATCTGATAATGAAAAAGCAGAATGCAGAGTGACTGTTTCTTGCCAAAAGAGACTTTATTCTTACCTATTATCAGAAATGAAATTTTTGTAACAATGCTTTAAATAGCTAAGAGTTAACCTGTGTTCCCTGTTTACTGTATGTCAGTACTATTGAAATGTCTGTGCGAGTCCTAGGTTTTTATAGTTACTCCATTTTAGCAATATTACTAATAAGGGAATCAGAAGCTTATGGTGGTTATTCACACCCAGAAGTTCATGTGGGAGTACTGGAATTTGAGACAAGGTAGCTGATACAAGAGACCATCCACCAAATATGGCTTTAATTATGACAGTAGAAGGTAAAACGTTGGCTACAAAAGTTTCCTTTTGTAAAATTTCTTATATCCACTTCTAAAAAATGTGTCTCTTATTTTCAATATTCTACAAAGTAGAAAAATAGATAGAAACTAAATTCTAATAGGCTGTGACTTTGAATAAAGTTAGCATTTTCTATAATTTAGTCACTGTCTACATTGTCTACTATTAGAAATGGCAACTGTATGCACATGGTTTATAAAAAATACAATCATATATAAAGGGAAGAAGTATTATCAAGTTTATATAAACTCTCCTGAAAAAAAGGGAGTTAATACTCCCAAATTCATTTTATGAGGCCATATCATACCCAAACCAAAGATATTACCAGAAAATTAGCTGTTCTTTATAAGCAAAGATGCAAAATAATCATCAAATTGAATCCAGTAACACATGAAATGGCTTATCCATTGTGAACAAGTCCCAGGAGTACAAGACTGAATCAACAGTAAAAAAAAATCTAACATTTCAATTTACCAGCTAACACTTTGTAAATAAAATGAAGAAAAATATATGATTATCCCAATAGGTGCAGAAAGAGCATTTCACAAGTCACCACTCACTTAAGATTAAAAAGAAACTCAGAACATTAGGTATAGAGGTAGACTTCCTCAGTTTGATAAAGAACATCTACAAAATCCTCCCAGCTAAATTAGGGATAGAGAGGACTTCCTCAATTCGATAAAGAGAATCTACAATAAAAAACTTCCAGTTACCATTCTACCTTATGATGAAAGACTAAATGCTTTCTCCTTGAAATCAAGACAAAGGCCAAGATAGGATGTCTTCTCTCACTACTCCAAGTCATAGCTAGTGCAAATAGTAAGAAAAATAAATAAAAACATATGGATTGGAAAAATGATAGAGCAATATTAAATTGCATATAGCATCATTGTTTGTGAAGAAAATCCCAACGACTATTTTTTAATTCCTAGTAAATGAATCTAGTAAGGACAGGATGAAATGTCAATATGCAAGAAATCAATTGTAGTTCTATAAACTAGCAATGAACAATTGGAATTTGAAATTAAGAAAATAATAGAATCTATAATAACATGATAACATTAAATGCAACTACATTTAGCAAAAATGGGATGAATATGCTGAGCAACACAAAACATTAAAAAAAGAAAATCAAAACAGAGAGATGTATGTCACGTTATGAATTGAAAGTCATGATATTATTTAAATGTCAATTCTCCCAAATAAGACCTATGGTGTAGACTCTACATAGTACCAGTTAAGATCCCAGAAAATTTTTTTATAGATTTCAACAAGCTTATTCTTAAATTAGGTATGAAAAGTCAAAAGAATTAGAATATTCAAAGTGATTTGGGAAGGAAAACACCAAAGGTGTAGGATTCACACGACTTGATTTCATGACTTGCTATAAAGCTACATTAGTAAATATAATGTAATATTAACAATTTGACAGAAACATGGGTCAACAGGACAGAGTCAATAGCCCGGAAATAGACCCATACAAAATATAGTCAACTGATTTTTTTTCACAAACACGTAAAGACAATTCAGTGAGAAAAGAATATCCTTTTCAACAAAATGTGCTGAATTAACTGGATGATTATAGGTAAAAAATGAACCTCAATCTAAACCTCATATCTTATACAACTTTTAACTCAAAGTGGTTATAGATATTGATGCGAAGTGTAAAGCTATAAAACTGCCAGAAGAAAACTTAGGAGAAAACCCATGTGGTTTGTCAAAGAGGTTTAAAATAAGATTTCAAAAGCGTAATCCATTTTAAAATTACCATATTGAACATTATTAAAAATAAAAATGCTTTCTCTGTGAAAGATACTGATAAGAGAATGAAAAGACTAGCTACAGATCTTGAGAGAATATTTGCAAATTAATTTTCTGATAAAGAATTCTTAAAATTCAACAAAAGAAAAGAAAATGGTCAATTTTAAATTGGGCAAAAGATCTAAACACTTCACCTAGAAGAGTTATACAAGTAGTGCATAAGCCTGCTTAAAAATTCTGAACACCATTAGGAAGTTGAGAGTTAAAAGTCACAGTGAGATACAATGAGATATAATGTTACCCTTATCAGAATAGATAAAAATTTAAAACATAAATGCCAAATGCTGGTGAAAGTTTGAACCAAATATTCTCATACATTGTTGGAAGGAATGTAAAGTGATAGTTATTTTAGACAATTTTTGTAAATTTCTTAAAATTTGGAAGTTTATTGTAAAACTAAATATATTTCTTACAAAACTTAGAAATCCAACACCAAGCTATCAACTTGAGACACGAATTTTTTGTTCAAATCAAAGTGTATATATGTATAAATTTAGCAACTTCATTCATAACTGCCAAAATTTGAAACAACCTAGATGATATTCAAGTTGCAAATGAACAAACAAGTTTTATTCAGTCAATGGAATACTACTCAGGAATAAAAAGGAATGACTTTTAAAAATAATTTATAATTGAATCAACATTATGCTATAACGTTATATAAGTTTTGGGTGTCCATCATTAGAACTCAACATCTAATCTATGTTAAATTAGGGTCACTACTTAAAGTTCAATTCACCATATAATTTGACTCCACCTAATACAAAATGACTCCATCTTTTGCCCATCCCTTTCTCCCTTCCTTACTGGTGACCATCTAATTTGGTTCTGTGGTCTAAGAGCTTATTTTTGTGTTATTTAATGCATTTGGTTGATTTCTCTGCATTCAATATATAAGGGAAATCTTATGATATTTGTCAAGAAGGAGCAGCTATTGACCCACACAACATATATAAATCTGAAATGCACTTTGCTAAGTAAAACAGAACAGAGTCAAAAAACAGCCTATTGTATAATCCCACTCATCTAATCCTGGGCAAAAGGCTTGAAAAATAAGGGAGAAAAAAAGATAATGGCATTGGAGAGTGTGGAGTGGGGTTGAATATAAAAGATACAGGATGTTTTGGGGGTATTAAATTGTTCTGTAAGAAACTGTAGTAGTGGATGCAACACTATGCCTCTGTTAGTATCTATAGCACTGTGCAATATAGAGTAAATTTTCTGAATAAATTCTGCAAATTTATAGTATTAAATCAAGATTAATATTTTAATTTTGACAATTGTTCCATGAGTATGAAGACTGTTCATATATGAAGAAGCTAAGTGTAGTATAAATGAGAATTCTCTATTATTTTTGTAATTCTCTAAATCTAAAATGATCTCAAAATGGTTTTTACAATTTTATATTGAGATTTATATTGAACTGAGTATACCATGCTGAATAGAATTTCTTACACAAATAAACTCTCCTTTGTTTCTCTTGACTGTACTAGAAGGGAAATAAACCAGACTTCGAAATACTGTTATGAAAATATATGGCAAACTATAAACCAGTCTCTAAAACATTTTCATTGTCTGAAATGAATAATTTTCCATCTATTCTACCAGTGTGCTTTGTAATTCATTTTCATTTAGCAGGACTATTGATTAGCCTTTTTTTTTCCAAAATGAACTTTTTTTCCTGATTTTGGTGGAATTTTAAATATTCTTGTGTTTTATTCCCTCAGCTATATGCTTGATGTTCTTTCAACTTCATAAATGATTGCATCATTAAATAGTTTGACTTTAGGGCATCATTTTCTAAAGCAGACTTTTAAAGGCAGGTGTATCTTTACTTAATATTGTACTTCCTTATGAAGTCAATCTCTCTCTCTCTTTATTTTGTCTTTTTGATGGTATTATTATGAATATATTCCTAGTGGTTGTATTTTCTCATCATTCAGTTTTGTCAATATTGTCAAACTCTACTGAGAGTAACTGATAACTAGTCTGGTCTACTATTCAGTTTAAGCTGTGAACAGAGAACAAACGGAAATGGAAAACATTTAACTAATTCTAAAGTTTGATGACTTATCTGAAATCCAACCTGAGTTCAGAAAATATTTGGAGGCAATAGAGCAGATAAGAATCGTTTTGGAATCTCTTAATTGGAGAACAAATCGTAGCAGGGCTGTAGTTTCATGATTTGAGGCAAATTCTTTCTGAATAAACCATAATTCTGATCCCTGATTGTGGGTGTGTATGCATGAATCTGCAGAATTAATTGACCACTACTTTATTAAAATTAGAACCATTACATTATGATAGTTTTACCAGATTCAGTATTGATGGATTACTACCTTGGATTGTGAATTTGACAGATTATTTAAATTACTAGGTGTTATATAGTCATAATTACGGATAAGTATTTCTAATTTCTCAAGAAGGACTTCTAAGAATTGAAGCTATAAATGTTATAGCACCCAATGTAAAATAAATGAAAAGCTTTAAAAATTACCAGTATCCATAAAAATAAATTTATTGCTTTGGTAATAGAGAGTGCACATCTTTTCACTAGGCCCATGGTAAATGATACATTATTAAAATCACAAAGAAAAATCACAATAAGTTAACAAGGAAAATGTAGCATTATAACTCAGTGTTGATTATACATCTTTATAGAAAAAAATCAAAGCAATTATTAACAACTTGGAAATAATGACCTTATTCTTTGAGTCACAACATGTTCAACAATATTAAAATAAAAATTATTGAAAAATTAGAATATAATTAGGATTATTAAGACACTGTAGATTTAAAACAACTCCTGGGGTCAGATCTTAACATGCAAAAAGTTTGGAAGTCATGGTTTTCATTCTCATAACAGGACAAAAAAAGAACTTGAAATTGAAAATCATTGGCTTTTTTTTAAGATTTATTAGAAAACTGAGTTCACTGGCAAGTTGCCATCCTCAAATCTGGAAAAAGAGGCAAATGCAGAATTAAAACAAGAGCTCTGCTTACCTATAGCAGAGTCATAGGAGCCAATAACTGGTTGGAGCACTTAAGTGATCATTTTAATGAATCCTTGAAGGCTTAGTGTAGACTCGTATGAAACTCCTGGGGGCCCAGTTTTAATGGGACTACCACACTAGCTTAGAGTTTACCTCCAGGAATTATACCAGGTTCTCACAATTATGGTCAGAGAGGAAAAACATCTTATGTTTTGGAAAGAGGAATATTTAAACATAAATGAAATTTAAATATACTCAGAATATTATAACAATTGTTTCCTCCAGAGGAAATGATTTATTGCTAATGTATGGGACCTGGGGAAAGATCAACTCCAGCTTCTACCAGCATTCCTATCTCATATATAAAGACTTCTAAAGGCATATAAATACTTCTGAATTCACACAGACACACTAAACAACTGAGATTTAATCAGAAAATCATAAAAAGTTTCCCGTTCCAAACACCTTGCAAACATAACAAAAATGGTTTCAGTAAAATAGCAAAGGATTAAATAGAGAAAACTATACGATACAGACTATTTCAGAAGTTCTGAAGTCTGTGGAACAATTACAAAAGATAAAACACACAAGTATTGGAATGCCAGTTGGTGCATAAAAAAAAAGCAGGAGAAAAAGAATATTTAAAATAATAACGATTTTGAATTTTTCAAAGATAATGACAAACACCAAATCACAGATCCAGAAAGCTCCAACCAGCATACCAACCAGGATAAATACTTAAAAATCTAACCCTAAGCATGCCACATTTAAAACACAGAGAAATAAAGATAAAGAGAAAAATTTTAAGGAAAAAAATTACATATTGACGAACAACAATACAAATTACATCAGATTCTTACAAGAAACGAAGAAAGTAAAAGGACAGTGGAGTAAAACAAAGTTTTGAAAGAATAAAACAACTTAGAATTCTGTATGTGCAAAATGATCCTTTAAAATGAAGAAGAAATAAAATCTTTCTCAGACAAACAGATACGGAAAGAATTTGTTGCCAGAAGAGCTATCTTGAAAGAAATGTTAAAAGAAGTTCTTCAGAGGAAAGGAAAATGACAAAGACAATACAATTAGATTTGCATAAAGGAAGAATAACTAAATAAAGTAAAATAAAATCTTTAATTCTTTTTTTTTTCAAGGGGAGGTACAGGCAGGAATGAAGGTTAACAGAAGCAGGTAGGCAGGAAGAGAGAGGAGGGAGAAGTACTTTATTTTATTTGGTAATTCATCTTGTTTTCCCCTGACTCCTGCGACCTGAACCTGAGTCTTTGCATATGTGGAATGCACCAGGCAAAAGTGGCTGATCAAACCAATACTCTACCATTAATTGACCTACTAGGTAACTGCTCACAGCAATAATAACAATAATGTACTGGATGATTATAGCATTTGGAAAAGTAAAATAAATAACAACTCTTATAAAGGACAGGGAAGAGGAATTGGGAATGCTCACTTATAAGTTACAGGTCGTATTCACAAAGCAGTTTTGTGTTATCTGAAAGTAGACTTAGATTTGGTTTCAGAGATTGCCCTAGAGTTATATAATATATATTTACAATTAATCAACAGATTGGGAAAGAAAAAATTAAATTTTTCATAGGTGCCATAAATATATACAAACCCAAAGAATTGACCAAGTTGACTCTAAAAATTGACCAAAAACTCCTGTAATAACAGGAGTAAGCAATAACAGCAAAGTTGTAAGATGTAAGGTTAATAATCAAGTCAATTACTTTCCTACACGCAAGCATTGAACAACCGAAACTTGACATTATAAACACAGTATCATTTATATTAACACACACTCCTCCCCCCCAAAAAAAGTCTTAAAATATTTAGATACTTTTAATGTATACTATTTATGCAAGGAAAATTGCAGAAGTCTGATAAAGGAAATAAAGGAGGATCTAAATAAATGAAGAAATATTTCATATCCTGGATATAAACGCTTACTATTTCTAAGATAAAATTTTTTCCTAATGTGAGTTATAGGTTCAATGAAATCTCAGTCAAAATCCCCTGTATGATATACAATGTTATTCATTTGCAAAATCTTTTTGGAAGTCTACATAACAAATTGCAAAATTTGGTATAGCCTAAGGACTTCACTTCACAATATTGTTTCAACATTGGTTCATCAATTATTATCCATATACCACACTAATGCAGAATACTAGTAATAAGGAAACTATATACAGGGCACAGGAGATATATGGGAAATCTTGTACTAACAGCTCAATTTTTTTGTCAATCTAAAACTATTCTAAAAATTAAGTGTATAAAAATTTTAAGTACTAGCTTCAACAAAATGCAGATTAAAAGCATCGTGAGTAATTGCCAGACTCCATTTGAACTGGTTAAAATTATAAAGACTGACCAGACCAAGTGTTATCAAGGACATAGATCAAAAGAAAGTTTCATACAATGCTGATAGGAATGCAAAATGTCAACCATTTTTTAAAACAATTTGGCAGTTTCTTAATAAAGTTAAACATATGCCACATAACCCAGAATTTATACTTCTAAAATTTGCTTAAGAAAAATGAAAATACAAACCCAAAGAATTATGCACAAGCATTCATAGTAGTTTTTTTTAATAGTAGCCAAAATGTATGATTTAATCCCTTTCTTGAATCACTTTCAGTAACATCTTAACAGCACAAACAGTACCCCTGAATTGGAACTTTGGAAAAAGAAAAGAATCTGCCAGCATAAGGGGTATACACATTTGCTGAGAGGATTTGGAGGAAATAGATTGGATGGTGAACTGACCAGGAAGATATAAATCTTCTGCAGCACTGGGTTGGGGCTTCATATTAGTTTCCTAGGATTGCTGCAAAAAGTACCAGAGACTATGTGCCTTAAACAAGACTCTGGAGGATTTGAGGATCTGGGTTGCCATGACTTCAGGTTAACTGAACCCAGGAGTTGTGTGATAGCATGCCCTGCCACTTTGGAACTCAACTTTGAGTTTTGCTCTCTCAATTAAATATTGTTGTTTCACTACTTATTTTTAATTCTCACAGAAAAGAGAAGGGGAACTTAGTTTTTAAACTGAGGGTTTATTCTACTTGACTTTTCTTCTATTTTTTTTTTTAATTCTGGAAAAATACACAAAATTTACTATAGTCTATGTAACTACTAAAAAAAAAAATGAAATTGCATCCTCTGCAACAATCTGGATGGAACTGGAAGAGAGCGTGTTAAGTGAACTAAGTTAAAAAGAAAAAGAGAAATATAAGATGGTTTCACTCATTTTTGGAATATAATGAAATGAAACAAACAAATAGATAAACCCCAGGAAAAACTCTCAGAACACAAGATGATGGTTGCCAGGTGGGTGGGGGTGGGGAGGGTTGGAAAAAAGGGAAAGGTGGTGATAAAGGACACTGGAACTAAAAAATAAAAATAAAAATAATTTCTATATCAACCAGTTATAAGTGTACATGTTAGCTGTATTAAGAACATTCATATCATTGCACAATCATCATCACCATCCAGTTCCAGATGTTTTTTCATCTTGTAAAGCAGTTGCTCCTTTTGGCTTGAGTTAAAGATGGCCCTTGTTGGCATTGACATCAGCAGGTCATTGCTTCTATAGCTGTTCCCATTCCTTGTAAGGAAACAGAAGCCTCAAAGGAAGAGGATTATCCTCCCACCTGCCTGTTTCTTCAAAGGGAGCAAAATACTGCATCGTGGTTCAGTCACAGATACGTACTATGGGGGTCATCTCTGGCACTATGGGGCTATCTCTGGCACTGGGTTGGTTATTGGGCATTTCCGGTACTGGGAGATTTGAAGAGGCAGGATATTTTGAGCAGGTTTTATAGAGGTATCAAATGTGGTTTCACCTAAGGTACCAAAATTTCTTACACCAGCCCTGGCCATTTGTATGAAGTCCCACTGGACCACACATTGTTACTATGTGATAACCAATTGCATAATACTTTATTGTTTCTGGCTTGGCTGCTCTGCTCCTGCTCATATTGTTTCACCTCTTCCCCTGCCCAAGTCACTAATGCATAACCCCATCCTTGTTTTTGCCATTCCAATGTCCAATTTTTGTCTCAAAAATACATGGTCAGCCTACTCATGACCCTCTCTCCCAAGTAGCTGGCAACTGTCATTCTTTTTCATTCTTCTCCCTTCCCTTCCTTTCCCTTCCCTCCTCTCCCCTCCCCTCCCCTCCCCTCCATTCCCTTCCCTTCTCTTCTCTCTTTCTCCCTCCCTCCCTCCCTTTCTTCCTTTCTTTCATCTCTTTTTTCCCCAATAGCCACTGGTAACCACCATTCTATTCTCTGGTACTATTAGTTCAATACTGGTTGATTGTGTGTGTGTGTGTGTGTGTGTATTCCATTTAAAAGATCATACTTTGCCTGACTTTTTTTTTTTTTTAATCTGCCTCATTTCATTTAGCACTCCGTCCTCTAGTTTCACCTATGTTGTCACAGATGTCAGGATTTCCTTTCTTTCTCATTTAAAAGACTGAATAATAGTCCATTGTACATAGCTATTACATTTGCTGTATCTGTTCATCAGTTGGTGGACATTTAGATTGTTTTTATATCTTAACTACGCTGAATAATGCTTTGAACATGGGAATGTAGATATCTCTTCAAGATAGCTATTTTATTTCCTTTGGATAAATATCCAGGAGTGGGATACTTAGATGCTACATAAGTTTATTATTCAACAACACTAACGTGGTAGATATTGTCCCCCTTCTTTAAATTAGAAACATAAAACTGGAGACCAAGTAGCCTGCACAATTTGTCCAATCTGTAATTAAGTTATAGATAATAAGAAAGTTCTTTCTGACTCCAATGTCCTTCTCCTTCCAAAATATTGAACTACTTCATGAGCATACTGTAAGTGAAACAAATTCTAAAATTATTCCTCTTGATGTATATACATAATGCTGTGCTTTTCTGTTATAATCTATAATATATATTGTGAACAAAACGTTTAGAAAAGATGGCATTAGAAGAGTCCTAGATAATTCTAAGAACTTGGAAACTTTTGGAGGGAAAATAATATGCATTACCTGAGTCTGCATCTCATAATTGTAGGAACTTCTGTGACTTGCCTGCTATGGTAAATAAACAAAGCATGTTTCAGGTGCTGGAAAGAAAGTAACACATAGTGGTATTTGGGAGGTGTGTGAAACCATCCCTCAAGAACCTCAGAAAGGCCCCTCCACTCTTTGATATGGTAAAGAGTTTATGTTTCCTCAGTCTTAGGACAATGAAATGCAGTATGGTGCCCCTCACCATGGATCAGTACTGTCAGGCGACTGAAAAGCAACTTGATGAAGAGAGTAAAATAAATCACTTTTACTGTGACCTGACAGTAAGAATCCACAATGATATACTATAAGTGGTGTTATTAAAATACAGTGTAGAGTGTAGTGACATTTTTCTTATCACCATAGATCAGATTTAATTTCACCAATTTAAGCTTCTTGGAGTGGAAAGAGCAAAGCTTTGCAGTAGCTCCCCTTCATGGTGCTGTTCAGAAATAACAATAGTTCAGACCACATCCCCATAATGAAGGGAGCACCATAGACTGGGGGAGAACTAATGAGCTCTGGGTCAGAAGGTCATTCCTCATTCGAGGCAGACCTTTAGCCACACTCCACTCTTGGTGACAGATGGAGCCCTATTCCCAGTTCCCTTTTATCTTGGATGTGGGGGAGGATTAATTCAAAATAATTTTCAGCAATCTGATAACTAAACACTTTCATTGGATATGATACTGTATTGCTAGAAGCATTTTGAACTATAAATATAGCTTGATGAGATTTGTGCAAATAGGTATCTTTTGACTAATTTCTATTTGCATCTCTGCTTTCAAATGCCTCTTGTAAACTTCCTGTGGAACTTTAAGAATCCAATTCACTCCCTTACCTATTGGTGTTGAACTTAATAGAAACAGTAGGCTCTACCTGCTCATCCTAATAACTTTATAGAGCATCTAGCTGTTGTGATTCAATGTCAGTGACTCAAGAAGCTTTGTTTCTGAGTGCAGTTTGATGGAAAATAGATCTCATGCTAATTGCAGGGTTGGACTATCTCAAAGAAGAAATGGGCAACAAGGAGCCCAGGAAATGCTATGCAGAGTCCATGGATTGTAGCAGTATTCCTAACTATTTTCAAGAAGTCAGAGAATCACACCTGCAATTCAAATACTATCTGAGCTTTGTGCCTCTTATGAGGCAGAAGAATTATAAAAGAAATGTTGGAAAGTAAATATGACTATTTGTACATTAACTATTTTTCTATTAAAATGTGTTTAAGAGCCATAGTAATATCATCTCAGGAATCATTACACAGAACAATTAGTGAGGCAAATATATAAAAAAGATTAAATTCTACTATTGTCAGTTTTGCAAAAATATTTTTGTGACCTTTTAGAAGTTGATGTTTTGATTATAAAATAGAAAATTTTCCTTCATTCCATGAAAGAGTGGTCTAGAATTAAAAAATGCACTCTGTACTGGAAGATGGAATTCCAATGAAGATGGAATTTTTTATTATTACCTATTTTAACAAATACTAGAATAAAACTATCTTATTTTGTTGAATCTAGAATTAAGGAACAATAGTAAGAACATTCTAAATAATGAAATTATTTAGAATACATAAGTTTAATTTGCATTATGGAGAATTAGACTAACGTGGTGATTTTTCGTGAAGAGAGTTGAGTCCAAATTATGAGTCTGGAATCAAACCCTCCCTAACATGCAAGAAATGGGACTTTGGGGGAAGCACAGAGCAAGGGCTTAACTCTAGATAATTATTTTCTTTCCTGATTTTTAAAATGCGCAACAGGTATTAATGAATCAAACCTTCCCAAGAACGACAGTTGTTTGTAAAATCTAATTTTCAGAACCTAAACTGAACTAAGTTTCTGCCCCAGGCTTAAGTAAGACGGTGGCAGATAACAGTCGCTGATTAAGAGCGGTTATAAGTTGATTAACTACTTTAAGAAACCATTGTATAATTGGCAAATTCCAATAATTAAATTTCAAGGAAAAGACCGTTTACTTAAAATCTTTAAAGCTCTGTCAAGTTTAAAACAAAGACAAAAAATTTAATGTTATCCTCTTCATGGGGGGAGGTGAGTTTCAGAATGGTTTTATACTAGTATTTGAGTATTTGACACGCCGTCTTTGTTGAAAATGTGTGGGGTTTTGGTTTTTTGTTTGTTTTTGTTTTGTTTTGTTTTGTTTTTTCAATCTGAGGGCATTAATTAAAAGCTGTCATTTGGAGGCCGGATGAATCAGGAATCTTATCACATCAGAATCGTCCCGCAGCAATTGCAGTCCTTTCCAACTGGGAAACAGATAACAGAAACTGTCGTGCGTGAGCCACAATAGTCCAACGTGATTAGAAATCAGGCAAACGCTGGCTTCTCTGGAGCGGTTCTCCCCCACAGGCTGAATTATAGCTCTCCTACCAGTCCCACGGCGCTGAATGATGTCATGGGATCTGCAGTTCAGCGAGATGAAAGGGATAAAGCAGAACCCGCTGGCACTAGGCAAAGCCTCCAGCACAATCCACAACACAGCTTGAGAACCTAAAAAGCTGCAGATCCAACCACTCAGCCCTCAGCTTGGGAGAACCTCCGGCATTGCCTCGTTGCAAAAAAAAACAAGGAAAAAAAAAACAAAAAAACGGGGAGGAAAACAACGCGATCCGTGTTAAACAAAAGAATTTGTGAACGAGGAGGCAGGAGGGTGACTACCTGCCGAAAGTGAACTTTCTGGATATCCATGCATATATATAAACTTAGTCTGCCTTTGATGTTCTGCAACTGATCACCGATCAGATTACCAGCATTTCATCTCCCTGCTCGTCTGCCTTTGATCTGCACTGTTAATTTTATTTTCCTGGATTTGAAGTTTCGTCTGGGCTTGTGCTGACATACATTTTTGGGAAGGTAGAAGCATTTGGCATAGAAGTGCTGCCAAGGAGAAACTAAGTTGCCGAAAGGGGAGTCCTGGAAAGAGTTCAGCACTCGCAGGTACAGCATTTTATGGTTTCTTGTGGCTTTCGCTTCACTTTTCCTGTGTGTTCTTAGAAAAGACGGTTTTAATCCATTAAAAACAAACCTTTTTCTGCTTGAATACATTATGCGACATATAGGTGTCAGTAAATATGATACTCAATGCCATTTTAGTAGTTTGTACAAAGGGTTTACAATCTGTCACATAAATATTATTTGGAAGTGAGTTGTTGAAGCAGGAGGAAACTGAAGAGTGCTAACTTTAGCACATACCACCCTGTGCTTCAGAGTCTGAGATCTGTAGACTATAATTGCTCTAAGCATTTACAGGTTACTTTATTTAGTCAACAGGCGGTGGGACTTTACTTGATGCCAGTGCTTCCCCCGACCCCCTTTTTTTTTATAAAAGAATTTAGTGCATCTCTGCAGCAGTTTCTTTTCTTCTTAACGCCAAGATATAAACCTGTTTCCTTATGCATTTTGTATCCTCAAGGGAATCACTGAAAAGGCATTTAAGTATGATTAAAGCCTTTAATGTGTAACACTGAAAAATTTTAGAACAGTGAGAGTCAAGTTGTGCTAGCTTTAGTTAAAAAGCTTCTAGTGATTTTCTGTAACTTCTAGAAATTCACAAGCCTTATCCACAGAAACATTCATAAGGTAAATTCCTAAATTAATATTTACTTTAAATTTATGGTGACAGCTGTTACATGTTAAAATTTGCCAACTGTTTATGACAACTGAGTAATCAACAGTTATTATGTTACATCAAGGTTTTAGCCACATTTTCGCTTTAGTTTATGCCCAACCTGATAAAACTACATTGTATTGAATTTGGAAGTGAGCTGTTGTTTTTTGTCGGTTCAATGATTGCACACACACATGCACATGCATGCCTGCACACTCACAATCTTTACATTGAGATGCAAAACTCAATATAATAGAAAAGCAAGAGCTCCATCTTCTCATGAGTTCATTTTAATGTTCTAGTCCTCAATTTATTTGGGTAAAATATTTAATGATTATCTGCTGAACCACAAAGAAATTATAATTGATAGGACCAGTTATTCTATAGTCTGAAATTCTGATGAAACAGGAAAGGTCTAATGAGTCTCATTTCACATGTAATTAATTTTTCAAAGCCAATTAATTATATTACTTTCTAAACTTTCCTCCTGATAGAGGAGAGTAATTAGTATTGTTTGCTTAATTTTAGAACGTTGATAGCTGCTGTTAAGTGGAGATTATTTAAAACCATGCTAAGCTGACTCTATTTTTTTAAATGTGTCAGTAAGAATTTAATCTGAAAGACTTAACTGTTGTCTTTAGTCATGCCAGGGAAGGCATTTACATTTTGTTCTATTGACAATGTAACAAAGTATTGTCACAACATCCTGGAGTATCAGTTTAGGTTTATTTTTTCCATTTGTTTAAAAATTTCTCTTTAAATCACATAAGCAATATTAATGTTCAGATCAGATAAAGATAATTAAGTTTTTTAAGTCATGACTGGAGAAGATGTCTAAAGAAACAGTGTGCTTAAGAACTGGATCATTTAATTTAGATTTGGGATTTAAAAAAACGGTTGAATGACTGTTTATTCTGCTACTAGGTTCATTTTAACAAATACTGACTCTCCTGAGCACAAAACAAAAGGGAGAATTAGCAATTATCTGATTCATTTAGGCTTTGTAGAAAACCAGCTTGGGCAAGTCAAGTCCTTGAAAATCCACTTCAGTGTCTGTTAATTGTTTACTTCTTGTGTCTTTGTTGAGAAAAGAAACAGAATATATTTATTTTAAAAGAAAGATGGCTGTTGCAGCATTTGCAGATAATGTCTGAAAAGGCATTTTATTAATTACCACAAGATTATCTTGACTGTGATTTTCTTCTGAACTAAATCCTTATATTACATTTTTCAAAGTACTTTCCTATCTATTGCTTCAATGGCAGCTTTGTTAACTGCAGATAGTCCAACTTTTCAAAAGACTTTTTTTCTAGTCCTGATTCTGTCACTGATTAGTTTTGTGATCTTGAGAGTCACTTCATTAGTCAAGTTTTCTCATGTATGCAATGAAGGAGTTAATCAGATCATGTTCATGAAATAAACAGGACATTTTATACCCATTTTACAGATGAGAAAACTGAGACTAGAGGAAAGTGACTATCTTAATTAAGGTTGCTTATCTAGTTTTCCCAGTTCTAGTCCACCATGATAGTCTATTTTCCAACAACTGCTGAAATAAGTGCACTGTGTAGCTGATCAGAGAGCAATCTTTATTTGAAAGATAAAGATACTCACTTCCTGTGGCAGTACATTTTTTTGTTTCTAGGACAGATATGTCAGTCAACAGTTATTTCCCAACTGTTCCTTGTGCTTCTGTATTTCATAACAGTCTAAACACAATTACTGCTACACATAATTTACCAAAAAATTTACAATAATTTTTCGCAGAATGCTTGATATATCTAATGCAATGTGGAATTAAATATATTTATATCTGTTTGTTGCCAGTGTGTATATGTGCAAGTCAGGCCTTATTTAAGTCAAAGGCTGAGGCTAGTTGGACTGTAAGAAAAATCTGTATGTGTCATCACTCTACAGCAAGCTCTGCTACGGAGCTTTACCAGAAATCCCAGACTGAAAAGATGAAGTCTGGTTGCAAAATTGATAGGATCTGTGAGACAGGTTTTCCTTCAGAACACTGGCAAGGGTAATGCATTACAAGTACTGTGGATTCAGACAGTAGTCAAGCCTCACCCCAATAGTGGCCATGGCCTGAGGAGTAACTGGTATCTCTTGGGAATTATAGTAGCCGATTGTAATAAAGTGACTCCCCTGTGAACCTCTCACCTTTCTCAAGGTCAGAGTCTCAGAAAGAGGTGACTGCAGAGAAAGAGGCACAACTTGAGGTCTGCTCCTAGCAAGTTCATGACCAGAGCCCTACCTGCAGGTATAAACTCTGAATACTGAGTTTTGGGGGCTTCAGACTTCTTTCAGATAACAGATAACTCACAACCACTGTGAAAATGAGCCAGGTGTTTTGATGGACACAGAAACTGATTATGGAAAGAAGACTCTTGAAAGCCTTGCCGAGGGGCCTACAAATGAACTGTTGGTTCCTAGCTAGTTCCACCTGAGGGAACTTTTCCTGCAGGCATGAACTCCAGCTGCCTTTGCCCAGTACAGTGGGCTCAATCTGCCAAGTGCTGTTTTCCACCCCAAAGTGTGTATATTTCTCTCTCTGATAGAGTTCCCAGGTGCTAACCTCCAGAAGAAACTCCATGTTGCTAAAATCTCTTTAGGACTTAGGCAGTAGTCTTTCTGTTTTTGCTTTTTTTTTAAGGGTAAGCTTTAAAAAATTATTTATATGCTCTCTTAAAATGTGCATACTTTTCAAAACAGGTAAAATTGAGCAATATGGTAGATATATGGATATTCATTATATTATCAGTATACATATATGTTTATATATTATATACTATATATATATTTGGTTTATTATTTTACATTTCTATATGCTTTTTAGGATATTGAATTCACATCTCAGTCTGTGTGCATTTCACAACACACCAACCACAAGAGTTCTAGTTTCCTTTACCAATCATTGTTTTTGCTTTGTTTTGATTTTTCAGGTGAAGAAGGGAACATAATTTATCACATTAAATATTTTCAAAAGAAACTCAGGAGAGTAAATGTATTGGATATTTCCAAAACAAACTTTAAAGTGAGTATAGAAGAGTATTAAAAAATTCATAATGTAAGTCCGAGTCACAATTTCATAATTTAGAAAAGTTGGGGAAAAAAGGGAATTATCAAGAAGAATAAGGTATTCGAAGGAAAAACTTAGCATGATGAAAGTAAAACTCAAAAGTTGTGGGTAGCATTATCTTTCCAAATAAAACAGTATCAATAACAATAAAACTAAAAAGGATAAAATATTAAGCACATAGTATTTGAGCATAAAAGATAAATTTGAAGCTTGACTCTGACTCTTACATACTATATAACTTTAGGTAGATTTCTTAACTTCAGTTTTCTCATCTCTAAAATGTGGCTAATAAAATCTACATCATAGATTTATGTTAAATAAGATAATATATGCCAAATTCTTGATTGCATCCCAGAGAAAAATTGCAAGCAAAGAAATTGAAGAGGTAATCAAAATGCTCCCAGGACCAGATGGCTCTTCAAATGATTTTCACCAAACACTAGAGAATAATTAATACCTATTCTACTCAAACTTTCAAAATACCGAAGAACAGGGAACACTTCCAAATACTCTCCATGAGGCCAGAATCACACTGATAACAAAAACTAGCAAAGACATCACCAAGATAGAAAATTAAAGACCTAATGAACATAGATGAATAGGTCTAATAGACCTGTTTTTTAAGTGGGATTTCTTTACACTTTATATAGCATTGTTTAGTATTTTTTGTAGAACTGTTTTTGTGATGATAAAGTCCTTTAACTTCTGCTTCTTGGAAAAGCTTTTTATCATTCCTTCAGTTCTGAATGATAATCTTACAGGGTACAGTATCCTAGGTTGAAAATCCTTTTCTTTCAGTCTTTTGAATATGCCAGGCCTTTCCCTCCTGGCCTGTAGAGTTTCAGTTCAGAAATCCACTGACAATCTTATAGGGACTCCTTTGTATGTGACTCATTTTTCTCTGGATACTTTTAAAATTCTGTCTTTTTCTTACACTTTTTGACATCTGAATGACAACATGTCTAGGTGTAGGTCTGCTTGGGTTCCTTTTATTAGGGACTCTTTGAATTTCCCAGGTCTGGAGGCTTGTTTCATTCTTCAGGTTAGGGAAGTTCTCAGCTATTATTTCTGCAAATATAGCTTCTGCCTACTTTTCCCTCTCTTCTCCTCTGGGACCCCCTGTAATGTGAATGTTATTTATTTTGATGTTAGCCTGTAGTTCTCAAATGCTGTCTTCATTTCTTTGTATTCTTTTATCTCTTTGCTGGTTTGCTTGAGTGCATTCCTTTGCCCTATCTTCTAGCTCACTGATTCTGTTGGCGGCTTCATCCATCTTATTCTTGAGTCCCTCTACTGAATTCTTTAGGTCAGCTATTGTGTTCTTTATTTCTTTGACATCTGTTTTGAGCTGCTTCATTTCTTCCTCTCTTTTTTGCTGTTCTCCTTTTCTTCCTCTATTGTTTTCATGATTTCCACAAATATGTTTATCATTATTGCCCTAAAGTCATCCTCAGACAGTTTGTACATGTCTGTTGTTTTCAGATTTTCCCCTGGTTTTTTGATTGGATCCATCATTTCATGTGTATTTCTCTGTGTTTTCATTCTGTTTGGCATTTTGTTTATGTTTCTGTGGGTTAGGTTTTCCTGCCGTGATGGCCTTGTGTAGGGTATTAACGTGCTGAGTAAGCCTGTATCTTGGTTTGGACACTGGGATATCTTGAGTTTTGTGGTGTCACCATTTGTTGGATTTGTTGAAATTCTTATGTGGGCCCTCTATTGCTGCTAAATGTTCAGTCTGTGGGACTGGAGTTTGTGTTGGGGTTGCAGAGCCTTCTCCCAGCATCCCAGTTCCCAGTCACAATTATTACCTTGCTGTTGACACACAATTGATAATCAACCTGCAGTTACAACCAAAGGTGGCACTAGTGGGTAGCATTGATGGTCCCTCTCTGAGAGGTTCTCCTCTCCCTTTAAACCTGAGGGCAGGATTTCCAGTGGGTGGGTCTTGCAGTTCTGGGGCAATATGGGGGGAACTGCTGTGTGAGGTGGGTGACTGGGTGATTCCCCATGCTGCCTTCCCATTATGGAGGTGCTCAGTTTAATATTCTCATTGGGCTTCCTATCCAAACAACCAGAGCACTAGTGACTCTTCCTCCCTGCTCCTAGAAACTCTCAGCTAGCCCCATGTCCAGGTCCCCATGGGCAGGCTCTCTGCTGCTTTTGTGATTCCTGAGAGGGACGGTTCTTCCCAGCTCCACTCGCTTCACTGTGGCTAGTTCTGAGTCTGGTGTGTTGCTTTGACCCAGATGTTTTTGCCTACCCTTTGCTGTCACGATTGCTGCTGTGTCTCTACAGCGTCTGTGCCTCCTTTTCCTCAGTGTTTTTTTCTGGGAAATGGATGAATTTCTAGTCGTTCTGGTGGGAGGACTTGAGTCTTGCTCCTACCAGGTCATGTCTTGGCCAGAAGTCAGGTATAGTGGTTCTTGGGAGGAATTCCTGAGAAGACTGAGTCTTAGCTTCTACTACCTTTTGTGTGTGTGTGTATATTTTGTTTTGTTTTAAACTGCCATTATCCCCACTGAGGTTGCAGTCTTGTTGTGTTTGTTGCAGGAGGCTGAACTCTGGAAACTGCTTCTTCCCCACCTTGAGTTAAAATCATCATTTTTTTTTTTAATTAAAGAAAGATGTAGACAGGAATGAAGGGAGTAGATAGGCAGGAAGAGAGAAGGAAGCACTTTATTTAGTTGTTCAGCTTGGTTATTCTCCTGGCCCTGGGTATTGACCTGGGACCTTGGGATGTATGTGGACTGTGCCCAGGGTATACAAGACCACAACACCACCAGGGTGCACCTGAACCAACATAATCCGTAATCTTTTTTTTTTTTTTCCAAAGAAAAGGTGCAGGCAGGAATGAAGGCAGGTAGGCAGTCAAACAGGAAGAGAGAGGCAGAAGAAGAATTTTTATTTTTTTATTTATATTTAGTTGTTCACACTGGTTGTCCATCTGCTACCCATCCAGGACTTGAACCCAGGGGTATATGGCTTGCTCCTTTGGAGACTATTGTCCTAAATGCTGCTCCACCAGGGAACAACAAACCAACATGAGCTTAAAAACAACATCTCTACCAAGATCCTCATAACACTGACTTTTCCAGTAAAAATTTCATCCCATTAATGATATACATTGTCTTTCAGGGAGAAAAATGCTCAGTGCCCTAAATCTAAACATTGATTTCATTCCAAATGAGCCTAAGAATCCTATAATGTTTTTTTGAACAACATCTGGTCCTTAGTTGTGGGGTCTGCATCTAGATAATATACTATCTCCAGATAATATAAAATCTCAAAAGCGAGGTGAAACAAAGACTATTTAATTTATCTGAGCTCTTCTGTCAAGAATAAGATACATATAATAGTGTACAGAGATTCAGTGCTCCTTTCCCCATTGTCAATTATTGATTTACTGATGTTGGGATGTTAGGCATTGTATGTCCTATTCAAGTTACAAAAGATATACTCCTACTAATCATGGGTTGACACCCATGATTTAGTGAGTATTTATTATATGCCAAGCACTGGGCTAAGTGTTTTAAATATTTTATCTTATTTAACAACCACCAATGAAATAACTCATTTTACATATGAGAAAACAGAAACTTAGGGAGGTTACGTAACTTTCTGAAGGGCATGAAACTAGTGAATGACAAATTGTCACCCAAGATCAGATTATCTGATGCCACAGTCCAAGTGTGTTAACAATAGGATCTCTCTCTATAGTGAGCTAACAGGCTAACTGGGAAGATCAAGTCAATACACATGAAATGATGCAAGAACTAATGAACTAAATAATGTGTTATTGTTTCTATGTGCAAATGAGTACAGAGGAAAAAAAGAACATTTGACTGAAGTCAGAGTTTCTCAGCTAGCAGATTAAATTCCACTCAGAAAACATTTATTAAACATTTGTTTGAATGTCTGATACTCTCAGAGATACAAGTTTGAACAAAATATAATTCTCTGAAATAATTTTTAAGTCCTGGAGGAAGAAAGCTAAGTCATGGATCTTTATGACACAAGGGAGAATATGGAATGAGTATTACTGTATTAAGAAGGCCACATGTCTTGGAGAGACTCATGAGAGTCTCAATTAGGTCCTGAAATAGGATTAAGGTAAGTAAATAAGGAATCAGAGAGGTAAGAGAAACCATGGGTTTGAAGAGGAAGCTTAGGGAGCAAAGGAAAGGACAAGTTCAGGGCACACTTGAGGGAAGGCATGCAGACTAGTTTGGCAAGAATATAAAGTATGTGGTCTACAGGAGAGAAAGATAAGGTTGAAAATGTGGGTGGAGGCCAAACATGGAAATCTTTGAATGCTAATTCAAGGAGTATGGAAGTCATACTTTATGTACTTTATGATGAGGAACCTCTTGTAAATCTTTTAATTGGACAGTGACGGTAATGAAAGGCAGGAAGAAGGACAGGCTGGCCAGAGCAGCAGGGTGAAAGATTTGACTGGCTATGGCTATAATCAGGCGAAAAATGAGGAAAGCATGTATTGTGGCACAGGTAGTGGTACAAAGATGAAAAGAGAAAGAAAAGGGTTAATGTTTGAGATATTACCAAGAAAGAAACAATAATAATTCAGGTTAAGATGTACTGAGTATTTGTGAGGTGCTAAATTCTAGGATATTAAGAAAATAAGAAATGCCCTCAAGAGATTGAAAACTAGTTGGTGGAAAAAACAAATAAACATGTAATTTGAATATAATAATGAGCATGTTAATGATACAGACTTAGTCTTCAGCAGTGCAAGCTGAAAGCTATCAAGATAGAGACACCTATCTCCAGGTAAATGATAGTGTTTATCATTTATAAATAATTTATAAGTAAGTCAGACTTGTGATTTATATTTTGGCTGTCAGATTTGAAGTAGACCAGTGTGAGGTGTGACAATTGCAAACGATAAAATTTTCCACGTTTTTTTCACGAGTATCTAGTACAGCACCACGATGTTTGTGGGATGTGCTTATCAACAATCACCTCTAACAACTTATTCATTCCTTCAACAATATTTATTGAGGTACTGCTATGGCCCTTAGGTTATGAAAAGGAAACATAGGATTTGGTTCCATCCAAAGAGTCATGTAGTTGTGTTGGAAAACAAAACCAACTAACACATAGGAATGATAGCCGCCTCTGTGCCAAAGTCATGCACAGTATCATGTGTTTGCGGGAACTTTATTCATTTATTCGCTCACTGGAAAGATGAAACAATAAGTCCTTGAATTTAGATAGCATTCTAGAGCTGAGAAAGGTATCTATTTTTAAAACATACATTATTAGTTTACTCCTAAAAAATTTGCAGAGGGCAAATTTATTAGCTCTGCTTCATAAATGCACAGACTAAAGTCCAGAAGTTTCAAAACCTTACAAAAGCTACTAGTGAAAGGTAGAAACCCAGGCTCTGTGCCCACCCCACATCACCAGCGCTTCCAATGCAAAGCGGCAGTGGAAGTGGCAGGAGGCAGGACATCAAAGGCTCAGACCCCACCCAGGCGGGCGCTGCTGAGCAGAGTTGAGGCTCGAGCGGGCGGTGCCTGAGTCTAAGGGGAGGGATTTTGGAGGGGTTCCCGCGATGGGCGGGCCGGGGGAGGCTCTGGCGGTTGCCAGGCTACAAGGGAGCGCGGAGCTCGCGGAGCCTGGAAGCGCTCGGCTTACGCGCGGACGAGGACGCGGACCCAGCTCTGCGCATGGTAACTTGCATCAGAGTGGCACCGCGCTACTCTGGGTCTCAGACTGCAGCCTGGACCAGCAGGGCGGCACTGGGAGCGAGACCGGCGGAGCCTCTCAGGTGACAGGAAAGGTAGGTGTCTTGCTCTTCCGAAGGTGCTTGGTGCTGCGTGGCGGTCCTCACCTTTGCTCCTGCTTCATGCCCTCAGGATGGAGGCAGGAGAGGAGGCAGGAGAGGAGGCGACTGCTGAAATGAAAGAGGGGCCCAGGCTAGGTACGCTCACGAACAGTGGAGGGGTGCCGGCTCACGGAGCCGGACGGAGGCGATTCAGGGGAAGGGGTGACAGCGTGAGACTGTGGGGAAGGAGGCCCGCGGAGATGCTGGAGCTTTGGCCGCAGCAGCTAGAGTGACAAGAGGTTGTGAACACCTCTGGGCTTCCGCTGGCGTTGAGAATGGCGGGACTCAGTCTTTCTGTCCAGGATCTTGTAAATAGAAAACCTACTTGTAAGGCAAACGTAAGCTGAGTGCATAAATAACTCTGCTTACCCCGGCCTTAAACTACCGCGCTCCAGTAGTCCCTGCGCATCCGCACCGCGCCTGGGAACCCTCTGCTCTGGAAGAAGCTGTCCACAGTCCAGGACTAACCAGTTCTAAGAAGGTGGAAAGAGTACTTACAAGATTTATAAGGAGTCCATAAGTATACTCATTTTATGGCAAAAGAAAGTTTCACAGATGTCAGCAGTGATGGTAGAGCATGTAATAGATTAAAGAGGTTAGTTATCAAAATCCTTGTCCAGGTTCTGAATCCACTTCATGGAACAGAAATTTAGCGAACTACCAAGGGACGTTTGGATGGATCAAAATCAGCTATCTCTGGATGGTAGCAAATTCATCAAGCCTACATTTACCATTCTAAGAGACCCATGATACTTTTTAAATGAATTTTCATTAAAAAAAAAAAAAAAAAACAACCTCAGTTTTGCAAACAAATCTGTAAGTGTTCGCTATTTTTTTTTGAAGCAATTTAGCACAAAATATTTAAAAGATGTAGTTTTTACTCCAGTGACCATTTTCATTTTCTAGAATACTTTTAAAAAATATATAAACAGGAACCTATTCTTGTAGACATGACTTATACAAACAAAATAATGAGCTATTTCGTCATCAGATACTTATATGCAAATTGCATTAGTTCTGAATTTCCTAATGTTTTCTGCTGTGTGTTTACACCTTAGGCAGTTTTCGCCTATGCTACTTTCATGTAGTTTAAAAATGTTTTCTATTTCAAGCACTGCTTATTATCTAATTTAAAGTTCTATACCTAGGGGACTGAGAATTGAATTCTACTGTAGAAAACTGTTTTTGATATTATTCAGAGGTGTGGGTGGTTGTAAAGAATTTTTCTTTGCATAACATGCCTCAATGTATATTGCATATATAGTGCATAATATATCAGTATATATTTGCATTGTCTATCTGTATGTTCTGAAAATAGTATAAAACTTTGAAATGCAATTTTATTTTGAATATGTTGCCTAATATCAATGCAGAGAGCCTTATCACAAGCTCGGTAAATTCTTTGCTTTTGATCTATGAAAATGTCTTATGGCATCTATTTTATTACCACAATCACACAGATTTATTAACTTTAGAATTATTTTGCCATAATAAGTGCAAACTTTGGTACATTGTTCTAGTATTTTCTGAGACAGTCATAAAGATATTTATTTCTTTTCTGGATGTCTTTTGACTATGAATTTAGGCTGGATCTTGAATTTGAAGTTAAGAACATAGGAAGACTTTTTATATCCTTGAAACTGTAGGGTGAAAGAGCCTTTCCTATCCAGAAAACTTGAATAAGAAACATTACTAACATTCAGGTAGCCTTAAAAGACTTTTTTTAAAAGGACGAAAAATTGATTATTTTTAGTTGATCATAAATTTTAACTTGTAACTGTATGCTTTTACATGTACTTGTGAATGGAAAATTTATTGAAACATGTAATGGTCACATGCTGTCCTCAATATATTAGTTTATTTTGCTAGTTATAGCTCTAATATATGAATCTAGATCATTTTGGGGTTTCTTGAAATATAAGAGAAGAATTCTAAACCCATAAAGAGAATTTCATTCTCCTTTTTCACCTATTTAAATCCCTCAACCCAATTCTCTGTTACCAATCCACCATTTAGATATTAATACAACACAGAAAACTGCAGGTGTTTCTAATACATGAAAAAAGGCAAGTTCTTTTAAATTCAGTGAATCAGTATTGAAACTTAAGCATTTAAAACTCTGAAAAGGCCAACACGCTCTATCTGTGTTGACTGCAGTTTAAGTAGGAGTGTCCACCTTGAATAAATGTATGCCCCAAATAAACAGACAGCTGCTGATGTGGTAAGAGAGCTAAGGAACAGCTACATGTTAAGTACATTTGTCTCATGGCAGCTGATTATTAAATGCTCGTGGTCCTTTTAAAGTAACTCTAGATGAAGGAAAAGAACAGTAAAACAGTATGAACACAATTTCTTTTCATGATTTACTGGTGGAGCAGTGAGTTTATTCATCATATTTTATCTGTCTAAAATGTTTACATTTTAAAGTAAGATGTTTAAACAGTATTGGGTTATCTTCTAGTCTGCACATAACAGAATATGTACCTTTCAAACTAATGTTTTGAAACTTGGGTTTTAAAAAAGGAGACTAACCACCCATCAGCAATTATATAAATACAAAGGAACTTGCATATCTGAAGGTTAAATGTTACTCAACCACTCTTCAATTGGCTTGGATGGGTCTAATATGAGGGAAGTTCTAAAAGAATGGAGACTGCTTACACAGGAGAAGAAGACTACCACTGTTACAAAGAGTGGTTTTGGACTCTATCCAGACTTCTAAAATAAAAATTTAAACAGCTGTGTTTTAGAAATGGTTATTCACAATTCTCTTACAATAGATTGTGTTGATGTTTGAGGTCCCCTCAGTTCTTGATGTTACATTGCTCTATTTGTGTTCTAGGATAGAGAAACATTTGTGAGTGTTGGGAAAAGTACTTCGGACACAATATGTTTAGTGACTGAATATTTTGAGAACACCGATAGTGATTTTCTTAAGGCAAAAATGATAGTCTTCAATTCGGAGAAATAAAAAGAATTAGTCTCAAAAACCCAATCCCAGGTTAAGTTCTTTTAAAAAATTTATAGGAGCCTCACTGTGAGTAACCCCTAATGTTTTTGAACTATGGGGAAATTGAGATATTGTATTTGGCAACAGAGCATTTTAAGGCTTGTAGAGTTTTTAGTAAAAAATATTTCATGATTCAAAAAAGGAAATCACTCTCATTTCCCAGCCAACAACAATATGTATATTTTTACTGCAGCATACCTTTGTGAGCTTCCTTGGCTGTAAGAAAGATTGCCAACTCCACCATGTACCAAGAACGATATTTAGAATATAGTGAAATTGAAGGCCAAGACACAGGATAGCTCGAGGCTGTGGATGTTGTCCTGTTTGGAAATAGTAATGCCCTACCTTTCTAGTTATTTTTTTATTCTCTTAATATATGGAATTTACACTGTTGCTAAGCTATTTATGATTCTGTTGCACCATTAAAATGTGAAAGAATGCATGTACAGCGTTGGCTTTATTTCAAGACTGATTTTATAAATTGTAAGGTTGCCAGTTTACTTTAATGTTGGTTTTTAAAAAATGTTCAGTTTATTGCATATTGGAAAAATGTATGCATTGAATGTAGGTCCATTACATAATGTTAATACAGTTTTACTAGGTGAAAACTGTTACCTCTTGCAAGTACTACATTCTGGATAATAAATCAAATAGCTGTCAAGGAATGGAAAATTAAAGAAAATCATTTCATTTATTATGAAAAAAATTACAATTATTCGAATATTCTGAATACATATATTTTGCTTATTTATAAAAACACAAATAAAGATTCTCTGAAAGTTTAGTGAATTGTTAAAATTAGAAAGATAAATATCAAATTGTTTTCCTCAATGATCTTTGTTGATATTATAGCACAATATTCAAGAAATTGTTTTGGAATACAAAAGATTGTCCACATTGGCTGCATTCAGCCGAAAGACCCAAGTCAGCTGTTGGAAAATTAGATTTTTATTTACTTGTAACAAGTAAGGAGACAGGGAGATAACTCTCAAAGCACTGCCTCCCTGGGAAGGGCTTCTGGGAAACTTTACACCACAGGAAGAAAAGATAGCGGGTCTCGGGGGGCAGTAGCTGAGCTAGGTGGAGTTTCTTTTGCACAGCCTCAGTTCATCAGTCATCAACATTCATCCACATGCTTCTGCATGCATTCAGACAGGAAATGGGAGATAAGCACTGCCTTGGGTGGAGGTTTTAGTGCGGTGATGAGTTATTATTGGTCCCTTCATGTCAATGCTTACCAAACTGTAGTGCTCAAAATACTGCCCCTCAGCTCTGAGAAGCCTGTTGTAATAAGTTCTTACCAGAGTTAGACATGCTTTTCTGCAAAAGAAACAATTTTGCATTCGTTCCCCATTGCTTGAACTTATTCACTTGGGATCCTTGGTGACAAAATGGGGCCTGACCTAAATTCTGTCCTCCCGAAATAACTTCTATTTCAATCTGACATTGTAGATACACCTATATTTGCATTCATTGTTGTAGTCATTGCAACAATTCTAAGATGTAAAGCATTACCCCTACTTAATGAATTTCTTCATTCGCTTAACATGTGTTAGGCATAAATATTTTGGATGAATTATAGGTCTAAAATGAAGTTAAAGTTCTAAACTGACAGCTTTCTGGTGATAAAATAAAGGGAAAAACGTCCGTGTGACAATAGGGAGCGGTGGAGACTGGAACACTAGTGGGTGTGTGTTCTTTGTTAAGAGATCTGATGCACAGCTCAAGCTCATGTTGCCTTGATGTAGGACTCATGGTTGCCAGATTTTCTAATTTTTTTCAAGAAAAATTTTCATTTTTAATATTAAAAACTTCTTTTAAACATAAATGCTGAAGGGAAAATGCTGTTGACCAGATGTGACGCATGGGCTACAAAATGAGAGAAGCAACCATCAGATAATAATGCTCTGAGGTAGCCATAAGTGCAGGGTGTCTTGGAAGCACATAGGAGAGGTGCTTTGCTAGATTTAGGGAAATCCCAAAAGGACTTTGACAGATGGGGGAAAGGCATGGTAGATGAAGCCATAGATAGGAAGGCCCCAAGGCAGAAGGAAGGACAGCACTTGAGGGAACTACAGGTTGAAACAACCACTGTGGTTTGAAATCCAGTGGTCTGCCAGCTAGTTATAGAGCCTAGGGCTGCTCCTCCTCTCTGAGCGTCCCTGCCTCTGCGTCTTGTCACACCAGGCCAGGTTTTCATGATTTGGATAAGGAAGTGGGAGGGGTGTGCATCTTCATACCTGCTGAATTTATCCCTCTTGGGGCTGGCCAGTTAGATACATCCTGTTAGTTACCATTCATTCAGGTGAGTGGGCTAGGAA
The DNA here is from genome assembly GCA_004363575.1 of Solenodon paradoxus. Lineage (NCBI taxonomy): Eukaryota > Metazoa > Chordata > Mammalia > Eulipotyphla > Solenodontidae > Solenodon > Solenodon paradoxus. The sequence goes on from RJWH01000045.1 coordinate 503,119, forward strand.
CTCGGACTTGATAAAAAGTCACTTTCTGTGCAGCTGAACAGAATGCTTGCCAGCTCCACATTTTAGACACTTGTCTCTTTTGCTCACCTGGTTCTCTTGATATTGCCAACCTGCTCAAGATCGTTGAATGGAAGACAGTGAGAGAGAAGTTTCCTTACTGCTTAACTAGGGCCAGTTTCCTTGCATGAGTTTTGCAAAAATGGAAGCTAGATTGTCAGTAGATGTGGTCTACTCAAGATAATTTTGCAAATGATGAAAACCTCAGTGAACCTATTATATGTGATCTTAATAATGCTAAACTACTGCTTCATAAGTCATCCTCAAATAAAAAGAAAACATTTTTCTATCTGAGCCGTAACTGAAATGCCCAGATTTAAAAGTAATTTTAATAAATACTTTTTTGCCTCATTTTAATTTAAAGTATTATTACTTAAACACTTGTTATTTCATCAAAATTTCTTTGTTTTTATGAATGCTAAAGCATTTCATGAAGTATTTAATTTTATTCCCAGAAACTTAAGGTCACACTTATACGATTCCAACAGTTAAGTTGTTTATTTCTAAATACCGTTTGACCAGACTATATTAAAAGGTGTTTAGGAGATTCACTAGCCCTGCTAACCTGTGAGCTCCCCGCAAGTGCACTTACAGAGCCCTCCCCCAGCCTAGTCCTGCCTCATTCTGACACCCCTTAACTGTTCAAAGTATGTTGAATAAATGGAAAAATCATTAAGTATATTGTTTTGTTATTTAGTTTAGTTTTGCTGATCAGTTTTCTGGATGTAGTCCTGCTATACCAAATGGAAAGGGTGGTGCAGTGCAGCTGGGAACAACCTGGAATCAACCTGGTAGGATGGCTAAGAAGCCTGTTTTGGAGCCACCAGTCCTGAATTAGTTACAATTCCCACTGTTTCATTTATTCATTTGATCCTCAGTTTTCTTTCTCTACATATGAGGATAAATATCTACCTTAGAATGGGTAGTAAGGAAAAACATTATATTTTTCATAAAGCTTTAACACCATGCTCAACATTACTTAAAACTGATTCTCAGTCAACCACGTGCTTTCTGTAGGACTCTAGGTCTGAAACATAACCTGTCCCTTGATTTATGAATAATGTAAATAATGTCTCATACTCATCTAACAGATTACAGTCTTCAAGGACTGTCACATACATTGAATCATTTGATTCTCAATAATAATACCATTAACAGTGAAAGCGATAATTCATAACAGTTAGATAACACTTAATTATGAGCCAGAAACAGTTTATATCAACTAGTTTTCCTGTGAGTGCTTTAACATATCTTATTCCTCATAGCTGTCTCTTATTTCTCAGAGGTAAGTGGTATCATTATGCCCATTTTAGAGATGAGGAAATTCAGACTGGGGTTATGAAACTTGTCGGTTTATTAGTCTGTCAGCTAATAAGTGTGTTCCAGAAAACAAGAGCAGCCCTCATAGGTTGCACTTTCACTCTGTTCTGGGCTCTGGGCTAAACACGTATGTGCATTGTGTCTTACCATCCTGATCACACCCCTAGGAGAGAAGTTTTATTTTTGTCTGTATAGATGTGTTGGCTCAAAGTGACAATGCTCAGAATTGAGACTTAAAGCCTAGATGTTCTGGTTGCCATTTTCCCAATAGTTCCCGTTAAAACCCAGGCTGTTTTTACCCATCTTAGGTTTACATGATGAAAACTATTCACACTGAGACTTCAGATGGCCCTGACTAATTTCTATCAGGACAATCTACCCAGTGTAGATTATTTCCCAATCTCTTGATAAAAAAGCTAGGATAAAAGATAAATCAAAGAGAAGAGAATATGAAATGTGGCATATTTCAATCGCACATTTCAGTCTCCAGCTCCTAGTGAAAACCTGTAACAAACAACTTATATTTTGTAAGTGAATTTGGATTTAAAAAAATACAACACTATATTGTTTAATCTCATTTCCTAGACTAATGCAATTATTTATTTGAATATATAATAATATAAGATAGAAATATTGATATAAACATGTATTTATATATGTACATATACTTGCATATCGATATACAGATAGAGAAATATGCTTATTCTATCCACCACGGAAGAATTAAGCTTGTTGGGCGCAGTCAAATCTCACTCTTTCTACAGTATATTCTTCATTACTTTTTGCTTCTTTGTTCACTTACTTAACTCAGCAAACACTTATTGAGAACTTTAATATGCAAGTCACTGCTAGATGTTGAGCATACAAAGAGTTAAAAAAACTTTGATCCCTTTTTTAATGGTGCATGCATTGTGGTGAGTAAAAATGATATAAAAATAAACATCACTGCTATGCAATCCAATACCCTCTTTTCCACATTAGTTTAATTCCATATAGATTATATATGTTCTTACTTTAAAAAATTAGTACATTTTAAAAACTTTAGGACCATATCAGAAAAGAAATAACCTGAAACATACTTTTGAGAGAATATGATTTTATCTGCTGACTCCAATCCTCTGTCTACACAAGCAGTAAGCTACATGATTGGGTAATTGTTGGATGATTCTGAGATATGCAAGGGAGTGGGGAGAACTATGACTAAGGATCTGGAAAAGCAATATATATATATATATATATATATATATATATATAATAAACTGTTTGAATTCATTCAAAGTGAATTCAACAAACATAAACATTATTTTTCATTGGACCTGCTTAGGTGCATGAAATGACGGGGTTGCACATTTCCAGGCTAGGTCAGGCTCACCCCTGGTAGCTGCTTGGCCAGCATCCTGCTCAGCTCTGCTTCCTTTGTTGTTATTTTATTGTTTTTTTGTTTGTTTGTTTGTTTTTTGAGCTTTTTGGCCCACAGTTCCAGTTCTCTGTTCTGGCTTCTTTCTGTATAGTCAGATCTTCTGTGCTGGGTCTCTATTAGTCTTGGAAGATTCAACTTTAAAGGGAAATGGAACCATCGTTTCTCCAACTGATAGATGCCACCTCCAAAGGAGTCTTTATTTATTTTTTAGATTATTTATTCTCGGCATTGTATGGATCTGTAAAAAAAAAAAAGAGAAAGATTTGTTTCTACATTTTAGATCATTTCTGTTTGGTGAAGATTTATCTTTTATAAAGGCTTGATTGAAATGTCAGTTTTGGGCCTCCAATTTCATTATCTGTTAATGATTTTTATATGTTGTTAAATGAGTGCTCATTTTTCTTCTAATAGATATTTGCACTGTACTGGTTTGGGGGAGAATTCACAAATGTTAGCTGTGTCTGTTTCTTAGTGAAGCTAAGACCCAAGTTCCACACATATTGTTTTGATTAAACTGCAGAATGTTCTGCCAGGTACCTGGGACCCAAGAACATTGATGCCCAGCTACCTGGGTTTGCATCCAGCTCTGTCTCTTACCAGCAATGTGACCTTGGGCAAGTGATTCTGCCTTCTGTGAGGCTCAGTTTCCAAATCCTTAAATGGGGATGATGATAGTATCTACCTTCTAGAGTAGTTGTAACAATTAAATGAGGTAACATGCTGAAAATAGTATCTGGCACATAGCGCTTAGCTCATGTTTATTATTATATCACTGTTATTATCCTGTTGGCACCTCTAAACTATATAAATGGAAGGTGTATCTAGTTACTGTCTGAATGTAATTCTCTACTGGGTGAAGTAGATTTGAAACTACAGGGACGTGGTAGGAAATAAAGGAATGAATAGCCCAGAGATTCAGAGCCGAAGTCTTGTAAATAATGTGTTGGTAGACAAAGCTTCAATTCCACACCCTAAAACTTTAAAGAATTGTATGTTTTTTGTTTGCTTCTTTTTTAAAGGTGATTCCTTTTAAAACATAAATAATATTGCCTGGTGTATAAAGTAAATGCTAGACATTATTTAGTAAATACAGAGCACAATCACTAATGTTATTAATATGAAATATATCTTCCTTTCTTTTAGAATTTTTCAACAATAAATACATTCAAAACGAGTGATGGCTGTAAAAGCATTCTTAGAACAAGAGAAAGTGATTTTCATGGTTGTGGTTTTACTCGCCTTTTTGGTAAGTCAGCTCTTTGCTTTCACAAGATTGTGGTAAAATAATTTAGATAAGTAGAACTGAAACTATTTCCCATTTCTAATCTTAGATTTAAAAAAGTTCTTTCAAATTGGGTTTTATCATTGTTGAATTAATTAATAAGCAAAAATTTATGCTTTCAACTTTTGTAACAATTGTTGAAATTGTTTTGTTCAAATTTAGATAAAGCTATAAAATCAGTGTTATATATAGTCCCACGACAATGTTACCTTGAGTTTACAGGCCTGTCTATCACAACCCGTCCTAGACCCCATCAGGACCATAGAGTCTAATTTGTAGCCCATGACTTACCTGGTGCATGAAGAATTTAGAATCAGTTTTTAAAGGTATTTTTTGACATTTGTTTTTTACTTATATTCTTCTTGGTTCAAAAAAAGCATTAAAGACAAATAGAAATTTTTAATGTTTGAAATCTTGACACAAATATCTATAAAGTAAGGAAAACTTCCCTTTTCTCAGTTAAAATTGTCAAACAAGCACTGGAATAGGTCTAAGACAGAGGTTGTGGAAACTTTCTCAAAATTATTACAATAACTTCTCAGTACAAGGGGAATCTTCTACTTCTCAAAAAACTAAACTCCTCTAATGTTGGTAGTAAGTGAAATTATTAAGACTTTTAGCCCCAAATCAATTCCTAGTTCTAACCTCCATCTTGAATTCTCCCTCCTGTCTGCTCTGGAGGTGAAGGATTTGATTTTATTTCAGGAGGTTGGCAGACATTGCAGATAATCCCACTTCAAGTTGGAAGTAGTTTGTATTGAATTCATTGAGTTCATTATTATAACCATCAAAAACAATTTCCTATGCACCTGTGTCCGATAGGCATTATACATAACAACAGTCTCTCTTCCCCTAGTGATTCCTGAGGTTTTCAGCTTCATTTAGAAAAACAGAAATATAGTCAGGAATGTTATTGAGAGCATGTGTACTTAGGTTAGGATAAGAGGTAGACTCAAACGTCATCACAAATCTGAGATTCTTTTAATACCAACTTTTTAGTGAAATAAAATCTGTTAAGATACAAGTAAAGCCCATTTTGTATAAAATCAATGTAATATTATTATATAAAAACAGAAAAAACAGAAAATGACTTAACACTTTTGTTTTTGCCAATTAAATAATATTCTTATTGAAGTCCTATAAAGTGAACCAAAGCGTATTGTTAGGTCCCATTTAAATGGCTAAACAGTAATCAATGAGAAAGTAAGTTAATGTTTGCATAGTATTTTCACTTTGAAGAGTTCAGAGAGCTTGACCACTATTGCCATCTTGAGCATCATCAAGCATTTTGCTGATTTTATGACTGTCAGGTTTTTTTAAAAATGCTCTTTAAGTAAACGTAATTGAAAAAGTTTGAAATTTGGGCATTAAAACTGGGTGGCAATTATGCCTAATGGATAATAGCAGAGTTCTTGTAGTTACATAATTTATTCTGTTTGCTTATTTATTCCAAATATGCTTGGATATTGTGTTTATTGATGATCAAAAATAAAATTCTTGGATTCATAATTTTTAAGTTGCAAAATGATCTTGGATCTAGACATGACTGCTTTTTGATACATCCTCATACTTATGAAAAAGAGCAATGCCAAAGTTATATTTTACTTTGAATACTCAGAAAAGTATCAGAGGAAGATAGCAAATAATTCCAAAAGTAAAGGAGAAACCTCCTGCAGGGAATACAGAGAAGAATCACACTTACTGATTTATGTATTTGTTGCACTGGGTTATTCTTTCTAAAGTGAAAATTAAATTGACTTCACTCTGACTTAATGTTTATATCCAGTAGTTATATTAATAATATTGATACTATTGTTCCATTCTTACAAAAATGTAATTAGCTTAATAAAATATATACTATTAAGGTAATAATAAAATTAATAGAGATGATAAATATCAACAATTTAAAAAAATTTAGGATAATATTTGTGAAACCTTTTTTTCAGGTATGTAAAGGGATTTGTGAAACAGGTGACTGTAGACAACAAGAATTTAGGGACCAGTCTGGAAACTGTGTTCTCTGCAAGCAGTGCGGACCAGGCATGGAGCTGTCTAAGGTAGATATTAGCTGCAGAGTAAAGTTGTAGATCTGTGTTTTTTGAAATGTGCTTCTTTTAGCTAATTGTTTTAGTTAATTCTCGTGCAGATGTGGGTGCAGTAGCAGAATTCTTTATTCATTATGTCACTTTAGTGAAATATTACACAATTCCTTTTTAATATGTTTTATTCGTGTGTCTTACTGTGATAAAAGAAATAGGTCCTATAACCAGAATTATATAAGTGTCATTGTCCTACATAATTTAATGTTTATAGTATTTCATGGAAAGAATATAATTGCTGAGACTTATTTGCATTACTTAAAAAGAATATTCTATTATTCTATTCTATATTCTATTAAAAATTGAAAAGTAAAGCATTCATAAAAGAAAATGGTAATGCTACCATTTACTGGTCCTCCTTTTTATTAAAATGGATGTTACCATTGACTAAGAAGTCAATCCAAGAGCATTTTAAAAAACAATGTTTAAAGAAGCAGTTCTTTTCTGAGCATTGCTTTGACAATGCAAGTAGTCTTCTTAATCTCCAGATGTTGAGAGTATGTTACTCTCAGGAGCATTTTCAATATTCATTTTAACCACTGTTTGTTAAGAAACTGTTCCAGCAGTACATATTTCAGAATCTAGAGTGTTCCGTGGGGCCTTTCTGTTTTGTGGGCATGCTGAGAGCTGTATATTCATTTGCTTTATTTTCTGATCTTTTGAAGATGTTACTAGTTGTGGAAAATTGATGCATGGTTTTGTTCTAAATAAAGCATCAAAGCCTTCCTGTTAGAAAAGACACAAAAGATTTTTTCTTTTATTTAAGTGACTTAAAAGAGAAGTCCTTGTCCTCTACTGACTGCCAGTATTTAAAGTTATGTTTTGTCATTCATAGATTTTTGATCAATGACCTAGAAACAGCAGGAAACAGAGAATTATACATTCCACAAGTAATTCCTGGTTGATGGTCTCTCCCTGGTTGTTGTGTTAAATAAGTGATGGCTTTTGGATCCAAGGCTTGACATTTGGGTTGAAACTAACTGACCTTTGAACTCTGATGATGCCTCATTAACTGTAGCATTTCAACTGATATTTTAAAGCCCCTTTAATAGGTATGTTATCTTGAGTGTAAATATCTTTTATTGCAGATTTGCATATTTAGGATCAATGACAAAGTAACTAAAAATGTGATAGTGCCCAGGAGAGAAATAGATGGTATTTCTCCTCTTTAAAATCTCTTTTCCAAATCTCTGTGAAAATCTGAATGAAACTTCATGGATTCTGAGACAAGTGAGTGATTTCTAAGATATTATCCCTTGTCTTCCTCTTTTGAAAATAGAGAAGATAGCCTCAAAATAATTTCTGGAGAATTAGACCAGATGATGAAGGTCTTATCAACTCTAAACTTATTTCATTTAAAAAAAATCCATTCTGAGATTATCTGATAACAGTTTTTATAGTGCAAAATTTTCCAAAGACTATGTTTCTCTGGGTAGGTGTTTTCTCTGTTTATTGGAATAGCTCTGTAACACTATTGCATAAGAATCAATCAAGAGGAAGCAGTCTGAATAATTCTGCCTTCATGCACTTATTTAATATTTCTGTTTCAATATTTATTACCATTTTCTTCATTAAACAAAGAGAACCTTACAAATTTGGAACAAAGAAGACCCACTTGGATGCGTAAATGTATATGCCATATTCCTATGTGCCACGAGTTGTGCAAGCAACCGGCCCATTCTGCTTACATCTTCATCGTCTATTCAGAGTGCCTAAGTGCTAACAGACACATCCAATATCTTTGCTAAAAGAGTGAATGCATCTGTCAACCTCAGATCGTTTTTGGAACCAAAAATGACAATGAAATCTAATAATATATAATTTAATGACTTTGTGTTTGTGCTATAAATAATAGATTTGGTCAAGTTTTTGTATTTTTGTTTTTAGCTCATAGTAAATAAACTTAGCAACTGAGCCTTTCTTATGCTTTATGGTACAAAACATGAGAGGCACAATATTATAAGCCAATTAATAGTCAACTCCAAATACTAACATATTTTTATTTTCCAGTTAGCTGATCAAAGTAAAGAACTTGAGACTTTTTAATAAGCAAATCTTTTGGGAACCGAAGTTTCTAAACTGTCCATTCAGGGGTTTATAGTTTTACCTCTCCAGGCTGCCTTTAGTATGTCTTTAGCAATAACATATATCATTCAAAAGGAAGAAAAGTAAATTCCATGTATATTGAAACCAGATAAACCATTTAAATTAACAAGAATATTCAACCAGTGAATTATGATCTCCAAGATTTACAAATCAAGGGGATATGTGTTCTTTTGACTAAGTCTACTTTTTAAGAAAAATTGTCACAAGCAATTAAATTTATAAATAATATAATTGCTTTTTACTTGGAATACTAAATATATAATCTGGAGGAGAAATACTTATAATTTGTAATGAAACTATTAAAAATTCATACTAGTAAATTTTAAAGATCTTACTGGTATTAATCGAGCATTTATAAACAGGGCAGTATTCTGTCTAGCAGTTAGAAAGGAGGACCCTTTCATCATCAGTGAAAGACTTTATAGGCACAAGGGGACAAGAACAAGGAAGTTATACTTGCAAACATATACCCTGATTTGGGAAGATCACTTTCTTATAGGGGACTGCAGGAGTCTAGTGATAGATTATCTCTCCAGTGCTGGCCCGATGGTTCCTGACTGATTGGTTTAAGATTTCATTTCTAGAGAGACTGAAACTATAATTAAGTCACAACTTGGTGATGTGGGGTTTAGGATAAGTGACTCCATTTTGGGTCCCTTGTCTTGTTTTTAAGAAGACGAATGAGTCCAGGAGCTCTTATCTTTTTAACTGAGACGTACAATATTGGCTACCTGTGATGTTTGAAATTTTGACAATAAGCAATAAACATGTTTCAGAATTAGTTATGAAAAAAATAGAAGAACTGAATCAAGCTATTGCCATCCACAACTAAATTTTTCTTTATATAAAGAGTAAAAAAAAAATGGTGCATTTTCACCAGACATGACAACTTTCAAATAAACTTTATTATGTTGTTTTACTGTGCTAAACATAACTTAAAACTCAATGTAAAGCATAATTTAAAACTTCTGTTCATTCTCTAATATTATGTCTCCCTAATATAACACACTCTGGGTCGTGCGGTTCTTTGAATTGCAAACTTGTATCTATGCCTTAAAGTTAAAACTTGAAAATACTTTGGGTAAGCAGGTATAGTTAAAATTTCCATCTGTGGTTTTATTACTCCTAATTATTATTTTCTTTGGAAGGCATTCAATTCTACTTTTGCTCAAGGTGTCTGGACTTACTTACTCATTGTTAGGTCTTTACCATTCCAAACATGTAATTGGAGCTTGCTGGAAGCTTCCAGAATAGCATTCCTGGAGACCATGTGTGCTTTGGCACACCTGTAGTGTGGTCAGTGGTTCTCTCGACCTCTTTTTCTTCCTTTCAATTATTAGACAGTAAGGCTGCACAGATGCTTGAAGCTTGGCAATACCGTTGTTGGATTCTTTCCTTCTTTAGCTACCTTTTAAATGGTTACTTTTTGTAAACTTTTACCTTGAGTACCTTGGGTGATGTTCATCTAAAAGATGGTTCTTAATATAGTAAATATTATTAAGTCTCAGATATGTTTTCAATTGTTATTCTGTAATATATGTCATACAACCAAAATAGATATTAGCAAACATTTATTATAATGAGCCAGGCATTATGTGACCATTATATATTAAATAATGGAATCTTTACAACATGTCTTAAAAAATAAGGAACATAGAATCTGTCTAATACATGCAGAAACTGAGGCATGAGAGGTTTGTCCAGTGTCACCGTTAGTCAGTGACGGTGCTAACAGAAGGTGGTGAAACCACCGGGGTACAGCAATGATTTGTTTCTCATTTTGATTATGCTCTAGCACAGCATGCCCAGTGGAACTTTCTGTGATAGGAATGGTCTCTATCTGTCTTATTCAATAGGAGAACTACTAGCCATTGTAGTTAACACTTGAAATGTGGCTAGTGTCACTGATGAACTGGATTTTTTTTTTTTTCATTTTGATTAGTTACACCAGCGTTGCCATATGCAGTTATTACTATTGTATTGAACAGTGCAGGTCTAGAATGAGGAATTTTCTTCCAGAAATACTGAGTCAGGACAACTTCTGAAAAAAAGAGGCTATTTAAAATCGTGTTGAACTAATGTCTGGGTAGTGGAGGAGCCTCCTGCCTGGACAGCCCCATCCTCTCTTTCCTCCTCCCAGTTACCCTCATCCTGGTTTCCATAACCCACTTGATTCTGTGTCTCCACCTGCTTTTGGTTGGGCCTGGTCAAGTGGGAGCCAGATGGTGCCTCTGCATCCCCTCTCCTGTTCTTTCAGTAAGTCGGCCTAAGTAGTTTTCCTGTATCTTTGGAAAAATATGTGACTGGTCACTGAACCACTTGGTTTGTCTGTTTGATGATTTTATGCCTTTGAGGTGTCCTTTCTCTCTTTTCTACTCCAGGGTTTATTGTATGAGAAAGCTCACGGATAATGTCTTTTTCCTGTTTTTGAGACAGAATATGCAAGATATCGTTAGCATTGTCCCATAAGCAGTACATGATGGGAACTTTGAGCGGTGAATGTGCGGAGGTGTGTTACACTTTCGTCCTTTCAGCTCGTGAGAAGAAGCACGCTGGGATATGTGGGAGAGGGTGATTTTTGCTTTCCCGAAGTGACCACATGAGACTTCTAATTCTTGCTGTCTAGAATTTGCCCAGCCACGGCCCCTCCTCCTTACTGAGTATTAATGCCAACAATGTGCTTTTAACTTGATCGCCTCCCAGCAGTAAATCAGGAAACTAGTTTTTGCATGAATCACTTGAAACAGACTTCAAGTCTCTGGCACGGTTTTCAAAGTAAGCTTTTCTAACCAATTATTGGGATGAGTTTAGTTAATGTGAAAAAAATAATTCTTGTAAACAACAACATATTTCCCACCACATGGGCACACGTCTGCCTTCATAATTTTAAAGATGTCTATTTTTAAAAAAACTATTTGCATTCCTCTGAGGAAAGTCACAAAAGAAATAAATGTAATTTATAAACACAAAAATATTCATTTCTACCATTTAATTAGTGTTCCTTACTTTATTAATGTTTAATTATACCTAATTGAGCCCAGTGATGTTTGGCAGATATTAACCAGCTCTAACTTTCACTTTTTCTCAAAAAAACAAAAACAAAAACAAAACTGCAAATTTTCATAAAACGAAAGTTGCAAGGGGTGGGGATGTTATGTCCCTAGTGCTGTTTTATTAAAGGAAATCAAAAGGCTGATTTCTAAACACCAGCCACATAAATCTCATTTGTCATTTCCATTTGTGGGCCATAGGTTTTTCCATAAATAACTTCTTCTCTATCCAAATTTGAATTTGTAAAGTTTAATAACTTCTTGGCTGCACAAATAAATGGGATTTAGATCCAAGACCCCAAATGTGTCTGCTGGACAATTGAGGGTCTGCGAGGATGACCCCTGTGGTCTGGGAGCTTTTGCTCCAAATGCAGGCGGGACCCACTCGTGTTTTGTGACATGCTGGACTTGCAGAGGGAAGAAAGGGAAGGAGGGTTTTGAAAACTGTTTACTCTGAGTCATTTTGCTACTGGAAAGTCACCAAATGTGGCTGAAAAATATTGGGCAGAGTGAGAAAGCTGCTACTGCACCAGCCTGGGAGGGGGCAGCCCTTTCTGGCTGGGGAACCAAGATAAGGAAGGCTGCCCATACTTGGACCCCAGTGCACCCTGTCCCCACCTTCATCTCTCCCCAGCCAGCCCAGGAGGGTTATTTGACCTTAACAAATGGGAGATATTGCAGTGGCCTTTACAGTCTTGTGCTCCCATCACCACAAACACTGCTGCTACTGTTACTACCACCACCCACCCCTGCCTCCACGACTGCAGAAAATGCTGCTGTCAATAATACTTGTTAAGCAAGTATTCTTTTATTATTATTCACTGGCCTATTAATTGCTAATGTGAAAGAAAAAATTATTCAATGACACTTGCCAAAGATGGTAGGGCAGACTTTCTTGGGGACCTTTGAGATCTGTATAGAGAGAATTACAGTGGGATTTTATAGTGTGGGGGAAAGATGGGGCTCATCTCCAAATGCAACCTGAGCAAATGGGTATTTATAGCCAAGGAACAGGGTGGGGGTCCAATGTGTGGAAAATGACTAAGAGGAAACATCAGGGTCAGAGGGATTCTGGCTGAACCTACATAACAGAAGTTTTTGCTGAAAACAAGCCAGGGTGGTCAGACATCATTTGGGGTGTGGTGAAGGATGAGAGACCTGATCAGATATTGAGAATGGGAGATTTGCTTAAACTGCTTTAGCAGGGTTCTTGCTAATGGTGGATTTTACATTGAAGTGGACAGATGGCCCCAGGAGAACATTAGGCACCCTACTATAGTTTGATCAAGAGAAGAATCTTTCAGTACCAGGTACTGGGAAAGAGTGATGTAGGGAGACATCAGATACCAAGGGTTGTTCACTTACTGTATAACTTTCAGAGGCAAGTAGGAATCCTTTATCAGTATTTTTAAAAGCATTATGTTAAATCCATGTGTGTATTTTCCCATCTCAAGGTTATCAATAAAAAGGTCTAAGTATTTCTAAGCTTTTAAGGTACCAGGATATGATTTTAAAAACAAAGACTATAGGATCATTTTAAAGCCTAAATGCATCTCTACCATGGATATTCATGGCAGAACATACTCCATAAAAATAAGGCTCATATCACTAATTATGAAGTCAAGGTCACTGGCTGAATTACACTCCTACCACCCTCCTTTTCTTTCTCCCTTACACATACACACACACACACACACACACTCGTAGGTTATATGGAAACCTGATATTAGGTTGACCTGTGCAGAGGGAGTAGGAAATTAGAGAACAAGAGAAGGGAAGAAAGATATACTGTCTGATGTTTTAAAAATCTCATGTGTAATAATACTTTTTCAATATAGAAAATGATAAAATGGAAAAGGGTAAAGAACTGGTCTGTATTCAGGACAATGACAGTTTGTGAAGTTCAGTTACAATATTTCATCATCCATGTTGCATATGGCAGGTGGCCGTTGGACTTCACTTGCAGTTCTTTACCTCCTCTCTTTTACTCTTGGCAGTTATTTATTGAACTTAATGGGGAAGGTTTCAGGGCATTTTAATCACCTAGTTTTACTGAATGAAATAAAAACATCAAAGTAGACATTTATATTGGGGGTAATTTAATATTTATATGCTGTTTACTTTATAGCTTGGATTTCAAATAATTGCAGTGTCTCTGTATTTATGGTGCATTAGAAATATGGCAATCAGGTCTAAAAGTGGTTGCTGCCATGGACTCCACACTCTAATTCCTTGGAAATAGCTTCTCTGACTCTCTGGTTAATTCAAGATTTCTAGTTAGCATTGCAGACTGGTCACTTCATGTATTAGTTAAACTATCATGAACTTAAAAATAATACTTGGCTGGTTTTCTAGTATTTTCTTTTTAATATGGCAAATACTTCAGAGAAAATATATTTTAAATAAAATTCCTTCAGGTAATCAATCTTTATAAAGGTTTCCAAGAGATTGTCTCATAGTACATGCTTCATAAATGTTGGGGGTTTTTTTGTAATAGTCATGAAGACAAAGCCTTATCTTATCCTCTTACCTAAATGCAAAGAAAATTACTATTTCTGCCACTGTAAACAGAGCTGGTAACTTAATATCCAGTTAATGAGGGCCAAATATGGGCAGCTATATCCTGGCTTTATTTTCTTTCTTTCTTTCTTCCTAAATAACATAAGTAAAGAGCTTCTTTCTCCTCTCTCTTCTTGTCTGCCTGCCTACTTGATTTTATTCCTGTTTGCATATTTCCTTAAAAAAAAAAAAAAGGATGACACTATCAATACATCTTCTATTCCTAATTCTTTCATGTTTATTTCTAGTTGTATTGTTTGTCTAATTTGTCAGGAATGGTGTGGGGACATGAATTGTGAGAAACAGTGAAACTCAGCAGGAGCAAGGAATGACTGCCTGGCTGAGGCATTAAAATAGCTGAACTGCCTCATAAACAGGGGTTCCATAGCTTTTGTACTACAGCACACAGCAGTAGTTGATTCGACCAGGAGAGGATAAATTCTATTTTATGTACTGTTTTTAAAAGGCAGGCAATTGCCATTCATTTTATTAAATAAAATTATTTTAGATGGAAAATTATGTTTCAAATAACCTAGAAAAAATTGGGGTCTAGAGAACCCACTGTTTCCCAATGAGGCTTTAATATATTTGAATCAGGAAAGTTGGTTTATTGGGTTGTAGAGAATTCAAAATAATAATAGTCTTAAGTCTCTTTTATTTGGCAAATGCTTACTCTATGCTTGATGTTTAATTTAGAGGCTGTATATGCTTTCCTGGCTAGTCCTCGGAGAACAGACAATATTATCCCCACCCTCTAATGAGGAGACTGAGGGTCAGAGTTCGCAGAATAATTTAGCTGATGAGTGAGTGTCAGTGAGGCATTCATATTCATGTAGGATGCAGGATAATGCACACTTTCCCTCCTGGATCAACCTAACTTGAAACACAAAATTCAGATGATTTATTTCTGTTAATCTACCTTTTTCTCATCCTCCTTTCTCTTTCACTTTGTTTTCCTTTCTTCCTTTTTCCTGTACTTTGCTATGTATTAACATGTATCTGAGACTCTTACAGTCCAAGCTGCCTGGATCAAAGCATGATTTTGAAACATTGCTCTTACATGAACCTTTGACGCAGCGCCTTTGAGCCTGTAAGCAAGGAGGTCCCCACCCCCAATGTCACGTGTGCCACACTTTGATCCTGGGACACTGAGTGGGAGACCTCCTTCTGTACTTAAAGAAAGGCTTTGGATGCCTGCTCTCTAGGCAACTACAGTATTCAGCAAAAACACACTTCTGTCCCAGCACAAAACCACATTGCCCATGCACAAAGCACCCCAAATTGCAATGGCCTCTCCTCAAAACTTTGTATATATCCCAGGAAATTCCTTTCGAAAACCTATCATTATTGTTTTCCTAATTACCATAGTAATAGATGCTTCTTGCTGAAATTAAATTATTACAAAATGACAAAAATGGAAAGCACCTCATAATTCCACTATCCCCTCCCCCCTGCAAAAAAAAAATCCCTGTTAATAATTTCAAAGAAATTCTATTTGTGGAATAGTTCTTTAAATCAAATGTGGGGGTGGGGGGTGTTATTTCTGTGTTACTGCATTTTTCTCCCCGTTCTCCTCTCTGTGCCTCTGGTTTAGAACAATGTCTAACTGGAACACTTGGAATTAAGAAGATTGTTAACCGTCATCATCTTCTTTCCCTCTATTCTGAGGTACATGTTCAAGAAATAGACAGGCAGAGTAACTAAAAGGAGGAATGAACTGTAAATGAACTCATTAGTAAGAAATGTAGACAAGTGTTATTACTTAACTTTTTTTATTGAGTAGAGGGAACACTCTCCTTTGTGTTGGTTCTAATTTAAATTTTGACCAGGTTAAGTACTGCTCAGGTGACTTTGTATATAAATAGGGACAAGGAAATGAAAACATATAGATTTTATGGAAAAGCAGGGATTTTGAAGCTGGAGATAGCATTCTGGCATGCGTAGTTTACAGGCAAGGCCTTGGAGTCTCTAGGAAACTTGGACAGAACCCTTCCTCCCTCTGATGCATCTGGCAGTGTGGTGAGGTCGCACAATGTTCTCTCTGCTTAGATGTTCTTGCAGCCTGTAAGCTGCTGTCTACTTTTTTTTAAAATTGTCCTATAGAAACCATCACAAATCACAAATACCCAGTGTGAACACTTGATACGTCCTTTTTCAGACATCCTCCTATGTTTGTATCAGGTACCATGCCTGATAGGCCCATAGTGTGGTGATATGAAGCCTGATTTGAATTAAGCTAGGGGTTGGAGGGAGAAGTTCAGATCCTGGTTCTAACATTACTTATATCACTTTGTTTTATGGTACATTTTTTCTGGGAAACTCTGAATCCCATTCATGAAATGGGAATAATGAGTAGTGCTTTCCTCATTGGCAAGGAATATGAATGAATGAAATAATGTGTATTGAGTTCTTGGCTTGAAGTACCCAGGAAGTGTTAGTGCTTATAATTATATTTGTAAGAAATGGGATTGTTCTCACAAATTTAGAAATCTATCTAGCAGAAAACACTTAATTCAAACACTTAATAATGTATTATAATTTTTTAAAAACTATTGTGAACACATATCTGTATCATTTTTTTTTAATTATTATATTGTTAGTTTGCAATGCTCTATGTGTTTCAAGAGAACTAGACTAAGATCTCCATCAATGGTCTGTCACTCTACACCCACCTAGAGAGTTCCAGGGCCCTTCACCACCATCAATGTGACCCCTTTTATATGTAGCTCTTACCCCTTCTTCCCCTCCCTCCCCTGGAGGCCAGTTTTGAATTAATTATCTAAGAGTATTTTTATTGTTTTTCTTAGCATATTTGCTTTCTATCTATCCTACAGATGAGTTAAACCAGTCAGTGTTTTTCTTCCTCTTTCTGACTTACTTTGCTTAACACAATGCATCATTTTTTATGGCTACATTATAAACACATTACTTGATTGTCTATGATTTGTTTAGTTTCTGAACTTGTGGAAATGATCTTATGTGTGTCAAAGAACCATTTGTTCTGCCCACCGATGGAAAACAATTCTGTGCCCTGATGTCCAAATCTAGAAAAGATTGAGACTTTGAGTATCACACAGTGTCTAAACAAGAATTCAGTGTACCTTTAAGAAATGTGTAAGAGTCATCCTACTATCAGATACTGTTAAACTGCTTGACATTTTAAGGTGCCTTCTGCTGGGTAGATTTCTGGGCTTGTCAGTTTATGAAATTTTTCATGCAGTTATCCTTGTATTCTAAATAACACTGTTGATATCAAAGTTCTTATTTTTGCCTTGCTAGGTAAGCAAATTTCCCTGACTTTAGTTTCTGAACATTCACATGACTGGCTTAATTAGAATAGTAGAAAGTGCCATAAATCTGCCTGAAGCTGGCAATAATGCAGCAGTGGGGGTCCTGGGGAACCTTTATTATTCAAATGCGTGTGGCTTCTTGAATAAAGTGGATGACTAAGTATACTTATCTTAGTAAGAGAGATTATTAGCAGTGGGAGACACATTTGAACTTGCTAAAAGGGCTGTCTTTGTCTCTGGGAAGGTCAGCACTTGGTAATTATTAGACCAGGTCTTCGTTTTATCCCAGCCGTCTTTCATTTTTCACGCTTGCGGTGTCTGAATAGCTTTCTGTTGCCTGTTAATCCCTGCAGGAATGTGGCTTTGGCTACGGGGAGGATGCGCAGTGTGTGACGTGCCGGCCACACAGGTTCAAGGAGGACTGGGGCTCTCAAAAGTGCAAGCCGTGCCTGGACTGTGCAGTGGTGAGCCGGTTCCAGAAGGCAAACTGCTCTGTCACCAGTGATGCCGTCTGTGGGGACTGCTTGCCAGGGTATGTTGGATGAATTTTTTCCTGTAACTATTGTTAAACAGACATTTCTCATGTTCCCTTCCAATCAGGGAAAGGATGCCACCTGAACACACTTGTTTTGTGTTCATGACTTTTCGTCTCAGTACTCACCACTAGATTCTGTGTCTGCTGTGCACTATGCACTGTGAGAGGTGCTGGTTATAAATGAAATGAATAAGCATACTAACAAAAGATTATGTCACAAAAATCTAAAGAGTTCTTAGAAATGAATAAGAAAGAAAACATGGACTAATGGGTCAAGGAATCAATAGGCAAGTCACAAAAGAGAAAACATATATGTCATGTGATACAGGAAGATTTCCTCCTCATTTGTCATCAGAGAATCACAAATCACAACCATTCAATCATTTCAGCAGGTTTTTGTGGGACAGCGCTGAGGGAGGGCGTAGGTCAAGAGCCAAAGATCCTACCCCTGGAGAGTTTATAGCCTAAGGAAGTTTTGAAAAACATTTAAACAGTAAATAAAGAAGTACATTGTGTAGAAAGGTAGGTGATGATTGCTATGGAAACAGGACAACCTAGAGCAGCTGAGGCAGATTAAATGAGCCCACTGGTGAAGGGTAGACATGTTGCAGGATTAACTTGGGGAATCGAGGCAAACATTATTGACTGGTGAGATATGAGTGAAGACGTGAGAGAGATGAGACAACTAGACCAGTTGCCATGTGGCAAAGAACGCTTAGACACAGAACTGCTAGAAACAGGCCCTAGAAGGAGATAAACCAGGTGTTTATAAGAAATCACAAAGAGGTTAAGGAAGCTGCAAGAGAAAGGGAGAGTAGAGTATAAAGAGAGGCCATGAGGGGTGGCAGGGAATGCACCAGTGTGAATGGAACAAACCTTCAATGTTGAAGTTGTATGTTGATGTTGAAAATGAGCCTGGACCATGGGCCCCAAACCTGGGCCAATTTGAGAGGCATAGACTAGGAGGAGGAATGTGAAGTTAAGTGCTTCTAGGTAAGTATGGATGGGTATGCAGGCATATGAACACAAGAGTGTCTGAAGAGCTGCACTCAGGCATGTGTGCAGATCTGTTAGGCAGACTACAGAAGGATAAAAGGCAGAGACAATGTAGAATGTATACATAATTTAATGAGTATAGAGGGGAGTCAGTGTTACCAAGCAAAGACATATAGGAGAGAGAGAGACCAGAATTCCTGGAGTTGTGGAAACCAGGTTTTATTGCAGGGATGAAACATGACAACAGCATCACAGAAGCAACACACATGTGTTATTTATACTGTGCCAGGCACTTGGCTGAGCACTTAATATGAATTACTTTCTGTAATGTTCACTGTGCTTTAAAAGTGCAGAAAGGGTGGGCTTTATTCAGGATTAAGGTTATTCAGACAATATTGCTTAGCACTTACATGGTGATGCTAGAGTCACATTCAGGAGTCTGACCCCAGATCCACATGCACAAAATCAGGGTGATTTTAACCAAAGGGCAGAGTGCTGGTTCTGGAGTGTCTGCTGAGGCTAGAGCAGAACTTAAAGCTCTGGGCCTAAGCACAGAGCAGGGCAGGAAATAGCCTTGGGAATTAAGCGTTACCTTATGCAATGACTTAACACTATACAGGTGCAAAAATTAGTGTTCTAACACTGAGAATACAAGCAAGAAAGAAAATATAACAATTATATTGGGCTTCTTTGAAATTAAAATCTTTTGTGCTTCAAGCATACCACCAAAGAAAAGAAAAGATAGCCCGCAGAATGAGAGAAACTAGTTGGTAATCATATATATGATAAGGGGATATTTTATTTAAATATATAAAGAACTTTTGCAACTTAATAATAAAAAGATAAAGAATCCAATTAAAATATGGGTAAAGGATCTGAATGAACATTTCTCCAAAGAATATGTACAAATACTCAGTGAGTACAAGAATAGATGCTGGGGGCATCACTAGCCATCATGGAAATGCAAATTAAAACCACACACCTCATATCCACTAGAATGGCTAAAACCAAAAAGATAGACAATAGCAAGCATTGGTGAGACTATGGAGAAAGCGGAGCCCTCATACACTGTTGGTAAGAGTGTAAAATGGGGCGATCACTGTGGGAAAATGTGACAGTGACTCAGAAAGTTAAACATATAGTTGCCATGCAGCGCAGCAGTCCTGCTTTTAGGTATGCAATCAAGAGAATTGAAAACATGTCTACATAAATTTTATTCCACAAATGCTCATTGTAGCATTATACATAATAGTCAAAATGTGGAAATAACTCAGATATCTGTCACCTGATAAATGAATAAACAAAATGGAGTCTTTCAAAGCAATGTAATATTATTCAGAAATGAAAAGGAATGAATTACTGATACATATTACAGCATGCATGAAGACAGAAAATATTGTGCTCCCTGAAAGACACCAATCACAAAAAGACCTCTATTGTGATCCCACTTGTATGAAATGTCCAGAATATACAAGTCTATAGAAATAGAAATTAGTAGTTGTGTAGGGTGGTGCTTGGGGAGATTCGGGAAGAGTGGGGGGATCAGGACAGCTAAAAGATAGTTTATTTTTTGGCATGATGAAAATGTTCTAAAATTCGTTGTGCCGATGTTTACACAGCTCTGTGAAGACAATTTCATTGTACCCTTTAAATACATGGATTGTATATGTGAACTATATTGCAAATACAATTGTTTTGTGAAAAAAAACAATAACAATAATCTCAGCTGACACTAGTGCCTATCTGTGAATTTTGACCTGTGTACATCTATTCAAAGAATACAAACTAAATATTGACATATCTCTACTGTTCCTATTCTGCAGTCTGATTTAAAAAAAAAAGTTTGTGCAAGTCTGCTTTCTACCTCTGGGGGCCAGGAAGAAGAGCAGGCCTACAGAAGATGTAGGGCTGAGGTAGGCAGTGTCCAGAGAGTGAAGGGAAGCACAGGACCCAGGGACTCGGTTTTCAAAAAGAGGGACTCATGGGATGTGCTGCTGGAGTGTGAGAAAGGACACAGCTGCCCTAGGACATCCCAACAAATGCGCTTCCTCATGCTTAACCTCATTCATTGTCATCTGAGCCCACTGCTTTAGTTTCTTCAAGGTTTGTTCATTCTTTAAATAAATGCTGAGATGCAGCAAAGTTATAAATGAGCAAACAGTTGAATGATGTGTTGTAGTTATTTATATGATTAGTTTAAAATTACATCCTTTCTAAGTCAGCATAAATTTAAGAGGCAGGCAATAATTACATAGTGACTTTTACCCAGGGCTTCAGAGTATTTTTAAAGTGTTCATTCAACTTGACTACATTTGTGTGAAGAAGGTAAATAGCTAAAACTTGTTTTACAGACAGGAAAATTGAGGCAGGAAGACAATAAACCAACAGCCTATTGCTTCTAGGGAAACGATGGAAAAGCCCAGGCATATAGTGGGCACTTTTGTTTCTGATGCCACTGCTGCCTTTTGCAGCCTCAGCCACTCTCCTAAGGTTCTCCTGCCCACCCAATCAGCTGCCAATCAGCAGCACCCAGCTGGCTTTTCCCCTGTAGCAGGTATATTGTGGAATTAGTCTGTCCTCTGGGCCCACAATTTAAGTAATTAAAGAGAGCAAGCCTGTCGTCCTGATACCGAATATGTTTAACGATTTTCAGACCAGTTACTTAACTTCTTTGACAGCCAATCTTCTCATTTATAAAATTACCATCTAATAATAATATTACCAACCTGAAGAATTGTTGAACTGATTTAAGATATAATGCATGTAAAGAGCAGAATACCTAGCCCAAAATGCACAAAATAATTATTTGACACCGTGGCCAATTAACGCTATCGGTGGCCAGTGAAAACTTTGCCTGAATGTTTTTCAGTGTGGCCAGTGGGCTTTCAGCCTCCTTGGCTGACTCCCATGCCCTGTACTATCTTCGCTAAGGGTACCTAGGGCCCGCCCTGAAAGAATGATCTGGCGCCTGCCATTTTTTGGTTGCTTCTAGTAACGGATGATAGCTGACATTTATTCATCAAATCACTCTCAAAAGTAGGGCTTACTATCATCACCCTTACAAAGGAAGAAATGGAATCTCAGAGTGGATAAATGACTTGCCAAATGTCATCCAGCTTGTAAGTTCAAGGTCTGGGATCTCACTACTGAGCCTCCATACTTAACCACAGTCCATTTTCTCTTTGAGCTCAGTTTTCCCATACTTATTTCCAGAGTGCATTCTAGCAGTCACCACACTGTCCCTGGGGCCTGGGCTCTTACCCTAAAGATTTAGCTTTTCGTTGGCATTTGTTCTGTTTCAGTAAGGTCTGTTGCTGTGAATTGCTGGGAATCATGAGCAGCAGGCTAACCGACCTGTCTGAAACAGGATACTAAAGAGTACAGGAGAAACCAGAGTTGTCATCTGGTAACTAAGGTGTGCACTGTAGGAAATTTGAAAGTGCATTAGGTAAGATTGTTATCATCAGAACTAGACTATAGTATGTTATCTCATTGTGAAAGTGCTCTAATTGGAGAGTTAATGGTCTACAACTAGCTTTCTTAAAATAGCTTTTGAATGTGGTGTTCATTAGGCTAACTAGTGGCATTTGGACTCAGTTTGATTAAAAAGTCCTCTTAAAGTTCAACGTTGGTGAAAAATTTGCTTCTATGATACCCTCATCAAATAGTGATCAAGTAAAATTCAGTGTGGTTTCCTTTTGTTTTTCTGCATTCATTATTTGAAAATGTCAGTAAAATTTAAAGTTCATATAGAAACCAGTTTAACCAGACACCTTTTACATTTTTCTATTCCCTTTAACTTATTTGTTTTTTTTAGAATTTGTGTTCTGTCTCTCTTAATCCAGAGACAGAGCTGCAAATGTTTGTGTCTCCAAAATCGTGATAGTCTGGCCAAAATAAAGAACATTTTTTACATTTATAGATTTCTTGATCCACATTTAAATTATATCTTAAAACTCTTAATTTCTGTATATTTTTAAAGTTTTTTTACAGAAGAGGAAGGAGCATTTTACTTACTTTTACTTAGTTGTTCACATTGGTTGTTCCCTGCAGCCCCAGGTCTTAAACCCGGGACCTCAGGATGTATATGGGACTACTCCCAGGTGTGCTAGACCACTAGGCCACAAGGGAGCACCCAAATTTCTGCATCTTTATCTTCAAATTAGATGATAATTTTGAGGTAACTTTTTTTAATTAAAAATATCTTGGATAACTAGTACATAATTGGTAATTTAGTTCTGATTGTTCTGTGCTTTTGGATTCTGACTTTAACCTCATTTGTGCTAAGTGGAAAAAGTGAGTCATTTGATAGTTTTGAAAATGTAGTTGCAGCTTCAAAAACCTTAGACTCTACCATCAAATCATTGGAATAATGAAGCTGGCAAACGGTGCTCTGAAAGCTGCTGTACAATCTCTGTACAGCTGCTGAGATCTGCCATTAGTTGTGCTTTGGCCACCTCCTCTCCATGAAGCAGTGGCTTCATGACACCCCCTTGTACTAATGCACCCATGCAGAATTCAGCTTCCCTTTTAGTTAGTGTTTCTAGTCATTCCTCATTAAAACTTAATGGTCTTTCAAAGCATGACATGGTATAGAAAAGTTAAGAGAATAAATCCTGAGAGTTCTCATCACAAGGAAACATTTTTTTTCTTTATCCCTTCATTCTTTAACAACAAAACAAAGCATATGATTTGCTCACCTTCTAGTTTTATTTGCATGCTGGCCCTCAAACTTATAATATGTTTTAGTAAATATATTTTTGTCGAATATATTTTGCTCAATCATCAGGGAAAACTCAGACCTCAAAACTGTTTTGTTACAAATAGAATTCCCTATTTAAAAACATTAAATAATGTCCTACATTTGATTCTCAATACCTTGCATTCCTTAATTTTTTTGGAGTTTTGAAACATGTATTTCTGTCAATATTTACTGTTGAAAATGTTAGATATTATATTCTTTGCATTACTTTTTGTTTTCCTTATTTATATAGAATGAACTTATATATATAAAAACTATTTCAGATTGTGTCAATATTTAATATATACAACCTATAATTTGGCATGTTTTCTGACTGAGATGGTGAAAAATATTAGTCTGCATGTATTACAGTATCAAGAAGTACACCTTAAATATTATTCTAAAATTTTGACCTTATTTTAAAAATTGTATGCAATTTTTGATTGTGGTAAAAATACATAACGTTAAATTTTACCATCTTAACTAATTTTAGGTGTATAGTTCAGTAGTGTTAAATATATTCATATTGTTGTGAACAGATCTCCAGACTTACTCATCTTACTAAACTGAAACTCTTCCTCCCCTGTCAGCCTCTGCCACCAGGAATTTGAGTACTCTAGGCACCTATATAAGTGAACTCATGCAGTATTTGTTCTTTTGTAACTGTCTACTCAACTAATGCCCTCAGATTCATACATGTGTAGTACGTGACAGGATTTCTTCTTAATACTGAATAGTATTCAATTGTATGGATATAGCAGTTTATCCATCCCTTCCTCAGTAGGCATTTGGGTTGCTTCCACTTCATAGCTAAGGTGAACAGTACTACTGTGACACAGGTGTGCAAATATCTCCTTAAAATCCTGCTTTCAGTTATCTTGGCTACAGCCCAGAGTGGAATTGCTAGTCCATCAAGTAGTTCTATTTTTAAATTTTTGAGAATTCTTAATTCCTTAGCAATTGTGCCATTTTACATTCCCATCAACATTTTACAGGGCTTAGTTTCTCCATATTCTCACCAACACATGTTACTTTCTGGTTCCTGTTTTGTTTTTTTGATAGTAGACATCCTAATACTTGTGAGGTGATCATTTATTATGGTTTTGATTTGCATTTTCCTGATGAGTGATTTGACCAGCTTTTCATAGGCTTGTTGGCCATTTGTGCATCATTTTTGGAGAAATATCTAGTGAAATTGCTCATTTTTAAATCAGGCTATTTGAATTTTGTATTGTAGGAGTTCCTTAATTTTTCTGGATATTTATCAGATAAAAAAATTTAAAGTATTTTCTCTCATACTGTTGGATACCTTTTCACTCTGTGCCTGAGTCCTTTTTTTTTTTTTTTTTTTTTTTTTGCACCAAAGGAACTGTTAATATTATTTAAACCATTTTTTGGCATGACTTACTTTTTTTGTTTAAACCACTTTATTGAGATGTGATTGGCATGTCCAGAGCTGTTACATATTTAATGTGTATACAACTCCCTGATTTTAGGGATATGTAAACATTGACGTGATGCACAAATATTTTAAGGTAAATATAGTCCACCTTTTCTATTTTTTGCTTTTGTTACCTGTTTCATATATCTCTTCTGGTTATCTTTTGGTGTCACACCCAAGAAATCATTGTCAAATTCATTGTCATGAGGTTTTTGTCCAGTTTTCTTTTTCTATGTTTTAGAGCCTGAGGTTTTATTTTTTAGATGTTTAACTCATTTTGAAGTATTTTTTGGATTATTTTAGAAGTGTATAAAGATCCAATGACATTCTTTTACATGTGGATATCCAGTTTTCCCAGCACCATTTGTTGAGGAGACTGTCCTGTCTCCAGTCAATGGTCTTGGTACTATTGTTGAAGATCATTTGACCAAATGTAAGGGTTTATGTCTAGATGATTTTATTCTATTGATCTGCATGTCTGAGCTTTATAATATGTTTTGACATCAGGAAGTGTGAATTCTCCAACTTTGTCCTTTACTTTGACTTTATAAATTCCATAATAAATATTAGATTATAAATATGTATGTGTGTATATATATATATATGTATCTTCATATTCATATATATGAAAAAAGTCACTTGAATTCCCACCACTAGAAACAAAGAGTGTTAACATGTGTCATATAATAACTTCCCAAACTCTTTTCACTGTAAATATATACATATAAATGTATTAGTTAGCAGTATTTGCTAATAATCTAAATGAATCTATACCAAAGTGTATGTCTGTATGAAATAGAATTATTTGTAGAATTGTAGTATTGTTCATACTTTCCTTTTACTTAATGATAATTTGTACATTAAAAAAATAATGTATGGTAGATCTACATTATCACTTCTAAAAGTCACTCTGTATTCCATTGCCTGGGTCTGCCATGGCTGGTCATTTCCACTCTTGGATATTGGGATTGTGTCTAATTGACTTTTTCCTTTTACAAATAATGCTGTGATGACATTCTTATACATATGCATATTTCACCTACTGGATTACTTCTTAGAATAAATTTCAAAAGATGAAATTACTGGGTATAGGATATAAGCTATTTCATTGAGTTCTGATCACATATTGCTAAACTAGAAGTGACAGATTTTGTTTTGTTTTGTTTTTAAAGGAAAGGCACAGGCAGGAATAAAGGAGAGCACTGGCAGACAAATAAGAAGAGAGAGAAGGAAGAAGCACTTTTTTTATTTTACTTAGTTGTTCATCTTTGTTGTTTCCCTGACTCTAGGATGTTTGGACTATACCCAGCCACTACTCCACTGGAGCACTCACAGAAGTGGCAATTTATATTTCTGCTGGCAATATATGTACATGTGCTTATTTGCCTATGCTCACACCAACATCTTTCAAATTTCCTAAGTTATAATGGTATATTTTAATCACAACTTACATTTACTTGATTATAATGAGGTTAAACATTTTAATAACAAGTTTTTAAAAGTTAAGTGCGTTATCCTTTTTAGTTTTAATTATGAAATTTAAAAATTATAGTCTTCTTTTGTAAATTCATGCTCTTTTGCCTGTTTTTCAATTGCCACGTTCACTCTCAACATGATGATTTTTAAGTTTTATGTTAAAGACTTAAGTTATAGACAATATTATAATTAGAACTATTTTTCAGCTTTCTTTTGTCCATTAACTATGTTAATGATTATTTATTTTGCATATGTCATTAATATTTTGTTTGTGTGTATATGTAGTCAAAGCTATTAATCTTTTCTTTATGGCTGCTGATTTTCTTATCATACCTAAAAAACTGTCCTCATATCAAGATTATTGTTTAATTATCTTCCTAAGTTTTTGTTTCCCTTATGGTTTGCTTAGCTTTATTCATCTCTGAAACTCAAATGTTAAAAACTATCACTTTATAAAAATTTTGTTATTTAAATTACAATTGAAATGCTAAAGACCATAGATTTCATAATCCTTCATCAGCAATATAGAAAAATCAGGACTGAGTAGAACTTACAAAGTTAGGCTTAGTAGAATTGATATTTTTCAAATATCCACTTCATGATTAGAGGGCTTTTAAAGGATCTGTCTAAAACATTATTATATTAAAGTCTTTGACAGCATTTTTGTTTTTGTTTTTTTTTAAGCACACTATTGAACTGGGAAGGGAGGCTGTCAGTAATCTGTTTTCTGCCAACTGTGAGCTGAGATGAAAGCACTAACAAGGATTATTTTCCTTTCTCTTCTAGATTTTACAGGAAGACAAAACTTGTTGGTTTTCAGGACATGGAGTGTGTACCTTGTGGAGACCCTCCTCCCCCTTATGAACCACACTGTGAGTGAGCAGCACACAAACACAGCAGAAGGGCTCTCAATCTTTTTTTAAAAAGTTCTTCCATTGGCAAATGGAACAAAATTTCTCTCTACTGTGGGGCTTATGGTGTGCACTCTTTCATCAAGATTCCAGCGGGACATAAAAGACTTTTTGTTGTGCGGCTCAGTCAGCAAACTGTGTCCATTGATTTAATTCTCTAAGTGAAATGCAGACATTATGCTGCTGCTGTGTTCTACTTGAATTCTATTCTTTCATTCTAGATATATAGTGCAGGCAACTCCCATGAACTAGGTGGTCCAAATCCTAATGCATAATGTCTTTGTTCCTCAGCCCCATGAGTGCCTGTGTTTTCCCTTCCTTAGTTCTGAGACATTTTCATCTGGCTTCTTTGCCTTTCTAAAGCTGTTCCTCTCCCTGATCACCTGTCGTATTAGTGTATGCCGAAATGGAATCTTAGTTCATTTCATCTAGTCTTTCAATTTTCCTTTTAATTAATAAATAAGAGAAAACCCACTGTATGCCCAGAATACAACTGTATGTGAGAAAATTATGCCTCTTCCTCTTAAAGTAATATTAATCTTTAGGGCCATATTTTCCCCTTATATGTAGGTGGTATTTGTTACAAGTTATCAACCTGAATTGATTTTGAATAGAAAGAAGAATGGCTCCTCAGTCTTTTTAATCCTAAATATAAATCTGACCAATAAATCCCACAGGTGAAATAGGCCTGGAAGAGAATGGGCAGTAGATTGTAGTGGGTTGTGCTTCACACAGAAGAAACTGGGGAGGCCAGCAGGAAGAAGTGAGGAGGGTGCTTCATCCGATGCAAAGGTTGCTCATGCCTTTCTGGGGAGCATTGTCCATAGAGACATTTATATTTAGAGGTTGTTTTGATATAACTTTCATTCCATGTCATTTGTCCTCTTGCTGTAACAACTCCCCCGATTGCTTGATAGAAAGTTATTTCATTATCTGACAAGACCACATAGTACTTCTCTTTCCATGACTGTCTTGAAATCTTGTAGTTCATATTATTGTAGAATTTATCCAAATGCTCTACTTTCTATTCTTCATATGAAGGGATAGAAAAGCAAGAGAAATTGAAGACTTTATTACTTTTATAGAAACATTCATAATGTGTTTTTATAAAGTTCAACACTACACCAAATTATTTGCTGCAATGAACAACTGCAATATTAAATGCCTATGTATTAGACATAATAAAACAACTATTTGTTTTACTTAATCAAATGGGATCTCAGCAATTTCATCACCAGCCTACATTTGTCAATGAGGACTTTGGGTCCAGAGTGGTTGATAACTTTGTCCACTGGTGATTGACTGGTAAATAAATGGCAGAGACAGTGTTCAAACTCAAAGGATGTCTAACTTCTAATATTGTGCTCTCTCTCCATCACATTCTTCTGTCTCCCTAAGAAAAAATCTAATTGTCTTATCTGCACTCTATTGGACTATTTCTATATTGGTTTCTTTAACTTCATCATCTGATGAAGACTCTAAAAATCTAACATAAAAAAATGCTAAAGGATCCTCTATGTGCCATCCAGTTTATAAAAGGGACTGTCCTCTCACCGATTAAAACAGGGCTGTGACCTGCTCTTGCCTTGGATCTGCTCAGCCATCATTTTGTCCAGGAGGCAAAATTAAGATTATGTACTTCATCTCAAACTACCATGAAAAGATTTAGTAAAGAAATTGGTATTGCTGGTTTAAAGTTGGAAAATAGTAGGATTTTTTTCACCTTTAATTTCTTGAGATTAAGTTTAGTATAATCTAGTCATAGTCTGAAGCATTGGAAATTTTTGCCTCACAAATTAACCTTTAAGCAAAGAGTTCATGTTTGACCTCTAATGTTTGTAAAGATCTAAGTAAGTGACAGTTTGAGTAGAAAATTAAGCAGTTTATTTACATATATAAATATATTTCTTCATATATGAAACATTTTAGAAAGCAAAGAAAAAAGTTCTTTTTCAAAATCCAAATTGCATTGTGCACAGCCTTTTGAATCATAAAACGACAGTCAGGTGGTCTTTAGTGAGCGTTAATCCTTATCTCTAGAAAGGAGAGTTTGCTGCCTTTGGCACAGTTCTCGGGAATAATTCAAGCTAATCTACTCAAAAGAGATCTTGAAGTCTTTGGGGAAAAATTATGTAAGATGCCGTGTGTTCATGTTTCTTCTACTTTGGGCTTTTCAGCTCATCCACAAAGAACTTCTTTGGTGATTTTCCCCCTGAGGAGTTCCTGTGTTATTTAGACTCTTAGCTATATAAGAATGTGACACCATTCAAGCTACCTCAAGTCCTGGGGCTTGTTTCAAGGATATGCATGGTAGGAAGAGAGAAGCTGGGACTTTTGAGAACCCAGGAGCAGCTGTTTCTTAAGACCCCAGGCAGCCTTGGAGTTGGTGGGGAGTTGGGAGGGTACTTGGTATTCCTGCAGCAGGAGTCTCTGAGCTCCAGGTCCTGCCCACAGCATGTAGCTACATTCTCAGCCTGTAAGACTCAGTTTAGTCTTTCAGGCTTCCCTTTCACTTTCAATCTGCCACTTGGTCTGTGTGTCCCTGTTAGGCTCCTGAAGGAGATGCTCTGATTCAGTTAAAACCATCGTGCTGTGAGGCAGAGCCTTTTTCATTTACCTGTTGAACAAATACAAACATGATGTCTACTAGGTGTCAGGCTCACTATGAAGAACAAAGGGACCCCATTCCCTTCACAGAACTTACTTTATAGGGTGGATTTACTAGGGAACTACTCCCAATTAAATAGGATTTGGATTCTCCACACCTAGATGCAGATTGTGACTGACTGCTAAGAAGGATCCTGCTACTCTAAGACTGTATACGAGCAATGGTGGAGCAGCTCTAGGGAAAGCTTTTCGAACTGTGACTTTGATCTGTGATCTAATGGAACAACTAGAGGAGGCTGCGAAGTCAGAGGAAATGCCAGAGCTCCGCGTCTAGCAGTATGGGATGCTGTGTGTAAGTCAAGTCAGTTGACACTGGAAATGTGCTTTGGACTTCACCTTTTGGAAATCTTTGATGATAGCAAGTAATGGAAAATGAAGCCAGTTTAATGAAATGAGAAGTGACAGTAAGGGGAGGAATGGAGATGTTTATAGAAACTTCTGTCCAGTTGTTTGCCTGTAAAAGAGTAACAGGATGACACAGAAAATGTGCCGGCAAGGAAGGGGTGCTCTTTTGTTTGGATTGTAGGTGAGAGACATGTCTGCATGCTTGAAGGTTGAAAGGGAGGATCCAGCTGAGAGAGGCTGACTCCCTTACAAGAGGAAACAGAAGTGGTCAGTGACTGATGGTTTGTTGGGGAAGCTGTGGGTCAGCCTCCTCTGGAAAAGAGCAAAAGCTTCCGGCTATAACCTGGGAAGAAGGGTGAACACAATCTTGTTTGTGCAGTGACCTGGGGCAAGGGCTTCAAATGAGGCAAGAGCCAAGGAGCTCAGTGACTGGCAGAGAGCAGGTGTTTGACATTCTTGTGACAGGGTGGGAAGGAAATTCATTAGGGAAAGTCGTGGATTTCCGTGGAGCACCAAGGATCCAGCTGAAGTCTGTAGTCCTAGCAGACACTGCTGGCTTCTCTCATGATGTCTCCAGGGGTCCCTGCATCAGAAAGGACTCAGATCACCTCTGAAGCTGCCCACAAGTCATGCATAAGTTGTAGCCTAAGTGTGCAGCTTAGAGCAAGCTAAAAACAAGTCTTTAGAAAGGCTGTCTCCCTGACCTGGGCTTGAGATTCAGGACTGGGGGTAAAACTAAATAAAAAGACGAACTGTTGAAGTATTAATAAAAATAATTGTAAATGAATATAAATGTGTTTTCTTATATAATGCCAGAAGGAAACCAAAGTAACAACTTAACAGAAGATGCCAAATTAAAAACATCCCACCTTTCTGTAAACTCTTCAAGGGGCTGTCCAGGTCCGTCCATGTCTATGGCTAGTATAATTTTGATAAGTTCTTAAGCTTCCTGTTGCTAGGTTTCTTTCCCTGTAAGGTGGGACAAAACCACCTGTTGTAAGTACTAAATAGTTAATATATGTAAATTGTCTGGTACAGTGTTTGGTATGGGATGGGGTCTCCAGTCTGTTGGCTTTTTTCCTAGCTCCTCCTATCACACAGTGTTTCATAGTAGCTTAGATTGTGTCTCCCAGCATTTGGGAAGGGTTGCTGCTACTGATAAAGGACTCAGGGACTGCCAAGGATGTGATATTTAGCAGAGGCAGTGGTTCCAAGAAAGCAGGAAGCTTACACTGCGTCACATAACTGCCCCCACTCTACAGGAGGTGGCACAATGGGACACTGAGGAGGTGCCAGCCATCAGGTAGCAAACTGGGGCCCTAGCACTTACATCTATGTTAAAGAACGTCTAAGTAGAAGTTTCTCTCTCTGTAGGGAATGCCTATATTCTTTGTAAAATAATTCCAAATATGAGAAAGAAGTTTCTATCCCTTATAACTCTGTATTACATATTGAGAGAGTCTTAAGAAGTTCTCAAACATGTGACCTCTATCCAAAGCAGTCAGGTAAAGTAGAACAGAGGATAGGCCTGTTTCGAGAACTTTCATGTTAACATCCAGTCTGTGCCTTGTATTGATAGTGAAGTGGCACCTTGGGAAAATTATCTCACCACGTTAAACCTTCATCATCTACTCCTTGGGAAATGGAGACAATCATGCAATATTGCTAGATTTTGGATAGAGCTAAATGAAGTAATATACCTGCCACAGAGTGAGCTCCTTCACTGCCTTCTTCCCAGTGGTGACTGCATCACCCTGCAGTCCCTCCCTCAGCACACCCCATTGTAGGGGTGCCATTTGGAGAATCTGGTGGCTGGGAGTTTTCTCCAACCAGGAGGGCCTTATGATTCAACTGACCTTGAGGCTTGCCTTGCTGGTTTGCACCTTTGCTGATAGGCATTGAAGACTGGACTGCCAGTTGAAAGACACCCTACTTAGACTGGGCTCTCTTCCTCTAAACCATGGCCCAAAGTCTCAGAGCACAGCCAATGTGAGCCCCCTCTCCCCAAGATAACAATGGAAATGTGAATGTAATCAGTTAGTCCACTGATAACCTCTTTGTCAAGCCACTAATAGCATTAATTTGTGAGACAATGGTTGGTGACATTACTATAAATTGTGGATAAATAAAAGTCAATCCGTATATCAAAAATCGCTGCCTCAAGCTCTGCTCCTCCTGTGTCTTTAGTTCCTGACAATGTGTGTCTACATAGAACATTCAGGAGAAATAGAAACAAACAACATTTTTTAGAAAGACTATATCCTGCCCTTGGTCTGATAAGAAATGTGGATTTTATATGATTTCTTTTACCAATGTTTACTTACTTTGGAACAAATACTGTAGTTGGAGCAAATGGTTCTAAAAAAATTCTAAGCAGGTTTTCATAGAGTCCAGCTTTATTTAAGTGTGTTTAACCTAGATGTTTGCTTTGTTCTTGGGGGCTTTGTAAAACAAGCCATGTGATTCAAAAGAGATAAGTGATCAGCTAAGTCCCTGTGGAGGGGAAGGGAAGCAGGAACTGTGGGGACCTGCAGTTCTTAGGAATTTCACTTAACACTCAGAAAAATATTTGGCAGAGCTCTCTATTATATACATTATTAAAAGTGATTATTATAAAAAATGATTATTTTTCCAATGGAAACTTAAAATATCTTCTAAATAACAAATAAAATCAATTTCAAAATAAACTTTTAAAGAAACATTTGCTCCTTACAGATTATTTCATAGTCTAATAGAAAAAAGGAGGAAGGGCATTGAATCAAACATTTCCAGTATTAAATTAATTGTACAAAATGCAAAACAGCATATTGATGGCTTTTTTCCCAGTCTCTTTTCTCTGTATACCATTGCATTTTTAAGTGATAGATGTAATTATGTTGTCTATGCTATTTTTATCCTTAGGATGCACATTTTTTCACATACTGTCTAAGCGTTATTTAATGATAAATTACTGAATAAAGAGCCACATGGGTATTTGGGCTGCAGCTGGCTTTCGGGACTACCTGGTCCCACATATTGCTGGCCCTGTGGGGAGCCTTTCCACATTTACACTCTTAATGAATTGATGCCCACAGTGCGTTTATGTGTCCAAAGGTCTGACATGCAATGCTAAATTATTTTAAAGGCCTCCTAGTAAACATCTCTTTTAAAGAAAACATAAATCTTAAAGAAAGTAATTTAGGAGTGTGTAGAAATCAATATCAATATGGGTTTCAGGTGTGTGTGTGTGTGTGTGTGTGTGTGTGTGTGTGTGTGTGTGTGTAATTTTACTGAGGGTACATTGCATGATATGTGTTTAAGATGTGCATCGTAATAAGTCGACATTTGTTTATATACATTAAATTATACCGATAACCCAGTTCTTTCTTCACCATCTAAGAGGAGGGAGGCTAGGGGTAGAGGGTAGGGGAGGAAGAGCAAGTTACTTGTGGTAAATTACAAGCTGACTTCATCTTTATCTTGAATGTTTTCACCTAGTTACACTCCCGAGGTTAGAAAAATCAGCTCCTGGCATTCTTTCAGAGCTCTTCACCCTGGTCTCCTTACACAGACTAAATCTGATCCACTCTGGTCATGATTATATAATGGGTGCAGAAGAGATGCATAGAATCCAAAGTTATTTTATATTCTTTTTTTTTTTTTTTTTGATTGTCTCTATCTATGTTTTGTGTTTCTTTGTCAGAGTTCAATGAGGTTGCAAATAGCGGTTGACTCTCAGAGAGTACTTAGTGGATTCTCTGCTAGATGGGTGTGCAAAAGCAGTATGTCTCAACTAAGGGTTCACTTTACAGAGGGCTTTCAAGTCTATGGCACAAGGGCCAAGACTTTTCAGTGTCTGGCCAAGGGATGACTGTGTATGCTATGTTTGCAGACTTAGCTTTGGGGAGGAGATGATGCTAGCTACCAACCTACACCAATACTGATGCAGTAGCAAAGGGGAGTTTCTTAAAGAGAAGCCTTAAAAATTTAGCTCTTTCTTATTTATCAGAACTTTCAGGGGAAAGAATAGGAGGACAAAGAGATCAAAGAGAGCCCAGCACAGACAAAATAGCCCAGGACTCCTGGAAGACAGATTACAAAGCTCGCCTTCCCCTTTCACATTTGAAGCAGAGTCCCTTTGTGAGTCACTAATTTGTTGGCTTCAGGTACTGTTGTCTTTCCTTCTGTTCTATGTAGTTCCCTGTTTTGTTTTACATCTTCCTTTCTTTTTGTCAATATTATATCATTTCTATTATTTTATTGAAAAACAACTTAAAGTAGTAGTAAGCAAGCTTGCTTATGGATGCTAAAGAAACCCAGAAATCGACCAGGTCTCACTGCAGTATCCCTGTCCTAGAGCCCTCAACAGAGAGGAATGCCTTTTAAGCCTGCCTTTGGAATCTGTTTTTCATTGTAAGCCTTACTATACCAGAGTAATGACTGAAGTGTTTAGAAATATACTTACTATACCACGCCAAACATGCCATGGTGGAGAGAAGAAAAAGAGAAGGAAGAAACAAATCGAGGCAGAGAGATGGATGCAGCAAAAAGTGAAAGGACAGCTTCAGTCCACGGGAAAGGAGTCAGGAATACTGCAAAAGGCCACCACCAGGACTCAAATACCATTTAGTTAGAGCAAACTGACTTCCACTTCCTAGTGACTGACCCTGAGGTTTTCCCTCTAGCACCACTCACAGCAATAATTACAGTTCTCATTATTATTCGGGATGTTAAGGGGTGTGGGAGATCCCAAAATTACATTTGCTGTTGTGTTAGGAAAGAAGAAAACTGTAATTTAGGATGATTTCCATCAAAAATTATTAATCCTTCTTTAAGCTTAGTTATGTATCAAGGGAAACAAGTGTTCTCTGAAAAGAGGTTAAAAATATAGCAAACTCATTTTCAGAGGATGTTGAAAAAATTACTGGGTGTTTAAATGTCTTTAGCTTCTTTAGAGAAAAAGTGCACTATAGCAGAAGTTGCCTTTTATGATTATTTAGCTATTTAAAATATTTCTTTGTCTTTAACTCTAGTTTAAAGTTATAGATATCAAAATTCTTAAAAGAAAAATCTTCTTAGACTCATGCTCTATATTCATTTTTTCCCTCAGTATAAAAATGCTAAATATCCGTAAGCTACTTAGTTTCACATTAATTTAAAAAATGAAGGGAAAAAGTTTAAATGCTTTGACTGGGTCAGCTGACAGTTCTCGAATCTGGAAATTGGATGGTTGTGTTTGACTTGAGACTGTGTGAGAGGCAGGAGATCCGGAGCTAAATGCACATGAGACCAGTGACTTTCATCCAGGCCTCTGAGAATGGTGGTGGTTGATTATTACCCAGTCAGCTATAAAGCTAACTTCTCTGGCCTTTATCTTTAGTCTCCTTTAGACATTTAAAACCTATGTGCTGGATTAAATATTGACTCATGAAAAAACAGGTTGTGGTTTGTTAAAGGCCATCACTAAATTCAGTGGATATTAGATTAGGTACAGTTTATTTAAAAAATGAAAAACCTAGCAGACCTGTTTCATTAAGTTGTGGACTTCTACAATGGAACAGTGATTTGTGTGTGTACCATTAAGTGCTTAAAATAAACAAATGTGGAGAAAAGCAATCTAGCAATTTATGCCAGACCCGTAATGGAAATACTAAACTTTAGCCATTGTTCCCTTTCGTACAGCAGAGCATTTATTCTCATGAGGCTGTCTGCAGGGGTGCACACTGCCTGGAGAGCTGATCTTTTTCCTCCCTGGAGACTGTTCCTCCACACTCTCAAGGGACTAGTACTGGTAGTTTTTACCAGGAGAGAATGAGACTGTTAGTGATTAACTTAATGCAATATATACAGATGTTGGTTTATAATTACGCACACCTGAAGCCTATATAATGTAAACCAACATTACTTCGCTTTAAAAAAAGAAAAGAATATTTAGCCATCAACAATGATTTGGGATCTTTTTGTGTTTCAACCTGGGTGTCTGGCAGCTTCCTATATCAAGTACTTAAAAAAGGGAGTTTAAGGTGAAGAATATTATTCTGAGGAGGGAAATGAGAAGCATTAGGGGAGTTTAAAATGGCAAACACTTCTTGAATTATGAAAAGTACTAGATCTGCATTTCACATCTATCCTTGGCAGTAATTCTCTGGGGTGTGAATGTCTGCTGCCTCACTTCCTGGCCAGGGAGCCACCACATGCAGCAAGTCGGCCTGACTGCACTTTCATGCCAAGTTCACTGATGCCTCTCCCGGCTAACTAGGAAGGACCAGGAATAAGAGAATTTAAAAAGAAATTTAAACTTGAGAAAAAAATGAAACTTTGTATGACATACAGTTGAGTTGTCCTACTTGAAACAAAAATAGTACAAAGTAACAAAGGTAGAAAAGGTATTAGAAAGTGAAAAATTGGAAATGTTGAAGTCAACTATCAACAGGAATTAATTTTTTTAAGAGAGCATCTTAGATCAGGTTTCTAAAACATTGTAACTGCTTCATTTATTAGTTTTACTTTTTCAAACTATTTGTGTTCATGAAAATTTATCTATATTATGTATCAATTATCTATTTTCTTAAATATTCAAGAAGCATCTTTTTTATCACAATTAAAATGAAAGGGAGAAAGTGAGTTTTTCAACCTGCAAAATTCATTTTCATCTTTATTGAAATATCATTGATATACAAAAGGATGCACCCATTTTAAATGTAGAATTTACTGATTTTAGACAGATGTATACACTTGTATAATCATCTCTCCAATGAAGATGTAGCACATATCTGTCATCCCTGCAAAGTGGCTCTTTCTCAGCAATGGCATTGGAATGGCCTCAGGGACTCTCTTTCTGAACTTTTGTGAAAATATACTTGGACATCTTATTGTTCCCTTAAATGTTTAAAATTTGTTTCTGGGTAGATCAGCATTCTCTGTGTTGTTTTGTTTTCTATCAAGAAATCAAAGGGTTTGGTATGGTTTGAATTTGGTCTTTCGGTGATTTTCTGCAGAATTGTTAGTATTGAACTTTAAAAATGTCACTAAAAATTGATCATGTCTGAAAAGTCTGCCCCAGTGGTCAAAGGAGGTATGCTTTTGTTTAAAATGAGGCAAGTTATTTTTAAAAATTCTGAGGGCTAGGCTGTTTAACTCAGGAAACAGTACTCTTGGAGTGCCTAATACCAGCCTAGAAAGCAGCGAGAAGCACCTCTCAGTGTTATTACCTGCTGACACTGTGTCCTCATATTCTTGGTGGACTGATGTGGGTACTGGGCTCACTACGGTGAAACATGTAGCCATGATTTCCAGTCCTCAAGGAATGATCATTCTGATGTTTCAGAGGAGGGACATTACTTAAATAAAGTGGTCAGGGAAGGCCTATGTGAGGGAACCCTAGGGACCTGAGGAGGAACAAATGGAGCTGTGAGCAGTGCAGGGCAGATGCTGGAGCCCAGGGAGCGGGTGATGGACTTGGGTTGAAAGCCAAGAAAAGCTAGTAGATCACTGTAAAGGCCTGATCTTTACTCTGAGGGAGACGGGAAATATTAGGTATAGGAATGACATGATATGACAAGTTTGAAAAAGAGCCTTCTGGCTGCTGTGAGAGCAGACTTTGGGGAAGCAAAGGAAGAAGCAGGGAGACTAGTTAAACATAATATTTCTAGCTGATTCAATGAATATATACCCTTTGAACAGGCTTTCCACCTCTCACTCAGGAGTTAATTATTAGTTTAGTGTCTTTAATTAATTTAATTTAATTCAATTTAAATAAATTTTACTTAATTATTAGTTATGTGATAATATATTATTAGTTATATTTGCTTGCTCTCTGTGATGTCAAAGAAAACTACAGAAGAATAGCATTTGTTGATTTCTTTTCTAGACAGGTAAAATACAAATTTGGAAGAAATAAAGATTTTACTTCATAAATGTTTTCCATTGTTTTAAACTCTTGGGGACATAGATAAAAATCTGAAAAATGCAAAATAAAAATAAAATCTGAGGCTTTTCTCTCTAACCTGTAGTAGCACTGAAGGGACCCTTTCACATAACTAATTCACTTATCCCCAGACCAATACTTGATGTTTTTCATGAGTCAACTCATTTAATCTTCACTACAAAGAGAGCTTGATTTTGAGCCCTGGTCCTAACTCCTAGTTTTCTGACAAATTATTTAACTTTTCGGTGGGCTGGTTTCTTCCTCTTTTAAATATATGTGCCTCATAATTACAAAAAAAGTAAATAAAGTTTGAATTTAATTCTTAAATTCACGTCATGCTTCATACTTTTCAGGAAAAGTATGCACTCTCCAACCTATCCCAGTTTTGTTCTTTACCATAAATTCTTTCAACTGTGAAATTATAAAAAATTAATAATAGTATCAGTTCTGATGGAATAGGATATATCAAAAAACAATTTAAATCTAGATTTTCTTTTCAGTTTAGACCCAGTCATATTAAATTGAGCATAGACAACTTTTTTTCTTAGTTGGAAGTTAATGGATGGAAATAATTTGAGTTTCATCATCTTAGGATAATTTCACAGAAGATTATTTCTTTAAATACTGCAGTGGGTAAATAAGAATTATCCACTTTACTAATAACTGGGAACTGGAGAATTACAGGATGCAGGTCCTGAGGCGAAAGTATGCCAATTTGACATTACCTTCTCCAAGGATGAGGTAAAATGAGCAACATGTTCTCATAAGGACATGGAGTCAGGGGCTCTCCCTGGAGCCTGGCTCTCAAAGGGTTAAGCAGAGTCTGTGCTCTTGCTCCAGGGCAGCAGCCCAAGTTTCATATCTTTGTTCCAATTCCCAGATGGCAATCCTGTCTGTTAGTCCCAGTTGAAGCAAAACTATTTTTGAGCTTGTGTATCCTTCAGCACAGATGTTCAAGGCCATAATAATGTGTTTCTTTTATGGTGTCTTTTCTCTTTCTTGGTGTAGAAGTTTAAAAGCTTCATTGTTTCATCAGTCAAATAAGCACAGCAAGACCTTATAGGACTGTGGGACAATTAAAAAAAGAAAAGCAGACTTGAGCAAAGGAAAAAATGTTCTTCTCCTTTATCCTGTCTGCAGAGAAATGCTATGGAAAATCTGCTGCCATTTTGGGACTTAAAATTTTTTCAAGGTTAATTACGTTGTTTATGGTAATTAAAGTACCAAACAGTTAAAATCCAGTAAGTGCCAAAGAAAAATCTACAGTAATGAGCTGGCTCAAGGCATAACAGACTTACTCTGACCAGCACAGAGCAGTGAAAGTCTTCAATCAATCTGGAGTCTGAATGTGGTCCATGATGGCCTGCTATTGACCTCCCCACCTTACCCTCCACTCTCTTGTGCTAATTGCTTTCACTGTCATCTTCTTTTTCCTCAAAGATACGCATAATAATATTTGGC
Source organism: Solenodon paradoxus (assembly GCA_004363575.1). NCBI lineage: Eukaryota > Metazoa > Chordata > Mammalia > Eulipotyphla > Solenodontidae > Solenodon > Solenodon paradoxus. Next base: position 542,781 of record RJWH01000045.1, read on the forward strand.
CTTCATGATCCTAATGGGAACAGATCTCTAGGTCAAGTAAGAAGCAAGATTAAAAACAAACAGAACCTAAAGATAGTTAGGTAATCAACTAAATCTCAGATACTGAGATAGGACCTTCAGTCTCCCAGGAACAGGATCTTATCTAGGATTTTCTCCCTTCCAAAGATGCTTCTACATGTCATGGTTAAACTTTGGAATAGCCTCTGAACTCCAGCCCATTGGATGAATCTCTTACTGCCTCCTGGACCTTCATGGACACCCTTCTATCTACTGTCAGTCTGAATCCGCCATCCATCCCCCAAAAACCGCCCTCTTGACCCCTTTAAATTAAAAGATAGTAAAAAAAATTATTTACCACTCACCCTTGATAACACAGTCAACAATGACTGAATAGCCACACACTTATTGATGTTCTTAGGTGATAACAGTACTAGTGGGACAGCTCCTTCTCCTCCTTTCCCCCAAGAGGCCAGGCCTTTGCTCAACCATATCCATGTAGCTTTAGCCTCCCTGTGCTCCTAATTTCTTCCTGCCAGGATTGGGGAGCAAACCATAAACAATTCTGACTCTCAAAGTCCATGCTTTGTCTTTACTTCATAGGCAGTTTCTCAGCCAATATTGTGTGGTCCAAACTAAACAGGCTCCTGTGGCCGATTTGGGCAGCAGGGCAGTGGTCTGCATTTCCCGGCAGAATGCAGGTCAGTCAGGAGACTTATGTAGTTGAGAAGGAAATGATAAGTGAGGACTAAGGTAGTGGCTAGGGAAGGAGAAGAGGAGAAAGATTCAAGTATTTGGAAACAGTTTTTAATGTGAATGTGAAGGGATATGCTGAAATCATTATTTTTCTAGCAATTGAAATACAAAGTACTTGTTATTACCGTCAAGATGAATGATGATACTGTGGCTTTTGGTTTTAGGAACAAAACAAAACTATGTTGGCACAACAACAATGCTTTGTAGTTAAGTTGTTAAGTACTGTCAACTTGCTTTATAGTCTTAGATGGCATTTACACTGGCCTAACACACCTGGCATGGTGATAAATGGAGCCATGGAGCAAGTTCTGGGTGTTGCTGTCTCAAGGAGAGAGGAGCTTGGCTGCTTAAGAGACTCTGTTAAAACATGATGTGGGAAGCCATCTATTTTGTTGGAGAAGATTTGCTGTGGAAAATAATGGTCTCAACTAGACAGTAAACCAAGTGATGTCTATATATATATTAAGAAGAGACTTGGTGACTTCTGTCTTTTTTAAAAAATCTGTAGCCCACATGTCAAGAATTCAAGTCAGAAAGTAGATCTAGTTGTGTTGATGAGAGTTAGAAAATTCCAAATTTCTAATTTCCTTCAAGTAATCTTATTGTCAAAGAAATGCTATTATGGAATTCCTTGACTATTTAAATGTGTTGAGTGAGCGTTTGATTCTCTCCAAGGAAAAATAAAAAGATGAAGTCAAGGAAAGAGAAAAGACATAGAATGAAATAGCCCCGCCATTGGATATGATTTTCCATTAGTCAATACATTATTTTGGTTATAATTCTATACTGGAGCCAGTGGTTTTCCAGTCTTCTTTCTCCTACTATCTCTCCCCTTTACTTCTCTTCTTCTCAAATAGAACTATTTCTTTTCCCATATTGACAACCCAGAATGTGAAAGACGAACACACCCTCATTAATGAGACCGTTTCACTGTCACCAGCAACAGAATGGTGAATGTGTCTCAGTTCCATCACTGACAATCATTTTTGGTAAATGGGTCAATTTTTTTAGACCAGTAGCTTCATCAGTTACTTAACTAATTTGCCTATCAAAGGTTTTTTTCTAAAGTATTTTCTTAGTAATGGCTTTGGCATTTCATTTACAATATTCCTGGAATTTAGTTATGTTGCTTATTCTTTTATAGCATTGCTTGATGTTGTAAATTAGGGGGTCATATTGGTAAGACACTTTGAGATACTTAGTGTGACCAAGTCTTTATAAGAAATGTGTCTAAACTTCTGGAGCTAACTATTTGGGTTGATTTTTATTCTGAGCTTCCCAGTGCTTCAGGCACATGTGATGAGAACATCTTCATGAACAAGTTGGAAATAACTCATTCCATCGATTTATTCACTGGCCTGCCTTCTATGTAGATGGTTTCAATCGAGTTAAAAGGCGTTCCAGATTCCAGCAGCAGCAACAATATCATTATAATCATCATATTTGATTCCAAATAATAACAGAAGAAAGCATGGCTAACACAGAATTGTACCTGTGTCAGGTACCATGCTAACCCTTTATGTGCATTATTTCATTCAGTTCTCATGAAAATTAATGAGGTAGGTCTTATTATTTTTCTAATTTAACCAATAAGGTAACTGAGGAAAGAGGTTATCATTTAACTGGTAAGTGGCAAAGTGAGGATTTAAACCTAGACTGTTGACCACAAAGTTCTTAGGCATACAGTGTAGTGTTTAGAGTAAGTTGGAGAAGAGGGAAGTAAAAAAGATGACGACCTGCTGGTGGCATGTATCACACATGGACCACTGGAGGAGGCTTCTGTCTTAAACCTTTAAAAAATTTAATCCTTCAGAAATGAAGTGTTTAAACTGTCAATAAGCAATGCTTACAGCTCTGACAAAGTCTGCCTACACCATAGCCTTAAAAGAGCAGTTTAGACCTTTGGAGTATGTGTATTTGTTCTTTTAATTCTCACTTAGTACATTCAGGTTCATGTAAACACATCTTTATTGTGCTCTATGTATATGAGCCTTTTACTACTAGACTCTGCTAATTCAGTTTGTTATTACGTATATTCATTCATCTGGAGAGTCATTGCTCCCATTTTCTGTTTCATCATAGTTGCATCTAATTAAAAATACATTCTTCTATAAAATTAAAATATTGGTATTTGCATTGTTATCTTTAACCCTTTGATTTGGAATTTTGTTCTGTCGGTACTGAACTACTAACAATAAATTATCCTATTTCTCTCTCAGATGATTTAGAATGACTGACTTCAGTTAAGATATTTTGAGAACAGAGATAAAATTATACAGAAAACTGATAAAGAACTAATAGACCTATTTTTCCAAGAAATTCCTACTTTTCTAATTACATATCTCTTCTGTTCTAAGAAAATCAGCAAAAATGTCTTGATGAAAGCTTTCCAGAATGCAAAAAGGACTTTGGTTCACATAACTAGGGTTTTCACGTCAAGATCTGGACCTTTCCTTCCATCATGCAACAGATAATGGGTTAATGGGAACCATTTTGCAATATTAGCAATAATCATGCCCCTTAAATGTCTTCTAGCAGAGAATAATGTGTATTAATAACATAAAGGAAATGATCATGCCTCATATAAAAATATGAAAATAAGCATTGATGGTAAGGACCCTCCTGAGTGCTTTAAAAATGGATATGTAGTCCCTCTCCTTCTCTTCCATCCCCCAGTTACAAGGCAAACATTTCACAGTTTCTTCATAGTTTTCTCCTAACAAATGTAGTAACAGGTTGACAAATGGTGATAAAAACAGTGATGGGCAGGCAGCCCAGAAGAAAACAGAAATTGATTATGTCAGAATATCAGGATAGATAAAAGGCTTAAGGATCCTCCATGATGTATCAATAACTCCCATTCCAGAACAGTTGGAGAGTCTGTCAGTGCCATTGCAATATACTACAGATTTTTGGTTCCAGGCTATCATTTCAGCTTTTACATTCACTGTATTTGCACTCATTGTTACTTTCTACAACTTGAGCAAGTGGGAAATAAAGATATAAAGTTCACTTCTTAGGGATGGGTTTAGATGACAATAAAGACATCTTTGTGAATCGTCTCTATTTGTGAATCATCTCTATTTGTATTAAAGAAAGCAAGCTTGGGGTTCTGCCTTGATTCACTTGCTTTTAAATCATGAAAGGACTGCTAATTAGGGCAATGCCCAGAAGGGAACTTAAAAGAAGGAATCAAGCTCAGAAGTTCTGTATTTATAAATAAATGTTACAACATTGCTCAACAAAGGGAAAGCACTTGCATCCTGTTTTTGATGTGCTCTCAGTTCAAAAAGGAAAATCAATAACAACAGTTTAGAGTGCTAACTTGGAAACCCACTGCTCAGAGCATGTTTGAAAACTGGTCTGACATGATGAACTTGTCAGATGTGCACAACTGACTGTCTGAGATACAGATGTTGGAAGATAGTCTGGTTGATGTTTATTAGTCTCAGATGCAAGTAAGCACAGATGTCAAAACAAAAACATATATATTTGAGTGAAGCTTGAAAAGATTAAAATGATTCCTTAGGAAAAAAAGATGCAAATCCTAGGATAATCCTCCTATCACTCATTTGAGAAAACTGCTTTCTTAAATTTAAATAATGTTATTTGGTAATAGAATCTTGTCATAATTATTATTTATTATAAATTCCCACTGAGATTTGCTCCTTTTTGTTTTACCATGTGACATCTCATTTTGAAATTTCATTTTGGTTTCATTTTAATTCAGAGATTTATTCAACAATAAATGTGTAGGCAGCAACAATGGACAAAGTCGCTCACTTTTTTTTAAACCACAAATCTATTTAACTTTCCACTGGAATGTTGAAATCTGGTTTCTGTAACTAATCCCCAAAATAAAATGTCTTGATGTAGCCTGGTTATTTAAGAACCAGAAGTTTTGGTTTCTACTTCTTTCTTGAAATAAGTTCTTTTTAATGCTTCCTTGACACCATTCCTGCTGTTTTCTTTTTTCTCAGAGGCAGGCTCCTCCTTTTCTATCAGATTTCCTCATTTCAAGGAGTACCTGGGTTCTGTCCAAGGTCCTCGTTTTTATCTCCACTTTACATGTAGATGATTTTAACAGTCCTGTCTGTGGAGATTATCTATGCACTCGGTTTTCAAAGCTGTCTCTCTCAAATACAATCGCTCTTCAGTCTTGTTCATATATCCGGCTGCCAACACAACAACTTCTTGTGGGTAGATAATATTTCAGAACATAACTGTGTATTCCTTATTTCTCACCCCACCCCCACCACATCCATTTCCCCTCAAGTTTTTACCACCTAATAAATTAGTAAATGACACCATAATTTATCCAGTGGTTGGCTCCAAAGACCTGGACATCATCATTCATTTCACCTTTCCTTGCACTTAACTCTCAATCAGTATATCCAATTGCTCTTAGAATACATGGTTCTCAAATCTAATGTCAGTTGACATTGTCTCCAAAGAGATAATCTTAAACCAAGCCATCATCGTCATCATCATCTGGACACCTGACCTCTCTGCACCCAGCAGGTTGTCATCTTTCTAAAATGTAAATCAGAGCAGATCACCCTCTATGCCTGAAAACTCCAGTCACCTCCTATTCTCTGTGTGTGATAAAACATCACATAAAATTTGTCATATTTAAGTGTACAATTCAGTGGCATTAATTACATTCATATTGTTGTGTAACCATCACTACTACCTACTTTCATAACCTTCATTACTCCAAACAGAAAATCTGACTATGAAGCAGTAACTCTCTGCTTCCCTCCTGTTACCAGCCCTAAGAACTTCTGATGTATTTTATATGAACTAACCTATTTTAGATACTTCATATAAGTGTAATTACAGTTGATCCTTAAACAACAGTGCTTGAACTGCATGAGTCAACTCATGTGAAGATTTTCTTGTAAACTGATGCTATCAATAAATGCAGTACTATAAATGTATTTTCTCTTCCTTATGATTTTCTTATCATTTTTTCTCTAGCTTGACTATAAAAGTATTGAATACACATAACATAAAAAACATGGTTTTTATCAACTGTATGTTATCATTAAGATCAAAAGCAGGCTATTAGTACTTAGGTTTGGGAGGAGTCAAAGTTATACTTGGATTTTAGATTTTGAGGGAGCTAGGTGACCCCAACTCCCACATTATTCAAGGGTCAACTGTTTATCAATATTTTCCTTTTTGTAAAACTTTTATTTACATACTGTTTTCAAGATCCATCTTTATAGCATGTATCAAATTTTCATTCATTTTTAAGGCTGAATGATGTTTTTACATTCCCAATGGCAAAAGACAAGAATTACAATTTCATCATATTTGTATTTTCTGTTTTTAAAAAATGATTTTTATAATAATCTTCTAGTCAACGTGCAATGGTATTTCACTGTAGTTTTTATTTGCACTTCCCATATGCCTAATGATGTGAATGTCTAGTCCCCTGTCTATTGGCCACTTTTATACCTTCTTTGGAGATATGTCTATCCAAGTGATTTACCCACTTTTTAATTCGATTGTTTGCCTTCAGTTGTCGAGTTGTAAAATTTTTAAAAATGTATTCTAGATATTAGACACTTACCAGATATATGACTTGCTAATATTTTTTTCTGATTCTTTGGGTTATGATTTTATGTCCTTGATGATGTCCTTTGAAGCACAGAAGCTTTTAATTTTGCTAGATTCCAATTCATCTATTTTATCTTTTGTACTTTGGGTACATATTTAAGGAACCACTGCTAAATCCAAAGTCTTTAAGATTTTTCAGTATGTTTTCTTCTAAGAATTTTAAAAATTTAGCAATTAAATTTATGCCTTTGAATCATTTTTTAATTTTTAATATGGTATGAAATAGTGTTTAACTTCATTCATTTTCACAAGGACATCTGGCTTTCCCAATAATTTTTGTTATACTATTTTTTCCCCATTAAATGGCCTTAATCCTCTTTTCAGAAATCAGTTACCGTAAAGGTAGATGTGGGTTTATTTCTGGACTCTTAATTCTATTCCATTGGTCTATATGTCTGTCCTTATTCCAGTACCACGATTTCTGATCACTGTACTGTTTATATTATGTTTTGAATATGGGACATGACTCTTCCAATCGTGTACTTGTTTTTCTAGATAATTTGGATAATCAGGGTCCCTTGAAATTGCATATAAACTTTGAGATGGCTTGTTCATTTCTGGAAAATAAAATTGGGATTTTGATAGAGATCACATCAAATTCTTCATCACTTTAGATAGTGTCACCTTAGCAATATTAAGTCTTCCAATCACTGAACATATTATGTATATCTATTTATTTTGATCTTTAATTTCTTTAAACAATGTTTTGCAGTCATCATCATACATTTTGTACCTCTTTAGCTAAATTTATTCCTAAGTGTTTTAGTTTTTTGAATAATACTATCAATGGAATTACTGTCTTAATTTCCTTTTTGGGGTTGTTTATTGCTAGAGTGTAAAAATGCAACTGATATTTGCATGTTGTTGCATTACAAAAAATTACTGAATTTGTTTATTATTACTAACAAGTTGTGTGTGTGTGTGTGTGTGTGTGTGTGTGTGCGCGTGAGAGAGAGCGAGATCTTTAGAATTTTCTATGAGATTATGTCATCTACAGACAGGTAATTTTGTTTCTTCCTCTCCAATTTGGATTCCTTTTTCTTTTTATTGCCTAAATGCTCTAACAAGGACTTCTAGTAGAATGCTGAGTAAAAGTGGTAAAAGTGAGCACCGTTTGCTTCTTCATCTTATGGAGAAGGGATTCAGTCTTTACAAGTGAATATGGTGCTCTCTGGGAGCTAGTGCATATATGACCATTATCGTGCTGAGGAAGTTTCCTTTTCTTCTTAAACTATTGAGTGTTTTTATCATAAAAGGAAGTTGGATTTTGTCAAATGCTTTTTCCAAATTAAGATGATCATGTGTTGTATTTCATTTTATCATTGTCCATTATGTTGATGGATTTTTCTATAATTAATCATCATTGCCTTCCTGAGATAAATCCCATTTGGTCACAGTGTATAATCCTTTAATAGTAATGAATTTGAATTGTTACTATTTTATTGAGGATTTTTGTGTCCATATTTGTAAGGGATCTTGATCTGTATCGTTTTTTCCATGTAATACCTTCATCTGACTTTAGTTTTAGGATAATGCTGGCTTTACAGAGTGAGTTAGTGCGTTAGGAAAGGGTCTTCATTTTTTTTTTAAAGAGCTTGATGATTCGTGATAATTATTTAAATATTTATTAGAATTCACTTGTGAAACCCTCTGGTCCTTGACTTTTCTTGGGAGTGTTTTGATTACTAATCCATCTTCTTATCATAGACCTACTTAGAGTTTCTTATTTTTCTTGTGTCAAAATTTTTGGTCAGTGTGTTTCTAAGAATTTCATTATTTCATCTAGTTCACCCAGTTGGTGTATGGTTCATAGTATTATAATCTTCTTTATTTCTGATCTTAGTTATTTGTATTTTCTCCCCTTTTTTCTTACTCAATCTGATGTTTTGTCAATTTTGGTGATCTTTTCAAAAGAACTAACTTTTGGTTCTATTGACTATTGTTTTTCTATTTACTATTTCTATTTCTTTGCTCTAATCCTCATTTCCTTTTGCCTGCCAACTTTTGTTTTTGTTTACTTTTCTTTCTCTGATGTCTTAAAGTTGAAGATTAGGTTATTGATGTTCTATTTATTTTTCAATGCAGAGATTTTCAGCTTTAAATTTACCTCTAGGCACTGCTTTTACTGTTTCCCAAAAGTCTTGGTTATTTTCATTCTTTTTAAAAGATTTTTTAATTTTCTATGTGATTTGTTCTTTGACGCATTGGTTATTTAAGAGTATATTATTTCATTTCCTCATTTTTGTGAATTTCCCAGTTTTCTTTCTATAAATGTTTTCTACTTTTAATCCATTAGAAATCCACTCTGATTAGGAAATACATTTAGCATGATTTTAGTTTTTTTTAATTTATTGACACTGGTTTTGTGACCTAACATATAATCTATCCTGGAGAATATTCCACATGCACTTAAGAAGAATTTGTATTCTGCTATTGTTGATTACTTCCTATTACTGTTAGAATAGAATCCAAACTTCAGTTTGTAAATACCTACTTGAACTGACCCTGACCTGTTTCTCTGGCACCATCTTCCTCTGGTATTCTAACTCTTACTCAGGAATTTTTTAATTTCCTCACATAAATTAGCTTAATGCTTTAGTATGATAACAATCATGTAACCTATGTGAAATAGTTGCTATGTGTCTTTGTGAAAAGTTTAAAAGTATATGGAAAAAAGTACATGAATGTTCAGAGAAGAAGTTTTTACAGTAATCAGAAGGCAGAGACAACCTCAATATCCATCATCTGATGAATGAATAAACAAATGTGGTATAGACAAATGATAGAATGTTATTCAGCCATAAAAAGGAGTGAAGTTCTGGTATATGCTACCATGGATGAACATTGAAAACATTATACTAACCAAAAGAAGCCAGACACAAATAGACCACATAAGATTGTCTGATTCCACTTACATGAAATACCCAGAACAAGAAAATCCATAGAGACAGAAAGCAGATTAGTGGGGAATGGGAAATGACTGCTTAATGAGCATGCAGTTTCTTTCTGGGGAGGGTGAGAAAAATGTTCTAGGATTAGTGGTGATCATTATATGATATTATGAATGTAATCAGTGTCACTGACAGTGCATTTTATGTTATGTATATTTGCCACAACACAAAAATCAATCCAGTTTATATATATTTAAAAGAGCAAACAGAAAAGGCTCACTTTGCAGTAATCCGTCTATCAGTTATTGGGGGAAAGCACATAGTTCTAAGAAGCAAAGTCTAAAATGGAAAAAAGTAAATGATGAAGTCTCTCCTTCATACTTTTATGCATGTGAGAGTGCTTGGTACGAGGTGGAAAGAAGTCAACAGATTTGTTTGTTGGCTGACTCTTTTGTGATACATCTGGAATTCATATGTTGAGTTTGCCATAGATATTTTTGTTTAACAATTTTAGATGAGCAAGACAATGCTTAAACACCAGAATATATCCTTGTGTCAGTTAAGATTACAGACTGCTCTTTGACAATATTTTTTTTATTAAACATCATAGCTAGATATAGTTTCATTGGGTTTTAATTTTGTTAGACTTTTATTCCACATAGGTTTTTTGTTGGTAATGGTGGTGATGAAGGATCACAGAAAACAGTGGATTGAATTAGTTTACTTGAAACAAATATAAAAGTCAAAACTGAAATATGTTTGTAATATAAACATAGACTTCAGACATTTCCTAATGACTTTCACTAAGCTAATTGTTAATTGAGTTGCATGTGCCAAAATATGTTTATCAACAAGGAAAAATGCTCACATTTCCAATTACAGTGGAATTTTCAAAGTGTTGGGTCACACAGTAGGAAACCTAATGTGTTATTTTCATATGCTAAACTCTCTGATGAAACACGTTAGTGAAATTTTGAAAATGGATGCCCAGACAGAAAGCATAGATCCTTTACAATTTTTCCCTCCAATATTTATTTGCTATTCATTTAATTAAGTCATAATAGAATTTTAAAATAACATTTAAAATAAATTTAAAATCATCTGTTACGGTTCACTGCAATAAAATGCAATATATATTCTTTAATCTTAGAGGTAAAATAGGTTGAATTTGTTTTATATATTTACAATTTATATTATGTTAGCTGATTAAAATTTACTTCTCTGTATGAAATTTGAATCCTTCATATTATAGTATATTTTGGCTACAAATGATGTTAAAAAGGAAGAGCATAATTTATCAAAAAATAAAAAAGCAAATATGTTCAAATCCAGATTTGACCACCTGGTGGTTGTTTGACTTGAAAAAAAAAATCCTTCATATGTATGGAAATCTTTGTCATTAAAACCCTTACTATAAAGGATTATTAGGACATTTAGAAAGTGAGAAAATAAGGGCTGGTCCATTGTAGGTATCTGGTATATATTATTGATCATGTTTGATAATTTGAATAACTTTTTACAAAGATTAATTATGGGCTCCTCTCATTAATGGTTCTCAAGATGCCCATGTAATTTTCTCCATACTTCTGAGCAATATTGGGGGAATGTAGAGCCAAAAAAAAAGTATGATTAACATGCCTAATTTGATTAGATGATATGATTCTTAATCATACCCTTTACCCAATTCACCTATTAATCAGTTTCTGAAATTGACCAAAACAGCTTAGTTATAGAGTTCAGGGAAGCAGCTAAGACTGGAAGTATAACTTCAGAATAGTGAAATACAGCATCCTGCTTAATCTTATTCTTTATTATAAAGGCCATCCTCATTTCTGTAAGGAGAAGCCAGCCAGGCTACAGAGAGATCACAGGACTTTTTTAATAGCAGACTTGCCCAGGTGTGCATGGAAGCTAGTTCACAGGAGCTTATCTGCCCTAGGAGAAATAAGTTCAGTGGATTTGCTATTTCCATAATTAGCCACTATTTCGTCCTCCCAGTAAGGAAAATGAGATTTGGAGAGGTGCAAAGTCTTGTTCATGACCAGAGTAGAAAATGATGAGCACCAGATTTCTTAGAACAGGTCCCTTCCTCCCAAGCTGGCCCTTGCTTACAGAGCTCTTTGTTAGTAGTAGACTCTGGGAAGAAGGATTTTTTGTTTAGCAGGTTTTTAAACATAGCTTGCTAGAAAGTTAGCATGGTTAAACAAGTAAGGCGATCAATAGAAAGCAGAACTATGATTCCACAAAGGAAGGGGTCCTGTGAACTTGGGCAAAGAATACACATGTCTGTATATCCTTTCCTGTCTCTCTCTAATCTAGCCCTTTCCAGATTCAGTCCCTGCATGGAATATCCTCTTCTCCTCATGTCGTGACAGTCAGTCAGTGCTTAATGTGTTCACTGCCGGCCAGCCCACTCTAGCAGCAGACACCAAACCCACACTGAAGCAGAGGGCACTGAAATCTCTCTGAGGGCAGGTGAGCCCACGTGGAAGTCATTTCTGTACACACATACACAGGTCTGTTGTTGAGAAACTCTGCGAGCTCTCTGTGGCCTGGTTGGTTTCTCCCTACAGGACGAGCATGGCCTTCACATAAACAGTGTGAGCCCTATTTTGCATATTGCTATCTAGCAGACTTTCTCACCATCTTAGAAGGTAGATGCATCCTTGGGACAGTGTGGGACACTAGAAAGGATCAGGTGGCCCGATTCTAGTTGTCAAGCTGTCTCTACTCTGCCACATAACCTCAAACAAGCTACTCAAATCCTGGTTTCTTCATCTAGCAAACGAAGGTCATTGATGGGCTCTCATTTCTGTTCCTCATTGTTGGGAGGGGGACGTGTGGGAGGTGTGTTGCAAACAGCCAGGGGTCTGAAGGCACACAGTCTACAGAAGCCAGTGTTCACATTTCACTCAATTTCGTGGCCACCAGGGAGTTCCTAATTTTCAGTCCCTCAGGTGTTCCTCTTCCAAGACTTTTCCATGATGAGTCAGAGTCCAATAACACAGATCTCACCAATATCTGCGTCTCTCCAATTGCATCCTAAAGCTCTGCTGGAGGGTAAGATGTGAGGATAACATCTCTGCAGTTTGGAACTTTGAACCTTCCTCACACTCCAGAGAGGGTAAAAGTAGACTTTATAAAAGCACACTTTAAAAACAACTGTGTTGGTAACCCCCTGTGTTCTTTTCTTCTTCTATTCAGATTCTCATTCATTATATTTAATGCCCTGTAGGATATCTTATTTATAGTAGATACTTGGTACATAGTTGATCAGTTGAGCTGAACTCCTAAGAAAGTATATAATATACAATTAAACTTATGTAATGTATATAATGGAATATAAAATTTAAGCTAAGGTGGGCAGAATGTGATGGCATGTATTTGAGGAGTGGGGAAACTACACATACAGGTTTATATTATTTTGTAAATCAAAACTACCTCAAATATTTAAAATAATTTAAGCTAAGAAAACAGTTCTCACTCTGATATAAATTGCCTAAGCATAGTGCTACGATTATAGTGAAATCTGATAACTTAATTGGTTAGGGTAACAGATGCTTTTTGTATTCCAGAAAAGTTAAAACTTTCCAAAGAATGTGGACATTCCTATTCCCAATTCTTCAGAAATACTGTCAGAATCCTAATAAGCTGTAGGCAAAATTCCTTGCAGGCATTTAATATGCTTGGTGAACTGCAAACAGGGAATTTAGTCAAGGTGTGCGGGTGGAAAGAATCTTGAATCTCAATATCATTGCGGCAGCCACCAGTCAACAAAGCAACTCTCATTTGTAATAGGTCAGTCTTTTCCTAACAATTTCATGTGTGTGAATTTTTCTACAGTTTTAAAATCCAGTGACATATATTGTACCACATTTGATCATTCTGTTTTCCCTTTTATATGAGTTATAATTGACAGAAAGCATTGTGCTCATTTAAGGTATACAACATATATATATACATATTCAATATATGTATATATTGAAAAATGGCCTGAGTGAGTGGTGCTGTGAGCCCATGTCAGCTGTCCTGTGCTGCTGCTGTTTAGTGACTGAAAGGAACAGCCCACCTGTTCTGGCTGCATGTGCACAGCATGTGGGATGTGGCAATGGCCTATGGTGGCTGTGGGCACAGGACTGTGATGCAAAGCAGTTCTCAGCTTAGAAATCTGGCATGCAGAGGTTCTGGTGTCGGGTAGTAAAAGGTGGTGGTTCTGGGCACTGGGCTATGGGACACAGTTAATATTGTGGAGGATGGAGCAGTTCTCAGCAGGGATTTCCCACACTTTCTAGTAGGCTGGGGGGAGGGTTCTAATATGGTGACAAAAAGCCCTGGAATTAGCAAGGTTGCATGAAGTTGCCAACTTTGTACCTGCCATTATTTTCAACCCAGGAATTGCTCAAAAGCGTCCTACCTCTCAGGAAGACACTGGAGAGTGCTAAATGGATTTCCTTCACTTACGAATTGGACATTTTTAATTCAGTGTCACTGCACTTGGTCCTTAGGTGAATGAATCTGTGTGCAGGTCTTTTAAGGGTAAGTTCTCTGTTTCCTGTAGTTTTTAGATTCTCCACCAGTCCCCAGTGCTAGGACTCTTGAGACTAAGCAGAAGCAAAAGTTGGGTTGCCTGCTGCAAGGCACCGCCCTCCGCCAAGCACAGGGAAAGCTTCTACTCCTTTGGAAGTCCTCTCAACCTCAAATCTCCATACCTAGATGGGTTATCTTTCTCAGTAAAAGGTTATTTCTATACTTCCTACCCATATATGTGCTGTCCTTTCATCCGTTGTTGTAGGATTTCTGTTTTTCTCATGTTCATGTTTCCTTCCTTATAATTTATTCCATATGCAGTTGCATCTTGTTGTGTCCATGGGAGGTGGTGAGTTCAGGTTCCTCCATCTTGAACAGGTCAGTCAGTAAGTCCTTTTTCTGAGGAACTCTCAGCAACATTTCAAGCAGAACTTATTAGAACAGAAGCCACTTCATATGCTTTATACCAACCATTTCCTGTTTCTACTGCTCAAGTCAAAAAGAATGATAAGTAAATAGTTTTTTTTGTGGAAACTTGTATAAATGAGTTTCTAGGTTGTTCTTAAATCAAGTGATTTTCAGTCCAGTCTCTTATAGCTTCCATGTTAATGTCTCATTGCTATATATGATAATTAAACTTAAGAAGGATGAAATGATTTTCTAGAAAAAAGGATTGTTTGCTGTAAGTTTTGCCATAAACTTGTACATAAAAACAAGAATGAAAAATGCAGTTTCCAGTGTTCCACTTCCCATAGGGAATCTTGGAATGCGTGTTTGAGTTAATATGATACCTTTTCTTATAAAAGGGAGAGGTAAAACCTCCACATTTTTCTTGTTATCTTCAGATGCCATTGCCTAGGGAATGTAGAGAGAAGGGCTCGACTGGGTGTACTTTCTTTTAAAATCAGTGTTATTATGGCAGCTTAATATCATTGCAATTGCAGTGCTAGTAATTTGGAAACATGTGTATTAATGAAAGTTTTATTATCGGCTTGGGGAGAATAATCCTGAGTCACAAGACATCAAACTAAAAATAAAATTCCCATGTGGAAGTATTTTTGTTCCATTACAAATTAGAAACAGTTCCTTTTAAATTAAATCAAATAAGGCGACTAACACATTTTAGAAAGATTTTAAACAATAAAATACTCTAATCATGATTCAACTTTAACCTGAAATCCTACTCTTAATAAAATTTTTCTTAATATTCAATGCCATATTAATTGAGAATTTATCTTAGTAGTTGCAACATAAAAACTATGAGATCTTTAATTTATATTATAATTTTATTTCATTTTTTGATAATAGTTATTGCTAAAGTGCTCTGTTGAGAAAACTGGGTCATTTGATGGAAAGTTTAAACTAAGGGACTTAACTTTTCTCACGAACATAAATGAGATGGCAGTTTTTCGCAACTTCACCATTTGGTCCATTACTTCCTACTATTTACTTGCATAGGCTATAAATTCCTATTCAGTTGTTTATTTATCACTGTTTATACAGCTGCGCCTATGTTCATACAACCTTTGGTGAATCTGTTCACTGATAGCGGCTGTTTCAGATTCAGATTGAATCTCTAAATCTATCAGATTAGAAATGTAATTTATTTAATTTGTATGATGAACATTTAATGTTTGCTATTTCATTATTACAGCATAACTGTATATAGATACATGACAAAAAGTTTTACAAATATTGAACATGTTTAGAAACAAACAGCCTTTAAAATGTATGATTGGATTGTGATTCCTATTCAACTAGCATGTGATTTACGTACTGTTGTTACTTACCTCCAGTTGAACAGATGTGGGCATGAGACTTAGAGTGATTAAGTCATTAGCTCAAGGTCACAGTTAGAGGATGATCCAGGTAATGGGATTCCAGAGTTCTCTTTACCTTTAACCATGACACAACGCCTCCCTCTAAAGTAGAATTATTTTCTTGACCCTTTTTTCACACATGGCTCCGCATAGTATAATGGCAGTATTAACCTACCAGACTTAGTGTTGTTTGGTAACTTAACAACTAAAGCATCATTAAAAAGATTCACTGGCATGCCCTGGTTGAATAACAGCCCACACCTCTGGCCAGACAGTCCTCTTAAATCCCAAGGACCCTGGTTCTCATCCCAGGTCAGGGAAGAGGGGGAGTGAGAGTTGGGCAGCGGGGTGGGGGGCAGGACAACCAAGATGAACCACTAAATAAATTTAAAAATGCTTCTTCCTCCTGTCTCTTTCTGCTTGCCTGTCAACTCACCTTCATTCCTGCCTGCATGTTTCCTCTTAAAAAGAAAAAAAAGGTCATAAGTCATCCAATTCCTTATTTTTCCCTAAAGCTGTCCTAAAAGCATACTTTAGTTCAGTTTGCGTAAACGTGTATATAGTGTAATTCTAATTAAATAGCAAACATTAGGTATCTACTCTGCATAAGCACTATGACAAGCACTGAGAAGACATAATAAAGGTAAGAAGTTCCACCTCATAAACAGGTCTGGTCCCATGGATCCAAGAGCATATTCCTGTGAGCATGCTGAGGGCTGTGTGCCCATAGTGGTGTGGGAACAGAGGGATGACACATCCAGCACATTTTTCGTAGAAAAACAGTATTAAAGAGGAAGAAACACTTGAGCCATCTTAAAACACCCCCACTGGGTTTCTGGGATTTTATATTACTCGTAGATCATTGCTAAAGGCAGCATTAACTTCCTGCTTGCATCTCCTGGGCAGTTGCACGTGTGCTGACTTTATTCCTGTGATTTTCAGGTACCAGCAAGGTCAACCTCGTGAAGATCCCATCCACGGCCTCCAGCCCTCGAGACACAGCCCTGGCCGCTGTTATCTGCAGCGCCTTGGCCACTGTGCTTCTGGCCCTGCTGGTTCTCTGCATCATCTACTGCAAGAGGCAGTTTATGGAGAAGAAATCCAGCTGTAAGTTCTGACCTCCATTTCTCAGCATGCTAATCGTCATTGTCATTCACAGGAGACTTCCACAAAGACAAGAAAGGAACTGTTAAAGGGATAAGCACACAGGAAAATGGACTGCACAGACCTCTGATCCCAAAGAGGCGCCAAGGGAACTGAGGGGATGAAGAGCAGGCAGGGAGCACCGCTTTACCCAGACACTGAAAAAGCAATGATGTCACTGTGCTACTTGGCAAAAATAAAAATGGCTCTAAGTTCTGGCAATGTTAATACCCTGCATTCTGAGCCTTCTTTACAAATTTCATATTCCTGTCTGCATGTCAGAACTATTTTTAATGGAGATGATGGCCATCTTTTTCTGGAAAAATGTAAAAGCTCAGATGGTACCAGTCTGCACTGTGAGGTTGATAGACTCCTTTATGGAGGAAATTGTGTTCACTGACTGCATTTTCCCTGTACCTCCTTTAGGGTCTCTAAGAACACAGGACATTCAGTACAACGGGTCTGAGCTGGCATGCTTTGACAGACCTCGGCTTAGTGAATCTGCTCCCAGAGCGTGTTGTCAGTGCCACCGGGGCTCAGCCCAGACCTGTGGTAAGTTCACCCAGTCAAGGTCCGTTAGGGTACGAGGAATGAAGATACAGAGCTGATGAAATAGTTCCCACTCCTCCCACAG
The DNA here is from genome assembly GCA_004363575.1 of Solenodon paradoxus. Taxonomy (NCBI): domain Eukaryota; kingdom Metazoa; phylum Chordata; class Mammalia; order Eulipotyphla; family Solenodontidae; genus Solenodon; species Solenodon paradoxus. The sequence goes on from RJWH01000045.1 coordinate 560,174, forward strand.
CTGCATTGCTCTGCTTGGTTTCCAGTTAAAACTCATCTAGTTAAATTATTCTCCATTGTTCCCTGATGGTTTAGGTGTCTTGAGTCTCGTGTATTAAAGAGAAAATAAGCATCTCATTAAAATCTCAGAACTTTTCAACATTTTAAACAAGTTTGACTTTATTGCTTTGGGTCTATTGATATAACTCTTTTGTGGAGTAGGAGTTTGTATCTTCTCTTATCAGATAGATTCAGACTGAATGTTAATGTGTCCATCTTATTATTTGTGGGGCTTTCTTTAAGAAGAGGGAGAAGGGAAATAAATGACCAGGGTTCCCTACAAACTATAACTGCCTCTGGGATTATTGACAGAAATGAAAATTTAGGGAAGTAATTCAATAGAAATTGGTTTCTATTGGGCAAAACTAGGCAAAGATAACACTAACTTTCTGTGCCACTTATTTATATTCATCAACACAAGACTTTACACTTTGATTTCTCACTTCCATACCTACTATGATTGACCTGCCTCCCTGCAAAGTAAAATCCTTGTGGCCACCAGCCCTGGAGGTCTGCCCCAGAAGCCTACCTCCCTCCTCTTCCTGCTGTTTTCTTAGCACCTTTGAAACAATGTTAATCACACCATTTGGTTCTTATAACCATTGTTTGTTATGTTAAATATGCTATATTGGCGGGACTTATCCTCTTGGAACTGTCTAGTTTTTGTTTTCAAGAAATTGCTGAATTCCATTATTTCATCTAATATTTCATATGTGGAATAATTTTAACACAACTACTTTTCTGCTTGTAGTTACTCTCTATTTTAGGAACTGGTCAGGAATAAAATTAAGGACTTTCTGTGACATGTCTGGATCTATTTCTGCATTTGCCAGAAGAGATAATAGACTCTAGGCAGCTACTGACTGTGACTCTGTGATCCTCAAAATACCCTGAGATTGTTTCCTAGACACTATACAGTGATACAGACACTTGAATCAGAGTAGGCAAGAATAAGTTCTTGTGAGAAGAGTTCAAATTTCAAATGTAACAAAATGCAGATTTGTGCACATTCTGCTTCATCTTAGTGTGAAGAAAGACTAAATGTGCAAGTGGCCTGTTGCATGTCCTCTTAACATAACATCAAGCTTAATCTCTCCATGCTAATGACTAGGTTCATTATAGCTTATTATTTCAAATACTTCTTCCTTAGTAAAAATGACCTTTTTCTTTTAGTTTTTTATTTTGACATGATTTCAGATTTATAAAAATGTTGAAAAGAATTCCCATACACCCTTTATTCACATTCTCAAAATATTAATATATCTCATTTCCACATTTGATTTTTCATTTCCAACTCTCTAAATATAAAATACAATGCCCTTTATCCCTTAATACTTCAGTGTTGGTTTCCTAAGAATAAAAACATGCTCTCACACAATATCACAATTATTAAAATCAGAAAATTATCATTAAGTCGGTGTGATCATATAATCTAAAGAACATATTCAAATTTTTTTTAATTGTCCTAACAATGCCCTTTATAGCAAAAGAAAATCCCAGATAACACTGTTGCGTTTTGTTGTCACATCTCTTTACTCTCTTTTAATCTTAATCTAATTACATCCCTTTTTTCTTTGCATTTCATGAAGTCACTATTTTTGACAAGCACAGGACAGTGACTTAGAAGAAAGAAGCTCAGTTTGAGTGTGACTGATGTTTTCTCATGACTAGGTTCAGAAATATCACAGAGGTGACATTGCGTCCTTCTCAGTGCTCTGTCTTGGAGGAATAGTGTCTATCTTCTCATTCCTGCTCAGGTTAGCTTGGATCACTTAGTTAAAGTGGCATCTGCCAGGTTCCTATGATAGAAAATTATTGTTGTTCTCTGTAACTAATAAATACCTTGTGGGAGATTCTTTTGAGGCTATGTAAATATCATGTTACTCTTCAGACTTTCACCCCATAAATCTAATGATTCTTACCTGAATCAGTCATTACCATGATCGTCAACAAACGTTGATTTTCTAACTCCATCATTTATTTTCATTAGTTGACCTCCCTTAGAAGAAAGAACTTCTCCTTCTCTGTTTATTGATTTTCTTCAATTATTGTGGGATCATCGGGTCTGTGGGTTATAATCCTTTACTGACATTTTTCCTTTGATACTGAAATTGTCCAGGGTTTGGTCAGTCCAAGTCCCTTCAAACTGGCTGTGTCATTTCAACATGTCCCTATGATTTTTTTAAAGCACTTTCTTACTTTCTGGTACAAAAAGAAGGTCCAGGCTCATTTTCTACTTTCCCTACTTGAGCCTGAGAACTAGTTGCTGTGTCTTTTGCTTTTAAACAAATTTGAAATGTCCCACAATGGTCATGACACCTGTTTGTTGAGTTAACTGGCAGTGGATCCAGGCGAGTTCCCGATGGTCACAGTAGCACAGATTTAGATAGCCAAGGGTGGGCTTGTTTTGAGAAGATTTGGATAAGGTTGTTGGATGTCTGTCCTACCTGACAGTGCAGTTGCATCACAATATTTAAATTCATTTTTCAAAAGGGAAATATTAGTCTCATTACATTTTTCCTATTTATTAAAGTAAAGAGATACTCTTTATGGAAAGTTTGGATACTGATACACTATAAACATGTAATTTCTTCATTTATATATAAAATGTATATATTTTTGTATTTGTCTATATGCTTTAATATATTGATCTATAAAATTAAAGTTATATATGTATATATTCACATTTATATGTATCTATATATGTGTATATAAATGTGTGTGATGTGTGTATATGTATGTATATATGTATATATCTCTGTGTGTATATGTGTGTGGAGAGAGAGAAAGAGAGAAAGTGTGTGTGTGTGTGTGTGTGTGTGTGTGTGTGTGTGTTCTGTCAGTCTATAAGCTATTTGCCAAATGTTGAGAGTGTTTATTTACAAGTTAGAGGATAGGGGAAGATTTATTTTTAAGTTGTTTATCTTATTTTCTTTTTATTTTTAAAAATATATTTTCTTTATAGCCAAAAATGTATACTGCATTGGAACATAATGGTTTTTAGGTTTGTGTGCACAAACCCTATTTAAGTTACTTCTCTAATATAAAAAAGAAAATTTTGTGTGTGTGTGTTAAAGGGCTCGACTATAAGTTCTTATTCTATATTGTGCTATTTCTACTGTCGTCAGCTATCTCATTTCATTCCACATGTCCTCTCACAGACTGTATTATGACTTCTCATCCTTTTTAAATTATAGTAAAATACACATAGCATAAAACTTATTATTTTAATCACTTTAAGTATACTGTGCAGTATTAAATACATTCACATTGTTGTAAGCCATCACTACCATTTGTCTCCAGAATGCTTTTATCTTCCCAAACTGAAAGACTGTACCCATTAAACTCCAAACTCTAGCTCCCATCCCCACCCCTTCCCCAGCCTCTGGGAACCACCACTCAACTTTCTGTCTCTATGAATTTCACTACTCTATTTACTTCACACAAGAGCTTTATCATTTCTCAATCTAAGATAATGAAAAAAAAAAAAAAAAGGAAAAAATTAAACTTCCTACCCCTTTACCCCCAAAAGTTACCCAAAGGGGACAAGCAACATGTTCAAGGGCATGTTGATTGGGATAAAGAGAAAGTTCTTTGTGTCACATACCTGCTGCCTTCCTAGGCCCTGTTCACTTGATCCCATCCCTGTGCTGTGATGAGACCTGCAGCATCGATCAGCTGACTTTGGGTTGCGGGGTTCATTCCAAGGCCACACTTCAGGAGAGGTAACTGGGTTTTTATTTTGTTTTTCATAGTTTACTTTTGTTATATTTAGTTCATCAGTTTGCTTGGTGTTTCTATATTCCACATATGAGTGAAATAATATGATGTTTATCCTTCTTCTGACTTATCTCACTAAGCATATTTCACTCTAGGTCCATCCATGTTGTTACAACTGTCAAGATTTCATTTCTTTTAATATCAGAATAGTATTCCATTAAGTATATGTACCACATCTTCTTTACCCAATAATTTGTCAATAGCACTTACATTGTTAATTTCAGATTTCCCTGTATAAATATGCATCCTACTAATTTACCAATTTTCATTTGAAACTATGGGATATTTAATATCAATGCATTCTGGACACTGGAGGAGGGCAATTCTGTGGCAAGAATTAGTAACTCCCTCAGCATTATTAATATGCAATGCAGTAGTCTATATTTTATACTCCAGTAATTTTATTTTTGTCTCTTATTCATGATGGGTGATACTTCTATCATCTCTAAGTAATTTTTTAATATATTCTATACTTGTCAAATTTTAGAACAAAAAAAGATACTCAGTTAAAACCCATGAAACAGCATATTTTAGACATTTCATTCAATATAACTATACAGATTAGAAGCATGTATACAAATTCAGTTTCAAAGTAAATGGAGTAATTGAATGTATTGTATTAAAGCAAGTTCAGAACAATGGGAAGCCCTCAAATTCTGACTTAATGAATTGCTATTTCACCTGCAAAACTTAAAAATACAGCTGGAATTTGCTTTGTAGTAGTGTTTGTCCTCCCACCAAAATTCTTAAAGATCTTTTGAATATGTGTTCAGGAATGCAGGTCCAGTGGGGGAGACAATGCCGACTTTCTCCGGGTCTCGTTCGAGGTCCATCTGTGGCGAGTATTCAGATGCTTGTCCTCTGATGCAAAATCCCATTTGTGGTGATGACACCTCTTTTTATGACTCTAATCCTGAACTCACTGGAGAAGACATTAATTCTCTCGATCGTGAAAATGAAAGCTCAACATCCTTGGATTCAAACAGTCAGGATTTAGTCGGCGGAGCTGTTACAATCCAAGCTCATTCTGAAACTTTTACAGAAACTACTGATTTGTCTAGAAATAACAACTCACAGAGAGAACCAACACTGTCTCAGGATACACTGTCTACTGGAAACCTACTAGATCAAAAGAGAGGCGATATCATTCGTCTAACCACTCAAACATCCTTCCAGGTAAAGCCATGATAATTTCACTTTGGATATAGCATTGATTATGGTAGACTAGAGGGAATGGAACGCTCCAGAAAATGTGGGAGAGCCTTCCAACTTTCATGACTTCTTATGTGTTATAGGGGAATAGATTTTAAAATAAATTTCCAGTCTTATTTTAAAAAAACAAACATCTAATCTATAGGGCCATAAAGAGAGAGCTGTATTCTTTTATTCTTCTCAGTAACCCTAGCTACTTAGCATGACTTCCCCTAGAAGTCTTCCTGCTAGAGAGATGAGTCATCTACGGAACATCTTGTGACCAATTCCTAACCTTCATTTTCCCCTGTGACATTCTTATGCCCAGTACTTAAATCCACTTCTCTCTCTGTCAAGTAAATTAGAATTTAGATCTCCTAAAGCTACTCCTTTACCTCTTCCCCTTTTTACCATTGTTTTCTAGATAGCTCTGCTTTGATCAGTTCATCAGTTTGGTTGGAAATTGATTTGCCAGCTATAATCCGAGACTTAAATGCAGCAGAAGAACTTCCCAGACAGGTGGAGTAAATTAGGGTTGAGGGGATGTGGTGACTGCAAGGAACCGGCTTTTCTGGTGCGCTGCAAAACTGGAGGTGGGAAGGAGTACCTGGCTCTGTCGCTGCTCTCTCCTCCAGGCAAGGATGGCCTTGGCTGAGTTTAACTGAATGTTTATAAATCTTTCTTTAAGGCAAGCATGTGTATTGTTGGTATGCATCCTTCTGGAAGAATGATGACAGCCATCACTATAAAAGGGCAGGAGTCACAGTAATAGCGAGGCCCCCAAGTCCCATGCTCCTGCCCTGCCTGGTCTCGCTGCACATGTCACCCCAGGCGGGACCCCAGGGACTGAGGAAGTCTCGGAAACACACTGCACATGTGTCTGTCTAATTAGACGGAAAGCAGTCTAAAATCAGAGTGTGTATATATGTGTTTCTTTAAAACAGTATGTATTGGTCTAAATATGATGTACTTTCAACTAAAAAACTGTGACTATTGCAGTAAACCTTTCACAGTAAATGTCAGTGTAGTCATATTCTGTCTGCACCTTAAACCTCTGTAGAAGTGTGTGTCAATTATATCTCAATAAAACGGGGGGAAATCTTTAGAGAATTTATAGGGGATTTTATGCAGAAAAATGTGTTGGCTTTGGAGGAAAAAAGTTGGTTTTCTCAAAATAAAAGAAATGAAGAAGAGTAAGTGAAGAGAGGAAAAACAAATTAGGCAGTTTGAAAAAACATGAGATATATTATCTCTGTAGCTAGGATGGATGATTGGTTGATCTTGTTATTTTGAGCCATCATATAATTTTTTACTTTCATGATAATAGTAAAGAAAGATATAAAAGTTGGTTGTAAGTTGATTCTAAGTTTCCAGAAGGGATTGAAGCCCACCAACTTTTGGGACTGAGACCACATAGCAGCCCAGAGCAGGTAATGGGCCCCATTCCACAAGTGTGAAGATGCAGAAAAAACATGGAGAGGACCAACTCTCTTCAGCAACTAACAATCTGGTGCCTTGCCATGTACTTTAAAATGAAAGTCTTAGAACTCTTAAAATTGTGTCACATTTTTATTACAAGATTCTGAAGTATCTTTTACATCAAGTCACTTGCCTATGTTATCTATTGCTCAGAGAAAGTCTAAGTAACTAGAATGACTATGCTACTAACTGATTAGCTACATTTTTTTCAATGTGTTGCCAGTAAATAAAATTGCTATTCATCTTAACTTTGTAGTTCCTCCCAAACTTTGTGATGTGACTTCTAAGGACTGAAACATTGAGATACTAAGTCATATCCAAAGCAACTCATTTTCAACTTTTTTTAATTTATGTTGTTGGTGAGGTGGAGGTAGGGTTAATAAACTTATCACAGCTATGTGAACTATATGAATTTTAGAAACAGTTTAGTATATAAGATTGATGTATAATGACATTAAGTTGTTAAAGAATTATGATCTACATAAAGATACTTTAACTCAAATTATTATGAAAGAAAATTATAATATAAAATAAGTTACATTTAATTTACACAATGTAATTTATTTAAATAAGGTTTTGTTAGCTTTTAAAGACGTCTTATTTTAGAATTATTAGATAATTTTGGTAAATCTAAATAAGGCATTGTGAATTTAGGAAAATTAAAATATAAAGTATTTTTCTCCCTGTAATTAAAAATAGCAAATATTTGATTCCATTTTAAAAGATAAGCTTTTCCAGATTTCGAAAGGCACTTTCTCTGCAGTTGCTTTTAATGAATGCATGAAATGCTATGAATGAACTTTAATCTTCAAAAGAAATTGGAGAAAGACACATGTGCAAATCTTTGGGAGACTGACCCTCTTCATTTCAAGAGCTGTCCGAGTTGGACTAGTTTTGATTTTTTCAATCCATTAGATTCCAAAAGCAACTCAGACTTACCCCTAACAAGCTAGTCCTGCAAGGCAGAGAACACTCTTCTCATAAGAATTTGATTTCAGCAACTTAGTGTTATGAAGCAAAGGAAAGGACTTCTAGTTCTCCCAGTTCATGATCAGTTAGAGTGGCTTCCTGGTATGACTCACTTATAATCCAGGAAAACATGATTATTTCTGATTGGGAGATGTATGAGGACAGATGCAGTGAAAAGAGAATTAAAAAAAAATATTTTAGTGTTTTATTTTTATTTTACTTTCAGTGAAATTGTAAGTTCTTACCCTGAATTCGCTTGAACTTTCAATATTTTAGCCTCTATTTCTCTATTCAGCCCCCTCCTTCACAGTTTTACTTGGATGCAATTGACATAAAATTGTGTACATTTAAGGTGTACTTGTGATGATTTGACACACTTAGATATGATGAAATGCGCAAGGGCCCTTTTGGTGTGAGGTTTGGATTTCTAATGCATGATGCATTTGTTTCCAAAAACTGTATTTTTGCACAGTAGTTTTCTTGTGGGTGGTTTAAGACCACCCAGAATCTGATGATCGTTATGGTTCAGGATAGAGCAAATCAGTGTGGGAATTCTCCTTAGTCTGTGTGACTCAGTTTTAATCTAATTTTCCCTATATATACCTCCCCAGAAGGGACTAGAACCAAAATATTTGGGACATGATTTGTTAAACTATTGTAGAGAATAATAAAGCCTGTCTGTTTACTTATAGAAAAAGCTGACCAGGTGGTGTTTTTAGCCAACATTTTTAATGTCAATATGAAAAAATATGAGATTGGATTCTAGTTTCTGAAGCTATTAAAAACTCTTTTTTTCTTATTGGCAAAATGGGAATAATTTGTTCCACGCCATAGCATTAAATGTGGTTATTATTATTCAAATAATCAGCATGTTTGATGAAATTATCTCTCTTGTTGAGAATACTTGAGTAGCTCCTGTCTAGATCATCTTCCTTAGACCCAGAGAAAAAAAAGTCCATAAGCTTATGATATGTTACCAGTGGCAAGTTAATGGTAAGTAAATGAAAAGTTACTGCATAAAAGAAGACTATGCTCACTTACTTATTTATATGCAATTGGTCAATATCTGGGCCTTTTTGTGATAAGAACAAATCTAAAGACTACAGTTTGCTGAGGATATTTGGTCTTTGGGGAGTGAGGAGTCTGGGGAGATCATTGTAAGAGAAGTATTATTCCCAAACTATTTCTAAACTTTTTCCAATAACTTAACAAAAAGTTTGAGAATGGCTCTATTCACTAATCATCTTTGTTCTTTTAAAGAAAGGATTAAAGGATCCTAAACACTTTGCTCACAAATGCTTTAAAGGAGTACAACACATGTAAAACTTTAAATATTTGAATGAGGTTAAAAATCAACAGAATTGTATGCTAGTGCATTTTTTATTATGAGTTACAGTATCACCTTCTAAGTACTATTTTCAAATACTGAGTGACCATGAGTTGTTATGAAATCTGTATCTCAGAGTGCATGGGACCTGGATCTTAGAATGCCATTAAAAGAGCTTTCATCTCATGTGTTATTAAATTCATGCATACTACAGTAAAAGCTATGTACAATATTTTTTTCTATTACAACTTTAATTTGGAAGATGCTGTTTTTAAAACTTTCTTTCTGTTGCGTTTTAGGATGCTTAAACGACCTGCAGCTTTCTACAGTAGAAGTGTATGCATGCACCGAGAGGACACTCACCCCTCCACTTAGGCTTATGGACTGAGCATAATCTAAAACTTGCATGGCTTCTGGGGGAAAAAAATAAATCTGAACCATACGGATGGCATTGTAAGCCTTTCAACTAGTTGCTTCTGAGCCAGACCAGCTGTAAACTGAAACCTCAAGGAATAACAAGACTCCAGGCTCTCTTGATACTTTGCATCTTTTCTAAACAAGGAGCTTCTATGCTACAAGCGTGACTTCAAAGACTGATGGGTCAAGCCTCTGAGATGATAATGGCACATAACAAGAAGCAGAAATGTACTTATGTTCATGGTGAATGTGGTTTTACAAGACTAAAGACCCAGAGGACAGATTTTTCATTGACATTTTCTTTCAAATAGTTTATTAATCTAAAGTCAATGCCAGATTACTTCCCTTATTATGTAGAAAGGGTTAAAAATGTGTATTTCTGTTTGCTGAAGATCACTTTTTCATCCTTTAAACTAATTAGCATAGGAGGTTAGCACCAACTGCCTGCTGACTAAATCTTGGGTTTATTTGATGGAGTTAACTGGATCAGAGGAGAATGCATCTTTTCCAGAATCAACACTTCCAACCTTAGCCACTGCTTGTGAACCTCTGCTGGCTGGCAGCAAGAGAAGCCTGCGCTGGGGATGTGTCTGGGAAAGGGCCCAGCACCCTGAAGTAAACCCCTTCACACACGTCTCCTAGAGACGCATATCAATGATTAGCCGATATATATGAAAATTGGTCAGAAGTACAGAAGCACTGATACTTCTGCCCCTGTGACTAAGCTTAGAAAACCCAGAATTTCTCTTCTGCCAAAAGGATTATTTATAAAGATAAAAATAATTGCCTTGTATCTTATACTAAGAGCTTTAAAATGCTAAGATATAGATCCTCCTACTACTGAAATATAGCACCAGATGAGTAGTCTTGTAAGACATACTACCTATTAGCACCCAGAGGAAAAGCACAATTTGTAGACGGCATTTCCGTGAACAGTCTAACTGCTACAATCTCGTTTCACTAGGATGTCGCGGTGTTGCTTCCAGTGCTGTCGTTTTAGTTGACACACTAATCTCCTACCTTTGCCAGATGATGTTAGACTTAAGAATGTGGTGCTTCTATTAAGGTGCTCCATGCCCTACCACTTGGATCTTTATGCACTAGAATTATCTCTAGAACTAAGAGAAAAATGAACCCAGTTCAGTCATGTACCTGGGGATGACTCATTTGCTCTAAATCTTTATGCCCTGGAGAAGGACTGATAGAGCAGGATTTATGTCATTCCTCTCTGAACCCACAGGATCATGTCTGGCCTTTGTTTTTTAACTGATTACTATTAGTTGTACTCCATTTGTACTTAAAAAAGAAAACAACTTTGAACATCAGTGTGTTAGATACACTAAGATATTTTGTTTCCAAATTAACTGGCCCAAATCATTTTCTCTTACCTAACATTTAAACTGAATATTAAGTTTGTCTTTCCTAGGACATTTTTATATTCTAGCTTGTTACCCCCATGCATTTCTTTATTTGCAAGACATTAGTAAAATCTAATTGAGCCCCCTCCCTCATGGCTAGAACTGTTCGTCTTGCCATAGTTTTAGTTCTGGTCTGTGTATATTAGCTGCTGCTTCTCATGACTGTAACTGAAATAGGAAATCAGCGTTTCATAGTTACCCACAATCTTTCATGTCTACCAAGTGTGCAGTCATAATTGATTGACTTTTTCTTTTTCCTTCTCATTGTTGGGCATAAACCAATGGTTCTTAGACTTTTTTACTCAGTTCTTATGAGAACTGCCTTAAAGAAATTCATGTAAAATATTTATGATTTAACCACAAGATATGTATGAAAATGCAAGTAGACTTTCCTTGAGTGACTTCACTGTAATTCACATACGTATGCCGTTGTTTGCAATCTGCTGATTTGTGTTATGACAGAAGGATGATCAAAGTGGGCCAGGCTTGTGCTCCTTTTTGTAACCTGAGTATATTTTCCATATGTAGAGCCCTCATTAACTTCAAAGACAAACACTTACTAGAGAAAACTATATTGATGAGAAGTAAACTTTGGCCAAAAATCAAGATATATCACGTTCAATCAGTAGAGAAACACTTAAGGTTGAAAGTTGATTTCATTTGATACTGCAAGTGAAAAATTCTGGGTTATTTTTATCAAGATAAAGACATTTTACCACCACCTACTATAGACATTTAGAATGATGTCATCTACATTCTTTGTAAACACATGAGGAAGATATCCATTTTGCATTTTGCATTGTTGGAATACCCTACAGCACTCAAATAAACTCTCTTGCTGGAGCGGCAATACCAAAAAAGCACCATCAGATTATGTAGTGTGACTGGGAATGTGTTTACATCGTGACTTTTAATGCTGCAAGATCTTGACCAGGATTTGGACAGCACCTATGTAAAGGCTTGGATTTTCTAATTTTTGTGTATATGGAATATTTTTTTTTTCAAATATGAATTTTTTTCTACTTTAGATAAAGGATAATTGTTACTATCACCTAGGTTAGGCATTGTTGTCTGTGCTAGAAAGAAAAATAGAAAAGGGAAAAAAAAAAATCCATCATTACTTTAAGGTAGCCAGTTTGAATCAATGTAGATTTCATCATACTATTTTACATACTGAAATTTATAAAAGTGTAAATTTTTGCTTTCTTATACAAATAGTTTTGTAATACCTGTTTTGTACTTGTAAATAAAATTGTTAACTGGTATTCTTATTTATTTGCCCAATGAGAAAATGACTCATGACCTGACTGCAGGCAGCTATGTTCCCCTCTTGCTCTCCATGTGAGCACCTCACTAAGGGCTGATCCTTTTGTTTTAACTCTCTGCAGCCCCTCAGACTTGATGAGGAAGATTTGAAATCCTTCCTAGTGACCTGGTTCTGTTTCTCAGGCATGTCCAATGATTTAAAAATGCTCTGATTTATTTGAAAAGCTTTGGAATCAAGATTTTATTATAATCTCTTTTTATTCCCCCTTCATCTTATGGCACAAAGAGAGAAGGAGCCTAAGAAGTTTTGTATTCATTCTTTTTGGAGGTCATTAGGGTGGTCTGCAGAGAGCAAGAAAGGAAGAGACTACCACAGAGCAACTCTAGTTTCTGAATGAGTGTCTTTTTTCCTTCTTAGCTCCTTACTGCCCTTTTTCAATTTCTTTCTTCCTTCTTTTTCTCTCCAGTAAAGCTTTTAAAACAGTTTTTAAATTTTGAGAGAGTATTTTAAACATCCCGGGGGAAAAATGGATTATTTTGAACTGATACCTTATTCTCTCAGCTGGTTAGTCTGTTGTATTAAATGACAATATGGAATCCACAAAGGAAGCTTCTTTGCCCTTCCCCAACCCACCCCAGCCTCTCAACCCCTTTAGACTTTGTGGGTGTCCTTGCTCAGAGTCCTTTCTGAGCACACGACACCATCAACTCTCTGAGAAAAGTAATTCAAATCTCATGAGGTTCTAACAGGGTTGAAGTATTCTACAGTCATTTAAATGATATGTTTCCATTATTACCAGGGTTATTAAGGTTTTTATTTCTACTGTAATTCTGAAATTATCTTATTGTCCTACTTTAATTTGATAAAATATTGCCTAATATTAAAAATATATATTTGACATCTAATAAGGTATATAATCACATTTTAAATTTATTGTTCAGTCATCTTGAAACTAAAAGGCAATCTGAGAATTTCCAAAATTTTCTATAATATCTAAGAAATACCAATAAGACCTGGTATGTGGCTGTAGAGATGCAATTAATTATACTGAATCAAGTCAACTGTTCACAGTAATATTGCTTAGGTCATATGTCAGTCAGAGGCGGGGTCACAAGGATGTACTGTCGAGATTAAGCAGGCTGGGGTCAGGTCCCTTCATAAACCACAAGTGGCATTTGAATTAGTGTGATTCATGGCTACTTTCAAATTGGCCTCTCCAAAAGACTTGAATTTTTAAAACTTAACCAGTAAAACCACTTTCTCTGGAACAATGGGTGGTCTCCTGAAGCAGGTTTCAATGATTAGCTTACAAAGACAGAAGAGTCTTTATTGTAATGTTTAATGTCATCAACTATTTCTACTTCAGACATAAACAGGTGCTATGTGTTTTGTTGGGGGTTAAAGGGAACAGAACACTGCAACAGGATTTTTCCTTCCCCAGCTTAACTATTTACAGTAAACAGAAGAGGTACAGAATACTCCCTCTCCACCCACAACCCTTTCAAGGCAGGTTACACATCACCACCTGGGTGTATCTAACACCAGTGTTGCCTGGCAGTCCGAAACACAAGTCTAGTCCCCCTCAAAACAATCTAATTGGCTGCAAATCTAATTCTACGCTCAAAGTAGACACTAAGAAATAAGAAGGGACAGACTTTGTAAGCATAAACTAGGTTTTGATTGTAAAGACAGTGCAAATTCTTCTAGGCCACAGGAAGCAGAGACATTCTTAGAAAGGTTGGGAAGAGTAGAGAAGCTGGGTGATAGTCAAGGTGGACATGACAAGAGTTCACCCAAAGAAGGGTGGCAGGACCAACACAGCAAGTGCAGAGCTGTGTTGGCTCTGTGGGAGCATCATGTAGTGGGAGCATCATGTAGTGGGAGCATGAGGAGCGGGAGTCAAGTTGCTGAGACCTTAGCTCCAGCTTTACAAATGCCTAGTGTCAATTGTTCCCTTGTAGGGAACTGACTTGTCTTTAAACAAATAGGTGACAAGACATAAAAACTCTAAAATCACTGTTTTTTTGGAAGCTTGGAAAGTTATAAAACCAGACCCATTAACCTTCTTCTAGAAGCAAAATAACTCTAATAAATGAGAAGACAATGGCCCCCTACACAGGGAAATGTACAATCCACTGTTTGGAAAATCTGAACTTGAGATCTTTCTTTCATCAGGGTCACCTTGGTCCTGTTCTCATTAAAGTAGGATTCTGTGAACCTGAGATGTACAGTAGCTCCCCCTTATCCACAGGAGTGCCCCAGTGGATGCCTGAAAACACAGATAGTACCAAACCTGACATACACTGATTTTCCTAAACATACATAGCTATGGTAAAGTTTATTAATTAAGCATGATAAGTGAGTAACAACAATAGAATAGAGCAAGCAGAACAATATGCTGTAATAATAGTTCTGTGATGTACACCGCTCTTCCCTACCTACCAACCCATCACTCTCCCCACCCCGCCAATACTTATTGCATGGAGTGTTTTCCAACATCAAGTGGCACTGAGTAACTCAAACTATGGATAATGGGGGACCAGGCTGTATTTAGGTCTTAACTGAAACAGTCACTCACATCAAATCATTCTGCCCGAGAACTCAAGGAGACTTAGGGATGAAGAATCCACTGTGCAGCCAAGCCCTGTGATCAGCCTCCTGAATCAAGTACAGGCTTGGCTCAGAGTTGGGGCTCAGGCTCATTTTCCTGTCCTACCTGAGCCCTGAGCCCCTGTCCCTATGTCTGAGTTAACCTTCCAGGTAAAATATGTGTCCACTCATTTTAAATCTTTGTCAATCACTTTCACCAATGAGCTAAAATCTGGCCCGATCATGATTTTGTCAGTCTCTTACCCTTGTCTTAGAAACACTGCTGCTCTTGCTATTTGTTCCTGGTGTGGCTGAGCAGCCTCCCACGGGAAATCTCTGGGGCAAGAAGGCTGGCTTCAGATTTGGGGAACAACAAAACATGTGCAGCCTGTGTTCTTGTGTCTCCTGCTTCCTCACCTGTCAAGAGGAGGAGGCGTCTCTGTGGCTGCATCCGCACTGCCTGTCTGCTCCCAGTCACTTCACATCCCTGTCATGTAGAAAACTACTGGCCATAGCTGAGATCTTTTGAGGGTATTTTAACCACAAATAAGTGCACTGAGATTCCAACAGATTAACAAACAGGACAGCCAGAGATGGAGCCTAGGCATAAAGTTGAGGATCACCCAGAGAAATGCAGAATCCTATTCTCACACTCGTGGGAGCTCATGCTGCATGCTCTCCAAGGGCCTAGAATGAATTCACAGAAGCCCCTATGATAATGTGATGAGAAGTTTGCATCTTTCCATATAATGAGCTAATACCAATGTTTCTAAAACTTAACCATGACCCTTGAGATATATTTGGATTTGGGATGTTTTTTCAAATGCAAGACGCAGGAAGCACCAGGTTAATGTGGGAGGAAGGATTAGACCTAGTACTTGTAGAAAGGAGCATGTTCCTTCTTCAATTATTGCTTTCTTCTTTCCTCAATGTTCATCATATGATTTTAAAACTTGGACTTGCTTTTCACCAACACAGGTTCCAGTGAATGTGGAAGCTGCCGCCACAGTTGCCAGGTGACTACTGGCTCGATTCACAAGGCAGCATATGAAATGAGCTAGGAGAAGCAACCAGGGTTGTCTTCAAGTCATGTCTGAGTGCAGACTTTGTATGCCCTGGAGGAATCTCTCTTTCCAAAAATTTGTGTAAGAATACCTGGAATTGGGTGGCAAATCTAATGATAAAGGTACTTTTACAGATGTCTTTTCCTGAAAGGGTAGTGGGAAGGCATGAGAAGGCCAGGTCCCACAGAAGACCTCTTTGAAGAATGTCTTCTCTTGGTTTCTAAACCAGTAACTTTTTGGGTTCTAAGTGGATCCCATTTAGAAACTCTGCAGGGGATTTTTGGTTAATTTTATGAGTCAGATTGGCTCTAACCATGGTTCCCAGGAATTTCATCAAACACTAGATGTTGCCGTGAAGGCCATTTTTTAAGAGATATTACCATTTAAATTCGTAGTGAAGTAGATTTTACTAAAATCTGACTAAAGGAGTTTACCATTTATAATGTGGTGGGCCACAAACAACTGGTTGAAGAATTTAAGATAAAAGACTCAGATTTCCTAAGGAAAAGGGAATTCTGCCTCCAGTCTGCCTTCAAACTCACACTGCAACATCAGTTCTTCCCTGGGTCTCCTCCAGTCTGGCCTGCGGATTTCAGACCTTTCAGTCGCTATAATCTCTTGAGCTAATTTCTTGCTCTCTCTCTCTCTCTCTCTCTCTCTCTCTCTCTCTCTCTCTCTCTCTCTCTCTCTCTCTCTCTCTCTCTCTCTCTGTGAGTATGTGGTGTGTGTGAGAGTTTGTGAGTGTGTGAGTGTTTGCGCATGTGTGGTGTGTGTGAATGGTGTGTGTGAGTGAGTGTGTGTGTGTGAGTGAGTGGGTGAGTGTGTGTGTGGTGTATTCTCTCCATCCCTCTAGCAGTGACCAAATATCAGGGAATTACAGCATGAGTGAAATATTCTCTGTTGGGGCAGCGAGTAGAACTTCAGGGTTTCGTAGAACCCCATGTCACACACCGGAATCTGAGTCTGAAATTATTAAGCTTCTCATCTTTTTTGTCAGGCACAGTTCCCTTGGTGTTTCTTCCCCTTCTCCTTTCTTCTCTCCTAATAACTCAGATTAAGGTCTAAACTCTCCACTTACTGTGTAGATGTTGCTTCTCACCAAAGGCAAAATCCTTCATTAAGGAAAAGATCTGGTTCTAGTTGGTTTTGATATGATGATTAAAGAGTAGTCAGGAAGAATATGAGAACATTCTTTAGAAAGAACTCTCCAGTGCTTTTTAAGAATGATCAAAATTATTTTTTCTGGGGTGATCCCTGAAAACACACTATTATTACTTGTTAGTTGATGTGTGGAACAGACTGTGAGCAAGATTTCAGTCAGGTGAGAACCACAGAACCCTTTTTTAATTAGTGCATCTCTTTGACAGTCTGAGAAGTGGGAATTACTGTAAAGAGAATGATGCAGAGGAAGTCTGAGGTCCCCAGTGACTCAGAGGCAAATCAGAGGAAGAATGTCTTCTACAATTCTGCAGATCCCACACATCGTTTTCTTGAGTCCAGCAGAAACAAGTTCCCCAAGGCCCAAAGCAAAGTCCCAACAAGTTCAACTTCTTCCTTCCTGAAAAGTCAACCCCACCTATATAATCTTATAAGTCACTTCAGAGGGAACAATCTATTTTCATTCTAAATAAAATTTCTGTACTGCTCCCTAACTTTGGAATCCAGAGTTCTAGAATATCACTTCAAGGACATTTCTCCTATTGGCCTAAAGGCCCAGCATGCTATTTCATGCCTCTGTATTCACGATCTATACCTCTAAGAATATAATTATTCTTTTTTTAACCAAAATTAAATTCAATTAATAAAGTTTCTACCAACAAGGATACCAGCTTTGAAGACAGTTTCTAAAGATATGTTTCAATGATAAGATTCAAGATGGTGGAATGGTAAGAACTTAAGCTCACCTCTTCCCCACAGACACATCAACATTGCATCCATTTAAGAAGTTCTATCTTTGAAACAGAACAGAAAATTGGGGACCAGTATCTCCATGAGGAAAAGGAATAGAAGACATCAGAAAGAGTAGAAAAAACTGATATATTATCTCAGTATGAATGTTGTCTAAGCACTAAGGACCCTCAGACTGGGGTGGGGGAGGAGTTCTCAAGTGGTATAGAAACCTGCTTTGTGACTGAAGGACACATTCCCACATCAGGTGCCCCAGAACCTGGCAACTTCACCTGGGATGAAGCACATATATCTTGGTGTGGAAAACAGAGGACCTTTCCTTTGGGATGAACATTACATATTAATTAAGGAAAAATTAGCAAGAAGACATAATGCTTATTAATACACATGCACCAAACAAAGGGCATCAAAATACATAAAGCAATTATTAACATAGCTAAAGAGAGACATTTATAGCAATCCAATAATAGTAGGAGACTTACAACAATGGACAGATAATTAACAAGAAAACAACGGCCTGAAGAGATGAGTTATATCAGATGATTGTGGCAGAATTCACACATTTCTCAAGTGCTCATAGAAAATTTTCAAGAATAAACCATATAGTGAGACACAAAACCAAGTAAATTTGTAATAATTGTAATAACATCAAGTATCTTCACTGATCACAATGGCACAGAATGATAAATCAGTAATGAAAAGATGGTTGAAAAATTCTGTTATGTGGAAGATAAATAACATGCTTCTGAATGCTACTGAATAAAAAAAATCAAATGATAATCAAAACACTTCAGTACAAACAAGAACGAAGACATATCCTATCAGAACATATGGGATGCAGCAAAAGAGTGAAATTTATAGCAAGAAATAAAAATCTCAAATAAACATCTAACTCTATACCTAAAGAAACTAGAAAAAAAAATGAAACTAAAAATCTTAAGAAGAAAAGAAATAAAAATTAGAGCAAAAATAAAAAAGAGAATACAGAAAAATCAATGAAACAAAATGCTGATTCTTTGAAAAGATAAACAAAATTGACAAACTTTTGGCTAAACTCACTAAAAAAGAGAGAAAACTTTAATAACAAGCTAGAAACGAAAGAGAAGTTATAACAGCTACCTTAGAGATAAAAAGCAGCATGAGTTTTGTATGAATAACTATATACCGATAGATTGAACCATATAGAGGAAAGGAACGAATTTCTAGAGTCATAATACCAAAACTAATTAAAAAAGAAATTGAAAACCTGAACAGACCTATAACAAAAAATAAAAATGAAGAAGTAATCTTAAGTCTCCCCCCAAAATAAAAATCCAGGACCAGAGAGCTTTACTAGTGAGTTTTATCAAAACTTTAGAGAAGAATTCATATTCTTCTTAAATTAATACTAATTTGATAATATCATTTAATTAGTATTCTAGATTAACTGTCAATTAATATAATATTAATTTTCTCACTTAAAAAAAATTGAAAACCCAGAAATGCTTCCAACTACTTTGTATATGATGACATGAATGGAACTAGAGGGGATTGTGCTAAGTGAAATAAATTATAAAGGAGAAAAACAAATACAAGATTACTTTACCCAAGTTTGGAATATAAAGAAACAAAGTAAGTTAACAGAAAATCTTAGAAAGTGATAACGGAACTGAGTTTACCAGAGAAGAGGGTTGGGGGTGGGAGCAGAGTGGAGAACTATTAGAAATTTGGTAGTAAGTGTTGTGTGTTATATATTGATGAAGAGTAAACCTGCACATCTAAAATTTATATTGATCTATAAAATAATATTAATGCAATAATAAAGGTTTACTCAAACAATGAAACATTCTACAGCCATTCAAATTTATGATGTATATTTGTAATTACTAATGTGAAAAATGTTTGTAATATATCGCTAAATGAGAAAAGAAAATATAGAGCAATATGCCTAAAATGATGTGTTATGTAATATATTATACACCAATATATCAATACTGATCATTCCATGGTAATGGAATTATGAGGATTTCATTGCTTCAGTATGTTTATTAATATTTCTTCAGTAAATTTGCAAGTCTTTTTAAAAAGATGCATTTCAAAGAAGTTGTGTTTAGTAGCACATTATTAGGATAATGAATCACCCAACCAAAGCACATCTTTGAAGTTAATGATAATTATCTGGATATTCAAGTTTTATCTGTTTAAAAAAAAACTCAATGCTGAACAGCTAACCTTGTACATTGGACATTTCTGTCATAAATAATGAATATAGTCAAACTAATTTCTTAGCAGTCTGTTGATAATAATATGTAACTTTTAAAACAACACTCTCTTGCTGAGTACTTTTACATACATTAGTTCCTTTAAACTTACTATCTGCCTCATGAGTGGTATTACTATCTACATTTCTCATATGAAGAAATAAAGGTTCAAAGAGACTAAAAATAACCATCTGTAAAGTCAGTAAATGGTAGGAGGTAGTAGAAAACATGGTAAAAATATTTTCACCCAGTAAGTAGCTGGTTTTTCAGCCCTGGACTTCTGACTCCCTGATCTTTTTGCCTTACAAAGCAGTTAAGAAGTGACTTTCCACCAAAATGAAATGAGAGGAGATTATGGGTTTCATGGCTATATTTGTGCAGAATGAAGACCTGGAATTGCTAAACAGCAAATGACTCCTTGCTTCACTTTACAAACCTAGTATCGAGCAGGAAGGAACCTTAGAGAATGTCTGGTCTGGTTTTAGCGTGGTGACCTGTGGATCCCCAGAGTTGTGAGGTGTGTGCCCCTGGGAGCGAGAGGGAGGAGCCCTGGAATCAGGAACATGGCACATCTGGACTGGTTCCACCACACAGACCTACAGAATTCCAACTCTGTTCTTAGTCTCTTGCCTCCAAAGTCACTGATTTTCCTCCAACTCCAGGCTGAATTTCATCTCAAATACCTATTTTTCTGTTAGGATTTCAAGTTCTACAATATCACTGCACATGGCCTTTCTAATATGATTATGACATGCTATCTCTTTCTTCAACCCTCAGGGGCTCTCTCATTTGAGGGCATTAAACCTGATTCCTTAGCATGACAATCAAGATCTGGACCCAGTTCACCAGCTCAGCCTTATTTGTGTATTCTCTGGTTCTACATCAATCTCTCCCCTATCCTTAAACCCTCAGACTCCTTGAAGTGGCTGGGCTTCCCAATACACTCTGCTCTCTCAAGTCTCAGCCCAGTGTTTGGTCTGCCACTGCAGTCTCACCTTGTACGAAAATCCTGGGGGAATTCAAGCATCCAGCCTCAAATCCATAACTAATCTCTAAGCAAAGTCCTCCTTAAACTCTTTACAAAGTTTGACATACTCTTTCCCTTACAATTTTCATGGTTACACCTTTGTTTTAGCAATTGTTATGTTTTTTCATGATTGATTATATGCATGTCTTTCTTCTCACTAAGCTGCACACTGGGAATTTTGTCTTTCCATGTTTGTATATTGAACCTAAACTAGTGTTTATACATAATGGTTATTTATGTATTACTATATGGAAACATAGATTCAGTTATTATTTATCATTTATAAACATTGGTCACATATTAATCTCTGTACTGCAAATATTTTACATAAATGTGAATTTATTATTGATGAATAATATGAATGAATGAACGGATGAATCTCAGATCCCTCGAAGTCCCAGAGTTCTTAGCATTAATTTCGAAATCTTTATCACGGCCTTCGAATCACCTCCTTACTCACTTCTTACCCACTCTGTCATTTCGTGCTGCTCTCCATGGGCTTCCATCTCTTCTCCCTCCAGTATTTACACTTGTTCTTCTTTTGGACTATGATGGCTGATTCAGTCTCATCCAAGTACTTCAGTTCAGGTGCACTTCTCCAATAGCCTTTCCCTGACCATTCTTATTTAAAATGCACACCCCTATGTTACACCTCCTGTGTCTCTTACTTTACTTCTCTTCCAGTGCTTAGCATTTATTAATATGTGTTTACTTATTTGTCTAGTCATAATCTGCCTCCCGATATGATGATTAAGCTCCAAATTGGGAAGAACCTTGTCTGATGCATTATTATATCACAAGACTGTAACATTACATGGTACATAGTAGATGCCAGTAGCTGAAGAAATGATTAAATGAGGCCAGGCACCTCTAGGGTTTGAGTTATTGACTTATTGTGCCTTCCCCCCAACTCCTGACATATTTATTTCTGATCTTCATTTGCATTTTCTGAAATCAGTTTAGCATCAGACTAGACAACATGTCTCTTTTGCATTTGAGGATGACCTATGACTTATCAGACTCATGAGAATCCATCCTTAGAAAAGAGAATGGATTCATGAAGCAGTAACACAATGTAGCAGTTAAAAGTTTGGACTCTGAAGTCAGATAGACTAAAATGAATCCAGTTTCCAACATTTAGCACTCCTTGACCCTGTCAACATTAACCTGTCTGAGCACCAGTGCTCTTCATTATCAAATGGGGACAGTTGGTTCTCACCTCACATTATGGTTATGAGAATTAAATAAGAACATAATGCTCCAAAGCCTATAGCTTATTTCAACAATTTCCTATTATTAGTAGTATATATATTTCCCAGGCTCGCAGTGACCATAGTCCAAATGGATACCAAGACATAAAACAAAAAGTCTAGATTCTGAATTCTGCCATCAATCAGCTGAGAGTATTTGGAGCATCACTTCTCTGGAGTTCAGTTTTCTTATTCTCTAAAATACAGTAATCAGATTTCATGAGCTCTTTCAGCCACTGGCCTCTGAAATCCTAAGTTATGGAGACTCTAAAGTGCCACACACAGGGAAAAAGCCATGCTATCAGCACTGTCCCCGCTTTCTCCTACCTAGTTCAACTTCCACACCTGTTGTGTGCCCTTTGTTGGAAAATTTCCAGTGCATGTTCTCCTTTTATTGTTATCCCCAGAAAACAGCAGGACCAACTATGATTACACACACACACACACACACACACACACACACACACACACACAATCTGGGTGAGCAGAAATACTCTAGGCTCCTATAGAAAATTTGCAGACTACAGAATGATAGTTCTACCAAGGTTCCAGAGAGATAATATAATCCTCTCTTCCTCTCATAAAAATATCTATCAATCAACAGATGAATTCATAAACAAAATGTGGTATCCACATTTGGTGGACTGTTTGTTCTGCAGTCATAAAAGTGAAGGAAATTCTGACATCTGCTACAACTTGGATAAACCTTATAGACATGCTAGTTGAAATAAGTCAGACACAAAAGGACAGATAATGCATACGAGTCACCTAGAACAGGCCAATTCATCACAACAAATAGAAGAATAGAGGTTTCCAGGGCCTGGGTTCAGGGATAAGGAGCTGGTGTTTAATGGGTGCAGAGTTTCTGTTGGGGAAAATGAAAAAGTTTTGAATATCGATAATGGTGATGGCTACACAACATGGTGAATGTATTTGATCCCACTGAATAGTACACTTAATAATGGATAAGGCCATTTTATTATATGTGTATTTTGTCACAATTTCTGGTTAGTTCTCTAAACCAGCACTCTCTGGGAATAGCCCAGGAAAATAGGCTCTGCGGAGTGCCAGGAAGCTGACCTTGACACTAGCTCCCCAGGTGATTCTAATAAAACGTATGTGTGAGAAGTATCCCTCCATCATCTCATTTTACAGATGGGAAGACTGAGCCCATTGGTTTGCCCAGTTGCCAGAAGAGGGCGTGGAACCAGCCATCCCTTGCTCCCTCGATCACATTGCGTGGTCTCCTGAGGAGATTTTTCTGAGAAAGATTTTAGAACACTATCCACCAAGAAGTGGTGACAAGTAAGCAAGGCCTGCCAGACTTTGAGCCTCCTTGGGTGTTGTTGGTTCCCATCTTGGTGTGGCCAAGAATGTTGGGACTCAATCTCATGGAGAGGCTGATTATTGGGATGCCCACACCCAGCGCACATCGACCTTGACCAGCAGTAGCTCTCCATGCAGCTTTCTTACCATTGGAACATGTGGAGGACAGTCACCTCTACCTACCTCTACCTTCATGTGTTCTGCCTCCATTAGACCACAAGACCTTTGGAAGGTGAGGACTGGACCTTTCAGAATACCTTAATACACATCTGGCCCATCTAGGCCAACTTTGGAAGGGGCCCCAGCAACGAAGGCCTCCAAAGGGGTCCAGGTTCCTTTGAAGACCAACAGCCCAGCAATGCAACTGAGCAGGCACTCGGTCCACAGGCAGGGCCTTCAGTGGAACAGGAACCCAGTGAGCACCTGATCCTGCCCAGTCCCCCACCGGCCCCTGGTCGAACTCTGCCTACCTGGGTAAGGTATGTACACATGTTAAAAATATATCAGATTTTTCAAATTAAACATGGCAATATTTTTTCTGTCAATTATACCTCAATAAAGCTGTTTAAAAAATAAAGTAAAATGGACCTAAAATTCTCAGCAGTAGTAATATGAAAGATTGAGGTATAGCAAAGTTAAAGATTCTTAGGTCTTTGTTATTACAAAGGTTAAAGATTTAAGTCAGGTATATAATTTTATTCCTTTTTTATTCTATTTTTTCAGGTATATATTGAAAAATTTAAACTGTAAGTCACTAAAAGAAAATAAATGGAGTACGTAATTTTCAAACCACTAGAGAGGAAAATTGGAAAATCATTCTTTTGAACACCCCCAAAAGAATACAGGAAGGAGAGAGAAAGAAAAACTAAATAGAAAATACAAAAATAATTATTAATATTAAAATATGCTAATAGCTACAATTAGTATAAATTATCTAAACCCAACATTAAAATGCAAAGACAATAAGACTAAATTTAAAAATTCCAGGTGTGTATATGTATGCTTATAGGAGACATACCTAAAACAGAAAAATGAAAAATTAAATAGATAAGAAAAGACACTCAGGGAATTACTGATCTAAGAAAAACTGGGATAGCTATGTTAATAGAAGACCAAATGCACTTGAAAACAAAAACATCTTTATCAGGGTTGTTGGGATCATATAAAACAGCAGGAAAATACAGTACTATATAAACCTGATGATGTGGCTCAAATATATAAGTGAGCAAATAGAATATGGACAGATATATAATTATAGAGTGAAATTAACTGACATTTACCAAAGGTGATTTAAAATATTTTTTTCATGATAAATTCCACGAAGCTCCAATCAAAACCCCAATAGGTAGGGGTTTTTGTTTGTTTGTTTGTTTGTTGTTTTTTAAGAATTTGATTGTGCTGACACTAAACTTTTTCCTGAAGAGCAACAGGGATTTAATAACCAATATATTTCCAAAGACCAATAAAGTGGAGCACTGACCAGATGTCAAAATGCTATAAAGAGACAATAATTATGACAGTGTAGTATGCCTGCGACAGATGAAGAGAATATAAGAAGAGCTCAGAAATCAGTTAGCAGCAACATGAAAATATGGTATGTGACAGATGGCCCTGCAAGTGCAAATGTACTGGGACAGTTTGCTATCTGTATGAAAAGTTTAAATAGAGATCTAGCTCATGCCATGAAAGAAATAAACTCCACGTGAATTAGAGATCTCAATGTTCAAAGCAAAAATTGAAGTTTTTAGGATAATGTATATTTTGGCCTTAGGTAGGGAAAGATTTCTTTAATGAAAAAATAAAACACACAAGCTATAAAGGAGATGAACAAATTTGACTACATTCAAATGTATAACTTCTCTACCACAGAATCACCAAGTACAAATTGCTAAGAAAAATCACAGATAAGGAGAAGGTATTTGTAGGCATATAACCAGTAAATGATTGGCATCCTGACTGATGAAAAAGAGAAAAGAGCTCTCAAGATGGTAGATGCATGTACCTGTCAAGAAAAAGATCAGGGAAAACACTCACTGGATGAGGTCGGAACTAGCTGAACTATATTTCTTAGACCTTTGACAACTATAGAAAAATGTTAATATCTATTTAATCTCAGATGAAATTACACATTTCTATTATATTGCTTTACATATGTTTATTGTATGTTAAGAGGTGATATAGAAAGTGCACTGTAGAGAAATGAGTAAAGACTGGGCAACTTTAGGGACAAAGGACAGAAATGAGTGTTCGGACATCTTTCCCGCTAAGTTGACTATCTTAATAAGCTAAATGTATCTATTGTCACCTTTCAATTATAATTTAATGATCAAAATAAATACCCAGACCCAAAGGTGCATTTATGAAAACAAGAAAACGCATAGATGTCATGTGTGGTTTAAAAAACAAACTCAAACAAACTTTATAAAAGCATTAGGTAAAATAATTAATAATTGTGTTGCCTCTGAAAGTTTAGGACCATGGATTACAAAGAAGTCCTGCTACTGCTGGAGTAACTCCTACCCCCAACCTCAGAAGGCTGCATAGCCAAAGTTGCCCTGAGTAGAATCAGTCACATGCTAAGTTGGAGGACTGGAAACTCAGGTTTAGAAAATTTGCTTTTATCAAGGTAATTTGGAGGAGCAGCCATGTGCATACCTCCAGGGCCTGATTCACTAAATTCATCCTGGTCCCTCAGTGAGCCCTGGTATTGTAGAACATAACATCCCCAGGAGGGTTGCTGAGCAGGGATCAGGAGGTATTTTCCCCGAGGTTAAGACCATGACATACAGCCTGAAAGGGACCCATGATATCCCTCAGAAGCACACACCCACTAACTCAGAACTTAACAATGACTCCACGCACACAGGAATAGCAGATCAGGTCTTGGAAAGACATGTTCTAAGTCTTAGAGGGAAGAAAATGTGTTTGGTTGGTTGGGTATCCTGTTTTTATTTGATCTTCACTGTAGCAAGATAATCTGGAGAACATCCAGAACAAAGCCTTGATTCCTTGATGCTATTTGTAAACTTGATGCCTGACATAGCTTTAGCAGGATCTGGGTAAGAATTCTCCTTCCCCATCACCTGCAGCGTCCTGCTCTGCAGGAGAGTGTTGGACTATGGGGATCCTGCTCAGAGACGGTGACTAGGCAAGTCGTGTCATCTGAGTTACCTATGGGTGCCTCTCTAGAGTGACACTACTCTGAATAAAGGTGTTGTACCTGAGTTCAGGAAGTCCCAGGAGCCCTCTGGCCCTGCAGAAGTTATTAAACACAGCCCTGTGCTCTGCTTCTCGGTCGGTATACTGGAGTGATTAACCTGATACCAGTCATCTTGGCATGAGGTAGGGAGAGGAAGAATTTCTTCTTTGTTGTGGCTTCTTTGAGGGCCTTCGGCTTACATGCCTGTGAAGTCCCTCCAAGTAACAGGCTGTGTGTGTTCCACTCACCCTCCCTTCCCCTCACTCTGCTGGTTGAAGTTTGGATTTCTACCTGCAGCACGTTTTTTCCTGCATACTTCTCTATTTTCTTACCTAAACAAAGGCCCTCAGAGCAGGCCCCAGAGCTAGAGCCACCAGTGAGAAGGGGCCAGGAAGGGGCAAGTCTATGTACCCCCTTAACCAAGCTCACAATGGCACTCAGCGTGGGCAGAGGGCCACATCCAGATTTAGACTAAGTCTGGGTGTTGATAGCCCTGCCTTGGCTTTCTCTGTGTCACTCAGCTGTTTTGATGCTGTCTTGAGATCAGGGCCATAGAAGTTGTATGGCCCACCAGCACATATGGTCCTGCACTTGGTTTTGTGCTCGTTTATTGTCACCTTCATGGAACTCAGTAAATTTTTTATCAAAGAGTCCTATATTCTTATTTTGAATTGGGCCACCCAGTGGGGTAGAAGATTGAACTTGACTGGTCAGCAGGACTGCAGCATTTTCACTTGAATATAAGGTTAGGGGAATAAGCAGACAGGGGAGACTGAAGAGAAGAATGTGGTGGAACTGAATGAGGGTACTACTTTGCTATTATAAGCTGAAACATTGCTCCCTTTCTCATCTTTTCTTCCCCCTGCACCAACCCTGCCTTGTGTTCTTAATTTCCGATTGCTTTCTATGCCAGCTAGGACCCAGCATCTAGAAAGGTGTGGTACATCTCTGACCCCATGAGCTGAGTGACCCTCTGCCCAGGGGCCGAGTGTTGAACAATACTGCATCTGGTTTCACTGTTCAAAGCTTCTCAAATCACTGTTACTTGAAAATGAAGATGAAGCCCTCTTTTGGAATTCATGACGTATCTAATCAGAGAAAACTAAATGCTTGTTTAAGTATAAAAAGAGCTTTAAAGCTGATAATGAGTGGCTTTAAAACTGCTGGGATGCTTCTCCATAGATTAAGAAAGGATGGCATTGGTATTGTGCTGAGGTCTGAGGCCTGGGTTATCTTGGAAAAGTCTATCATGTGACTAATTTGTCTGATTGTGAATTTATGATGACCTTTGGTTTTAGAAACATTAAGATTGGTTTTTACTTTTAGAGCTTTCAAACGTAAGGGTTCTGTTGACCAGCACGGAGGCAGTCGTGGAGGTAGAAGGAAAGCATAGACATTGGGGAAGCCTTCATGAATGGTTAAGGGAATGCTTGTGTCGGAAACTCTTTCTCAGACCTTACAATGTCTCAGGTCATTACCCTCTCCAACATAAAAAGCCTGGAAAAGTAATAATTTAGGGAAAGTAAAGGATTTTGAAATATCTATCTTGTTCTATAAAACACACTCAATATAGGAACCTCCATCCAAGTGGGAAAACCAGCTAATTTAGGACCATTTCTGTTGAAACATAAACCTCTTGAAACGTCAATGTCTTACTCTGTTTCAGCTGCTACATTTGCCACCCTCCCTTTAAGGAATAGCACAGGTAGCAGACAAATCGGGTGCCATACCTGAGAAGTGTCTATGGTATACGGACTTCATTTAGATTGTCCCACACCTGAAATTCCTCTCCAGAGTTGCAAACTCCCAATATGGTTGATTCCGAAACTGTCAGTTTTAGGCTATGCGATGAGATCTCGAGGTGGAGGTACATGTAAACCACATACATCCGAACCATCTGCAAAATTGGAGACAAGTTGTATCGAGCTCCAGAAAGTTTCCCGACTCAGGAATGCCCATTATAAACCCTTCCATTTGCAATTTATACTCCTAAACCAAAATAACTCTAAGATACTGAGAGAAATGGTTACATAAAACAGAAGGAACGAATACTATTGCAAACAATGTCCAGGGGCTGAAATCCAATCCAGAAAATGTTGAGTTAAAATACGTTGAGGCCCCCATTTAACAAAGACTGGACTTGAGCCCTTCTGGATGGAACAATTCCCATTTTACTTGTAAAGATGGTGCAGGAAGAAAATCTCCGTCCTTGGCCCTCGAATCCAGGAAATTACTATTTGTTTCTTATCCCTGTGCCCCAGGACTAACTGCGGAGAAGCTTTTTCCTAAATCTAAATGCAATCTTTATACTAATACTTAAGCTATTCAGATTGTAAAAATGACGGAAAATAGAGGTAATCTCTGTTCTTGATATAATTATGCTTTACCCACAAGAACACACTTAGGTCATGCATTTCCCCCCGCCCTCACCCTAGTTAAGCAGTCCCAGCTATTTTGTGTTTTCACCACAGATCATAGCTCTTGAGTTTTTCTATCAGCCCCCATGATGGACCCTTGTGGGTGGGATCTGGAGTCACTGAGTAAACAGCAGTTTCTGAGGCAGAAAGAGCAGTCCAAATGCCGTTGGCCCCACAGAAAAGTTAATTCTTTTTGACGTTGCTTCCCTGTTGAGACAACTGGGCTAGGCGGCTGTGCATCAGCCTCCCACTCAAGAATGAGACTAGGGTACAAGTAGCAAGAGGTGATAATTAAGGTCAGTCAATAAAAGGAGGTCCAGTGTGGAAAAAATGCAGCTATTACACTTAAGAGGATGAGAATCTCAAACATAGTTATTAATGGCAGGGCGATAAAGTATTTGGAAAATACAAACACTAAGCAAGACCTCAAGAGAATGAAAAAAAGCCAACAAATTATATGTGAACTTGTAACATGATATAGTCTAAGCAACCACAAGAAACACAAATAATTACGAATTGCATAGTTGAGGTATCAAGTCATGCATCAAGGAAGAAAGAGGGAGCTCTCCCTGAGCCCCCAGAGACCATATTTAGGGTCCTTGGTAGAAACTTAGATGAGATGGAGGGACTTGGAAAGAAAGTCACCAGAGGGCAAAGAGCAGGCAGGACTGCTTTAAATAATAACCAGCAAAGCTTGTACAAGAGACTAAAACCAGTGCAGGCCAAGCAACAGGGCAGTGGCAGGCCTGCTGGAGGGGCTGGCAGCTGGATGCGGCTATAGGGTGCCAGGAGACAGCCTTGGAGACACTAGGAGGCCACAGAACCATTGGCCAGAGTGTCTCTTCTAGAACATCAAGCATGTTGGAGGCCAAGCACATGACAAACCATGCAGTGCGCACAGCAGCTGTGGCCACGTACTTTCTAAGAGACTTGGGTGCACTCAGTAGTATTGGGCTGGGAGTTTTCTAGAAACCTTCTCAACACGGGCTGCTGGGGCAACCTCAGAGGCTGAGATCATCAAGGACAATGCCACCTGTGTCTATTGTCACTCACCAAGCCCTGACTTTTGTGAGGCGCATGAACAAGATTGTTTCTCAGTAGTTGCCCTCTCTCCAAGCCTCCAAGTTTATTATTTCCTGAGCTCTGTAGTCTGTCCATGTTGTCACAAAAAAGCTAAGACAAGTGTCAAAGGCAGTGGAATTCTGTATGGCGGGGCCCAGGCACGGTCTGGTAAGGAGGGAACAAGGTCTTGTCAGGCATGGCGGGTGGGAGAGGGCAGGGGATATAGCAGCTGGGGGTCCTGGGCCTGCACCGCACTGAAGCCCAGGTGGCCCACGGAGCGCAGCCTGCTGAAGTGTCAGCTGTCCTGGGCAGCTTCCAAGGACATCAGACAGCAGGCTGATGGCAGCTGGCTGTCACCCTGGGTCCTGTGTCCCACCCCCACTTCAAGCACAAGCTGCTGAGAGCCTCAATGGTTGTATACAAAACAAACTTCTGTGCTTTCAGCAAATAATCATGAAGCACCAAAGGCCAAGAGCTGTGTTGAACTCCTATGATGGAAGCTTGGTAGGGCATGGACGAAAGAGATGGAGAGATGAAGAGATGGGAGGTAAGGAGGCGATCCCACAGCACCGTTAGCCCAAGAACAGCAATGTGAAATGAGGGCCTAAGCCAGGACAGAATGGCTGCTCAAGCCAACTGAGACTTTATGGAAGATCCAGGGGTTGATGGAGAGGGAACACGGCTTGGTCAGGCCTCGGAAGGGGAGGACCCCCAAAGTGGGGCAGCTCTGCAGAGATTGAAGTATGTGGGGTGACAAAGCATGGACTCTGGATTCACTCTGAACTGGAAGCAGTGTAAGCTGGAGCCAATTACTTAATTTCTGTGCCTCAGTTTCCTCATCCAACACACAAGGCTGAAAACTAGTGTCTGTCTCCCAGGATAGATCTGAGAGTTATACTTGTTAATGTACAAAAAGCCCACAGGCCTTGTCTGGCACAAACAAAGTACTCACTAAACATGAGCAATTGTCTCTTCCACCATGTGTTTGGAGAAGTCCAGCCTGACTGACTGGGATGAGGAGACAGCCAGCTCGGTGTGGAATGGCAGGAGTCTCAGGCGGGCAGTACGGCCAGCAGACGGCAGGCCTAAGGCCTGGGTCTTTTGGAGGATCACATAAGAAATTACTTTCTTGTATTTTATAGACTTAAAAATATATTTCAATTTTTCATTAAATTTGAAATCACTTTACAAAACTAAAATTAAAATGCTCTGGTATTCTTATATTGCACAATTCAAGGGCTCTAAGAAGCTATTGCCTAAACAGATGTTTACTTGTGGCCAAGAGAGCAAACAAAAACAAATGTCAGAGTTTAACTGGCTCAGAAAGTACGACATACCAGATCAGCTTAAAGAGAAAAAGTGAGTTCTACAAAAATAGATGACCCCAAATGGCAAAACTGGTAATCAAAGCAAAAACTGGTGATATTGTAAAGCTTCTGAAACCCTTCATCTGAGTGATATGTCCAGTGTCCCTGGAGGAGGTAACAGGAAAGGGGGCACTCAAGGCCCTGAGAAGAAAGCTTGGGTTCAGATGAATCTAATTCCTAAACTGATGTTTTAATTAATTTATAATACGTTTACATGTGCATTTTAAAATATATACTTTTCTTCCCCATAGCTACATTATTGCAAGTGAGGGGTCAAAGTTTGGAGCTGCCATGTGCTCCCAGCCTCTGGAAAGCGGACATGAACCCTCCCCCTGGCTCTTGACGGAGGATCAGTACGGCAGGCAGAATCGAGTCTTCCTTGGCACAGGGCAGCGTGCTTGGTCCCTCATCTTTCTCTGATGCTGGCCCTAGGAAATGACCCCTGTGTGGGCCTGGCTGGTCCTCTCTGTTGGCCCACAGGCATGGGCCTCATTGCTTTCACCCTGTCAGCTCACCAGAGTTTGCGGAGAGGCTCGAAAGGCAGAGGCCCTATTAGGCCTCAGCCATGTGCTTCAGCTTGGTTTCCAGAGACTTCACAATCTTCGTTTACTTGGCTGTTCCTCATGTCTTCCTTCTTCATGTCTCTGTGTCAAATTCTGACCTGTTACTACGGTGACAACAGCCTTACAGGCCTCTTAGTTCCATCAGAACCACCCAGGCTTGGGTGGTTTATTCATGTGAAGCACACCATGGTCCCCTGTCTCAGCTGGTCCCACAGCCCTGGAGAGTGTCCCTCCTCTATCACCTAGCTCGTAATGGAGACATGAGAAGAGACACAGCTATGTCCAGAGAACCAGTCACCAGGTGCTCTTGTGCCAACAGCCCCTCCCATATCCTCACTTGCTTCTGTCTCAGGAAACCAAATGCTGCTGGGCCACTCAGGAAACGGTTCTGCTCTACAACTTGGAAACCAGTGCACTAGCATCTCTAGGGGTAGTGACAGTAATTATGATGACTAATGTGTTTGGCACGCAGGAGAACGATCCAGTGGGCCTCGTCAAGACTGCAGAGGAGCGCTCTCGTCGTGGAACCAGGGTGGCTTTTGCACACCTCCCTTTAAGTGTACCAGGTGGTTAATAAATAAGAATGAGGACCCAGTCCTGTGAATACCTTAATGGCTTCTTGAACAATTAATGTGAGCTCCCTCTAGCCTGTTCTGTACCCCTTGCACAAAGGCTTCATAAAAAATAAGCAACTTTATTAGGATTCTTGGCCATTCTTGAGGCCTCTTAAAATGCTGAGGTTTGGAGAAGTGACTTCCGTCAGCAGGTGGTGTCTGAATGACTACTCATCATTGAGTGATTTACAGGCAAAATGCTGACTGTCCTAACACCTTCAGGGTAGGATGACAACTGAGAAGGAGCCCTCCTGTGACTGTGGCAGCTGAAATGTAAAGAGTTAAAAAAAATTGCTCAAAGGTCAGGAAATTCTACACTCGATTTCAACAGCAGCGTTCCCTCTGCCCACACATTCCACCAGCCATCCAATGACAGGCTGACTGTCTTGCCAGATGCCACTTGAAAGAGTGTGGTTTGCTCTGTGCTCGTTGGAACTGCAAGTCTGCAAATTGAAAGTCTTTGATAAATATTTGACAATGCCGCTCCTGCTCCACTTTCCCTCCCTCTCAGCATGGACACTGTGCAAAGGCCTGCATCTCTGGGGCAGAATGGGCAGCTCGCTTTCACACTGGCTTCAAGAGAGGCTGACTGCACACTCCGCCAGAGACCCCACCATCTCTATGCCATGACATTGCAGAAGACCGAATAATAATTCCCAACACACACATACAGTACCTACAGCTAGTGTGTGTCAATCGGTTACTATTGCCTAACTCTGAGCTGGGAACTTAATGTAAATTGGCTATCCATCAACAGCTTTTGCTGAAGGTCTGTTATGCCTAATGCTATTCTAGGTGCTAGGGAGACCATAACAAAGCAATGCTTCAACATCAAGGGGCTTATGTTGTAAGTGAGCAGGATGTTGTAAATCATAAAAAAAATGAGATAATTTTCAGTACCAACGAGCACCATGAAGGAAGCCACAGAGGGACAGAGGAAATAGATGACAGCGTGTATAATAAGAGGGAGGTATTGAGCTCTGAGCAGATACCTGATGGGAGGAACATTACTTGGGGCTCTGTGGGAAGAGTCTTCCAAGCAGAAGAGAAACAAGTGGAAGCCCTAAGACAGGATGTGGTTGGGGCCTCAGGAACCAAGCCTGAGCTGGTAAGAGATGGTGTCTGAGAGGAAGGAGCTACCGGGGGACCACAAAGGCAAAGTCATGAATTTAATTCTTCTCTCCCGTGGGGCCCCACAAACAGGCGTCATGGTTGATGTGCTAAAACATGCCACTTTACAGACAAAGCATACTTGTGGGTGGAAGCAGGGACTCACTGAACGGAATCAGAAGTCAAGCCAAGGTCTGCTGTCACGAAAGCCCACGTTCTTGCCATCTTGCTACATTCAAAAACTTGAGACGACACTGACTTCTAATTAGCAGCTCCTAAGATATTAGCCCCATTGCGACATGCCAATGGCAGTTGTCTGGGAAAAACTGGATAACTGGTTTCTGGTAAGATTAAGTCATCGGAAGTGACAGGAAGGATGATGTGAACACTTCTGCCGCAGCCAACCTCAGATGACCAAGGTGACGCCACTGAGTAGGGAGTTGGAAGGGAGGTGCCCCACTGACCTGGGGAGCGAGTCCAGCTCATCCCTGGGAGGGGGTCCCTTGTCCGAGGCTGCAGGGTGTAGAGGTTAGAGCATGAGCTCTAGCAGTAGACAGGCTGAGTTCAAATCAGAGCTAAAATCTCAGTCAGCTTCACAATGATCATGCCAAATTGCATTCAAGTTTCGGTTGTTAATTGTAGCAGGTTGTAATTCAAATATTAAAGTAGTTCAATAAGACAATGTTACTAATGTCACAATGTCAATGTCACAATATATGTTACCATCATACAATTTGCCCAGTGCTTCAATTGGGTTACTTCTTTGATCATTTACCTTACATACTTTTTCTTTATGCTTATCCCTCCAACTAGACCTGAACATGAATTACTGAATACCAGGAATGATTAAACAGATTTTCTTAAATCAGTCAAGGTATGTATTAAAACCCTAGCTTTCCATACAAGAAATTGAATCCATTCCAGGTGGCACAGCAAGTAAATGGCTGGTTCAGGAACTGCCCGGATCTATCAAACTCCAATCCTGTGTTTTATCTGCTGTCATGTTGTCTCCAAGAACAAGTTCTACTTTACTTGAATGTAATATATTCACAGCTTAAGGTTATTCTCCTCTCAGAAAGACATCTGCATAAAGATATTAATTAATGTCATATTCTCACTTTTCTCTCATTTTTCATAAATCTTAAAGACTCAATCTTGTTTTGTTTATTTTTCCTGAAAATTAGTTTTTCTATCTCTGGTATAACTGTGTGCAATGCATTGTGTTAGGACATATAAGACCTGTCTTTCTCCTTCTGGTTTATATCACTAAGCATAATTCCTTCTACCCCATACATGTTGCCACAAATGACAGGATTTCATCTTTTTGATAATTGCGTAGTATTCCATTGTGCATATATATCACATCTCCTTTATCTACTCATCTGTTCGTAGCCACTTAGTTTGTTTCCAGCTCTCGATTATTGTAAAAACACTGCAATGAACATGGTGGTGCATATATATCTGTGAATTAGTGTTATGCTTGTAGGGTAATTACCCAGCAGAGGAATTACTGGATCATATGAGATTTTCATTCTAAATTTACAGGAATATATATTCTACTTTATATAATGGTAACACCATTTTACATTCCCACAGCAGTCTATAAGATTTCCCTTTTCTCCATATCCTCATCAACATTTATTCCATTATTTCAGATAATAGTCATTCTCACAGGTATGAGCTGACATTTAATTTTTGTTTCGATTTGAATTTCCCAAATAACAAGAGAACCGAAAAATTTTCATGTGCCTGTTGGCCATATGCATATGTTCTTTAGAGAAATTCTATTAAGATCATCTGCCCATTTTTTTAACTGGGCAATTTGTTTTTCTGTTGTTTTATGAGTTCTTATTCTATTTTTGACATTTACTCCTTGTCAATGTATGGTATGCTAATACCTTCTCCCATTCAGTAGGGCGTCTTTTGTTTTGATTAGAATTTCTTTGACTGTACAGAACCTTTTAAGAATAATATAATACCATTTGTTAATTTTGGCTTTTATTTCTCTTGAGATTGGAGCTGATTCCCAAATAAATCTCTTGTGTCAATGTTAGGGTGTGTCTTGCCTATGTTTCTTCATGTACTTTATGGTTTCCAGTGACTGTCCAGTATTCCCAACACCATTTATTGAAGAGAATTTTTCTTTTATATTCCTTTGGCTCCTTTGTCAGAAACTATCTGTATGTGTGTGGATTTAGTTATGAGTTCTCAATTCTGTTGCATTGATCTGTATATCTGGTTTTTATCTTCCAGTACAATGCTGGCTTGATTATTGTTGCTTTGTAATATAGTTTGATGTCAGGGAGAATGGTGCCTCCATTTCTGTTCTTTTTCCTCAGGATTGTTTTGCTATCCTGGGTCTCTTGAAGTTTCAAATAAATTTCATGATTTTTTGTTCTATGTGAAGAAAGTCTTTGGGATTCAATGGAGATTGCATTAAATCTGTATATTGCTTTAGGCAATATGGCCATTTAAAATAAGTTAATTCTTTCTATCCATGAACGTGGAGTATCTTTCATTTTGTTTGTGTCTCCTATTTCTTTTAACAACGTCTTATAGTTTTTAGACTAAAGCTCTTTCACTTCTTTGGTTAAGTTTATTCCAAGGTATTTCTTTCTTTTCAATGCAATTGTAAATGAGATTGCTGTACTGAGTTCTCTTTCTGCAATTTTGTTACTTGCATATAGAAATGCTGTAATTTTGAACATTAATTTTGCAGCTTACCACTTTATTTTTTGTTGTTTCTAGCAGCTTTTTATGGGAGTCATTGGGCTTCTCTCTATATATTGTCATGCCATCTATACATAGTGATTAGTTGCACTTCTTTTCCAATTTAGATAACCTTCATGTTTATTTGTTTGATTGTTTTGTCTAATTTCACTGGCCAGGACTTCCAACACTATGTTAAATATTGGTGGAGAGAGTGAACATTCTTTCAGTGCTCCTGATGTAAAGGAAAAGTTTTCATTTTCCCTCATTGAGTATAATGGTTGCCTTGTGTTTGTTCTTTATGGCCTTTATCTTCTTGATGTAGATTCCAGCTATAATCATTTTGAAAAGGTTTTACTATAAAAGAATACTGATACTTATCAAATACTTTTTCTGCATCTATTGAGATAATCACATGAGTTTTTTTTCCTTCCTTTTGTTGATATAGTGTATCACATTTATTAATTTGCATATGTGGAAACATTGTTGCATCTCTGGTATAAATCTCACTTGGTGGTGTATGATTCATTTTATAAGGTGTTGAATTCAGTTTGCTAGTGTTTTGTTGAAGAGTTTTACATCAATATTCATCAAAGATATTGATTTGAAATTTTCTTTTTGGTGATAACTTTATTTTGGAGTCAGATTAATGTTGGCGTTATTTTAAAAAGTGTTTAAAGCTTGCCTTTTCAATATTTTGGAACACTGTGAGATGGATTGTTCTTTGAACATTTGGTAGAATTTACTAGTGGACATACCAGGTCCAGGGATTTTGTTTTGGGGGAGTTTTTTTTTTAATCACTGTTTCAATTTCCTGCTTGTAATGCTCTGTTCAGCATTTCTGTTTCTCCCTTGTTTAGTCTTGGAATGTTATATGTTTCCAATAATTTGTCCATTTCTTCTAGTTTATCTAATTTGTTGCCATAAAGGTGTCCATAGTATTCTCTTATGATCCTTTGTAGTATAAATTACAATTTCTCTTTCATTTCTGATTTTTGTTTTTGTGTTTTATCTCTCTTCTTCTTTATTAGTCTGACTAGTGGTTTATCTGTTTTGTTTATCCTTTCAAAAAACAGCTCTTGATTTCATCTTTTTTAAATATTTTTATCTCTATTTTGTTTATTTATGATCTGAATTTTATTATTCCTTTTCTCTGCTAGCTTTTGGTTTCAGTGTTTCTTATTTTTCTAGCTCCTTTAGGTGAAGGCTTATATTTTTTATGTGAGATTCTTCTTATTTCCTGAGGTAAGATTGTATCACTATAAATTTCCCTCTTAGTACTGCTTTTGCATCATCCCATGGATTCTGAGAACTCATATCTTCATTTTTATTTGACTCCAAGTGTTTTTTAATTTCCTCTTTGATTTCCTCATTGAACCAATAATTGTTCAGTAACATGCTGTTTATTCTCCACTCCTTTGAGACTTTTCCCTCTTTCATGTTTTTGTTGATTTCTAGTGTGATGACATTATGATTTGAAAAGATGCTAGACATGAGTTCAATTTTTGTAAATTTATTGTGATTTGATTTGTGTCTCCACATGTGGTCTATCTTTGAGAATGTTCCATGAGCATTTGAAAGGAATGTATAGTCTTTTATTTTGAGGTGAAATACTCTAAAGATATCTATTAAGTTAATCTAATTTGTCACTTAAAGTTATTATTTCCTTGTTGATATTTTTGTCTGGATATCTGTCCTTTACTACAAGTGAGGTGTTAAAGTCCCCTACTATTATTGTGTTGCTGTCAGTGCCTCCCTTTGGGTCTACTAATATTTGCTTGATATATTCTGGTGTCCTTATGCTGGGTGCATATATATATATATATATATAATGTCTTATGTATATATTAAGTGTTATGTCTTCTGTGTGCATTAATTCCTTTATAATTATCTAATGAACCATCTTTATTTTTGTTAACCTTTTTGACTGAAAATCTATTTTACCTGATATAAACATACCTATTCCTGCTTTTTAAATTCACCATTGGTTTAGAGTACCATTTTCCTTCATTTCACTTTAAATCTATGTTTATCTTCATATCTTAAGTGAGTATCTTATAATTCATGCAGCCTTGTCATTCCTTTAATTCATGAACTCAGTCTATTTACATTCAGGGGGATTATTGATATTTGAAGATTTGCTACTGCCATTTTGACTTTTGTTTTCTGGTTCCATTTATTGCCTTGTTCAGTTTTATGTGAATTTTCTTCTTTTTGATTTAGATAGAAAAAGCATATTTTTGTAACATTTCTTATAGAGGCAGTCTCATGGCAGCAAATTCCTTCAACTTTTGCTTGTCAAGGAAAACTTTTATTATTCCTTCATATCTGAGAGAGACTTTTGCAGGATATAGTATTCTTGGCTGGCAATCTTCATCTTGGAGTATTTTGAATGTGCCATTCCATTCTTTTCTGTCCTGTAGAATTTCTACTGAGAAGTCAGACATTAGCCCAAGTAACCTTTGTAGGTTAGTTGCTTTTTTCTCTGGCCACTACTAATATTCTTTCTTTATCTTGGACTCTTGATAGTTTCACAATTACAGTTTTTCAATTATATACCCCAATGTAGGTCTTTTTGCATTTAGATAACTAAGAGTTCTGTTGGCTTCATTGACTTATTCATTAATTTCTTTCCTCAGGTTTGGAAAGTTTTCAAACTTTCTATGTTTCTATGTTGACTATGTTCTCTGTTCCTTTCTTTTTTGCCTTCTGGGATATCTATTATTCTTATGATGACTTTCCTAATGGATTCAGATAGCTGGGATGCCATGGGCTTCCTGCCAGCATCACATCTACAGAAAAATAGTTAGTTGTATCCTTCAGACACAAAGAAGGAAATGACCTTAGTCTCTGTCTTTGATCTACAACCTCCCATTTTACATTTTAACCTTGTGTATTTGTTAACCAACTATTGTAATTATAGTTACTTTCACTGCCTTTGGTTTTTTAACCATCATACTAGTTTTATAAGTGATCAATCCACTAACTTTACTGTGTATTTTATTAATTAATTAGATTTATACTTCCATGCTTTCTTATTATTAATTAGAGCATTTTCTTTTCATCTTAAAGAATCTTCTTTAATATTTTTATATGGGTAGGGTAATTTAGTGATGATGAACTCCTTCAGAATTTATATGTCTGGATAAATTTTTATTTCTTCCTCAATTCTGAGTGATAACTCTGTCAGATAGTTTTCTTAGCTGTAATATTTTTCCTTTCAGTACTTTGAACATATAATGCTATTTCCTTCTGGCCTACAAGCTTTTGGCTGGAAATTTTGCTTACAGTCTTAAAGGGGTCCTTGTACAGAGCAAAAGTTTTTTCTCTTGCTTTTACAATTCTCTTTTTTAGCTTACCTTTTGGCATTTTAATTATGTGTTCTGATCTGAGTCTCTTTGGTTTCATCTTTTATCAAACATTTAGTATCCTGGGTTTGGATACCTGTTTACTTCCCCAAGTTAAGGAAATTTTCAGTCATGATTTCTTTAAATAC